>CM054181.1:96715800-97915800 GCA_028829895.1 Sinotaia quadrata
GCACTGATGAGCAAACAGAATTCTTTAAAAATTAACTTATAAAACAATCATGAATTTAGTGTGAAAGAAAATTGATTGTTGAAACTAAGGCATTTGTATCTTTTTTATTTCTTACGTTATAATAGTTCTTGTCAGCATTCCTGAAGACAAATTGCAATTCCCCGAAAACCGGATACGCAAACGTAATTTAAAACATCATGGAAATGTAATGAAAAGATACGCATAATTTCCATTTCATGGATTGCATTAGATAGGGAGGGAGGGAGGGAGGGAGAGAGAGAGAGAGAGAGAGAGAGAGAGAGAGAGAGAGATTAAAAGATAGATTGTGTGACAGAGTAAATTTGCCTATCCGTATTTTAAAATTTACTTGCTATAGGAATTGTTAAATTGTCAGAGTAACCCGAACAAGGGCACTCCTTTATGACAGTATTTCTGAAAATCTGAGTTTGAAGTAAATGCTCGAGGCAAGAATATTTTAGATTTGCTGATATAATGCAAACTAGTGGTAGTTTTTATTATCCAATGGTTATGATTTACGAGAACGAGACCAGCCAATGGGCTAAGATTTAAAAAGTTTACTTGCTGTAGAAAATTCTTTTCTCTGATCACTTTGAATTTGGAGTGGCAAGAAGAAAGTCTGGTTTTGAAAGGCAGCTGTTTGTTTGATGGTGATTACAGAGACAGTAAAAGTCCTGGTGGGAAATAATTAATTTCTTGGTACACACTAAACTAATATTATTGTCTTGTTGCCATTGGAAACGGTCTTGTCTAAAGAGAAAAACCCCATTTCTACTTGAGCCAGATGTTTTCATTCTAGTAATAAATTAGCACATAATAAATATCCAGCACTTAAAATTGCAACTTATAACAAGTGTATTGAGTGCTTGTGATATAAAGACATTCTTGTTATTGACTAGTCATGAAATAGAATTGCATAATACAGAGCAATGAGCATTACAAAGCAATTTGTTCTACATAAGAGATAGATGCCTGCTGTCAAGTAACCTGATAAATTTGGATATTACAAGATCAAGAAAGATATATAATCTGCCTCATAGTGATCGACAATGAGGTCAAGATAAGCTGCTCTAGTGTAGTGCATTCTTTGTTACCAATGTTATTGATAGAATAGTGTCATACAGAAGTGCATTCTTTGTTGCAATTCTTTTGTATTTATAGAATAGTCACATTGTATTGCATTCTTGGTTACCAATATTATATATAGAATAGTGGCACATTATGGTACTGAATACTGTGGACAAGCATGCATTTAATATATATATATATATATATATACAATTAACGTCAAGATGGAATGTGTGTATTATTAATATGTTACAGAATGTATGCACCATTAATGCTTTATGGAATATATGTGCATTTAACACTTTACAGAATGATTGCATCATTAACACTTTATAGAATAAATGTTCCATTAACACTTTAAGGAATGAAAGCTCCATTAACGCTTTATTGAATGTACGCACCATTAACTAGTTATGGAATGAATGCACGATTAACACATTATGGAATGAATGCATCATTAATACATTTTGGAATGAATCTACCACACATGCGTTAAGATGGAATGTATGCACCATTCAAACCAAAACACAAAGCAGCTCTACAAGACATCCCTTTCAGCGTCGCAACCTGTTAGCACAGTTGCAACGTTAATTTTTGTTGAAAGATAATGGGTACACACGGAAATTTTAATATTGACACAGCTTGGAATTCTTCCAGATTTCCAGGACTTGGGTGCATATCTTCTTGTTGTGCACCTAAAGACTTGACACCCTCAGGCTAGGAAAACTGGTAACCCAGTGATAAAGTTGAAACAACGCTGGCCGTGTTCTGCCGTTCAGGATACTGGATATGTAATTAGACATTCAAGACATTCCATATTGTTTCAGCCTCAAATAATTTCCCAAATAATACAAGTTCCATGAAAACCAGTACATTATAGCAGACTTCTTATAAAATAAAACATGCTTTTATGCTGTTTTTTCCCGTTAAATATTTTAATTTTTGTTTAAGTTTTAATTTTTATTTTGTCGGCCTAAACTATTTTTTTTAGGAATTACGATTGACAAGGCAAGTTTTGAGGCTATGTGCTTTTACGTTTTCATTTTAGTGTGCCTTTAACAATCAAATGCAGTTTCTTGTAATCATTGTAATGGAATGCATTGAGGTTTTTACTATCAAATACTAATTCCCTTAAGATATCTATTGTTTCCTTAACTATGAAGCAACATTTCATTTAAGTTGTGCTATTACGGCTTTTACTATCAAATATTCAGTCCCTCATTTTCTGAAGATGTCCAAATTGACCTTTAGCAAATACTAAATTCCTTAAGTTGTCAAAAATGACCTTTATTAAATACAAATTTCTTTAATTTGTCGAACGTGGCCTTTTTACAAGTAATAATTTCATTAATTTGTCCAAAGTGGTCTTTAGCAAGTACATACTTCTTTAAGTTGTCCAAAGTGGTCTTTAGCAAGTAAAGATTTCTTTAAGTTGTCCAAAGTGGCCTTTAGCAAGAACAGATTTCTTTAATTTGTCCAAAGTAGCCTTTAGCAAGTACATATTTCTTTAAGTAGTCCAAAGTGGCCTTTACTAAGCAGTACTTTCGTTATGTTGTCGATATTGTTATTTATTTTAAACATTCTCTTGTGTCAATGGCGTCCATTGTTGTCTTTAGGATTAATCAATATTTCACTTAGGAAACTGAACCATTGTCTAGTGTTACTTCTACAATAACGTCACTTGGGAAACTGACCCATTGTCTAATGTTACTTCTACAATAACGTCACTAATGTTACTTCTACAATAACGTCACTTGGGAAAATGACCCATTGTCTAATGTTACTTCTACAATAACGTCACTTGGGAAAATGACCCATTGTCTAATGTTACTTCTACAATAACGTCACTTGGGAAAATGACCCATTGTCTAATGTTACTTCTACAATAACGTCACTTGGGAAAATGACCCATTGTCTAATGTTACTTCTACAATAACGTCACTTGGGAAAATGACCCATTATCTAGTGTTACTTCTACAATAACCGTCACCTATTAGCATGTCGTCCAGCGTCACTAATGAATGTCAATTTGCGTCATTAACCTACTTCATCTGAAATGGATGAAATATTGTTTCTGGTATCTCTAAACAGTTTCAACGAAACTCATGAAACAACGTTACCCACGTTGCTGTACTGTTGTATATGCTTGCAGCATTCGTCCTGCATCTTGCCTAACGAAGCATGCACAAATAGAGCAATTGAAACAAACGTTTATGAAGCTAATTCCAGTGCTTTTTCTCTTCACCCCGCACTCACTTCTCTCGCTCGCTAGTAGATCGCTGACACATATTATTTCTCACACACACACACTCTGCCTTTGTTTCCCCAGATATGTTCTCATTTCATTAATACGTTGTTTGTCAATTTCAAACCTTTATTTTTCCTGTTTCTCTTTTTCTCTTCTTGTTCTCCCCTCTTTTTTTTCTCTCTCTGCCTCTTCTACTCTCTCTCTCTCTTTCTCCCCTCTCTAATAAAAACTGCTATATTAGCTGAATAAATGTGATGTGTCAACTTTAAAAACCAATATGCCTCGCAGAAAAGAAAACTTGACATGATATCCACTGTGTTGACTTTTGTCTCTAACTAAGACGAGTTCGTCTCCGAGAGAAGTGAAACTTAACCCAGCTCACTTTTCGTGACCTACTAAATTATCCGCCATTGATGAAGTGTATCACAACTGCACACACAATTCCCTGAAACGCGTAACAATGTCAAACTGACTTAAGTTTGCTAATAAGCTGACTGACTGGGGAACAGGGAACACTTCCCATGCATAACGCGGACGAAGAGATCTCGCAGCTTCCGTTTGATGGTGGCGTTAAAATGGGAAGGAAAGTTGCGATGTTCACCGCTTGGCAGTGCAGACGTCACTAAACGTCAGCGAAGGAAGTAATAAAATCAGTCATTAAAATGTCTTCCTTGCACTAATTACTACAATATCCCAATGTTCATTTATAAAAAGGTAATACTTTTGTTAAATGCCAATAATTGTGCAATAATTTCTTGTTTCTTTAAATATAAATTCTGATGTTTTCAATAAGAGGCTTAACTTATGCACGTCTACTAAAAAGACATTAAATAATAGGAGCAATTACTAATAATATATCACTATATAATAGAATTTACTAAAATATATCATTAATTAAAGGACTTACCTATAATATGTCATATCTAATAGTATGTCATTGTATAATAGGATATATTACTAATATGTCATTATATAATAGACCTACTACTAACATAGCATATCTAATAGTATGTCATTGTATAATAGGATATATTACTAATATGTCATTATATAATAGACCTACTACTAACATAGCATTTGTAATAAGCTCGAGGAATATATCATTATAACGATTTTATATATTAATAAGGCAATATTTTACGCTACACAAAAATCAATGAGATATATTTCTTAAGATATTCGATTATATCATCTGAGTAGAAATATATATATTCTTATTTTTAAGAATAAAAATATATACTAGTGCTTGCACAAAGAAGACTTCTCCCATTACTACAACAGTTGTCTATATACACTAATATATACTAGTGCTTGCTCAAAGAAGACAATAGTTGTCTATATACACTAATATATACTAGTGCTTGCACAAAGAAGACAACAGTTGTCTATATACACTAATATATACTAGTGCTTGCACAAAGAAGACAATAGTTGTCTATATACACTAATATATACTAGTGCTTGCTCAAAGAAGACAACAGTTGTCTATATACACTAATATATACTAGTGCTTGCACAAAGAAGACAATAGTTGTCTATATACACTAATATATACTAGTGCTTGCTCAAAGAAGACAACAGTTGTCTATATACACTAATATATACTAGTGCTTGCACAAAGAAGACAATAGTTGTCTATATACACTAATATATACTAGTGCTTGCACAAAGAAGACAATAGTTGTCTATATACACTAATATATACTAGTGCTTGCACAAAGATATGCTTCTTCCATTATTACAATAGTTGACGTCATTCATAAATTATTTTACTTGTACACAAGTACGATCTCTGATTAAAGTCATTAATAAAATAGCAGACTGTGCACAGTCCAATTATTTGGAATGCCACTAATAAATAATATATGTAAAGGTATTAATAAAATAGTAGGCTGTACACATCCATTTATTTGGAATGTCACCAATAAATAAATTTATCGGTATCGGTAAAATATTTAAGTGCTCATAAATTTTTATATTTTATGGCCACTAATACTGTTTCAGTGTGTATGAAGTTCTCTATTTTATAGTCTATAATACTATTTCAGTGTGCATGAAGTTCTCTATTTTTATAGTCAATAATACTATTTAAGTGTGCATGGAGTTGTAGATATGATAGTCAATAAATATTTCATTATCCTTGTTTGCAACAAATCCCTTGTATTTTCTTCTAGGTGTGCTTAAAATTAAAATGAGAACACGATAATTCTTGATATGCCAGCATTGAAAGTGTTGTACAAGGAAAGTCAAACTGTGTGTAATGGTGACTGTGTATTTCAGATAGCCCTACCACTTATTGTACAATAATACGGGCCAATCGACATTGCACATACAGGCCAGTCAAAATCTGTCCTTGTGCAGTTTGGAAATAAATTTGCTTGACTTTTGTATCACAGCAATAAACCAAACCATTTTTGTATTTGAAGTAATGCAACCAAAGGATCTACTGTAGGCAGTGTGCTATTGACAGAAAACAGAGACATATTTCCATTTCAGGTTAAAATGATATTGCCTTTGTTTTGTACATGAGTAGTCACAGGAATAGTCCTATGAAAGCTACCCGCTAACTCATTTTTGTGAGTATTATTGTATCAGGAAAATAGGCAATATCCAATGTATTAGTTATATTTTCATACTAAATTCGTTTGCTCAGAGTAAAACGTTCTAAATTACAATTACAGGCCACAAACGTAAATTGCATGACATGTTCTAAAAAGAGCATTTAGTCTCTTTACTAACTTGCATGACATGACATATAATGAGAGTTTAATCTCCCAACCAAATTGCATGACATGACATATAACGAGTGTTTAGTCTACTCACCAAACTGCATGACATATTCTATAATGAGCATTTAGCAGATGAGAAGTGTATTGGAAATTGTTCAGAATATCAAAGTTCAGTTATTCTTTATTGAACTCATACACCAGTAAAATGTATGATTGTTTTGTTCTTAACATGGTATTGCATTCATGTGCCAATAAAATGTGTGATAATTCACCCTTAAATTTACCATTAAACATTACATTTATTTGCTGAGTCAATTAGTATCTTCAACCACATTGCAGTAAAAACTGATTGAAGATCTGCCAGCTTTTAGTCCATTATACATATTTATACATATGTGTACATAAAATGTATTTAGTCTATCATCTCTCAGAATGTGTTGATGCCACACTGATACTTGTTATTAATAACAGACATAATCTATAATTCACATACAACAGTCATTCATATTTACAAGTTAAATACAATTAAGATTTATGAACCTTCTGAAGTCAGTGATGCTCATTCATATGTGAATATAGTTCAAAATCCATCAGATCTCACAATTTAGTGATAATATATACATATTCATATATTCATAATTTAAAGATTGTTCAGGTATATCAGCTATCAGGAAACCATGATTCATAAAGGAAAGAGCATTGAGGTGTCAACTATTATGACATAGTGATGCATATTCATAAAGGAAAGAGCATTGAGGTGTCAACTATTATGACATATTGATGCATATTCATAAAGGAAAGAGCATTGAGGTGTCAAATCTCAAAACATAGGGATTGTTATGTGTCCATGGAAAGGACAAATATTTAATTTCAGCCCACAGTAAAGGAGATTAGAGAGAGAGGATAGAAGAAAGCGAGAGTCTTGCCTAATAAGCACTGGTCAGTCATAGTGCTGGCAGCTGTAGTTCAGGAAAACTCCACCAAAATAGCAATAAACATTTTTTAGTTGATGGACTACCACCAGACCATAGTAGACTATGTGGTATCAGGCAGGAGGAATGGGAATTAATTTTGTCCAGAAGGCAAGAATAAATAGACATGAATAACCCAAAGATGCTACTTTTCTGGCACAGCCTTTCAGCACAGGGGAGGAGTCCATTTAAGCTATAATACAATCAACAAATAATTTTGACTAGAGAAATAAAAATAGAGGAAAGAACTGATTCTTTTCCCCATGTATGTAAAGCAAAACCATGAAGAAAGGTTTGAGTCAATTTATCAATTTACAGAGAAAATAATTATTTAAAATGTGTATTAACGAATTTTCTTTTGCAGGATGTGCTAGCTTACAAATTGTGAACCAGGTAATGGCCCAACTTCACAAGTGAAGTATCATGTATATAATGAGATATTTAAAACTGCATAAAATTATTGCAGTGTTTGGGGTTTGTTTTAGAGCTGATCAAAGTTGTGACAAGCTTTCCTGAAAGGGCTCAAGGGAGGTCATCCTGCCCTGAAATATTTTGGACAAATACAAAAGGGTAGCTCTGAGAGATTTTAGCACTTAGAAGGGAGAGAATATTAGTAGAATTTGTATTCTATAAAAGTTGAACCGAGTTCATACTGAGCTTATTTGCTATGACCACTGACTCCCTTATGTCTTGTAAATTGGATAAATATTCATTGAAGTTGTGACTGCTTGGGTCAATAAAAGTGATTTTAAGACTCACAAACATTGTAAACCGTTTTGCGGGGCATTAATCGATTAGCTGTTCATGTGCAATTTCCTATTTTCATTTGTACTCATCTTTTCTTTAATTCTTATTTAAGATTTATGTATTATCATTTGTAATGTTTGTATTGTCCATGTTTTGTTATTAAATAGTTATGTATTATCATTTGTAATGTTTGTATTGTCCATGTTTTGTTATTGAATAGTTATGTATTATCATTTGTAATGTTTGTATTGTCCATGTTTTGTTATTGAATAGTTATGTATTATCATTTGTAATGTTTGTATTGTCCATGTTTTGTTAATTGTGGTGGAAACACCTTGGGGCTCTCAGAGCATAGTGATGTATATTCATAAAGGAAAGGTAAGAAACGAAATTAAATCAGTATAAATGAGAGAGAAAAGTAAACATTATAAATAAAAAAGTATATTATGGAAAATTTCTAAAGATAAAAGATAAAACAATATCTCTTAATAAGAACACATTTTACGAACTGTTTTTAAATGGGAAAATAAATTTAATCTACTGCAGTTGTTAACAAAGATAACAAAATATCAAAATTAAAATAAGGAAGCAATACAATAAAAATAATAATTAATTAATTTAAAGTAGGAGAGACTAAGAACAAAAACGAATTAATTAATTAATTAATTTCAGTACAAGAAAGAACAGTTTACATTATTGCACGAATTCACTGTCGGCTGACTTTAGTACTACAAGGAGTAGTTTATATGGTTGCATGATTCACTGTCGGCTGACTTTGGCAGTACAATTAAAAACAGATAACATTATTGCACGAATTCACTGTCGGCTGACTTTAGTACTACAAGAAGGAATAGTTTATATGGTTGCATGATTCACTGGCGGCTGGCTTTAGTACTACAAGAAGGAATAGTTTATATGGTTGCATGATTCACTGGCGGCTGGCTTTAGTACTACAAGAAGGAATAGTTTATATGGTTGCACGATTCACTGGCGGCTGACTTTCTGATAACGCACAAGTAATTGCTTGCAGAAAGTCAAACGAATGGCGAAACACATTGCTCAAGCCCTTAGATAGCTTGTTGTTTAATTCCAGTTTCTACGAAATAAGTATACAGACCCTTTAGTCCGTGGAAGTCTATTTTAAAAGCTCTAACAGCCGCGAAAAGTGAATAACTACCTTAATACAGTTTAGCTCCCAAGATCGGTATGTTACATTTCCAACTCTTAATTTTTTTTTATTTATTTATTTTTTGAGTACTGAAGTAAAGATGAGCTTGTTAGACTTTCAACTATTAAATCGATATGATAAATCTGTGTGAACACGGCATAATCAGTAAAGCTTAAATGTTTATAGGTGTGACTTGAAAGTCGTAAGATTATACTTTTTGTCTGCTTGTCGTTATTGTTTTCATATTTATACTTTTTGTCTGCTCGTTGTTATTGTTTTCATATTTATACTTTTTGTATGCTTGTCGTTATTGTTTACATATTCAAAAGGAACTTAAATTTGATTTTCAGTAAAATGTTCATAGGCACTAAACGGTTAATTTCAAGCATACTATACTTCATATTAGTTAACTGGAATGAATCATTCTTTCTAAGTCCGTTTTCTAAATAAATATAGAGTTGTGTAAAACTGGAATGAATCATTCATTCTAAGTCCGTTTTCTAAATAAATATAGAGTTGTGTAAAACTGGAATGAATCATTCTTTCTAAGTCCGTTTTCTAAATAAATATAGAATTGTGTAAAACTGGAATGAATCATTCTTTCTAAGTCCGTTTTCTAAATAAATATAGAATTGTGTAAAACTGGAATGAATCATTCTTTCTAAGTCCGTTTTCTAAATAAATATAGAGGGTGTTGTTGCTTAAGCATTATGTATTTCTCTTCTTTTGTACTCGCAGCACAGTTTAATCGTGGTACAAATATATATGAAGATTAAGAATACATCTATCCTGTACCAGATAGATAGATAGATAGATAGATAGATAGATAGATAGATAGATAGATAGATAGATAGATAGATAGATAGATAGATAGATAGATAGATAGATAGATAGATACGTGCCTATCTGTTTTCCTGTCTACCGATCTAACTCTCTAACTTAGGATCTTTTATCGTTCAGTTGGACATATTACTGTCTTCCCGCCAATTTCCCAATTCCATAGAGCCTGCAAATCATCTGTGGCAAGGACTAAAGGTTTTACATGCCCGCCCGCTGCGATCGGCCCATTGCAAAGTACTCGAAGCTGGGTGGCCCCAGGCCGGGAGGCGATGATCCGAAGAGGCGCTGACGAGAGGACTTGCGGCTCGCTACACACAATTGCACGTGCACATCGAAGCCACCAGGGTGGCCTGCCCTCGCCGCCTTCTGGCAGTAGTGTTGGGGCGCATTTAGTTGGTTTTAAGAGATAGGTGTGGTGAAAATAAAACTTGAAAGAAGGATGTAAATCTACTTTCAAATGCTAACGAAAAGATGAAAGAAGAGCAATTAACACTCAATGACATATTAGAAGAGTAATATGTATTAATTGAACAGTGTTCTATTGACGTCAAGACTCTACCGAACACGTGATTATACTGAATAATTAGTATTTATTTGTATAACAGTGCTCGATGTAACTGCTAATTTGTTATACTGAATAATTAGTATTTATTTGTATAACAGTGCTCGATGTAACTGCTAATTTGTTATATGATGTGGAATTCTCCCACATATTTTTAATATACATTTTTTTTTAAACAATAACTTTTAAATGAGATACTATTTGTAATTTGTATGACTTGGAAATGTATAAAGTTTATTTCCGGAGTTTTAAGTCCAGAATGGCCGGGAGTGGAGGGAGGGGGGAGATTAATCTGAGTGAGTTAAACGCACGTAGAGAAGTAGTCATGGGGTAGGACTGTTGTTGTTTGTGAGAATGCTAGATCCAGGCATCTAAGTAGTAGCGTGACCTGTTTAGATCTGTAGTCTTCTTTTTTTTTTTTTTTTTACCAAGATTATGTATAATGCAACTTTTAATTGTGATATAATTGTGAGCTTGTTTTGAGATACATGACGTGTATGTTGACAGAATGTGGGTGTAGATGATGTGATAAAGTCATAAATATTAATTAGCTCTAGAATCTAGATGGGTTCTAAAATTTGACTGAATAAAAGTGTGTCTAGAAAGAGATTGGGCGTGGTTCCTAGTGTAATGAAACCAAGTGTGGAAAGTCTGTTCTTTACTCTTTATTCTTTGGGCGAGGAGTCCTTCCCCATAATTTTGGGTTGTACAAGGAACAGAAGACCCTTGGCTACATAAGGTAAAAACGCCTCTGTATTTTGTGAATGGATAGGTTTTATTAGGAATGTCATGCTATTTGATGTCAGATTTGAACACAAACTTCTCAAGACTTAGATAAGACTAAAGACAACAAATGTATATATATTAAAAATTTAAATTTCATAGATTTACAGTGTGAAGAACGACACAGCACAACGAGTGCCTTAGTTGCTGATGCGGAAGTTGTTTTGAGTATTGACACAACACAACAAGCGCTATACTTATTTTTGAAAAAGTTGTGTTCTGAATAAACAATGTCAGGGAAGAGTTACTGTAATTCTTGCTGATGAAAAGTATCTCTTGAGATCCATCTTAAACATGGCCAGCGTTCGAGTGTGTCTCTTGAGATCCATCTTAAACATGGCCAGCGTTCGAGTGTGTCTCTTGAGATCCATCTTAAACATGGTCAGCGTTCTAGTGTATCTCTTGAGATCCATCTTAAACATGGCCAGCGTTCCAGTGTATCTCTTGAGATCCATCTTAAACATGGCCAGCGTTCCAGTGTGTCTCTTGAGATCCATCTTAAACATGGCCAGCGTTCCAGTGTGTCTCGCTGTAAAAGGAAGAATATTCAGGTAGAAGAACCTTAAGAAGCACAGTAACCCTGCCTGCACTAGTAACTGGAGTGCACTAATAACTGGAGTGCACTAGTAACTGGAGTGAACTAATAACTGGAGTGCACTAATAACTGTTTATGCGCTTAAAACTTATGTAGACGACATACTTTGCATTTGGAATGTTAACAATGCTGGAGTCATGATGATGAACGCAAGCTTCTAGGAATGAACATAACAGTGATATGTATATATGTTGTCTTGTAGGCTACAATGAACATAACAAAGAGCGATATATTGTCATGTAGGCTAGACTGAACATAACGGAGAGATACGTTTTCTTGTGGGCTACACTGAGCATAGTAGAGAGAGATATACGTTTTCTTGTGGGCTACACTGAGCATAGTAGAGAAAGAGATACGTTTTCTTGAGGGCTACACTGAGCATAGTAGAGAGCTATATGTTGACTTGTAGGCTACACTGAGCATAGTAGAGAGAGAGATACGTTTTCTTGTAGGCTACACTGAGCATAGTAGAGAAAGAGATACGTTTTCTTGAGGGCTACACTGAGCATAGTAGAGAGCTATATGTTGACTTGTGGGCTACACTGAGCATAGTAGAGAGAGAGATACGTTTTCTTGTGGGCTACACTGAGCATAGTAGAGAAAGAGATACGTTTTCTTGAGGGCTACACTGAGCATAGTAGATATATGTTGTATGTAGGCTACACTGAGCATAGTAGAGAGATATATGTTGTCTTGTAGGCTACACTGAGCATAGTAGAGAGAGAGAAATGATGTCTCGTAGACTACAGTATCCGAAACTGCAGAGTAGTGGAGTCACATGATCGGCTCGTTTTAAAAATAGCCACAGTTGAAGTGTTTTCAGTGTTGCACCCATGAAAACATTCATCTCTCTACGGTAGACTTTCTCGTTTATGAACAGCTATGTTTGATGTATTAAATACTGGCTAAAAGTATTACAAAGCAAAATCTCTGCGAAAACACCCCCTACAAATTTATATTTAATATAACAGCCCTCCATCCTTAAGGGCCACAGGCTAATACTGTAAAATATTCAGTTCAGTAATATGTTCTCTATACTAATACCTCTCTCTCTCTCTCTCTCTCTCTCTCTCTCTCTCTCTCTGTGCACAATGCTATTTAATGACTGAAGTAGAAGGATGATCTATTTTGATCATTACGTTCTACAATGACTTAATTATATTTCCAAATTAAAATTAAAATATCTTAATTTCCATGAACTAAAATGTTATTGATTTCAAATGAAATTCATTAAATTACAAAGGGATTTTAAAAAAAATTCCAGTGTAGATAATGTTTTTTTTTTTTTTAACTGTCATTCTTGGAGAAGAAAACGTCCTTAATTTGTTCCTCAATAACGTCTAAGACTGGATAGACTGAAATGAAGAAAACGTCCTTAATTTGTTCCTCAACAACGTCTAAGACTGGATAGACTGAAATGAAGAAAACGTCCTTAATTTGTTCCTCAATTACGTCTAAGATTGGCTGTTCATAGATTGAAATGAAGAAAGAAACATATTGTATGTTTTTCACAAATTTTTTTTTTTTTGGAAAATTGTCTTGAAATGAAGAAAGAAAAAACTCACTTTTTTCACAAACGATACGAATGAATAAAGAAAGTGTGTGCTTTGCTCAGCTTACAAATTAGAAAGAAAAAAGTGTGTGTTAAAATTAACAGAGAAAAAAGAAATTATGTTTTACACAGATTAAAATAAATTAAGAAAAAAATAATTATGTTAAATTAACAAAAGAAAGAAAGAAAATGTGTTTGCGCAGATTACAATGAAAAAGAAAGAAAATGTGGTTGCGCAGATTACAATGAAAAAGAAAGAAAATGTGGTTGCGCAGATTACAATGAAAAAGAAAGAAAATGTGGTTGCGCAGATTACAATGAAAAAGAAAGAAAATGTGGTTGCGCAGATTACAATGAAAAAGAAAGAAAATGTGGTTGCGCAGATTACAATGAAAAAGAAAGAAAATGTGGTTGCGCAGATTACAATGAAAAAGAAAGAAAATGTGGTTGCGCAGATTACAATGAAAAAGAAAGAAAATGTGGTTGCGCAGATTACAATGAAAAAGAAAGAAAATGTGGTTGCGCAGATTACAATGAAAAAGAAAGAAAACAAAGCATTTTGAACACGTTAAAATTAAAAAAAAAAGAAATCAGTTGGACTAAAATTAAAAATTTAAACTGAATTGATTTAATGTACTTTTTACACATTGACAGGATGTGAGATTGAATGATATGTCTTTACACATTAAAAGGAAGCAAGATTGAATGATTTAATGTATTTTTACACATTAAAAGGAAGCAAGATTGAATTGAAATATTTAATGTATTTTTACAAATTAAAAGGAAGTGAGATTGAATGATTTAATGTATTTTTACAAATTAAAAGGAAGTGAGATTGAATGATTTAATGTATTTTTACACCTTAAAAGGAAGCAAAATTGAATGATTTAATGTATTTTTACACATTCAAAGGAAGCAAGATTGAATGATTTAATGTATTTTTACACATTAAAAGGAAGTGAGATTGAATGAATTAACGTGTCTTTACACATTAAAAGGAAGCAAGATTGAATTATTTTTGTTGAAGTAATACATCTATACTCAGAAGGCAAATTCCAGAAAATAAATATTTTTCCTGAACAAATTTGACTGATGAAAACTTTTGTGTGCTATAAAAATATTTTGTGTCGTCATCCAATAACAGGAAATTTAATTTTAAATATCAAAGAGATTAGTGGTCTTCTCTGTGACCGTTTAATGTGATACTTACGTCCGATTCATTTTTACCCTTTATCAAATCTGACATAAAACTGAAAAAGAAGAAAGAAAGAAAGAAAGAAAGAAAGAAAGAAAGAAAGAAAGAAAGAAAGAAAGAAAGAAAGAAAGAAAGAAAGAAAGAAGCAAAAATTAGAATAAACAAATGTAAAGAAAGAAAAATTCAGTGACTAGATTGAAATATTTCAGGTATAATGTAAAACCTTTGCTTTCTTTACGAACTAAATGAAGTATTTATACATCAATCTATTTTTTTATCATGTCTACTTGTCATTCTCTCTCTCTCTCTCTCTCTCTCTCTCTCTCTCTCTCTCTCTCTCTCTCTCTCTCTCTCTCTCTCTCTCAAATACATATGTATATGAGAGACAAACAGGAGATCTGGACTCTTTTCATCTGTTTAGGTATTAGTATTTAGGACATCTAACTATTTATGCATCTATCAGACTATCTGTCTGTGTGTCTATCTACTATTTATCTGTCTAACTGAGCTCTTTCTGCAGTTAAAAATAAATAGAATGTGGAGTCATGTCTGTTCAGAAATTCATTGCACCCTCTCTTAAAAGTACATTCCTCTCACAGAATAGCTGTAACACAAATGTCTTGCTACAATGTGCGACAGATTAATTTACTTCCTTGCAACACGAACGGGGAGATAACTGTAAGCCGTATCGTGAGCAAAAGCCATTCTTAGTTGCCATTTCTTTGTTCTTGCAATGAACTGTACTTTGTCTTGGCAATGTAGTGCTATTCATGGAAAATAGAAGCAAGATGTACTGTTACAAAATGAGCTATTACACAGTATATTTCTTTATGATTAAAGCAAATGCAAGAACTGACTATGAATACAACAATATAGACTTACAATTTCCCTCCAACGGCAAATGCTAGAACTGACTTGGAATACTATGAATACAACAATATAGACTTACAATTTCCCTCCAACGGCAAATGCTAGAACTGACTTGGAATACTATGAATACAACAATATAGACTTACAATTTCCCTCCAACGGCAAATCATAGAATCACGAGTCTAAATCCGGCTAGTTTATGAACGCGATTCCTAACTCTAAGTAATTAGTAAACGTTGTACAGCCTGAGTCCAGCTAGTAGTGAACACTACACTTTAAAATAGCCTAAATTTGGCGTTACTTTAGAGCCTAAATCCAGCTATTGAACGTAACACTTTAGAACCCTTAAAATAATTTTCAGGTCTCAGGAAACCCCTGCATAAAAATTACTAAGCATCTACGATGTTTGTTTCCATAATAGCGCATGTACCAATGATCTATTTCCTTCATAATATTCTATTTCTTGTATAAAAGTATATAAATAGTGCATGTACCAATGATCTATTTCCTTCTTATTGATTCTATTTCTTGTATAAAAGATTATAAATAAATAGTGCATGTACCAATGATCTATTTCCTTCTTAATGATTCTATTTCTTGTATAAAAGTATATAAATCCTAGATACCTCTGAATATACTCTTTTAAGAATGACTACTTCGTCCTGTATAAAAGTATATAATTCTAATAACGAACTTGTGATAATGTTCTTCGCTCTGTGTATCGGAATATAGTTACAAATATGAACTGTGTATCGGAATATAGATATAATTATGAACTTTTGTATGCAGTCCATTGATAATGAATTCTCCGCCCTGTGTAACTTTACATAACTCTGTATGTTTTCCCTCAATAATGACTACTTTGTTCTGTGTAACAATGAGCATACGTGTGTATTTTTCACTAATTAATTAATGAGTATGAACCTTAATTCTAAACAATATTTCCTTATATTAGCACGATTTCAATATTATCCATTAAAATTCACTTCAAACAATATCTCACCACCCTAGCACCAACGTTCCCTCTAATATTTTTCATGTGTGCGGAACTTTTTCCTTTGTGCGCGGAACGTTTTCCAGTGCGCGCAGAACTGGGGTTGCTTGCGCTTGCTACAAAAACTTGTGCGCGGAATTTTGAAACTGCTGCGCAGCATTTTCTAATGAGCTGCGCGGCCGCGCACCTTAGAGGGAACAGCCCGCATGATATCTTACATAATTCACACTTTAAACAGAAAACTCTACAAATAAATCCCAAAATGAAATTCATTTTTAACGTGAATATTTTATTAGGTAGTGAAAGCAATTTTATCCAGGAAATGAAAATAAAGGATGACTGTTTTAGCTTATCATTCGGTGGACGTCATTTTAAGAGAAAGTAGTCGTAATTTAAACATATTTAAGGTAGAGTTGAATTACAATGCAGGTCTAATCTTTAGCTGCATTATAATGTTTACATATTCAGGTTTACTAAGTATGTTCCTGATTGTAACTGTTTACGCGTTCAGGTTTGCTATTATGTTCCTGATTGTAACTGTTTACGCGTTCAGGTTTGCTATTATGTTCCTGATTGTAACTGTTTACGCGTTCAGGTTTGCTATTATGTTCCTGATTGTAACTGTTTACGCGTTCAGGTTTGCTATTATGTTCCTGATTGTAACTGTTTACGTGTTCAGGTTTGCTCAGTATGTTCCTGATGTAACTGTTTATTTGGTAAGGCTTTATAATTGTAAGGTAATGTAACTTAAACCTGAAGCACTACTTCGAGGCCATTATGGTTCATCACTTCCCATTAATTCAGGTAAAGATACATTATTTAATCAGCTACTTTTCACAAAGAAAACCCAATAATTTTGAATTTTGATTTATAAATTCGAATCATGAAATATTGTAAGAATACCATAACGAATTCCGTTTGTCCAATCCTCGGTAATGAGTGCCTGAGAAAAAGACCAAAGCAAATTCTCGTCTCCTTAGAACGAGAACTAGCGAGGGTTCGTGAAAGGATTGACGTGAGTATGCACGGTATGTGATCAGTCGGCAGCGCACCCTAGTGCTGACAGGGTGAAACAGCTCTCTCTGCGGCCAGATATTGTAGTCGTGCCAGGAATGCGCATTCTTTGAGAAGTCGTTTCGCCCGTATTATTACAGTTGCTTCCAACCTCCATGCTAATCGACAACTTGTTTCCACATCTACTATTCCACTACAATTCATGATATGTACACACTTACTGGCTCTACTCTTACGAACGTCACGTTCGCGTAGTAATAGTTATTTTAATGAATGAATACTACGCACATACTTATAGGTTGTCCTTAAGAAAGTCATGTTAGTTGGATTAAACTATTTTAATGAATGAATACTACGCACATACTTATAGGGTGTCCTTAAGAAAGTCACGTTAGTTGGATTAAACTATTTTAATGAATCATCAAGCATGCAAGAATGAAATCGTCAAAGAGAAAACTATTTTATAAAAAACATTTAGGCACCGAGATGCCAGCAAATGTAATTGTTAAATTGGTACTTAGCGATTTCTCATTTAATAACTCTTCTAATATTTCGTTTATATAGTTGAGTGGGCAATTAACGCACGGCCATTTAAATAACTCACATAACCAATCTTAAATAATGTAATGAGCATTGATTAGGGGGGTAAATGATACTTTACTGTTGAAATAGTTCACCTGCCCATTCTTTGCAAATTCTGGTTAAATGGGCAATAAATGCTCTACTTTCAAACAGTTAAATTAATCATTACTAGGAACATTTTGGTTAAATGAGCAATTAATTCTTTAACTTTCAAACAGTTAAAAATTATCAATACTGGGAACATTTTGGTTAAATGGGCAATTAATGATCTACCTTTCAAACAGTTCAATTGATCATTACTAGGAACACGACCATATTCAGCAAAAATACTGACTAAATTGACAATACCTCCTTTAATTGTCAAATAGAACTTGGTCAATCATAGCACAAGTGCTGGTTAAATGTGTAATTACTTTTTTAACCTTTCAATACCCCTTTCAAGTTGACAAGACCATTTTTAGTAAAAGCATTAGTTAAATGGGCAATTAATATTCTACTTTTCAAATAGGTGACGTGATCATTCTTAGTAAAAGTATTAGTTAAATGGGCAATTAATGTTCTACTTTTCAAATAGATGATATAACCATTCTTAGCACAAGTATTATGTCATGTTATGGCACCGTGATATATATGCAAACGGAATGAAGTAGATAACTTATACCTTTAATATGACGACTCGTGAAATTAATCCAATATAAAGAATATAAGTATTTAGATATTCATTTTGTTTAGTTATCCTTTCTTGTGCTATAAATGTCATAACATCATTTGGAACTCATGACTTTTAATTCGTAAATTCCAAAATCATAGCGCCAAAGTGCCCCGCTTATATTGGTTAAATGGCGCCAAAGCGTTCTGCTTACATTGGTTAAATGGCGCCAAAGCGTCCTACTTAAATTGGTTAAATGGGAAATAATGCTTTAGTGTTTAAGTGGCTCACATGACCAGTCTTATAAAGGTAATGACTAACAAGTAAATTAATGCTCTACCGTTCACATAGCAAACTTGATTATTTGAACGTTTTCTCCATATATAACTATTACTTCGATTTATGTAATATTTATCTAATTAACTACTTATGACATGTAGGGCCTTAATATAAAATTATTTCCTGCCTTTGAACAATATATTACTGTTTTAAATCCCTTTAAGTACTGTTTTAAATCCATTTAATTACTGTTTTAAATCCCTTAAAGTACTGTTTTAAATCCCTTTAATTACTGTTTTAAATCCCTTTAAGTACTGTTTTAAATCCCATTAAGTACTGTTTTAAATCCCATTAAGTACTGTTTTAAATCCATTTAATTACTGTTTTAAATCCCTTAAAGTACTGTTTTAAATCCCTTTAAGTACTGTTTTAAATCCCTTTAAGTACTGTTTTAAATCCCTTTAAATACTGTTTTAAATCCATTTAATTACTGTTTTAAATCCATTTAATTACTGTTTTAAATCCCTTTAATTACAGTTTTAAATCCATTTAATTACTGTTTTAAATCCATTTAAATACTGTTTTAAATCAATTTAAATACTGTTTATTCACGAAGTATGTATTCATTATTTATTTTCGATACATGAAATGATTCTTACTAAGCCAGTGTCAGACACCTTATTGTCTTTAACATGACACATTTACTTGTGTCTCATATTATAAATAACTCCTACGATTCTCCGTATAATATCTTTTGTTACTGTTGTTAAAAGTCTTATCTTTACTTACGTCATATTATTGTTTCTATCATTTACACCAACTGCTTTATAAAACAGTTAATTCTTTCTTTTTGTATACAATAACTATTTTGCATTTTTTTTTACAGCAGCTATTTCTTAATATCCTGTACACCAAATAACACATGCTGTTTTATACATCAATTTATGTTTATCGATTCACCTAATTTTCTTATACTTTTTAAACATTAACTCTACATGCCCTATACATCAACTATTTTTAGCAAGTCAAAGTTTTTCTAGCATTTCCTATCTTGCTCCTGTCTTCTACAGCAAATATTTCTGTCCTACAACAAATATATTAATTTTGTTATACAACAAATATATATTTATGTTCTACCAGAAGTATATTATTTATATCCTACAACAAATATATTATTTATGTCCTACAATAAAGTATTTCTGTCCTAGAACAAAACACTTTACTGTCCGATTGATTACACCAGACAATTTCCTGTCCGTTACACCAGACAGTATAAATGGAAAGATGACCATCGATGACATATCAGAACGTCCACGCACGTAACGCAGACACTCTTTACACTCTCAAAGAAAGAATGAGACTGTAAAATTAACAACGACACTCTTTACACTCTCAAAGGAAGAATGAGACTGTAAAATTAACAACGACACTCTTTACACTCTCAAAGGAAGAATGAGACTGTAAAATTAACAACGACACTCTTTACTCTCAAAGAAACAACGAGACTGTAAATTAACAACCACCACAACGACGAAGAAAATAGCTGAAAGGAAACGACAAATGTTGAAAGTCATATTTTAATTTTCAGACTTTTGATGCCCAAATAAATATCTGTCGACTAACATTGCTGTCCGTTATATATGCATACCCACATACATACACCAAAGCATACATACATACATATATACATAAATACATGCATACTTTATACGTAGAGAGACAAACAACAATTTCACACACACACAACCACACACACACACAACCACACACACACAACCACACACACACACAATAAACACACACACACACACACAAACAAACACACACACACACACACACACACACACACACACACACACCGATTTCTATCTCCTATATACATACATATACAGCGATCACATATATATATATATATATTAATTATTTTATTATTCATTATTGAAACAGATACTGGACAGTGCCCTAAAAATCATATTGCAAAATTTCTAGAGAGAATTATGCCTATCATTTGGATGATCAAGAAAAATAAAACCTTTGTTATAATTACTGCCCTTTGAACAAGGTAATTTCACCACGTTCAAGCGCTTAATAACAATTCAGTTTGTGAGAGTATTGTTTCAATAAAAGTAATTTGTCACCAATAAATATTTCAAGTGCAACTCCTAAAAACCTGATTTTTTGTTTGTTTGTTTCTTTCTCTCTGCCTCTCTGTTTCTCTCTGTGTGTCTCGTCTCGCTCTATTTCTTTCTTTCTCTGTCTCTTCTCACTCTTTTTCTTTCTCTCTCTGTCTCGTCTTGCTGTTTCTTTTTCTCCTTGTCTCTCTGTCTCGTCTCACTCTGTTTCATTATTTCTCTTACTTTACAATACACTCTTAAATGCAGTATACTTGTTTCCTTCTTTGTCCTCATATAATAGTTTATAGGAGCCAAGTTTTACTTCTTTTTACTGTGATACTTGTACTTGAAGCAAGTTGTGTTTGTTTCACACAATAGTTGTAAATGGAGCAAGTTTTATTTATTGTCCACAGTAGTTGTACCTGAAAGAAGTTTCATGTATTTGTATTTGTTGTACATGAAAGAAGTTGTATTTGTTGCACACAACAGCTATACCCGAAGCAAGTTGTATGTGTTGTACACAACAGGTGTACCTGAAGCAACTTGCATTTGTTGTACATGACACAAGTAATATTTGTTGCACACAAAATTTGCACCTGAGGCAAGTTGTATTTGTTGTACACAATAGTTGCATTGAAACAAGATGTTTTTGTTGTATACAATAGTTTTGTATGAAGCAAGTTATTATTGTTGTACACTACTGTACGCGAAGCAAGTCTACATAATTGTATGCTTCAGTTGTAAATTAAGCAAGGTTGTCCTGTTTTGCATCAGAGTGATACATATCAACCGTAAGTGCATGTTTACAGTATTAGTAACAGCGTGATATTTTAATGTATTCAAAGCTATTAATATAGTTAGTATTAGTAACAGCGTGATATTTTATTGTATTCAAAGCTATTAATATAGTTAGCATTAGTAATAGATTGATATTTTATTGTACTTAAAGCTATTAATATAGTTAATATTAGTAACAGCGTGATATTTTATTGTATTTAAAGCTATTAATATAGTTAGCATTAGTAATAGATTGATATTTTATTGTATTTAAAGCTATTAATATAGTTAGTATTAGTAACAGCGTGATATTTTATTGTATTTAAAGCTATTAATATAGTTAGCATTAGTAATAGAGTGATATTTTATTGTATTTAAAGCTAATGATTAGTTTATTCAAGTTGTACCTTTTATTGATACTAAAAGTTTAGATGCTCTTTGTTTGCTGTATTCAAAAAGTTGCATTGATAGTTGTCATTTATTTGGCTTGGAAAAATAATTGTCAATTCTCTGCATTTCTAAAAATATTTAATATAATATATTTTGCCTTTTTCATTTCTTATAATAAACGATTGGAAGAAGCATTTTTTTTTAAAATACAAGTTTCAATTTTACAATTATTCTTTACATTATGCATTTTTACGCATTTTGCATAAGAATATTTAAAATTATTCTTCACTGCAAATTTCATATTTTATTTTTATAATAATCATTTGTCTACTTACGTACTGCGTGCATTTTATTTCTAGGTCTTACGTTATTACAGTTACATTATTACAGGTTACGTCCAATAGTTTCTAATATTACATTTGACAGTTGTATTTTATTATTTCGACATACGTCCTACAATTTCTAATATTACATTTGACAGTTGTATTTTATTATTTCGACATACGTCATACAGTTTCTAATATTACATTTGACAGTTGTATTTTATTATTTCGACATACGTCATACAGTTTCTAATATTACATTTGACAGTTGTATTTTATTATTTCGACATACGTCATACAGTTTATAATATTACATTTGACAGTTGTATTTTATCATTTCGACAGTTGTATTTTATCATTTCGACATACGTCCTGTTTTATGTATTTTATTATTGTCTTACATATTGCAGTTTGTATTTCATGCTTAATTTGCAATTGGAAATGTTTTAACCTTCCTGTACTATAATGAAATGTTTTAACCTTCCTGTACTATAATGAAATGTTTTAACCTTCCTGTACTATAATGAAATGTTTTAACCTTCCTGTACTATAAAGAAATGTTTTAACCTTCCTGTACTATAATGAAATGTTTTAACCTTCCTGTACTATAAAGAAATGTAATTATATCCATATCATTCTTTTTTATCAATCGGGTGATATTTACATTTTTTCATCTTCTGCTACCTATTTATGTCCGGGTGAAGAATAGAAATGTATGTGTTCGCTCATTTGTTTGTGTGCAGAATTTAAATGTATTTGTATGGGTGTTGTTTGTTTTTTGTGTGTGCAGAATTTAAATGTATTTGTATGGGTGTTGTTTGTTTTTTTTGTGTGTGCAGAATTAAAAAAATATTTGTATGTGTGTAGAATTTAAATGTATACGTACAGGTGTGTTCGCTTGTTTGTGTGCGCATGTATGCGAGACTGCTTTACTTTGTGCTTTTTCCTACTTTATAATTTTGTTTATGAAACAACTAACACTGTTTTGCCAATACTGGGCTTCCTTTCTGACAGTCACCTTACCGATTTAAATCGTCAGTGGCGGGAACCCGTCCACGGAGTGACAATCACTTACAAGACGCCATTTAATTAATATCGTTTCCAAGTCGTATTATCAATGTCAACGACACATACTAAACAAGACGCCATTTACTTAATATCGTTTCCAAGTTGTATTATCAATGTCAACGACACATACTAAACAAGACGCCATTTACTTAATATCGTTTCCAAGTTGTATTATCAATGTCAACGACACATACTAAACAAGACACCATTCATTTAATATTGTTTCCAAATCGTAATGTCATTGTCATCGAAGTTTGATTGACAAGTAAGTAATAATGGAATAGTGATGAAATCAATTAAATTGCCGTCAAGGAAAGACTTAATGTCAACAGTTCAATGTTGTGTTATATCCACTGGGTGGGCTCAAATGATGATTGGTAGTGCATAGTGTAAAATTATCAATGGTGTCAATAATGTCAAGTATGATAAACAAGAAATTAGTAAATATATTGTCTGAAAGTTCTAGATATCACCTAGATGAGAAAATTATTAACTTGTGAAAGTCTGCAACAAAGGTCACGAAAACGCCATAGCTAGTATTTTCTTGAAGTCACGAATATTACCGAGGGGGAACAATATTAACTTGTGTAAGTCAAAGTTGGCCATGATAGCATATTATATAATACTTTTCAACAACTTTTGAAAGTATTTTTTTTAATTGGGCAAGCGTGTTACAATCCAAATAAATGTCATAGCCAGTGCTGTCCTTTCTTGTCCATTCTAACACATTGCAAAGAGAGAACCATTGGTGAATGGCCACTAGTTTCAAGGCGCTGATGACCCATAAGATCAAGGTTGGAGCATCGGGAGTGAGGGTGTTCATTGAACTTTTCTAACTTTCTGACGAGCTGCGCCCCAAATGTGAAGTGCTTATAATTAGGATATGATGCTGCACGACAACTACCTTTCCTTCTCGGATGAAATAAGCCTTGAGAAAGAAGTGATCAGTGAATTGTACTCACCCGCTAATGCCAAGTCGACAGGTTCTCCGCCAGTGCCCGTCAGTCCAGTGTACGGGCTGGGCTCTGAGCTGGACGGCGGCGACATACTCTGCAGGGACCCCGTGCTGCCTGTGGGAGACAATGGCTGTTGCTTACAGTACCGCCCTGGAGCTTGGTGATGAGATGCGGACATCCACTGCGCCCCACCGACCCCCATTCCAACACCCATGACACTGCCTGAACTCTGATACATTGCGGTGGCTGATGAAGGGGTGACAGATGACGCGTCTCGATCGTACATGCCGTTGTGAATGGCGGCTGTGGCGTTGGCGGATGCCGAGGCCAGGTGAGATGTGAAGTCTGCAGCATTAGCACCATTAGGGATGCCTGCTGCTGCCATTGCACACGACTGGGCATAACGGTTGTTGATGGCGGAGCTGATAGTAGATGTAATATTCGACAATGAAGGGGTGTAGTTACTACAGTTGGCAGCAGCAGCTGCAGCTTGCATATGCTGCTGCATGGCTGCAGCGTGATGATGATGATGATGATGGGGATTGCTGCTCATGCCGGACATCATCATCTGGGAGGTGTCGTAAGCCGTCTGATGGTGAGGATGATACAGAGGGTGTCCACCGCCACTTCCACCTACCCCACCGCCCACCCCCATGCCGACACTCCCGGCTGATGAAGTGGAGAACGCCATGGCTGACTGTTGGTTCATTGCCGCCGAGTTCTGAGAATGCAGAAAGTCATAATATCCTCCAGTCATGCCACCAGGTCCTGCCATTCCATTCAACATTCCCAGCGGTTTCAAGGCCTGACACTTCCTCCGGAATCCTCGAGGTCGTCTGCGGAACGATCCTTCTTCGAACATGAATTCTGCGGCAGGATCTATTGTCCAGTAATGTCCCTTGCCAGGTCGACCTATTCCCTTAGGCAGCTTGATAAAGCACTCGTTTAATGAGAGATTATGACGTACGGAGTTCTTCCAACCCTGGTAAGTACCGCGAAAGAAAGGAAACCGTTGCTGAAGGAACTGGTAGATCTCGCTCAGTGTACAGCGTTTGGTGGGCGAGGCCTGGATCGCCATGACAATGAGCGCGATGTAAGAGTACGGGGGCTTCTCTGATCGTCTTACCCCCACGCCGGTTTTCTTGTTATTATTGTTACCGTTGTTGTTGGTATTACTGTTAGGAGATTTGGAGTCGCGGCCGTCTGAAGGAGATTCTGGATTGTTCGTCGTGGTGCTCGGAGACTCTCCGCCACTGTCCGGCTCTTCCTGTGGCTCCAGCTTTGGCTCCAGAGACTTGAGGCCATCTGTGGGCTGTAGTCCGTGCAGGCCACTCATGTCGGGATCAGAGTGAGAGTGGGCATGACTACTGGAGTGAGGGTGGTGGTGAGTCGGGTACATGTGTGGATGTGAATGAGAATGAGGCACACTCATGGAGTGCTGATGGTGAGGCGGTAATGACGGATGCATTAAAACAGTGGGACCCTCAAAGGGTTTTCTATCCAAATCGCAATTCATTGCAATGTGTAAAGATGAATTCTAATCCACAGCCCTTGTCAACATGAACTTTTCTGCATTGGAGCTAAGCGGCAGATCTGTCTCCAAATTTATATAGCCTACAAAGCTTTCTAATGTTAGCATTAACTTTTCTGAAGACGCTCTTTATATTTGCTGCATTTATATCATACCTGTAACATGTTTTGAAAGCACAGAAATAAACTTGTTTTTTAAATTCTTCTTTCTACAAAAATACGTTATACGTAAGTAATTAATTATAAATATAATTTAAATGACAAGAACTGTATTTCTCATACTTTTCTAAAAGTTAAAGCAGGAAATATTTATTAGTATAATGACAGCCTTATTCTTTTTTCTTAATGATACTGCATGATTATATTATTTTTACAATCCACGTCCGTACTTGATGTCACGACTTATATATACAATACAGAGGCATTTGTTGATATCGTACCACGTGTACACACTGAAACGCACGAAGCGAGAAAATCGAGCAAAGCGCTTGCTGTCCAATTAGCATGCACTTTCCACCACGTCATCCTGTTCGTGTGTGACTACACTTGGAGTCTTCTCCCTTGGCATGCACACCATTCCGACAACTGTTGGCAAGGCACTAGTAGCAAAGATAAGAGGCGATGGAGGGAGATAGGCGAGTATTCCAAAGAATGGAGACCGCTACAAGAGAAATAATAAGAACGAAAACGTAAGTGTACGGTAGCTGGCCTAAAGAACCAGCAAAGCCTGTCTCAGCTGACCGTTAGCGAAATGGGAGCCGCTCATTAGCTCTGTCTTCCTTTATGCGCCATTTCACACAAGTTCCTCTAAAAAACTTTCCCCTGCTGCCTGCCACCTAGCTTACGCCACGCACGCACGCATCCATACTCACACGTAAACACGCATGAGACGTGCACAAACACTCTGAGAGCCTGACAGCAGCGGAACGACTCGACAGCACGCCAATCACTTTGGCTCCACTGGTAGGCTGATTTCCAGCAGAAGAAATCAAAGACTGCCGGAAAGGGAGTTAGAACCTGCAACCAGTGAAAACTTAGAGGGTCTCAGGCGGCAAATTAGACCCCGCCTTCTGACTTCAGTGCAGCAATATGCGATCCAGGCAGTTTGAGTCTTGTGAAGGTGGCTGGCACCCTGCCCGTCAGAAGTCATGACAATTGCTCTTACCATGGCGGAGAGCTAGCTAAGTAGATCTTGTAGAGAACGGCTTTCGATATGCACACTCGACTTGACAATACTTTCATCTTCACTTAGGATATCACAGACAGTTCATGTGAAATGCACACGGCTAATTTGCAAGTTTATACGGACTCAGACTCACTCTTGTCTTATTTTGCTCACGTGACTGAAAATATGTGACGATCATTCCCATGTCACTTTCAGTCGAAAATAGACGTTTAATTAAAGGAACTATTTAATGGAACTGGAAAAAAATATTGGATGAGCTTAGGACAGGGATCAGATCGTTTCGTTTACGACGACAGCGTGGGAATTCCAGACACGTGCAAAGACTAAAATTGAGGGGACTCATCACATAGACTAAAATTGAGGGGACTCATCACATAGACCTAGAAACAATGTCAGCCAGTCTATGGTCTATTAATTTAAACTTGTAGAAAATTGCAAAATATTAAGAACTTAGTTTTACATATGGCTTTTATGAAAGTATGTGACATTTTAAATCAATTTAATCAAACATAGACGATTGTCCGACATTATTGTTAGATGTTGCAGAGTTCTTTGAAAGTGTGCAATAAAAATACAGTATAAAACTTGAAAGTATGCATAAAATTGTAGTAGGACTGTGATATTTGTCTAAATTTGACTTCATTCTTTCAGTGTATCCTTTATTTGTTCTTTATAGATTTATGCTTTTCTAGGTAGTTAATAAGGTATTCTATATAGTGTTATTTGTCTAAGTAGTTACTAGTGTAGTTCTCTATAGAATTGTGTTTTTTGTTCGGTAGTTACTAATGTAGTTCTATATAGAACTCTGTTCTTTATTCAAGTAGTTACTAGTGCAGTTCTCTATAGACTTTGGGGTTTTTTTTTGTTCAAGTAGTTACTAATGTAGTTCTCTATAGACATGTATTTTTCTTCCAGTTAATAAATAATGTAGTTCTCTATAGACATGTATTTTTCTTCCAGTTAATAAATAATATAGTTCTATATAGACGTGTTTTCTCCAATAAGTTAATAATTTATTTGTAGACAGACTTGGGTTTTACTAAAATCAATTAATAATTTAATTCTATATAGACGTGCCTTTTCTCCAATTTATTAATAATTTAGTTCCATGTAGGTATGAGTTTTTCTCCTCCAATTAATTAATAATGTGGTTTTATTTTGTGTTTATACAGCTTAGTTCATTAAACTGTAAGTAGTAAAGTTCACTATGTTTAAGTAGTAGAGTTCACTACGTTTAAGTAGTAGAGTTCACTACGTTTAAGTAGTAGAGTTCACTATATTTAAGTAGTAGAGTTCACTATGTTTAAGTAATAGAGTTCACTATGTTTAAGGAGCAGAGTTCACTATGTTTAAGATGAATATTCATTAGTCTCTATGTAGTCAAGTTCACCAATATTTAAATGTCTTGTTCATTATTTCTTAAACAGTTCATTTCATTAATCATTATGCAGTGTTCATTAATTTTAAAGCAGTTTAAGTCACTTCTGCATGTTCAGTCTACTTCAATAGTATTTAAATAGTCTTCTAAGTCATTGTCGTATATTTAATCTAGTTCGCTACTTTATAATTAATCTAAATTATTTGATTCTAACTAAACTTTAACTAAATAATCTTCAAGATGGACCTCACTAATATTTCAAAGTCTAGTTTTTTAACTTACCATTAATTTAGCTAGCTAATCTTCAAGATGACTTCAATATTTTTTCAATGCCTAGTTCGTTATCTTATCATTAATTTAGCTAGCTAATCTTCAAGATGACTTCAATATTCCTTCAATGCCTAGTTCATTGTAATTAGTTTAGCTAAGTACTCTTTAAACAGTATAAATCAATAAATGCTTTGTTCACTACAATGTAATATTTAGTTAACTTCGTTTTAATGTTTAAATGCCTAGTTATTAAACTTGTAATCATTAAATGCCTAGTTATTACACTTGTAATCATTAAATGCCTAGTTACTACATTTGCAGTCTTTAAATGCCTAGTTATTTCTTTCTGGGACTAGCCTACTTTTACTGTCTATTAAGTTGTAAGAGAAATGAGTTTGCTTGTGTCTTGTGAAGTCGGAAACCCAAATTGAATCAAATATATAATCATGTATAGTTTTATATTGTTATCCTGAGTTATAATGACAACCCGATAAGTCACAATATGATTGCACACTGTGGTCTAAGGTATAATAAGTACTCGTAATATGCCCATAAAAAGTGAGCAAATTAGCCTCAGGTATGACTACTCCTGTCATGAATACATAAAGTGAAAACTGTAAGCTAACCTAAAGTATGACTACTCATGTCATGAATACATAAAGTGAAAACTGTAAGCTAACCTAAAGTATGACTACTCATGTCATGAATACATAAAGTGAAAACTGTAAGCTAACCTAAAGTATGACTACTCATGTCATGAATACATAAAGTGAAAACTGTAAGCTAACCTAAAGTATGACTACTCATGTCATGAATACATAAAGTGAAAACTGTAAGCTAACCTAAAGTATGACTACTCATGTCATGAATACATAAAGTGAAAACTGTAAGCTAACCTAAAGTATGACTACTCATGAATGTGTGAAATGGAGAACACTGTAAACTAATCTAGCATGATATTGATTTTAAACGAATATAAAATGAACACTGTAACCTAAAGTTTAATGACTTCACACGTCATTTGCCTTATGCACTGTAACCTAAAGTTTAATGACTTCACACGTCATTTGCCTCATGCAATGTAACCTAAATTTTAATGACTTCACACGTCATTTGCCTCATGTACCGCAGCCTAAAGTTTAATTATTATTATCTGATTACGTATTTACAATTATTTTTGCAGCATGTCTATTTGTGCATGTGGGTTATTTTTATGTCTTTGCGGATGTTTTAAATCTTAGGGCTTAACATTTCAGTATTCATTTTCTTGGTAATTTTCATAATGAAAACGGAAAAAAATTAAAATAATTGAGTATAAAATAATTGAGAATTTTAAAAGTAGACTGTATAAATATATTCGCATTCTTACAGGTGGCAATTTAAATTTGTACATATGAATTTTAGCGGTAAAAATGTAAATTTGTTATGTGTATTTCACCAATAGAAATGTAAATTTGTGCTCTATGTTTGTTCTTGTGACGAGAAATGTACATAAGAATGTGAATGTCCTTTACCACTAGAAATGTACAACTGTATACGTGTATTACACTAAAATGTACAAATGTATGTCTGTTACCGCTAGAAATGTACAAATGTATGTATTTTACCGCTAGAAATGTACAAATGTATACGTGTATTACACTAAAATGTACAAATGTGTATGTCTTTTACCACTAGAATCATACATATGTGTATGTCTTTTACCAATAGAAATGTATGTTTATGTGTCAGTTACCATATATAATAAATATGTATTTATTAGCAGAAGCGCTTATTTGTGTTTATGATTTTTACCCGTAGAAATGTGCATATCTTCATAAGAAATGACATTACGTAAAATATCCTTTAGCATAACAAATGTCATTACATAAAATATCCTTTAGCATAACAAATGTCATTACATAAAATATATTTTAGAATAACAAATATCATTACATAAAATATCCTTTAGCATAACAAGTGTCATTACATAAAATATCCTTTATCATAACAAATGTCATTACATAAAATATCCTTTAGCATAACAAATGACAAGATCATAATGTTTTAGCAGTAGGAAAGTTAACATATATATTTTCTTTAAAGAACGTAAGTGTCTATTAACAGAACAAATATCAAAATATGTAGTCATATCTTTTGGGAGTAGACATGTAAATACCTATATGTGTCATAAATGTGTTTCTTCTATTAGCAATATAAATATAAACATTTTACCAGTGTAAATATAAAAGAATGTATCTGCTTCTTTTATCAATACCAATAAAAGATAATCATGTGTTCTGTGGCAATAGAAATTAGGAATAGCATGAGTCCTTTAGCAGCAGAAATGTAAAAACTAATTTGATGCTTTCAGCAGTGGAAATGTAAAGTTCTATATGTATTTGTGGCAGAGTAAATTTGCCTCACCCTATTTTAAATTTAAATTGTTATATAAGTCGCAAAATTGTCAGAGTAACCCGACCTTGGTCACTCTTTATGTTGTTATTTTTGAAAGTGTCTGAGTTGAAGTAAGCAGCTTGCAGCAAGAATATTCTAAATTGCTGATGTAATGCAACATGAATGAGTAGTTTTCTATTATTCAATGATTATGATTTATGAGAACAAGACCAGCCAATGGGCTGAGATTAAGGAGTTTATTTGCTGTAGAAAAGTATGTTCTCGGATCACTTTGAATTTGAGTGGCAAAAAAGAAAATCTGGCTTTGAAGGGCAGCTGTTACTTGATGGTGAGTTAATACTGAATGATTAAAAGAGAATGGATTTAAGAATATTTCATGCATTTTACTACTGATATGTTATACTTGTGTAGAGATGTACTATATGAGTTGACTTATTTCTACAATTGTTTGAACTAAGCTTCACACATATATTTTTATCTTATATATTTATACTGTGTAGACATACAATTATCTGAACATGTGTTTGTGGAATAAATACAAATACATATTATTTAAGTGTCACTTAGAAGTATAAATATTATTTAAGTTCGTTTAGCAGTAGAAATGGAAAACATAGCATTGGAAATGTTATTTTCTGGTAGTTATATGCCGTTCTCAGGAGGCTGTAATGCATAGGTATGGAAAACAATCCAGAAATATTAATTACAAATATAAGGCAGTTCCACATTTTTAAAATTTGAAATGGTATTTGGTATAGGATAATTTGATAACTATTTAAATTAGGATAACTTTGTGAAAAGTGTTATAGTAGGATAACTTGTACAAACGTGTTATAGTAGGATAACTTGTGAAAGAATGTTATAGTAGGATAATTTGTTATAAGTATTATAGTAAGATAACTTGTGAAAAGTGTTATATAAGATAAATTGTGAACCGTTTATAGTAAGGTAATTTGTTATAAGTATTATAGTAAGATAACTTGTAAAAAGTGTTATATAAGATAAATTGTGAACCGTTTTTAGTAGGGTAATTTGTGATCAGTGTTATAGTAAGATAACTTGTAAAAAGTGTTATATAAGATAACTTGTAAAACGTGTTATATAAGATAACTTGTAAAAAATGTTATATAAGATAACTTGTAAAAAGTGTTATATAAGATAACTTGTAAAACGTGTTATATAAGGTAACTTGTAAAAAGTGTTATATAAGATAACTTGTAAAAAGTGTTATATAAGATAACTTGTAAAACGTGTTATATAAGATAACTTGTAAAAAGTGTTATATAAGATAACTTGTAAAAAGTGTTATATGTAAAACGTGTTATATAAGGTAACTTGTAAAAAGTGTTATATAAGATAACTTGTAAAAAGTGTTATATAAGATAACTTGTAAAAAGTGTTATATAAGATAAATTGTGAATCGTTTATAGTAGGGTAATTTGTGATCAGTGTTATAGTAAGATAACTTGTGGAAAGTGTTATAGTGAACAGCGTTATAGTAAAATAACCTCTGAACAATTTATAGCATGATAACTTTCGAATATTGTTTATTAGGCTTAATATATATATATTACAGTAAGAAAGTGCATACACACAAAAACATTTAATAATAAGAACATAAGTATGCACACTTACATTTCAGAAAATGTACTTTGACGTCACTAATTTCATGTAGTAGAACTTTGACGTCACTTTAATTTCATGTAGTAGAACATAAACTGTTCCGAATTAGCTCGTCTGCTTATGCACTTTTATTTTGCTTCTTTTTAAACAACTTAAACTGATATGTCTTTTGGTGGAAGAAAACCAAATTTGCTGTGTCTTCTGTTGCTTACGATTAGAAGGGATGCAATTCCTTTCTGGTTTATTTGAAAGTTATCAAGAATTAATTCCCCAAATGCCGGGACCTATTGACTGCTAGCGATCCACACTGCTGTCTCCTGGATACTTTCTCGATTCAGGACTTTTCAGTGACTTCGATGAATCCCTGCAAACAGAAAAATGAATTTATTTCTATTTTTACGTTCATTTCTGCATAATTTAAATATGAACGGTTTGTGCTTTTTTCTAAGGGAGTGTTCACATTGCTAACATTAGAATTTATGAGTATATGTCATACTATAAAATTATTAAATATTAAGTTATTAAACACATTTTCATAAGTATGCGTAATTATACAAAATTCAGTTTCTGATATTTTATTTCTTCTAACGTCACTTTCTGGGACTGTACTCCCTACAAGTCCATGCACAGATTAAAATATTTTCCTTTCGTACAGTTTACAGTTATTGTCTGCAGATCTGTTGAATATTAACGTTTTTGTTCCATTTGTGAAGGTAGAGTATAAAATATAAATGAATGTATTTCTTTCTTGTTATCTCTTTATTCTTTCATTATATTCTCTCTCTCCCTCCACCCCCTCCGTCCCTCTCTCTCTCTGGTCTTGTACTTTGATATTCCCCTTTTATCTTAGTACAGTCAGTACATACATTTTTCTCAACTTTTCTTTTCTCTCCCCTTTTTCCAGTTCTTTCTTTCTTTCTTTCTTTCTTTCTTTCTTTTTCTTTCTTTCTTTCTTTCTTTCTTTCTTTCTTTCTTCTTTCTTTTTCTTTCTTTCTTTCTTTCTTTCTTTCTTTCTTTCTTTCTTTCTTTCCTTTCTTTCTTTTTACTTTCTTTCTTTCTTATTTCTTTCTTATTTCTTTCTCTTTCTTTCTTTCTTTCTTTCTTTCTTTCTTTCTTTCTTTCTTTCTTTCTTCCTTTCTTTCTTCCTTTCTTTCCTTCTTTCTTTCTTTCTTTCTTTTTACTTTCTTTCTTATTTCTTTCTTCCTTCCTTCCTTTCTTTCTTTCTATCTTACTTACTTACTTACTTAATTTCTTTCTTTCTTTCTTTCTTTCTTTCTTTCTTTCTTTCTTTCTTTCTTTCTTTCTTTCTTTCTTTCTTTCTATTTTATTTCTTTTTTACCCTTTTCATATTCTTTATATCTCTCTATCTCTCTCCTGTCTTCCCCTTTCTCTCCCCTTCCTCCGTACCGCACTGTCTCTTTGTCTTCTATATGCCTCTTTTTACATTTCTCTTCCTATCTCTCTTTCTCTCTCTTAACTTCTTCGTTGACTTTAATTTCCTCACTAATTCACACCCAATCAGCCATTTCTTTGATTTTAAACTCGTTCTAAAGCAGTCGAAATAGTTATAATTATAGCAAACATAATTACTAGTTCGTTCTGAAACACTAAAAATAGTTATTAGTAAAGCTAAAATAAATACTAATTTGTTCTACAGCACTCAAAGCAGTTATGTAGTGATGCCAATATAGCGACAAGCTCGATCTAAACTCTAAAGTATCCAATTAGTTATAGCCAATATAGTGACAAGCTCGATCTAAACTCTAAAGTATCCAATTAGTTATAGCCAATATAGTGACAAGCTCGATCTAAACTCTAAAGTATCCAATTAGTTATAGCCAATATAGTGACAAGCTCGATCTAAACTCTAAAGTATCCAATTAGTTATAGCCAATATAGTGACAAGCTCGATCTAAACTCTAAAGTATCCAATTAGTTATAGCCAATATAGTGACAAGCTCGATCTAAACTCTAAAGTATCCAATTAGTTATAGCCAATATAGTGACAAGCTCGATCTAAACTCTAAAGTATCCAATTAGTTATAGCCAATATAGTGACAAGCTCGATCTAAACTCTAAAGTATCCAATTAGTTATAGCCAATATAGTGACAAGCTCTCTATTTAAATATTAAAAGTCAGTACCATCGTGCAGAGTGAAATATTGAATAGTGAAAATAAAAATGCGATTAATTGAAGCTAAATAAAGTCCTATTATATAATTCAAATTAAATAAAAATTCCCACGTACTCCTTTTAAAAAGAGATTATCCTAATACAATTGTTTTATGCAACATTCTCTTTTCAAGTGCATTATTTTTCATGGTAATAAAGATTTTGAAAGAAGTAGATTCCGGGTGCATATATATATATATAATATATTTATATATATGTGTGTGTACGTGTGTGTGTGTGTGTGTGTGTGTGTGTGTGTGTGTGTGTGTGTGTGTGTGTGTGTGTGTGTGTGTGTGTGTCCCCAACATTCTAGATTTCTATGTGGCTTGTTCAAACTTTACCTGAAGGGCTCTGGATCAGAATGAGGCTGGAAACACTGTCTAATAAGGAAATAAAGAAGACACTCCTCACATTAAAAAAAAAATTAAAAAAAAAAAAAACTTTCTTGTTTGCGAAGAAAACATCTAGAAGAGAGAATGATGAAGAATTTCATCCTTTATAATCCATTGAAGATTTGTACGCTTTTGCAGTGAGACTTGTTGTTTCTTCATTTGATCTAACGACGTTTGATGCTATAATCTGCAGCTGCACGATACCAAATGTGACTATCCCAAAATACATTTCAGACAAACCTGTAATTGCACCTGTCCCTCACGATTTCTCCGTGTCCGACAGCTGGACACGCGTATTTGCAGCGCACTATAGCACAATACTCGTACTGACCGTGCACTATTGCACAATACTCGTATTGATCAGGCACCATTGCACAATACTCGTACGGACCGTGCACTATTGCACAATACTCTTACTGATCATGCACTATAGCACAATACTCGTATTGATTGTGCACCATAGCACAATACTCTTACTGATCATGCACTATAGCACAATACTCGTATTGATTGTGCACCATAGCACAATACTCGTATTGACAATGCACCACAACACAATACTCGTACTGATCATGCACTATAGCACAATACTCGTATTGATCGTGCACTACAACAATAGTATTGTCCCCACACATTGGTTACGTCTGACATTTTCATGTTTGTTAAGCGTGTCATCTATTCGCAATTACTCGTCAGTTTACGTCGTAAAGACAGTTATTAATTTTGTCAGTCAAATATAGCATTAAAGAGTACTATTGTGTTTCGTTTAAATGTTTATTTTCCAACAGGCAGTCAAGCAGAAATGATAGAATATTTTAGGACAAGATTTACACATAGTTTAATTACCATACAAACATTATAAAATTAATACAAAATATTCCTTTGTGTTTCTTTATTCTATAAATTATCATCATTGTAAATAAGTTGATAACTGAAATGTCATTTGTCGTGTCGTCACTTTGACGCTTGATAGATGACTAGCAGCGATACACTACATTTCAACATAGATTGTGTACCAATGTCATTTGTCGTATCACCGTAAGTGAAATCTGTTAGAGGAAACTAGCAATGATACACTGCAGTTAAACACATATTACGTATCAATGTGAATAAAATTAACTGTCTCATATCATGGCATTATTTTTAAGGGTATTCATGAATAAGCAAAATGCGCGTTCCTAAAAGAAACGGTGTGTGCGTGCGTGTGTTTATGAATAGGAAACAGAAGTGACATCCCCTGTTCCTGTCCAGAGTAAAATGTCAAAAATTAAAGAATGGACTTTGAGCTTGTTCCATATGGTCCCTATTCCCAATCGAACGGGATCAATTGACCAGCATTCCGCACACACACAGAAAGTGAATGATGTATTATGCTTGTGCTCAGTGCATGTATCGTCAGTGGTGACGTCAGTGTTATAAGAATTGATCAACGTCAGAATCCAGCTTCAACAAAATATATAGCCATCTTTACTATGGTGATTTATAGATAATATAGATATAGATAAATAAAACTAAATACATGACAGTATCTAGATTACTATGGCGATTTACGTAGATAAATAAAACTAAATACATGACAGTATCTAGATTACTATGGCGATTTACGTAGATAAATAAAACTAAATACATGACAGTATCTAGATTACTATGGCGATTTACGTAGATAAATAAAACTAAATACATGACAGTATCTAGATTACTATGGCGATTTACGTAGATGAAAAGAACTACATATGTGATGGTATATGTGACGTTTTGCTACGAAATGGGCAAGATGTTAATTCTCCTCTACCCTGGGCCACCCATAACCTTAGGCTAATCCCCAAAATACTCTTCTAAATATCAACAATAAATGGGTCTAATACAGTGGTCTAAATATCAACAATAAATGGGTCTAATACAGTGGTCTAAATATCAACAATAAATGGGTCTAATACAGTGGTCTAAATATCAACAATAAATGGGTCTAATACAGTGGTCTAAATATCAACAATAAATGCATTCAACAAGAAATAACGGAAGACACCACTGTTATTTATAGTGAATAGTTTAACAGTTAGAGTTTTAGAGTTTATAAAAGTTTACAGTTACTGTTAGACTTTATAACAATTTACAGTTCAAATCACAACCATGTGGGGTCATGAGAATGTTCTTTTTTAGTCTTAGTAGTAGTTATTTGGTTCTTTTGTATGAGAAAACTATAAATGAGTTTATAAGAGAACGCTGAATGTTTCTGAGTAAAAGACTTTGATTAAAGTTGAGTGAATTCGATTGTATCATGACTGAAGCTGTGTAGTTGTTGTCTTTAAAATTGCATAACTTTAGGACACGTAGTCTAAGTTCCCAGTGAATGTCGTTAGCAGATATACATGAAGTCCATTCAACTGGTCCTTGGCATGTGGATCGTTCTGCTCTGGTGTTGCTTCATGGTGCAATACTCACTGAAGTCAACATCCAAGATAAAGAGGTCATGTTCTTGTATTGTATTGCAGCTTAATGCTCATTGATCAATGTAAGACAAGGTCTCAGATAAAGTGCCGATCTGCCAGTAAAATATACGTGGGCTAAGAATTCATTATCGTGTATTCTCTGACAGAACACTCTTACTTACATGGTCATCATACATTTTAATATCATGACCAAAATATAGCAATATAAAATTAAGTTAATGTCAAGGTATAAACAGTATAATATTAGTTAGGCAAGCAAAACCACATATCTTCAGCAGTAATTTATAAAGAGAATGCTTTCTTGCTGTATTGTTAACCAGCAGTAAGAGTTAATACTATGGATATAACTTATTAAGGCCAGGAGCCAAAATGCATGTTACTTTTGTAGTCAGCTAACTAACAATTTACAGGTGAGTTTCTAGCAAGTTCATTCATAGGGCTGAGTGGTCTTTGATTGGTTAATTTAGTGAGTTTCTGGAATATTCAGGTATGTTTCCAGCCTGGTGATAAGGATCAGCCATTGTAAAATGTAAGTTTACGTGTATTCTAATTTTAGAGGAGTGGGTGTGGCCTATATAAGCTATTATGTCACGCGCACACACACACACACACACACACACACACACACACACACACACACACACTGACTAAGAATAGAATTGGGGTTCCAAGTTTATTAAAACCTCACTAACACCGATGATAAAATATTATTTCTCTGTACATACATTTCTTGTCTTGTTTCTCTGCACATGGCTCAACAATCACATTTCTTATTTCTCGATAAAATAGATAGCTACAAATTTACAGGTTTTATTTTGTCTTTATTCACGACTACACATTCAATGCTCTTATCTTGTCTTTATTCAAGGTACACATTTACATTCTCATCTAACTGTACATTACTACATGACTACGTATTCACACTTCTTGTCTTGTTTCTCTATACATGGCTAAACATTCACACCTCTTGTCTTGTTTCTCTATACATGGCTAAACATTCACACCTCTTGTCTTGTTTCTCTATACATGGCTAAACATTCACAATTATTGCCAGGCCTCTCCAAACTGCTACACATTTACAGTTTTTGTCTTCTTTCTCTATGCATGATTACAAACACGTATTTTGACTTGTCTTGACGTTTTTGTCACATGGCTACACACGCAGTTCTTGTATTGTCTTCGTATGTGCTACACATTCACTGTTATTGTCGAGGGTGGGGGTGTGTGTCATATAAATGGTTATAAATTCACTTGTTTACATTAACTTTCTTTAGAGATTTCTTTTTTAATTTTTACATTATTTTTTAAAGCCTCAGATATCTTTCTACCAAAGCATTCATGGCACTTTTCTGCTGGTAGAATGTCTCAGATGCAAACTCATGGGAAACAACTAAGTTCTTTTTCGAAATCTACATAGGAATTATTCCCCTTTCGTCGTGCTGTTTGTATGTACGTATATGCATCTGATATGATAACCCCCCCCCAAATTAGGCTTCAGTATTAAGCGGTCAACATCACGTGGTCGGTCTCGAATTATCCAGAGAGGGAAACCAAGTCAACCCATAATTCATCGCTTCTAATCGACGAATTAAACATGCAGGCCTTGGAAGTGAAACAATGCTAGCAAAATAACAAAATAGAGGGGGGGGGAGAAAGAGAGAGGTTATTTTAACTATTTTTCAGTGCCACAATATGTGATACTTCTGATAAATTTACACATTCGCTTTCTTTATTATTTTTTGTTGTTGTTGTTGCATTATTGAATGTAAATATAGTAAATATTTTATTAAAATAAGAAGACTATTACGCTATTTTTAGTAGTAGTGGTGGGAGGTTGTAGAATGTAGAAGTGTTATTATTGCTATTATTATTATTACATTTCTTTGAAATACACAGTAACTAAACTCCTAGCAGTAATCAATAGTTATCAACTTTAAAGTATGCATTTTTACCTAATGTAAATTTGGATGGTATTATTGTTGTTCAGCACTTTCACGACTTCTGCTGACTGTCCATGAACCATGGAATCAGAATCTTACCAAGATTCTGGGAGATCCAAAGTTTGATAGAGGAGTGTTGTTTTTAGTAGTGGGGCAATTCTGCGTTGTCTAGGTACTTTATTCAGATAGCCTTCTGATTCAGGTGTTATGTTCCCCAAAGATCTATCACTACAGGCGTTACTTCTGCTTTTATATTCCACGATCTCTTGATTTCTAATATAAAATCCTAGTAATTTTATATTTTTTCTCTTTCTTTTGCTTTTATGCTAATATCTCCTGGAACAGCTACTTCAATGATTGCTGCTGTTTTGTTGGACTTATTAAGAATTACAGTGTCTGGTCTTCACGCAGGAATCACTCGATCTGTTTTTATTTCAAAGTCTTACAGTATTTTGATTTCTTGTGTTTCATTGTTTGCTTCCTGTTAGTGCATCCATGCTCTTTCCGGGATTTTTACTCCATAGTTCTCACATATATTTCTATATAGAATTTTTGTCACTTTGTTGTATCTTTTGGTATACTCTGTTCCAGACAGAAACTGACATCCGGATGGTATATGTTCTGTTGTTTCATCCATGTATTTGCAGTCTGCTTTTGGGATCATTTTACGTGATATATAGGATCTGTCTACGTCTGCTTTTAATGTAGGGCTTGTGAGTAGTTTTCTTGTTTTTCTGTCTTGTTCATTTATTTAATTTGTTGTCCAATCTATAATGCCTCCAGTGTAGCTAATAACAGGTGTTTCATATGCATTCAGGGCTTGTATTTTGTGAGCCCCATTTAGCTTTGACTTTATTATTATTATCATCCTTTTTTCTCACGACTTCTCTTGACTGTCGGTTGTGAACCAAGTCTGGAATCTTACCAAGATTCTGGGAGATCCAAGGTTTTACGGAAGATGTGAACAGGAGTGCTGCTTTTAGCAGAGGGACAATTTTATGTTGTCCAGGCAGTTATTAATTATTATTTGAGTAGTGGGGCGAGTCTGTGGTTTCCTGGGAGTTTATTCAGGTAGCCTTCCAATTCAGATGTTATGTTCCCCAAGGCTCCTATCACTATAGGTATCACTTCTGCTTTTACATTCCACAGTCTCTGAATTTCTAATCTGAGGGCTTGGTATTTTTCTATTTTTCTTTTTCTTTAGTTTTTATATTCTATCACTTGGAATAGCGACATCAATGATTGTTACTGTTGTGTTGGACTTATTGAGAACTACAATGTCTGGTCTTTACGCAGGAATCACTCGATCTGTCCTTATCTCGAAGTCCCACAGTGTTTTGACTTCTTCTGTTTCGGTGAATGCATCTGGTTGGTGCATCCATGCTCTTTCTGTGGGGGGGGGGGGGAGTTATGTCAAGTTCTCACACAGATTTCTACGTATGAGAATTTGCCACTTCGTCGTGTCGTTTGGTGTATTCTTTTCCAGGTAGAACCTGACATCCAGATAGTATGTGTTCTGTTTTTTAATCCATGGATTTGCAGAGTTCACATTTGGAATCATTTGAGATTTTCATGATTTTTGCTTTGTGTGATTTCGATATTCGCTAATGCCTGTTTCGTTGTTTTCTACCATGTATTTTTATCTGTTTGTGGAGTTTGGTATAATCCACTCGTCTTTACTGCTTCTATCTATGGTTCATCTTTGCAGTTATTCCCAATGTAGTCTACCAGGCCTATAACCTCTTCTTCAATGACATGTTTGATTTTCTTGAAATCTCTGCCTCCCATTTTCCGAGATACATATAGCCTGTCTAAGTCTGCTCTGGGGTGTAAGGTTTTATGTGTTGTGAGTAGTTTTCTTGTTTATCTGTCCAGTTCATTCATTTCATTTGTTGTCCAATCTATGATAACTCCAGTGTAGCATACAGATATTGCGTATGCATTAAGGGATTGTATTTTGTTAGCCCCATTTAGCTTGGACTTCAGGACTTTTCAAGCCGTTTTTACACTCTCTATTAACTTTGGACTTTACTTCACTCTGCATATTTTCTTGAAACCTCTGCCAGGTATTTATATTCCCTTTCCATTGTAACATCATTTATTTTTCCTATGTTGAAAAAAAGACCCTATATTGTTTTGACCCTGCCATTCTGGACGATACTTCTTCCACATTTCTCAAGGCCGAATTTTTTCATGTTACGTGCTCAGCAGCAGATCTTGTCAGTATTGATTAGTGAGGTGATGGCATGTTCAGTTTTTACTGTAGAGGCTGAGATCATCCATATACAGTAAATGGCTGATAACATGTCCAGTTTTCATTTTGTATCCAAATCCTGTTTTACGGATATGACTGAGAGGATTCAGGGCGATACAGAACAGCAGTGGTGATAGGGAATCCTTGGAAGATTCCACAGTTTATTGTTATGTCTGCGATATTTGTGTTGTTGCATGTGAGAGTGGTTTTCTAGTTTTTCATTGATTCCTGAATTATGTTTTGTATTGGTGGCGCTATTTTGTACACTGTCATTGTTTATTGTTATGTCTGCGATATTTGTGTTGTTGCATGTGAGAGTGGTTTTCCAGTTTTTCATTGATTCCTGAATTATGTTTTGTATTGATGGCGCTATTTTGTACACTGTCATTGTTTCATGTATCGATGAATGTGGGACTGAGTCATGGCCTTTCGGTAGTTAATCCATGCCATTGCAAGATTTGTTCTTCGTTTTTTTGCTGTCTGTAACAAGTGCCTTATCAATTATTAATTGATCCTTTGTTCCTCTACTACCTGGTCTAGCAACCTTTTGTTCACTGGTTAGACGTTTGTTTGCTTCAAGTTGAGTCGTGATTTTGTCACATATAATTCCTAATAGCAACTTCCAGATAGTTTGATAGTCACGTGATTGGGTGATAGTTGTTTGGTTTTGTGCCTTTCTCTGGATCTTTCATAATCAGACTTGTTTTTCCCTTTACCATACAGGCTTGCAAAGTTTCTGGTTTGTTTAATATATCTTGCAGTTGTTCAGCAAATAGGTCAGATGCTTAACCAAAATATTTGTACTTGGTCTAGGCCTAGGACTTTCCAGTTTGCCATCTTTCTTACCTTCTTCTTGATGTCTTTCTCACTGACTGTGACATTGCATTGTCAAGTATTTCTTTATGCTTATCTTTCAGTTCCTTAGTCCATCTGGATGAGATGTTATGCGTATTTTGAGTTGCTCCGAATGCTTTCCCAGAAGGTCTTGGTGTCCTGCATTTTTTTGACATTTGTTGTTCTATTAAGGAATTTCTTTTTTAAGTTCTTGGTTTAGTCTTCCAGGGTCAGTTCGGAATGTTTTGTTCTGTTGGAATTGCCTACCTCTTGCAGTGCATCTCTTCAGGCGGTGACTGTGTCCTTGAAGTCTTTGCACGAAGACCAGACATTGTAGTTCTCAATAAGTCCAACAGAACAGCAACAATCATTGATGTCGCTGTTCCAAGTGATAGAAACATAAAAACAAAAGAAAGAGAAAAAATAGAAAAATACCAAGACCTCACACTAGAAATTCAGAGACTGTGGAATGTAAGAGCAAAAGTGATACCTATAGTGATAGGAGCCTTGGGGAACATAATATCTGAATTGGAAGGCTACCTGAATAAACTCCCTGGAAACCACAGACTCGCTCCACTACTCAAAGCAGCGCTCCTCGGAAGTGCCCACATCCTCCGTAAAAACATCTCCCAGAATCTTGGTAAGATTCCGAGACCTTGGATCACAACCGACAGTTAAAAACAGAAGTCGTGGAAAGAGGCTGAATAATAATAATAATAATAATAATAATAATAATAATAATATACAGAGAACAAATGATAGAAAAAATATAACATTTTATCTGACCAAAAATTTAAATAAATATATCAATTAGTAAAAAATTGAATAAACCCAGGTGTACCGTACGACTAGCCCCTAATTCTGTCCTCCCATCCCAGAACACCCCACCCAACCCCTACCCATTTGGGTGCGAAATCGGCGTAAGCCAAAAGCGTCCCTCTTTTAACTTGATAATGTTAGTGGTAGAGGTGGTAAGTCTGCTGTGTTTAATGTGCTGGCGTGTTAATATAATAAGTGAAATGTTTAAACTTTTACTTTACTTTCATGTAAAAGTTGACGCTAAATGCATATTGTTTACTTAGTTAAGACATCAGATCTATCTTCGGGTTTTCTTAAGAGTTGTATTTCTTTGCCACATACTGACAGTGTACAGTACTGTGCACGAAGTGTCACATGAGCGCTCTAAACTAAGTTCGATAATTGCGTTGGCTTTTTGGGTGCATAACTATACTAGAATAACCTCCCTTGGATATTTTACGGTGTTCATATTTATACAAAATTATAGACGAACAGCGAGGCGAACAGAACTGATTACATTTTGTTTTATAAAGAAAATTATATAAGTGAAATGTTCTGTATTCTAACCATATCTTGTTAACACAACGTGTAAAAGATACTATAGTTAGAGACGCGCGCGCACACACACATACACACACACACGCACGCACACACACACACACACACACACACACACACACACACACACACACACACACACACACACACACATTTACCCTCAACGAGCGAAAATCGAACGAGGATCCTAATGAGCCGTCGCTTACTTCCATTTACTGTTATTCACTCAATAATAAGCAAGCATACCGACTTACACTGAAAATTAATTAACTAAATGTATGTATTACAAAGCTTTTATACGGTATATAAAATACACTTGAATCACGCACATTTTGAGCGAGCAGTTAACCTCCTTGCCTTTTCCTGCTTCACTTACTGTTAATAAGTATTATAACATATACACTCTGACACTTTTGACTTTATATTGTGAATTTATTTCCTGTAACTTTTTTCTTGTGATTTTATTTCCTGTGACTTTTTTCCTGTGACTTTTTTTTCAGTTACTTTTTTCCTGATATTTTCCCGCTCATTGCTCACCGTTGATTAGAAGCGACTCAATACACAACTCTCTTGTTTTAGGTTAGAGAAAAAATATGGTTATGGAATTTTAGAGATAGTTTTGGTGTTTTTTTTTAAAGAGAAATGTTAGGGTTAGGATTAGCTGTAAATAAAAAAACGAATATAAATATATTCTAAAACTGTTTTACTTATATATCTTTTATTCCTTATTTAGATTTTGTTTCTGCTAAATTTTGTGTTTTAATAACTTAAATATTGCAGTAAAAATAGCATCGAGTAACACTTTGCATCTAGATATATGTCATATAACTTCTCTCCTTCGATATTACGTATAATGGCCCCTTGTTTTTAAACACGACAATTGTGTTTGGAGCAGTTGGGTCTACCGTACACACCTTTGTGTACATAAATGTGTGCAGTGTTGATTTGATGGAAGTACAAAAGAATGCGTAGCCATTCACTAACACTGCTAAGAAGAAAAAAATGTTTGCACAACAATCGCCAGTCAGTAGTAAAGATAGGTACTGTTGTTCTCACGTGTACGAGTGTAGGCGAGGAGGAAGGATTAACTTTTGATATAGAGCCGCCTGGCTGTTAGGAAGACGACAGGGGTCTGGGGTGTTTGGAAAACCCACTATAAACCGTTAAGATACGAACAATAGGGATGGTCTCTTTGAGTTGACAAAAGAAAGCCCATTATCTCTTCTACGACAGAGGTGAGGTGAAATTAGCCTCTCCACGTGACAAAAGGGGCAGTGCAATTCGAATGAAAACTTTTAATTACTATTCGTGCAAAACTGACACAAGAAAGTTCGTAGCACCTATATGACAGTGCTAAATGTTGATAGTCAAATAATTTGGCTAAGAGAAAAAAGATAGAAAGGAGTATTTTATTTTTCTTTCATTTTTGTGCGAGTCAAAACCCACAAGGAGAAGTATTTTATTTTTCTATAAAAAATAAATCAATTTTCATTTCATTCACAATGCTCTATATCTTTTCTATTTCACTTTTAAACTACCAGTATAAATATTACCCTAAATACTACCACACATTTTTGTATAACGTTATGGACTGCAAAAAATAGCACACATTGTCATTTCTTTTAACTATAGTTTCCACATAAGTTACTCTATTGCATCAGCTACTGTAAATACACAGTCTTGAGACTAATACGGTTATTGTTCATAGTTGTAATGGATTTGAAGAAGTAAAGAAATATTCATTGCATCTTTGCACACAGTTGTGTTTCCAATCATCCTAAACATGAACCGAATTGAAAGTTTTCTTTTTACTTTTGGATGAAATAATACTTGCTGCACACCCTTACTCTAAATTAATTTGAAATAAATATATATGTATATACACAAGTTATATTAATACAGTACTAGTTTTTGCAGCTAATTTAAAGAAAACGTTTAGCTTTCATAAATGTATAAATCAATTATAGCCTAGTGATCCATAGAGCAAATTAAAAAATATAAGATTTAAAAAGTTTCTTTGTGACCAGTAGAGATACAGCCACTTTAAAATGATAATAATTATTGTTTTAATTTCTCATGTAGGCATATATTATTATTAGCTCTCATGTATCTTTTAGTTTATCCAATGTGCATATGTAAGATTTGAAATGCTGAACTTGGCATTTTTCCTAGTGAATTTTGTTGTTTAGTGTGAAATTTTGTTATATTCTATTATTACCAATTTCTTATACAACACAAGCTGAAAACATAATGGATTTGTCACTTTAGTGCTACTTTATTTGCTTAATACAATGCAAAAATCTTATTATTTATGTTTTACTTTTTATTAGTGTATTTAACTATTTACTGAATAACTGAATATAAGGTAGTCGTCTTATTTCAGTGATAGTATGTTCTATTATTTTTTAACAACTTTCCTAATCCGTGCTCATTTTGTAGCTATATAAGCTGTATTAACTGTTTATAATACTGCCCTGTAACTTTCAGTTATACATTATGAACATGTTAACTATTATTATCACTATTCAAACAGTTTTGTTAAATGGAAACAGTAAATATTCAGTTTTTCAATTGACATATCTTTCTTCAGTTTCTTGGACTTCAGTATTATTACTACTATTAGAAATTATTGATCAAGATGAAACGTACATTTGTAAAACTTGATTGCTTATTGACCACATTGAAATAATGCACATATGTATAGATTGATTGCTTATTGACCAGACTGTCAGAATGTACATTTAACTTGATTGCTAATTAACCTGGCTGAAAGAACAGGGCACAATGTACATTTGTATTGTTTTATTGAGTTATTAACTAGACAGAAATAATGTATATTTATTAATAAACTGGATTGCTTATTCACCAAACTGTTGCAATGTACACTTGTAAAGCTTCACTGCTTATTGACCAGACATGGAGTGTTTAAGTACACTTGTATCCTAACGCTGACAACCCTAAACCAGAGATACATCTTGGCTACGGCTATAAAAGAAATGTAGTTAAAAATCCTACCTTTGGCAATCCTGTACCAGACACACATCTTGGCTAAGGCTATAAAAGAAATGTAGCTAAAAATCCTACCATTGGCAATCCTGTACCAGACACACATCTTGGCTAAGGCTATAAAAGAAATGTAGTTAAAAATTCTACCATTGGCAATCCTGTACCAGACACACATCTTGGCTAATATAAAAGAAATGTAGTTAAAAATCCTACCATTGGCAATCCTGTACCAGAGTTATATCGTAATAGTGAAAGAAAGGCAGTTAAAACGCGTCTGATGCAAATTCATACGCAAACATACCAGTCGATGTTGTAAAAAGAAAGTCAACTTCTACACTGTAGTTTTATTTTACTACAAAACTATACTTCTAACCTCTACACTGTATTTTTATTTTACTACAAAACTATACTTCTAACCTCTACAGTCTACACTGTATTTTTATTTTACTGCAAAACTATGCTTCAACTAAAACTCAAGTCCATTTACAACCTAACCTAAACTATCCACCTTAACTATAGGCCCTAAGACCTAGACCTGGGGTTCATAACTGGGGTCCATGAATGGGCTTCAAGGGGTCCGTGAAAGTCACATATTCACTATATTTTTATATTTTGCTTATGTGAGTTCTTCTAGGGAGGGTACCCATAGATTTCACCAGATTTTCAAAGGGGTCCGTGACGCAGAGTAATCCTTTTCTGTCTACATGGATGTTCCTTTGCTTCTCTTCTGTCTGTGTTGCTCTCGGAGTCTGTCTCTGTGTCTTTTGTGTGTCTCTCTCTTCTGTCTGTGTTGCTCTCGGAGTCTCAGTCTCTGTGTCATTTGTGTGTCTCTCTCTTCTGTCTATGTTGCTCTCGGAGTCCCTGTCTCTGTGTCATTTTCTATCTGTGTTGCTCTCGGAGTCCTTGTCTCTGTGTCATTTATGTGTCTCTGAGATGTTATCCTCCCATCTTTTCCTCTGTCTTCCTCTCCTTCGCCCTCCTTGCACAGTACCTTGCATGATTGTCTTGGCAAGCTCTGTTGATCGTGTGACATGCCCATACCATTTCATTTTGCGTTTTTTCACAATGGTCAATAGCTCTTCATAGGGCCCAAATGCTTGTCTAATTCTTTTTCCCATTTCCTCATTCGTGACATGATCTCTATGCGAAATGCCAAGCAACTTTTGAAAGCATCTCATTTCAGTAGCTTGTATCCTCCTTTCGAAATCCACTGTGAGGGTCCATGACTCAAAGGCATATAAAACACAGATACAACCAAGGGGAGGGAGAGAGAGAGAGAGAGAGAGAGAGAGAGAGAGAGAGAGAGAGAGAGAGAGAGAGTCAAACTACGAGTACATTATTATTTGCTTGTTGGTTGCATGCTTTGCAATATATAACTTCAGAATATATAATATAACTGCCGAAATGTACGTTGTGCAAGAGAATCATTAAAAAAAAAGTCTGTGTGAAATATCGCGTACATTTATTCCGTACTATTTTTCCTGGACTAAAACTTTGTTAATGATACATTTACCACACAAAATATGAGCATCAGGTCGCTGTATTTTTCTGTTCACGAGTCCTTAAACATTTAATTTTATTTTTTATAGTAAAAAATTTACACCTAGTTAGCTGTCTGGCAGAGCTCAGAGACGCATTGTCATTGTTTCGACCTCTGCTCGAGGTCGTGTTGCACGTGAAGAGCGCTCTTTGAAAAGACGTGTCAAACTTAGCCGCGTGACAGGACTTGCACCCAGTGTATCGTTAGTCAGAGAGATCATAATTCAGAATAGGAACCCTGACTGGTCTGAGCTCTTCTTGTAAAAGTACCATCTTTGGCAAAATCGGACACAGTTCATAATAAAATGGTCTCGTTGCAATGAATCATATTCTTCACTTAATCATTTGGAACTTCTAAAGGGAAACCTAACATTCAAAATAATTTGGATGATGTGTTTTGCATTTGAACACTTTACTGCCATTCCATTTTTCATCATGTTTGACCATTTATTTGTCTTTGTAAGGTCCAAATTAAAACAGAATCTGAAACGATTATGTGAAATGTCCAAACCTAACTTCTAGATGAAGAAATGAATTGTTAACAAAGTACAGTTTATCATATTAATTACATGAAAAGATTTGCTAGAGGTACGGGAGGATTCAAATTTAATACAGAAAAATAAATTAAGAAATAAACAATATATTACAACTTTAATGCTGACTCAGAAGAGGATTGGCTAGTTAGTCTCAAATTAAACTTTTAACCAGAAATTATGCATATGGCCCCTTACTGATGCATTTGGATTTTCTATTCTGCTGCACATTTAGATCCCCACTCAAATATTTGGCCCTTATATCCTCAGCATATTTGTTCATCATTTACTCATCTAGACTTTCTGTTTTGCAGCGTACTTGTTCATTTACTCATCTAGACCTTCTGTTTTGCAGCATACTTGTTCATCATTTACTCATCTAGACTTCCTGTTTTGCAACACTTCCAGAGATGCCACACCCCTAAAAAATGTTACTTTATAAGTGCTAATCCACTTTTAATAGATAAAAAATATACGGGGTAGCTTTTTCCAATACTGCATCCAGTAATGTACTCCCAAATGTCTCCTGGCTGACCACTTTTAATAGAAAAAAGTATATGGGATGGCTCTTTCTATATTGCATCCAATAATGTGCTCCCAAATGTCTCCTGGCTGACCACTTTCTCAACTGAATCCTTTATTTTGAATTTTAAATTATTATATTTTTTAATTTATTCATTGTACATTGACTGCTTTATTTTTTAAAGTCAGTGTGAAAATACATGTTCTAATAAATTGTACCATTACATTCTTAAAAACTTAAAATTAATGCTTTTTAAAAGTATAAATTTACTAAAAAGTCTGTTTTATTAAATATCAATCAATTTTTACTGATTAGATGTTTGTATTGTTTCATTCTTAATTTTAACTGTATGATATAATTTGTGATTCTGAGTTTTACACGCTAAACAGGGTAGTAAAATTTGATTCTACCCAAATTATTTTTTAAAATATATTTTAAAAACATTTTAGTAAAGTCTTGGGGCGCAACAAAAAATCTTGCACAGGGTGCTGATGGACTGGGGGCTGGCCTTACTCTGATTTCATTTACGGAAGTATTCTGTTTATAGGCTACATTTTCAGAGAGTAGTCTAATTTAATTAACTTAAAATAGTATTAAACAAATAAATGTTAAGCTTATAAAGGCAATATACTATTTACTCTAAACATTTTGAAATTTTCGCACAATCAAGATCGTGTGGTGCGAAATAGTGTTTTCTGAATTATGACCGGTTTCGGTAAATATACAAGAAAATAGCCTATTATATAAGTCATATCTTGACCGGAAGTCTTTTGCTGCCCATGAGGATGGTGAGTTTTTTTGTATTGAAAATCCCTTATAATTATTATTGATAACGTCTACTGAACTGAATATGAACATTTTTCAGTCAAATAATACTGATATATAAAAACAGCATAACCATTAAGTCTAACATTTAAGTGTTTAATTTCGTTATTTCTATGTTGTATTATGCTCAAAGTCTATATCCATCAACCCCCTAAATTGTTACCGCGGTAAAATAGGTGTCGGCTATTATTTGTCTGTGCTGCACAGCACGGGAGACAATTCGGCACCAGTCTTGGGTTATTTACTTCATATTTACATGAGTTTGTATATTGGAGTAATTTCCATTGAGATAACATTTTCAAGAACTTGATAATCTCTTTGGCTGACAATCATGAATAAAATGTACTTTTTGTAAATGTTTCTTTTACTAACTACTCTTTATCTATATTAATAACTATTCTAATAATAACCGACACGAAAAACATAGTTTACCGTTACTAGTATTGCTAAAATGCTAGATACAAAACGAGCCCCGAATCTGTAACTAGTGTAAGGAAACTAAATAAATAAAAATACTAATCATTGTAGTATAAATATCATACACACTTAACTGTAAAGAAACTAAATTACTATGAATACTGTACATAGTAAACAAAATAATTTTAAATACCGTACATAGTAGTATAAATTAAACCATTTTAAATATCGTACATAGTAGTATAAATATGATTCTCACTTAGCTGTAAAGAAACTAAATCATTTTAAATACCGTACATAGTAGTATAAATATGATTCTCACTTAGCTGTAAAGAAACTAAATCATTTTAAATACTGTTCATAGTAGTATAAATATGATTTTAAATACTGTTCATAGTAGTATAAATATGATTTTAAATACTGTTCATAGTAGTATAAATATGATTCTCACTTAGCTGTAAAGAAACTAAATCATTTTAAATACCATACATAGTATTATAAATATGATTCTCACTGAACTGAAATTGTATTAACACTGCAGCCTTGTTTCAGTATACTAATGTAATTCTATGCTGTATATTGTCATGTTTTATGTTCCATGCAGCAAACATTACAGTTGTAACTCACTAAAATATTTAAGTTTTGACTGACAATACACTAAATCTGTCAAACTGTCAATGTAACAAAAAATTTCCTTAAAATATTAAAAATATAGTTTGAAGTTTTACTGAAAATGACAAAATGCCACTGAAACCTATGTTTTCTTTTTTTCTAAACATTGGCATAAGAGAAAAGTCTTTTTTGCTCATTGTTATAATATACAACTTGAATGTCACAATGTACATTTGTATTCATTGATTGCTTATTGACCTAACTGAAATAATGTACATTTGTATAGCTTGATTGCTTATTGACCAGATTGTCACAATGTTCATTTGTGTTCATTTGATAAGCACAATTACTTATTGACTTGACTGAAATAATAGATATTTGTGTAGCTTGATTACTTATTGACCAGACTATCACAATATACATTTGTATAGCTTGATGCTTATTTAGTACTTACTAACTTAGTAGGCATAAATAATGTACATTACTATAGCTTGACTATCACAGTGTATATTTGAATAGCAAGATTGCTTATTGATCAAGATGAAATGTACATTTGTAAAACTTGATTGCTTATTGACCACATTGAAATAATGCACATTTGTATAGATTGATTGCTTATTGACCAGACTGTCAGAATGTACATTTAACTTGATTGCTAATTAACCTGGCTGAAAGAACAGGGCACAATGTACATTTGTATTGTTTTATTGAGTTATTAACTAGACAGAAATAATGTATATTTATTAATACACTGGATTGCTTATTCACCAAACTGTTGCAATGTACACTTGTAAAGCTTCACTGCTTATTGACCAGACTGTCACAATGTGTATTTGTCTAACTTGATTGTTTATTAACCAGAGAGAAATAATGGACACTATTATTATTTGAATTCTTATTGTCCTGTCTGAAATAATGTACATGTGTATAGCTTGACTTTTTATTGACTAGACTGTCACAATGTACATTTCTATAACTTGATTGCTTATTCAAGTTCTTGACAAGACTGAAATAATGGAAATTTATAAAGCTTGGTTGCTTATTGACCCAGACTGTTATATTGCACATTTGATAACTTGATTGATTTTTGATCAGACTGAAATAATGGAAATTTGTATATCTTAATTGCTTTTTGACCACACTGAAATATAACTTGATTGCTTATTGACCACACTGTCATAATGTACATTTGTATAACTTGATTGCTTATTGACCACGCTGAAATATAACTTGATTGCTTATTGACCAGACTATCACAATATACATTTGTATTGCTTTATTGCTGTTTGACAGACTGGAATAATTTTAGTAGAATTGTGATGTTTGAGTTTGTGCAACATCTTAATTATAAAGTTATATTTCTTATGTTTTGTATTAAACAGTTCGGCAATAATACAGCTCACCACTTGACCAATTGGTTTGTTTACATTATCAACAAATGGTTAAACACACACTAATACAATAAAAGGAAAAATTATATAATAAAGAAATGATTGTACACACTCTTACAATAATTATTTTAAGGAAAAAATGTAAAAAATTTGAAAAGTTAATAAATTGTAATTTGTTATCTAGGATATTTATATAAACAAGTATTGCCAGTCTTATGAAAATGCATTATCATATTTAGTAGTGTTATTGCAGGCAGTAACTTTTACATATTTTTTATTACATGCACACACACACACACTTTGTTTATCAGTGAATAGGAGTGATAGTGTATATCTGATTAAATGTGATTTTTCTTTGTATTATTTTTTTTTCTTGGATACAAAAATCTGCTTTGCTTCTGACTTACACTCTTGATACCTTTACATGTGACCGTGGACTTGTATATACTGACTTTTAAATTTATTTCTCTTTAACACATCTTCAAATATTTTTTTCAGAAAAGAATAATTGAAATTAATGAAATGTGTCCAAGTCAACAAACAGATAATACACATACATTTTCACTGAAGGATTAAGATAAATAGATACAAGTTTGCTTCCAGCCATGAGTGAGTGTGTTGTGTCATATGCTTCATCATTTGAACTGCCACTATTCTTGTCTTTAAATTTTACTTACCATTAGCAACCAAAACATTCAAGTTGAAATCCAATATTGCTGCCTAGCATTTATTTACTAAAACTAAATATTGTATCTCAACCACTCACTAATTCAAAATGGAAATCACCATTAAAAGCAAAGAATCTGGAAGACAAAATTCTTAATTTTTGCAAGATACATTTTCTTTTCTATGTAGAAAACAAACCTGCACCCTGGCAACAATGTGCTTGATAGGCATTAGGGATGATGCTTAGGAATGTGTATACATTTTTTAAAAAAATAGGTGCTAGCAGATGTTTCCTGGTGAAGAGAGTGGTCACACAGTACATAAATGTCAAAATGCATTTCAGTACCAAGAGAAACAGGCACTTATTTGCAATGCAAAGTTCTTTTACAATAATAATGTTGTGTCCACTTTTAAAATGTTATTTATTTGCTTAGTGTTTGTAGTAAATTGTTTATAAGGATTTTTAAGATATTACTTTTCTTTTAATAGAATGGGTCTTTTTCTCATGGGTCATAACCATTTTGAATTTTGCTGTTTGATCAGTTCAGAAAGAATTTTTTTATACAGCTAGATATTTTAGTTCTCTCATATACAGAAGAAATAGCTATTCACCTGGTATGGAAGGTATTTTCAGATTCTGTAGCACAAGATGACTTAAAGAATTTATAAGTAAATAATTAGAGAAATAGACAGCCATGTGGTGGTGAATATATTTCATTAAGTCTGGATAATGGTAGTTTTGGATCTATTCAGAATTAATCTGAAAATATTAGGCTGTTTATGATCTCTAAAGATCATATAAAAACAACCAAAGTTTTCAAATATTTCTTGTTTCTTTGCTTTTTTTAAAATGATGAGGGCACCACATTTAAATTATCTCAACACAAGATATATCATAATATTTTAATATATTATTTCTGATCATAATGAAGTACACACTCAATTAAATGAGAAATCCGACATGCATGCATTAGCATTTTTAGTTTTGAAAATGTATCTGGCGAGTTAAAACATATTAGTAGATTGATTTAGTGAATTTTAGAATATTGGAATATGTACAATGAACATTATTTTATTTTTTAAATTGTAGAAGAGTCTAAAGGAAAGAGTTACTATACTTATTCACAGATTTTCCACCTTGCATTGTATGCAGATCTTGTCTTTATAAATTCTTAAATTTTCAACAATTTATAATAGATAAATCATTAAATGACTTTTATTGACAATACTTGTTATTGGATTTGCTGTTTGTGTTGCAGCTCATAATTATAATTGATCTTTGTTCAAAAGCTTTTTGTTTTTAGTTCTTGTTTACTACTTTCCTCGTAGGAGCCACATTAGACATTTTCTTTTCTTTCGATGTTCTCAGTCTTGTATCGCTCCTGTGAGGATTTCCTCCCTTCTCTGGCATTCACAGATTTTTTCATTATAGGCTGGCTGTAATAATAGTTGTTTCATACTGTTGGCGATTCCACTTTAAGATACACAAGATTTAAACTCATATACAAATGCATTGACTAATTCACTAAAAAAAATATTCTGCACAATTCTACACAATAACAACACATTAACAACACATTAACTACACAGTAACAACACAATAACAACACATTTATAAAGTACAAAATTACATGCACACAGTAAACCTATTTGGGCATGTTGTATACATACAAATTCACTTAATTATTACTCGTATTCCAACATTTTATTTTATTTTTATAAATTTTCAAAGTTATTTTCACCAATATTAAAATTATATATTTATATTAGTTATCAGCTTAAAACTTTTATGAATGATTTGAATATTATTTTAAGTTATTTCATTTTTAAGTTGGTATATGATTGTTCATTGTAGAATTACAAAAAAACAACAATTCAGTGCTAAAGGTTAACAAAGAATCTTGTCTTCTAAGGTTTGAATTAATAACTAATTCTGTCATCTATATGACTTCAATCTAGTAGAAACATTTATCATCAAAATGATGACATTTGAAAGTTATTCAGTTAAATGCACATTCTATTGATATCACATTTTTTTTGAGTAGTTGTGGATTCAGAACATATTTTTTTGGCAAAATCAGTTATTGTAACCTGTAGATTTTCTCTCCTAATTAATAAACAATATTCTTGGTGCTCTGAGGAAGTTTAAAATATTAAATACATTTTTTAGTTATACTGAGAAATGTTACTGTAAAGTAGATTGATTTTTAATTTGTTATCGATTTTGCTCTTGTTAAAAATGAAAATGCATCTTAATTTAACTTCATTATGTTCAGGCTCTCGTCATCCTTGAACCTGTGACGTTTCTACCATACCCACATAAAGCCTTCAGCTTGGAAGATCACTGACAAAGGGGCGGACTAGTCCGAGTGACCGGCCCTCAATTCACGCTAGGACTCCTAGCTAGGTGGCTATGAATGCTAGGTGCAAAGGTCCTGTAGCCCTGGTGGATAGGGAGAGCCGGCAAAGCATCCACACTGTGTCTGAAGAGTTGTTGGCTGGGTATGTGTATGTAATTGAGGGGGCAGCCATTCCTCACCAAATTAAACTAAACACTTTTCATTGTGTAGGACAAATCAAAAGAATGTTGAATTCAAAATCAAATAACCTACCTTGCATGCACAAGACAGTTAGCAACTCTGGTTGCAGATTGTCTTGATTGAGTTAGTTATTTTTTAATGCCAGATTGAGAATAGCAACATGTTTAATGGAAACTTTTCATTGCAGAAAATATCTCAGTCATTGGCATTTAAAGTAGGCTAGTTCAAATTGCAAGCATGTGTAAGAGAAACATGCTATTGTTTAGGGTTAAGTCAGAATAACTGGCATTCATGCCTGCGTGCACACTAGATTCTAAAACTAGCAGGTGCATGTAAGAGAAATGCACCCAAATGTGCACCAAGCCTCATGGTAAGAGAACATGGGACAATCTGACCCAGCACACCTATTGTGCTGTTTGTTAAAAAATTCAAAAATATGATATGCTTGTAGCTGGGACCTACATTTTCATGCACATTTGATTCAAAAAGGTCAGTTGTCAGGCTTGTATAAAGTGTGCATTTGATCACGAGTGTTAGACTGTCCCCTGAAAGTGTGCATTGTTATGTACCTGTGGACTATATAACATTGCACAACATTTTGGCTTTTTGTGCACTGGATATAGAAGCATGCGTGGCAGGCAGTCCACATGAGTGAATTAAGTGTGAATGATGGAGTGAAGTGTGAATGATAGTTTGATTGAAGTGTAAATGATGTTTGATTGAAGTGTGTAGGTTCATTCAGGCATTTGTAAGGCTGTATTTTTACAGAATATGTCCATCCCATTCTTCAGCCAAGCCATTAAGGGTACAGATAATTTATTTCTGTACAGCAAGGCAAGCAGATTGAGTATTAATTTCATCAGTAGAAAAGTTATGATTCCTACTATACAGACTAGATTGAAAAATTGCAAACAATAGTCTTTCAGTACTAATGAAACTCTGCTATTTTTGCAAATGGTTTGTCTCATTTCATGTTGTTGAAGAAGTAGTAGAAAGCAGAAAGCAATATATCAGGACATGAGCAATTAGTATTTAAAATTATTCATAATGTCTTTGTGCATACTTTTTTCATTGCATGAGACCACATGAAACAATACATCCAGCCTACTTAATCTTTATGTCAGAGCTGATGGACTGGTCATGAAAGGAGATTCAAAAAGAAGAACAAGGTCAAAATTAACTGAACAAAATACTTTACAGTTGTATGCAGTCTTAATTATTAAACTATATTATTAAACTGTAGTATTAATTAATTTCACATTTCCAAATATACAGCCATGTTATAGCATATATTTTAAGTTAGCTTAATTGAAAGAGTCTAAAGTTATTACTTTTTATTTTAATAGTGACTTCATTTTTTTTTTTTAATGAAACTTGTTTGTTTGATTTTATAAATAAATTTCTATCAGTTTCACAAACAAAATCTTGTGATAGTTTACCAAAGTATACAATTTATTTTGCATATTGTCATGAGATGAGAATGATACATAAAATTCTAGAGAGCTCTTAATGTTGGCATGTCATGTGATGCATTGTAATGTGATGTCTTTTGTAATATACACTGTCATGTTTGGTTAATATGGGAGGTGTGGTATTTTATAGCATGGTGTGGTGTCATTTAGTATTTTGTAGTGTCATTTATATATTTGGTGGGATTGTATAGTATGGTATAATGTCATGTTTGTTTTCTGTGGGATTGTGTAGTATGGTGTAATGTCATGTTTGTATTGTGCAGTATGGTGTAATGTCATGTTTATTGACTGCATGTAAGAGAATGTGTGCATGCATGTGGGTGAATATGTGCATGCTGGTAAATTATGTGCATGTGGATGGGGGTAGTTGTGCATTAATTGTAATTATAACTACCCTAAGGTGCCTGGACAGGCTGAAGGGCAGGTGTATTCCCTCTCACTGCCAGCTGGGCCAATCTGTTGGTGAACCCACATGACCTGAGGATCATCTAGTGGATCACCCAACATATACTTGGTAGGAGATTTTCTTATTTGTCTTCTTTTTTCTGTCTCCTTTCTGAAATGTCTCACGCAACTGGGTGGAGAGATTCAGTAACTAGACAGTTGGGGGTTGTCGACTTTCCAGTCAAGCGGCTTTTAGCCTATTGGCTGGACAGGGCATTTGATAAATGTCCTGTGTTTGATCACTCATTTATTAGAACAGATTTCATCAGAATGCACTTTCTTATAGTACAAATTTTTAAAATTCAAAAAGGGTGATTTACTTATGGGAGATTATTTTTATTATTAAGATGGGTTTTATATTTATGCTAGTGCATTACATTTCTACTGTTTTTTTGAGTCTTTTCTTTCAATTATATATGTGTAAAAATTAAATTTAAAAAAAAAGAGAGAATAAAATTTTTAAAATTCAAAAACAGTGATTTACTTATAGGGGATTTTTTTTATTATTAAGATGGGTTTTATATTTATGCTAGTGCATTACATTTCTACTGTTTTTTTTGAGTCTTTTCTTTCAATTATATATGTGCAAAAATTTAAAAAAAGAAAAGAGAATAAAATTTTTAAAATTCAAAATCAGGGTGATTTACTTATGGGGGATTTTTTTAATTATTAAGATGTAATGTACTAGCATAAATATAAAACCCATCATTTCTACTGGGTTTTTTTGAGTCTTTTCTTTCAATTATATATGTGTAAAAATTAAATTTAAAAAAAAAAAGAGAATAAAATTTTTAAAATTCAAAAACGGTGATTTACTTATGGGGGATTTTTTTTAATTATTAAGATGGGTTTTATATTTATGCTAGTGCATTACATTTCTACTCTTTTTTGAGTCTTTTCTTTCAATTATTTCTGTGCAAAAATTAAAAAAAAAAGAGAATAAAATTTTTAAAATTCAAAAACAGGGTGATTTACTTATGGGGGATTTTTTTAATTATTAAGATGTAATGTACTAGCATAAATATAAAACCCATCATTTCTACTGGTTTTTTTGAGTCTTTTCTTTCAATTATATAGGTGTAAAAATTAAAAAAAAAAGAATAAAATTTTTAAAATTTTAAAACAGGGTGATTTACTTATGGGGGATTTTTTTATTATTAAGATGTAATGTACTAGCATAAATATTAAACCCATCATTTCTACTGTTTTTTGAGTCTTTTCTTTCAATTATATATGTGTAAAAATTAAAAAAAAGAGAGAACAATATTTTTAAAATTCAAAAACAGGGTGATTTACTTATGGGGGATTTTTTTTATTATTAAGATGTAATGTACTAGCATAAATATAAAATCCATCAATTCTACTGTTTTTTGAGTCTTTTCTTTCAATTATATATGTGTAAAAATTAAATTTAAAAAAAAGAGAATAAAATTTTAAAAATTCAAAAACAGGGTGATTTACTTATGGGGGATTTTTTTATTATTAAGATAGGTTTTATATTTATGCTAGTGTCTTACATTTCTACTGTTTTTTGAGTCTTTTTCTTTCAATTATTTATGTGCAAAAATTCAAAAAAAAAGAGAGAATAATATTTTTAAAATTCAAAAACAGGGTGATTTACTTATGGGGGATTTTTTTTATTATTAAGATGTAATGTACTAGCATAAATATAAAATCCATCAATTCTACTGTTTTTTGAGTCTTTTCTTTCAATTATATATGTGTAAAAATTAAATTTAAAAAAAAAGAAAAGAAAATTTTTAAAATTCAAAAACAGGGTGATTTACTCTGGGAGATTTTTTTTTATTATTAAGATGGGTTTTATATTTATGCTAATGCATTACATTTCTACTGTTTTTTTTTAGTCTTTTCTTTCAATTATATATGTGTAAAAATTAAAAAAAAAAAAGAATAAAATTTTTAAAATTCAAAAACAGGGTGATTTACTTATGGGGGATTTTTTTATTATTAAGATGTAATGTACTAGCATAAATAAAAAACCATCATTTCTACTGTTTTTTTTTAGTCTTTTCTTTCAATTATATATGTGTAAAAATTAAAAAAAAAAGAGAAAAAAATTCAAAAACAGGGTGATTTACTTATGGGGGGATTTATTTTATTATTAAGATGTAATGTACTAGTATAAATATAAAACCCATCATTTCTACTGGTTTTTTTGAGTCTTTTCTTTCAATTATATATGTGTAAAAATTAAATTAAAAAAAAGAGAGAATAAAATTTTTAAAATTCAAAAACAGGGTGATTTACTTATGGGGGATTTTTTTATTATTAAGATGTAATGTACTAGCATAAATAAAAAACCATCATTTCTACTGTTTTTTTTAGTCTTTTCTTTCAATTATATATGTGTAAAAATTAATTAAAAAAAGAGAAAAAAATTCAAAAACAGGGTGATTTACTTATGGGGGGATTTATTTTATTATTACGATGTAATGTACTAGCATAAATATAAAACCCATCATTACTACTGTTTTTTGAGTCTTTTCTTTCAATTATATAGGGGTAAACATTTAAAAAAAAGAGAATAAAATTTTTAAAATTCAAAAACAGGGTGATTTACTTCTGGGAGATTTTTTTTATTATTAAGATGGGTTTTATATTTATGCTAATGCATTACATTTCTACTGTTTTTTTTTTAGTCTTTTCTTTCAATTATATATGTGTAAAAATTAAAAAAAAAAGAGAATAAATTTTTTAAAATTCAAAAACAGGGTGATTTACTTATGGGGGGATTTATTTTATTATTAAGATGTAATGTACTAGCATAAATATAAAACCCATCATTTCTACTGGTTTTTTTGAGTCTTTTCTTTCAATTATATATGTGTAAAAATTAAAAAAAAAAGAATAAAATTTTTAAAATTCAAAAACAGGGTGATTTACTTATGGGGGATTTTTTTATTATTAAGATGTAATGTACTAGCATAAATAAAAAACCATCATTCCTACTGTTTTTTTAGTCTTTTCTTTCAATTATATATGTGTAAAAATTAAAAAAAAAAGAGAATAAAATTTTTAAAATTCAAAAACAGGGTGATTTACTTATGGGGGATTTTTTTATTATTAAGATGTAATATACTAGCATAAATATAAAACCCATCATTTCTACTGTTTTTTTGAGTCTTTTCTTTCAATTATGTATGTGTAAAAATTAAAAAAAAAGAATAAAATTTTTAAAATTCAAAAACAGGGTGATTTACTTATGGGGGATTTTTTTATTATTAAGATGTAATGTACTAGCATAAATAAAAAACCATCATTTCTACTGTTTTTTTTAGTCTTTTCTTTCAATTATATATGTGTAAAAATTTTTTTTAAAAGGGAGAAAAAAATTCAAAAACAGGGTGATTTACTTATGGGGGATTTTTTTTATTATTAAGATGTAATGTACTAGCATAAATATAAAACCCATCATTTCTACTGGTTTTTTTGAGTCTTTTCTTTCAATTATATATGTGTAAAAATTAAAAAAAAAAGAATAAAATTTTTAAAATTCAAAAACAGGGTGATTTACTTATGGGGGATTTTTTTTATTATTAAGATGGGTTTTATATTTATGCTAATGCATTACATTTCTACTGTTTTTTTTAGTCTTTTCATTCAATTATATATGTGTAAAAATTAAAAAAAAATGGAATAAAATTTTTAAAATTCAAAAACAGGGTGATTTACTTATGGGGGATTTTTTTTATTATTAAGATGTAATATACTAGCATAAATATAAAACCCATCATTTCTACTATTTTTTTGAGTCTTTTCTTTCAATTATATATGTGTAAAAATTAAAAAAAAAAGAATAAAATTTTTAAAATTCAAAAACAGGGTGATTTACTTATGGGGGATTTTTTTATTATTAAGATGTAATGTACTAGCATAAATAAAAAACCATCATTTCTACTGTTTTTTTTAGTCTTTTCTTTCAATTATATAAATGTAAAACTTTTTTTAAAAGGGAGAAAAAAATTCAAAAACAGGGTGATTTACTTATGGGGGATTTTTTTTATTATTAAGATGTAATGTACTAGCATAAATATAAAACCCATCATTTCTACTGGTTTTTTTGAGCCTTTTCTTTCAATTATATATGTGTAAAAATTAAAAAAAAAGAGAATAAAATTTTTAAAATTCAAAAACAGGGTGATTTACTTATGGGGGATTTTTTTTATTATTAAGATGGGTTTTATATTTATGCTAATGCATTACATTTCTACTGTTTTTTTTAGTCTTTTCATTCAATTATATATGTGTAAAAATTAAAAAAAAATGGAATAAAATTTTTAAAATTCAAAAACAGGGTGATTTACTTATGGGGGATTTTTTTTATTATTAAGATGTAATATACTAGCATAAATATAAAACCCATCATTTCTACTATTTTTTTGAGTCTTTTCTTTCAATTATATATGTGTAAAAATTAAAAAAAAAAAGGAATAAAATTTTTAAAATTCAAAAACAGGGTGATTTACTTATGGGGGATTTTTTTATTATTAAGATGTAATATACTAGCATAAATATAAAACCCATCATTTCTATTGTTTTTTTGAGTCTTTTCTTTCAATTATATATGTGTAAAAATTAAAAAAAAAGAATAAAATTTTTAAAATTCAAAAACAGGGTGATTTATTTATGGGGGATTTTTTTATTATTAAAATGTAATGTACTAGCATAAATAAAAACCCATCATTTCTACTGTTTTTTTTAGTCTTTTCTTTCAATTATATATGTGTAAAAAATTTTTTAAAAAGGGAGAAAAAATTCAAAAACAGGGTGATTTACTTATGGGGGATTTTTTTTATTATTACGATGTAATGTACTAGCATAAATATAAAACCCATCATTTCTACTGTTTTTTGATTCTTTTCTTTCAATTATATAGGGGTAAAAATTTTTAAAAAAGAGAATAAAATTTTTAAAATTCAAAAACAGGGTGATTTACTTCTGGGAGATTTTTTTTAATTATTAAGATGGGTTTTATATTTATGCTAATGCATTACATTTCTACTGTTTTTTTTTAGTCTTTTCTTTCAATTATATATGTGTAAAAATTAAAAAAAAACAGAATAAAATTTTTAAAATTCACAAACATGGTGATTTACTTATGGGGGATTTTTTTATTATTAAGATGTAATGTACTAGCATAAATATAAAACCCATCATTTCTACTGGTTTTTTTGAGTCTTTTCTTTCAATTATATATGTGTAAAAATTTAAAAAAAACAGAATAAAATTTTTAAAATTCACAAACAGGGTGATTTACTTATGGGGGATTTTTTTTATTATTAAGATGTAATGTACTAGCATAAATATAAAACCCATCATTTCTACTGGTTTTTTTGAGTCTTTTCTTTCAATTATATATGTGTAAAAATTAAAAAAAAGAGAATAAAATTTTTAAAATTCAAAAACAGGGTGATTTACTTATGGGGGATTTTTTTTATTATTAAGATGTAATGTACTAGCATAAATATAAAACTCATCATTTCTACTGTTTTTTTGAGTCTTTTCTTTCAATTATATATGTGTAAAAATTAAAAAAAAAGAATAAAATTTTTAAAATTCACAAACAGGGTGATTTACTTATGGGGGATTTTTTTAATTATTAAGATGTAATATACTAGCATAAATATAAAACCCATCATTTCTACTGTTGTTTTTTTTTTTTGAGTCTTTTCTTTCAATTATATGTGTAAAAATTAAAAAAAAAAGCGAATAAAATTTTTAAAATTCAAAAACAGGGTGATTTACTTCTGGGAGATTTTTTTTTATTATTTAGATGGGTTTTATATTTATGCTAGTGTCTTACATTTCTACTGTTTTTTGAGTCTTTTCTTTCAATTATTTACGTGCAAAAATTAAAAGAAAAGAGAATAAAATTTTTAAAATTCAAAAACATGGTGATTTACTTATGGGGGATTTTGTTTTATTATTAAGATGTAATGTAGTAGCATAAATATAAAACCCATCATTTCTACTGTTTTTTGAGCCTTTCAATTATATTGGTGTAAAAATTAAATATAAAAGAGAGAATAAAATTTTTAAAATTCAAAAACAGGGTGATTTACTTATGGGAGATTTTTTTTATATTTTTTATTATGGAAATATTTTAAATAAACCATTGTTTATATGATTTGGAAAGTTTGGTTTGAAAACATTAATAGATCCTTGAGTTAAAATTTCATCTTTTTTGGAACTGAACTTTACATCAAAAAACTTTCATTCTGTTTCCAGCATTGGACTTCATGCCTTTAATCCCCCCCCAAAAAACCCTTGTAATCTTTTCTGTATCCAGCATTGAACTTCATGCCTTTAATTCCCTCCCCCCCAAAAAAAAAAATTAAATAAAAATTAAATTAAATTTTAAAAATTGTTGTCTTTTTTTTTGTTTCCAGCATTGAACTTATGCCTTTACACCAAGAAATTTGTGTTCTTTTCTCTTTCCATCATTTGAATTTCATGCCTTAAGACCTTGCAAAAAAGAAATTGTGGTCTTTTCATGTCTTAAATCCCCTGCAAAAAATAATTGTGGTCTTTTCTGTTTCCATGCCTTTTCACCAAGATTATTTGTGGTCTTTTCTGTTTCCAGCATTGAACTTCATGCCTTTTCACCAAGAAATTTGTGATCTTTTCTGTTTCCAGCTTTGGACTTCTTGCCTTTACAACAAGAAATTGTGGTCTTTTTTTTCTGTTTCCAGCTGTGGACCTCATACCTTTACACCAAGAAATTTGTGGTCTTTTTTTCTGTTTCCATCATTGGACTTCATGCCTCACATCCCCACAAAAAATTGTCTCTTCTGTTTCCATGCCTTTACACCAAGAAATTTGTGGTCTTTTCTGTTTCCACCATTTAACTTCATGCCTTTACACCAGAAATTTGTGATCTTTCTGTTTTATAACACTGAACTTCAGGCCTTTACACAAAGAATAATAATGTTACCATTGTCTTCCCTGTTAATTGACCTTCATGTCTTTTCACAAAGAATACTAGTACCATTGGTCTTTTCTAATTGACCTTTGTCCTTTGTATACCTGTGGTCTTTTCTGTTTCCTTACTTTGGTTTACTTTTACCTGTGGTCTCTTTTACTTTCTAACTTTGAACTTCATGTTCAGTATTTTCATCATCTTTTGTTTGTTCTTTTTTCTAGCATTTAAAACCTTGCATTTTCTACCATTCACTGAAGCATATATAATTATCTAAATAGTAAAAATAAATTTCTAACGCCATGCATATCCATTTTGACCCAGCTGTCACAATACAAAGAAAACATTGTAATTATTGCATTTAACTAAATTGTGAATATTTTGGTATCCTGGTACTTAAAATATTTTTTCTTAGATTTTACTTCAATATATTTCTATGTCCATTGGCATTCACTCTACATTGTACTGACTGTTATTTTACGTTAACACTGTTACTTATGAATCTAATTACATAATTTGAAAAAAATATGTTTCAATTGCATTTGATACCATGATTGAACACAGCTAATTTTCACTTGAAATAATAAAATGTTTTTAGTCATCAAAAGTAATTGCGTAATCAGCTTGGCAAGGTGTACAGTCTAGTAAATACTCATAGCAGTAGTCTTGGAAACAGAATGTTAAATGCATGTAGCTGTTGCTTAGATACTATGGTGCTATATCTGATCTTACTATGGGATGTTGCACACTAGGTAATAAACATCTCAATGTTCTGTTTACTGATATAAATCATTTATCATTACATTATATGCTGGAAAAGTTTCCATATTGTTATTATGCCTATGTATGAAAACTGTAAAAATCAAAAGGAAAAGCTGCCATAATTTATTATAACTATGTATAAAAGCTAAAATTTTAGAAGCTTTCATATCTTAATTATACCTATGTCTGAAACTAAAGAAAAAAGTCAAAAGAATCACTTTCATACCTTGATTATGCTTTAAAACATAAGCATAATCAAGGTATGAAAGTGATTCTTTTGACTTTTTTCTTTAGTTTCTTTAGTTCTTAGTGACTTAGTTCTTTATAGTTAAAAAAAAGGAAACAGTTTCATACTTTTGTTATGCCTATGTATGAAAGCTAAAAAAAAAAGTAAAAGCTTTCATAACTTTAATATTCCTGTTTATGAAAGTTTAAAAAATCAGAAAAGCTTTCATACCATTATTATTCCTTTTTATGAAAGCTAAAAAAGTGGAAAAGTTTCCATATGGTTTTTATGCCCATGTATGCTAATAAAAATGGAAATGCTCTCTCATACCTTAATTATGCTTATGTAAGAAACTTTTTTCTTTTTTTTTTTTTTTGGGGGGGGGGGAATTTAGAAGGAAAAGCTTCATTTATTTATTTTGTCAATGTATGAAAGCTTAAAAAACAAAAAGGAAAAGCTTTCATCCATTATTGTGTCTATTTATGAAAGCTTTAAAAAAAAAATCAGACGAAAAGCTTTCATCCATTATTGTCTGTGTTTGAAAGCTTAATAAACAAAACAAAGGAAAAGTTTTTCATCCATTATTGTGTCTATGTATGAAAGCTTTTAAAAAATGGAAACACTTTCATACCCTTATTTTGCATATGTATGACATTTCAGAAAAGACATTGAAATGAAATTTTTATGTTTATATATGAAACCTAAAAGATAAATCAAAATGAAAGCTTCATATTTTTATTATGCCTATGTTTGAAAGCTAAAATAAAATCAAAAGGAAATGCTTGCATACCTTTACTATGCCAATATATGAAAGCTAAATAAAAGAAGTTTGTTTACCTTTACTATGCCAGTTAATAAAAGCTAAAGAAAAATTCAAAAGGAAAAGCCTCATATCCTTATGCCAAAAAGAAAACTAAAAGAAACACTTTCATTCCTTTATGCCTATATAAGAGTGTTAATTTTTAAAAAAAAAATGAAGCTTTGGTACCATTGAACATATACAAGAAAGTTAAACAAGAATGAGAAAAACTTTCATTCAGATTCATTGTGTGCCCTTTGACTGAAAGGCCACCTTTTATCCTTGGGTCATCCATGCAAGAAGAAAATGGACAGGCAGTCAGAGGAAAGAAATATCAGCCAGCCTTTGTCCTTTTTAGGACCAGGCAGACCAACAAGTGGATTACCATGAGTGAAAACAGGAACCCACGTTTCCCCTGCCTGTTGTCTTTCAAGTATCAACAGCACCCATGGTTCAACCAGCCCAGCTCATGCCACGTATGTTGTGCAAGCCAGAAGCACAAGAAAGAATGAGTCAGGTGTGAAGCAGTAAAATGCTCACATTTATTCTTCAACCATGGGTAGCTCTGTGGTTTCCCACAAAGATTGAGAGAATCAATATTGTCTTGACAGACTGAGCTGCTGTCTAGAGGCTGGACCAATGACAAGAAAAGTGCTGTAGACTCTTTGACAACTTTTCAATGGTCAACGATACCTTGCAAAGAGACTCAGATATCCAAGTGTACTTCCAAGCAGATGAACAAGACCTGCCTGAGAAGATTTCTTTGAACTACACATACACAAACAAAAAAAAAAACTTACATAAATTCCACCAGCCACCAAATATGAGAAGGCAAAGACGAGTCAGATGATCTAAACTGACACCTCTATCCAAGTCTTCATTCTCACCACTACTGCCACTGTGTCAATTCAAATAACACAGATCAAAATAAAAGTTAAAGGCACCTAAAGAAATGAAAGAGACATGAACTCAGCAGAAACAGTACCACAACCTGGGCATGTGTACTCACCAGGTAAAGACTTGGTGTAGTAATAGCCTGGGCTCTGTCTGTACCTTAATATCAACCCTTGTACCAGGCTACAAAATTGGTGAAAACCAGAAATGGTTAACATCTCAAATTAGGATAAGGAAAAGGAAGTGTTTTAATACCATTATGCATATATAAGAAATTAAAATTTGAAAAAGAAAGAGGAAATACTTTCATGCCTTTAATCCTATTAAAGAGAGCTAAGGAGGAGAATTGGCTTTCATATCTTGATGCGTGTATGAAAAAGTTTCTTTAAAAAAGGAAAATTTTTCATACCTTTATGTGTATGTAAGTAAGGTTAAACAAAATCTTTCATATCTTTATGTATCAGAAAGGTTAATAAAAGGAAAATCTTTATACCTTTATGAAAGGTTAAAGAAGGAAAAGCTTTCATACCTTTATGCACATATAAGAAACTGAAAAAAGAAAGTGTAAAACTTTCATTATCTTTATGCCACTATAAGAATTTTATTTTATAAAATGAAGAAATGCTTTCCTTCCTTGATGTCTATATAAGAACTAATCAAAAAAACAAACCAAGCTTTCATATCTTGTGTTGTGCTTGTTTGCATTTAACATTTAATTTTTTATTTCCTCCCTCCTCTTTCGTTCTCATTTTAGTTTGCTTTAGGATTATATTACCATGTTCTCATAAAAGTAATACTAACAGTAAATCATGCAATACAAGTCCTAAAATAATTAAACTTTCCCACAAAATTCAAACTGTAAAAAATAGGGTAAAACAGACTATATGACAACAACTCTGAATAACTTTATGTGCAAATTCAGATTTTTCTCATGTACTAAATAATATTTGTGTAACTTCGGTTTAGACCATATCACAACAAATCTGAATTACTTTATGTGCAAATTCAGATTTTTCTCATGTACTAAATAATATTTGTGTAACTTCGGTTTAGATCATATGAAAACAAATCTGAATTACTTTATGTGCAAATTCAGATTTTTCTCATGTACTAAATAATATTTGTGTAACTTCGGTTTAGACCATATGACAACAAATTTGAATTACTTTATGTGCAAATTCTCATGTACTAAATAATATTTGTGTAACTTAGGTTACAGTGAATTACAACAGTTCATTTGGTAAAGCAGACTGTGCACCCTGCTAAGTGAGAAAATAGATCTAAGTTTTAGTATACTTGAAGCCTCACCATTTGTAGTTGGGGTTTACTTGTAAACAGCTAAACAAAATAATTTATTGAATATAAAGTTAATTTATGTAATTACAAAAGAACTGGTAAGTTTGTAAACAGTACATTTACATTTTAAAATGTTCTGTTTACATTTAAAATGTACAGTTCACAATTGGTAAGTTTGTGAACAGTGCATTTACATTTTAAAATGTACAATTCACAATTGGTAAGTTTGTGAAGAGTACATTTATGAAGTGTAACAGTGAAATGGCAGCAGTACAGCATCTACTGGTATTTTAACTATAAATTACAGAAAAGCATTATGAACAAATTTCCAACAGTTTGATATTTCTCAGTGTTCTAGAAACATGCCCATATAATTCATGACAAGATATATTTGTTTGGTTTGATATTTCTCAGTGTTCTATAAACATGCCCATATAATTCATGACAAGATGTATTTGTTTGATATTGCTCAGTGTTCTATAAACATGCCCATATAATTCATGACAAGACCTATTTGTTCTCTTAGAATGTGATATTTCTTAATGTTCTGTGAGCATACTCAAGCTATCTAATGACATGATTTATCTGTTCAATATGGTATTCCTTAGTATTTCATTAATATACCCAATTATACATCCTTTTAGACTTTCTTACTATCTTTGTATTAAGACATTACTACTATATCAGCACATGTAATCCACAAACAACTGGAAACACTATCTGTCTATTTTTAGTGATACTGATACTTTTCATAATACTTCATGTACATCTAATTCTAAAGACTTTCTATTTCATTTGATACTTTTCATAATACTTCATGTACATCTGAAGACTTTATTTGTCATTTGATACTTTTCATAATATTTCATGTATTTCTGAAGACTATTTGTCATTTGATACTTTTCATAATACTTCATGTATATCTGAAGACTTTATTTGTCATTTGATACTAAGGAAGAAAATATAATCTATTTCATTTGACTTTTTCTTACTGCTTCATGTACTTATGGAAACAATATCTATTTATATATATTCTAGAAACATTTGCTATTTTCTATTTGTATACTCTCACCATCTAGAAACCAGTATCTATTTATATATATTCTGGAAACAAGACCTACATCTTCATTTGCTACTTTGTATACTCTCACTATCTAGAAACCAGTATATATTTATATACAGTATATTCTGGAAACAAGATCTACATCTTCATTTGCTACTTTCTATTTGTATACTCTCAGTGTCTAGAAACAAATTCTACTGTTCTGTTTTCTGCTTTCTTTATATCTTGTGAACAAGTGTCTGGAGCAGTCTATCAGTTTTGCTTTCTTTATACCTTGAGAACAACTGTCAGGAGCTGTCCATCAGTTCTGTTTTCTTTATACCTTGAGAACAACTGTCAGGAGCTGTCCATCAATTCTGCTTTCTTTATACTTTGAGAACAACTGCCAGGGACTGTCCATCAGTTCTGCTTTCTTTATACCTTGAGAACAACTGTCAGGAGCTGTCCATCAATTCTGCTTTTTTTATACTTTGAGAACAACTGTCAGGGACTGTCCATCAGTTCTGCTTTCTTTTTACCTTGTGAACAACTGTCGGGAGCTGTCTGTCAGTTCTGCTTTAGACTTTCTTAATGTTTCTTGAACTTCTATCAAGAGGCAGAATTTTTCTGCTATATTTTAAACTTCGAGAACATTGACATATTCTAGATCTCTTTATCTGCTATTTCCTCAGCACATATATCCCATAAATATTTCTGAAGACAAGATCTCTCATGTTTGTTTTCAATGGTTCCTAATTAAACTCTATGTCAGGTATTGTGAAATGTTTACTGACATTTATCAGTGGCTTTAATAATAATAAGTTGATTCTTTTCATTGATACTTCACCTATTCTTCATCAAGTTAAAATAAAAGTCTGCTTAGTATCCAAAGGGTTTCACATCATTCGAAAAATAATTTAGAACGAAAAGCTAATGATTATATTTATGATTGGTTTTTTTCAAAGAGCTTATTCATTTTAAAAATAATTTAGAACTAACAACTAATGATTATATTTATGATTGTTTTTTAAAAAGCCTTGTTCATTTGAAGAAATCATTTAGAACTAAAAGCTTATATAGTATTCCAGTGAAATCCCAATTGTTTTTGCATATTTAAGTCAGAAGCAAAAAAATTATGCAAGTGAACACCTCATTAAGTATATAAACAGACACATTTTGAGAACATATTAACAAATTTAAAATCAAAGAAGATTCAGAAATGAAGTCTGATTCACTGTAAAAGTAATAAGTATACATGTTTTTAAAATTGATTTTACTTAGGAATATTATTTGCATTTTTAAAGTAATTTCAAAAGGATTTATTTTTGGTGTCATTTAATACCAATGACTTTCTCTTTATTATTGTCCATAAAGTGTGCCATGTCACACAACAGAGGAAGATATTGGGAAATGCAAACAAATGGTAAAGAGAAGAAAGAGTTCTGAATTTTGTGACATCACACTATTTCCTTTTCTTTTTTTAAACACTATTTGGTTTGTGTCCAGCTAATCATCAATGATATTTTAATTTTATAAAATTATATTGAACATTGCATTTAAGCTTGACCTCCTTAACAGCCATCACCACTACTCAAAACAGATCTGTGACTCATGCTCTTCTTCTATAAAATGCATTAAAGGAACTGCTTCATGTATTTCTGGAAGGCATTGAGATTGATCTAAAACATCATTTTATTTTCCATGCAACGTTGTAAAGGACACACATATTTGCACCATTGACTAAAAGCTAAATTTCTTCTTTGCATTCATGCTTTTTCATAACAGAGTCCTTGCATCATGTAACAAATACATTGGCTCAAAAATGATTATTCATGTTGATTCAAAATTAATTGTATAAATTCTATATAATTCTTGACTAAGTAAAATTCTGCCTATTTTTAAATCTTCAGATTTATGCTATTACATTACTCTTAATTTGAAGTAGTAATTATCTTGTATTTTACTATCATGGACTCAGCTAGATTATCATATGAATGGACCTATTAAAATAATAAATTTACAGTTTTGCATATTGCTGCTATTTAAAGATTTTATTTAGAGTACAACATCTAACAGCTCAATAATACCTTAAAATTAAGATAAACTATTATTTTTTTTAAAATTTTTCTTGTGTGTGTCTCTCTCTCATGGTTGCAAAGACACATATAACATACATAATCTTCAAGCACCTCTGCTTGAAGATTGTGTATGTTATACTGCACACATTGCATTCTGATGAAATCTGCTCTAGTGAATGAGCCGGCAACCCAGTATTTTTTTTTTTTTACTGAATCTCTTCACCTATCCTAGGGTGATATATTTCAGTTGGGAGACAGAAAGGGGGAAGACCCTACCAGGGATATGTTGGGAGTTCCACCAGATGATCCTCAAGGTCATGGTGGGCTCACCCACAGATTGGAACCTAGCGGCAGCGAGAAGGAATACATACTGCCCCAGCACGAAAGGCCTCCTGAAGGGAGCAGTATGATATTCTATGATAGGATAGTATGCTAACATATTAATCAGCATCCCACTAACATTGTTTATTCCCACTACTAACTTTGTACTAAAAATACTAACTAGAATAGAATGTTAATGTATTATTCAGCATGCCACTAACATTGTTTACTCCCACTACTAACTTTGTACTAAAAATACTAACTAGAATAGAATGTTAATGTATTAATCAGCATGCCACTAACATTGTTTACTCCCACTACTAACTTTGTACTAAAAATACTAACTAGAATAGAATGTTAATGTATTAATCAGCATGCCACTAACATTGTTTACTCCCACTACTAACTTTGTACTAAAAATACTAACTAGAATAGAATGTTAATGTATTAATCAGCATGCCACTAACATTGTTTACTCCCACTACTAACTTTGTACTAAAAATACTAACTAGAATAGAATGTTAATGTATTAATCAGCATGCCACTAACATTGTTTACTCCCACTACTAACTTTGTACTAAAAATACTAACTAGAATAGAATGTTAATGTATTAATCAGCATGCCACTAACATTGTTTATTCCCACTACTAACATTGTACTAAAAATACTAACTAGGAAAATAGGACATGCTGCCATTTAATTGTAAATATGGTGAGCAGATTTAAGCTCAAAGCAGTGATTCAATCTTGTGCAAAATGTATGCCATCATATGATGGTTGCATTTATGCATTTTCCCAGACGGATGATGCTGCACAATTTTTAGTAGTAAGCTTGACAAGCATGGAGTGCACGTGGAGCATGGAGTGACTGAGGAGTGTGTGTAGTGCATATGGAACATGCAGTATATATATATGTGGTAGTAAGTGTATAATTTGTGTGCGTGTGTCTCTGTGATGACAACTGTGTATATGTATGTGCTTGTATTTTGTATCATTAGTTTGTGTCTCTGTAGCAATATGTGTGTATGTGTTTGGTATCAGTAGTATGTGTATATGTGCATGTGTGTACACATTTTATATCAGTAGTATTTATGTATATGTGGTAGTAAATAGTTCTTAGCATTCTGCCCTCTAGACCAAGACTAGCTTTGTGCCAGTAAAGTAGTTTCATTTACTGTGGGGAAAGGTTTGTTTGCATTTTCATGTTTTAATCTGTATAGTTGGTTTATTTCACTGAAAGTAATTTCATTTGATATTTTCATGGTACCACTTTGCCATGGTGTCCAGAATTGTGTTCTCACTATCCTTATGGATACAGCTGTTGAAAAAGATGCAAATAAGAAATTATTTTTCATTTTGGTTTGTAATTATTAGATTATTTAAACAAGCATTTTTATTTGCATAATTATTTTTTCTCATTTGAAAAGAAATATTTGTTGTTTTTTTTAATTTGTAGCATATTTTTAAAATTAGTAAAAGAGTATTAGTAAAAGAGAAGACAATAAAATATTTTGTATAAAAATGTAAAGATGTGATTTTTTTTTAAATTAAGGGAAGAACATTTAACACTTTGGTATACCAATATTTGTTGGTATTTGAAAATATTTTCCTTAAGTAAATAAAGATGTATCTTTTACTGATGATGGCTGAAGATTGCTGGACTTGAGGAAATGGAATTGGTTGGTAAGAATTCATCCTTTCTTTATTTAATGCAAGTATGTGTGTTAAAATATAGTTTCAATTACCTCTTTAAAAAGTGATATAAACATTTTCTTAAATAAAAGTCTTTCTTACAATTAAACATTTTAAGTAAAAGAAATGTTTATAGTTATCAGTATTTATATACATATAAATATGAGAGATTATCTTGCCTTATTGATATCTACTATAAAAGTAGTGTACATCTAGTGTAAAAGTACAGGGCAATTAGTCATTTCATGTGTTCTTTAAAAAATAGAAAGATGTTTAAAAATTCAGAAAAGTAATATTTGATTTCTTTACATATATTTAAATTTTTATTGCAAGGAGTGATTTCTGAGAGTCTGTACTTGGTGCTTATTTCATGTAATTTTCCTTTTCATCTTGATAATTATACAGACAAGCAATCATGATGGCAGACTTTTCATCTTGATAATTATACAGATGAGTGACCATGATGGCAGACTTCACCTTGTACCTTGGAATAAGTACCTTACTTATTAGGAAAGAACTTTTATTCTGCTTTTTATTCTTTAAGATGTATTTATTTTTAATAAATAATTTTAAAAGTGTTAATATAAAATTTGTTACAGACTATTTTCTTATTAATAGTAATAAAAATAAGTTGCATGCTTCATTTAATTATTGGTAAGATTCAGACTACAAACCAAACAAAAATCTTCCAAGATAGAAAGTATAGTCTTTGAGTTTGATGTAATTTTCTCTCACATTCCAAAGAAAAAAGGAATAAAATATTAATGCTGTATCCATTATCATTATTAAATACATTTTGCTCAGACTGCACATTATTTGATCATAAAATACTTGGTTTTACTTGTAGTGCTATCACTTGTGTTTATATGTTTGAAAAGAACACCCTCTTCTGTTGCTTATATTTATTTTAAAATATATTCTAGTGAGGTTGGTTTTAAAATAGTTTAGTCCTTCCAATTCAAGTTAAATTATAATCCAACCTTTTAATCTGTTTAAAGATGCTCTATTCTCTCTATTCAAATGTTTTGGTGATTGTAGTCCAATCCTTGAACTTATTTATTGATGATGTAAAGTGTGTGTGTGTGCATGTGTGCATATGCGTGTTTTTTAATGTTGGAAGAATATGAGGAAGCTATTTTCATGAGTGTGTGCACTTTGGTTTAAGGAAAAAAAAATTCTTCAACATCCTTGGACTAAGAAGATGTAGAAAATTAAATATTAAAAAGTCATGTAAAATGAAAAACAATATATATGTATGTGTGTGTATATAGAGTATATGACTTCTTTAAGCATTATCTCACAGACCAATAACAAGAAAAGATTTTAGAATTAAAGTTGAAATAAAAGATATGTGAAGTATGCTGCATGTTCTCTGCTGACTTCCAGGTTTGTCCTTGTTCTGTTGCCCTGACATCCTCTCACTGGATTGTAAGACTATGGTCTTTCTTTGTTTGCTATAAGAAACTTTTGCTTGTGTGAACAAAACAAGATATCAATTAGTACTAGATTGCTAATTTTTGCTCTAAGGCAGTTAAAAATATTCAGGCTAGATTTTGACTTATGTAAGATAGTGTTACATTAAGTTAAGCAAATGAAATATTTTAATATTAGATTTTGACTGCTGACTGTATGTGTGTGGATGTTATGCTATGTTAGCAAAATAAGATTTTTTAGCACTAGTTTGCAGCTATTAGGTTATATTCACAAAATACAATGTTCCAGTACTAGATTATGGCAGATTTGCAGATTATTAATGCTGCAAGGCAATATATCGACAAAATACAGTATTTTAGTACCATAATTTAGTACCAACATCGCTTGCTGTAGTGTAGTGCTTTTTTATTACTAAATTATGGCAATGTGTGTATAATAACACATTGTTTATTTTGTTGCTAAGTTTGCAACTGTTTGCTACAAGGCAGTGTTAGACTGTGTTAATAAATAGTTTGCACTGTTTTACACAGTATAACAGATTCTTACATCAAAACAGCTGCAGTCTAGCTCAAAAATACTTTAGTTTTAGATTGCAGCTGTTCACTGTTAGATTATGTTAACAAAGCAAGCTATTTTAGTGGTAATTTGACTAAAATGTATAATAAAACATAACAAACATTTAGTAATGGCTTTTTTTTTTTTCAAAATTTCTAATTTTGTGTTTATTTATCTGTTGTGTGCTGGCAAGATAGTTTTCTCCAGCTAAGTGTTGAAGCCACACCCGGAGCCGACAGAACTAATTTTCATCATTCATCATCAGGTAGAATGTTTTTATAATTTTAAACAGATTAAGAGTAATATTTACTTTAATGCATCAACTTTTCCAGTAAAATAATATTAGAAATAATGCATTTTGCATTCATCATGCTTTTATTAAATATTTGAGTATTTTTTGCTCAGACTGTATTAATTATTTATGGAGAGCATTATGACAGGTGCTCATAAAATTCAAATCAAGTACTTGCTTGAACTTAAAACTTCACACCGGTAGTCATAATTTGAATTATTCTCAGAGTTCCAAGAACTGATCATGTGACCACACTTCTTCACAGTCATCAGTGACCAACTGTTAATGGCAGAATCAAGATCTCTTCTTTTTGTTTTTCTTTTTGCTGTAACTTAAGTACTTATCTGATCTCATGCATGTTTACCCAACTGCTGGAAGATTACACTTTTCATCAGAAATACATTTTAAACATTCTGAAAGCAAATTATAAGTCATACAGTCAAAATTTTTGTTCATCAGAGTCCATTTGCCTGGAATTTGCTTTCTTGCAAGTTGGATGTATGGTTATTGTCTTTCATGACATTCTGTGTTATTGTTAAAACTAGATATTTTGTAAATTCACTTTTCTCATTTGTTTATATACTTGGATGCATACATTCACCCATGCATAGACATACATACACATGTTAAATAACAAAGTTGTTTGCTGTAAATGAAAACACAGATATAAGAGGTAAGGTAGCTTGCAGTTCTTATCTGTTTGCTGATAAAACATTAATTAATTGAAGAGTAGCTAGACACAAATTTATTCATTAGTGTGTTACATAAAATGTGATTTAGATTTAGCACCATAATTATGCGACTTGTGTTTGGTAAAAAAACAAAATAATGCATTTGGTGTACTATGATTTTGGTTTCATAGCTGTGACACTGCCTACCATCTAATTTGACCATGCATTGGAGCCAGAGAGAAGTGATACTCAGACCCAGAAATACAAGAACCATCACATCATATAGGTTTATATCTAAAAATTTTATATTCTGTTATATATCTGTATGTTTAAATTTTATATTGAAGTAAATATTTGATTAAAAATTAATTTCACAATAAATGGCACACTGAAATGGCAAAAAAATCCTTATTTGAATTATTTTTTCATTTTAACTATTTTTGTCTGAGTTGATCCTTTCTCCATTATTCACTCGTCTAAAATTCTTCTAATCACTAATACAAAATGGAGTTATTTAATAATACAAAATATGTCAAAATTATAATGCTGTAATAGATTAAAATCAGATGAATGAAATGGAGTTTAATAATGCTAAAAATGTGAAACCTATACTGCTTTAACCAGATTAAAATCAGAAATATGAAATTGAGTGATTTAATATTTGCAAAACATGTCAAACCTATAATGCTGTAACAAATAAACATTGTCATATTAGCTCCTGATCCAAAAGATTAAGAAATATTACCAATTTACTGTTAAGTGTCAATTTCTCATGAATAAATAATATTAATTTACTGAATGAATACATAGTCCATTTTTACTTTAAAGAATTCAATTCCAAGAGCCTGAATGTGGGAAGAGGAGAGGAGGGAGATCAAATATTTGTCATGAGGCTTTATATAGGTATGTTCAATGTCACCCATGACATTTGCAATTACATTCTTTGTATCCAGACTGTAGTTTAACTTTTTTGACCATAACAACAACATCCTTTATATCAAAAGTTTAGTTTAACTTTTAGACCATCACAACATTCCTTGTATCAAATTGTACTTTAACTTTTAGATCATCACAGCAGCATTCCTTGTATTATAACAACAGCTTGTATCCAGATTGTAGTTTAACTTTAAGATCATAACAACAGTTCCTTGTATCCAGAGTGTAGTTTAACTTTTAGATCATAAGTACATTCCTTGTATCTAGAGTGTAGTTTAATTTTTAGATCATAAGAACATTCCTTGTATCTAGAGTGTAGTTTAATTTTTAGATCATAAGAACATTCCTTGTATCTAGAGTGTAGTTTAATTTTTAGATCATAACAACATTCCTTGTATCCAGAGTGTAGTTTAACTTTCAGATCATCACAACAGCATTCTTTCTTTCATTCACTCTTTCAGAGTGTAGTTTAACTTTCAGACTGTGACTTGCATGTTTGGCTAGATGAGAGAGAATAGATAGTGAAACTGTTAGAACACTAAAATTTTTCACAACTATTGTACTTGCTTGAACTTAAAACTTCACACTGGTAGTCATAATTTGAATTATTCTCAGAGTTCCAAGAACTGATCATGTGACCACACTTCTTCACAGTCATCAGTGACCAACTGTTAATGGCAGAATCAAGATCTCTTCTTTTTTGTTTTTCTTTTTGCTGTAACTTAAGTACTTATCTGATCTCATGCATGTTTACCCAACTGCTGGAAGATTACACTTTTCATCAGAAATACATTTTAAACATTCTGAAAGCAAATTATAAGTCATACAGTCAAAATTTTTGTTCATCAGAGTCCATTCGCCTGGAATTTGCTTTCTTGCAAGTTGGAGGTATGGTTATTGTCATTCATGACATTCTGTGTTATTGTTAAAACTAGATATTTTGTAAATTCACTTTTCTCATTTGTTTATATACTTGGATGCATACATTCACCCATGCATAGACATACATACACACGTTAAATAACAAAGTCGTTTGCTGTAAATGAAAATACAGATATAAGAGGTAAGGTAGCTTGCAGTTCTTATCTGTTTGCTGATAAAACATTAATTAATTGAAGAGTAGCTAGACACAAATTTATTCATTAGTGTGTTACATAAAATGTGATTTAGATTTAGCACCATAATTATGCGACTTGTGTTTGGTAAAAAAAAAAATAATGCATTTGGTGTACTATGATTTTGGTTTCATAGCTGTGACACTGCCTACCATCTAATTTGACCATGCATTGGAGCCAGAGAGAAGTGATACTCAGACCCAGAATTACAAGAACCATCACATCATATAGGTTTATATCTAAAAATTTTATATTCTGTTATATATCTGTATGTTTAAATTTTATATTGAAGTAAATATTTGATTAAAAAATAATTTCACAATAAATGGCACACTGAAATGGCAAAAAATTCCTTATTTGAATTATTTTTTCATTTTAACTATTTTTGTCTGAGTTGATCCTTTCTCCATTATTCACTCATCTAAAATTCTTCTAATCACTAATACAAAATGGAGTTATTTAATAATACAAAATATGTCAAAATTATAATGCTGTAATAGATTAAAATCAGATGAATGAAATGGAGTTTAATAATACTAAAAATGTGAAACCTATACTGCTTTAAAACAGATTAAAATCAGAAATATGAAATTGAGTGATTTAATATTTGCAAAACATGTCAAACCTATAATGCTGTAACAAATAAACATTGTCATATTAGCTCCTGATCTAAAAGATTAAGAAATATTACCAATTTACTGTTAAGTGTCAATTTCTCATGAATAAATAATATTAATTTACTGAATGAATACATAGTCCATTTTTACTTTAAAGAATTCAATTCCAAGAGCCTGAATGTGGGAAGAGGAGAGGAGGGAGATCAAATATTTGTCATGAGGCTTTATATAGGTATGTTCAATGTCACCCATGACATTTGCAATTACATTCTTTGTATCCAGACTGTAGTTTAACTTTTTTGACCATAACAACAACATCCTTTATATCAAAAGTTCAGTTTAACTTTTAGACCATCTCAACATTCCTTGTATCATGATTGTACTTTAACTTTTAGATCATCACAGCAGCATTCCTTGTATCTAGAGTGTAGTTTTGGACCATAACAACATTTCTTGTATCCAGAGTGTAGTTAACTTTTACACAACCACAAAATCATTCTTTGTATCTAGATTGTTCTTTAACTTTTAGACCATAACAACATTCCTTGTATCCAGAATTTAGTTTAACTTTTAGACCATAACAACATTCTTGTGTCGAGAGTGTGGTTTAAGACCATAACTTGCATATTTGACCAAATGAGAGAGAATAGAGAGTGAAACTGTTAGACACTACATTTTTTTCAAAACTCTTGTACTTGAATTTCTTGCTATATAGTCATATTTTTATTTGTATTAGGATTTCAAGAACTGTTCACTGACCACCTTTTCACAGTAGAAGTGAGATGTCTTCTTTTTGTTTTATGCTGTAAGTACATATGTGATCTCATGTATGCATATCCAACTTCAGAAAATTGCACTCATCTTTAGACACATTTGTACACAACTGCTAGAAGCCTGCACTTATCTTCACACACATTTGTACACAACTGCTAGAAGACTGCACTTATCTTCACACTCATTTGTACACAACTGTTAGAAGATTGCACTTATCTTCACACACATTTGTACACAACTGTTAGAAGATTGCACTCATCATCAGACACTTTTTCAACATAATGAATGTAAAATTAAGTCATAGTTTCAAAATTTTTTGCTTATCAGGTTCCATCTGCCTAGAATTTGTTTCCTTGCATGTTTGATGTTCGGTTATTTTCAAGAGGGTTCTCATGACATTTTTCATCAGCAAGAATAGCACTGTCTCTGTAATTGTTTGTTAAAACTGTATATTTGTAAATTCATTTTATTCATGCTTCTCATTTGTTCATATTCATACATACATACATTCACACACATAACACACACTCACTCACACACATGCATGCACACACAAAGGTATAAACACTCACACATGGTTTGCAAATGGATGATTTAGTGTATGATTAAAGCACTTAGAGCATTTATAAGAATAAATTTGATGATGGACAGACTAACTTGCTCATGACTGAACAAACTAAAATGTCTTTTATCTTCTTGAGAATTTGGATCGTTAGCTCTCTCTCTCTCTCTGCATACTTAGAAATTATAAACTTGTCACTAACATTGCAGGAAATATTTAGTATAATTCTAAGAGTAATTTGGATTAAAGTATAAGAGGAGATATAAAATATGATAGATTTTACTTCATGCCACACATTCATCAACACTGTTAATGCAAAAATGCACTGTCGTCAACTTATTTCACTTGCTGACCTGGACTGTAGTAGTCATCAACTTATTTCACTTGCTGACCTGGACTGTAGTAGTCATCAACTTATTTCGTTTGCACATCTAAATTGTTACACTGTAATCAAGATATTTTATGTATATCTCTTAAATGTAGCCTGAGTGTGAGTTTCAGTTATTTCCATATATATATATAAACCTTTTTTGTTTGAGATGAATAACAGATAGTAAAACCTAAAAATAACTAATTGCTGTATATGAGTGTAACTTGGGGATAAGCAACATAATGTAGATGAGTGTAACTGGGATGTTTCTACACAGTGTACTAGTGTGGCTGGTATGTTCTACACAGTGTGTATAAATATAACTATGATGTTCTACTCAGTGTATAGGAATGTAACTGGGATATTCTACACCATGTATATGAGTGTAAGTAAAATGTTCTCCTTAATATATAGGGATGTAACTGCTATGTTCTACACAATGTGTATGAGTGTAACAGAGGTTCATATCAAAGGTTAATAATTAGTGGTGTAACTGGTATGTTCTATTTAATATATATATGAGTGTAACTTTGGTATATTCTACATAATGGAGTGTAACTGGGAAGTTCTACATAATATTTAAGGTGTAACTAGGATGTTCTACTTAATATGTATGATTGCAATTGGGATGTTCTGTGTAATATGTAGGAGTGTAACTTTGGGGTGTTCTGCATCCATCCTTTGCCTGAATAAGCTACTGTAATTGTTATTTCCATTATATTTAAGGGATCACTTAAACTTGTTTATCAACACATCAAAATTTCCTTCATATTAAGAACTTCTGAATAGCTGTAGGACACCTTACATTTGACTGTTCACATCATTCTCACTTGATACCAACACAATACTTGAGCATTTATTTAGTATCTTGACTTACTAGTGGTTATCACACTTGACACCTACACAACACTTGAGCACATTTAGTGTCTTGACTTTGTAATGTACTAGAAGTATTCTTCTTAATTTATCTCTGTCTTTTGCAGAAACTTCAGAATGACTGGACTGTTACAGCAAGGACCATTCTTAGAGCATCCAGAGCTCATCATCATATCACCCATTGTTGTCTTCACCATTCACTGGCTACATGATCATAGGTTATATCACTACAATGTCTTCAGCATTCACTGGCTACATGATCATGTCATCATATCACTCCAGTATTGTCTTCAGCATTCACTGGCTGTGTGTGTTAATGTAATCAAACAAATCATCTCTTTTCTCTGACATTTTATTAAGTGCTTCTGTCAAGTTCTGTCAATTTTGTCAGGATCTCTTATAATTTGAGTATATCATAGTACATTGTAAATTGTGTGCTATCACAACATATAAATATTCACATTCTGATTCAGTGAAAAGTTTTTTTTTTGTATTGTCCCAACTGATAAGGTGTTAAAGTTTTCTTAAAGATACAAAACTTTAATCTTGAAGCAGCCTTAAGATTCTTCATTCTCATGAGTCACTTTTATGTACAACTCAGGATTTGCTGCTTGGCTTTCCATTGTCAGTATACTTTGAAAACTAAATTACATATTTGGAACCTTCACAAAAATTAATTTAATGAGAGAAAAATCTTATAAAAGTTAAATCATAAATACTGAAGATATAGTCATGGAATTTTTGGACTTGAAAATGTTAATAGAACTGTTATATATTTATGTGAATGACTAACTGATTCCTATAACTTGTACAAATAAAACTGGCAAGACGATAAAATAGTTATAATAGTCTGTAAATAATAGGAAGATTTTGTACATAAGATTAGTGACATAGTAATTAAATTAGATCATATATTGCACTTTACAAAATTCTGAGCAGTTTAAAGTATCAAGTTAACAAATAAGGACAAAAAAACAAGTCAACAATATAAAATGTTTTACAAGTACTATGTTAATTTAGTTTTTGAAGTGACAGAAATTTATCAATGCTTTGAAAAACTTTCTATTATGAATCTGCTCAGAAAGTAAAGATATAAATTTTACCTGCCAACTAAAATTAAGTATATTAAATTTAACTGTTTGTTACTAATAAGTGACTGTATTTGTCACTGATGTTTGTTACTAATAACTGACAGTATTTGTCACTGATGTTTGTTACTAATAATTGACAATGCATTATGCATTTATATTAAAATTATTTGTTACATTTTATGACAAATACTAATTTTATTTTTTTACTAACTCTTAGTTGGCATGAAAAATTTATTAGTACATTATATCCACCATCCCTTATACTCTTCAAAGATGCACTGGTACATGTATTCTTAAATTCCGAGAAATATATTTTGAATCCAGATAAATAAATTTGAAATTCTGAAAATAAAAATGTTAGTTGGCAGCCTGATGCCAACAAACAGAATTATATAAAACTAGAGTATGATGTGTATATTACATGTCAATCACATGATGGGTGGAAAATTAAAATGAATGCATTGCTAGGAACATAAATGAATTTTTTTATTGGAAGGCTTGATTATAAGTGACATTGCAAGTGAAAATTTGAGCAATAATTTAGCAAATCATCTTGACTGTTGGTTGTTTTGAGAGTACTTATTTTGAAGTTGTCTCTGTTTTGTGAATGTGACAATGCAACATAAAAGCTGGCCATGTTAAAACTTCCTTCCTTCCCCATCGCTTCACTGATTCCTTTTTTTCCTCTCATTCCTGTGAACATGACAACATAGAGCACATGGGAGGTCATTTTATCTCACATGGCCAGCTTTAAGATCAAGGATGCTTTAGCATTATACACAGATAGGTCTGGAAAAATATATTTATATAAAATAAAAAATAAAGGAAAGTACAGCACTAAGAGCAATCACAAATGCTTCATGGTAAAATTTAAATATTAATAGTGAGGAATATAGTATAAGTGTATTTAATTTTGCTTGGTAAATTTTTTTATAGTGTTTAAATGATTAAAAAGAGGTATTCTGTTATGTTGACAAGGTGTATTCAGGTAATTGCTATACAATTTATTTCAATCGTATGACATTACACGTTTTTTTTTGTTTTTTGCATGAGAAAGAAAATTTGTTTTGTGAATGCACAAATAATAATAGCTCAGCAGAGGACACCTTAGTGAAAATACACATTGGTGGGTGGGGTGGGAGGAAGACTGTTATTGATTAATCTCTTTAAGGAAATATTTGAACATAGCTTGTGTCTTGCAAGCAAAAGAACGGTTAAGTTGCCATTTCTTTCCCTTACCCAAACTGGTAAATGAAATGCTGGAAAACAGTTGTACAGCTACTGTATCACTGATAAGAGTAGGTCACTACCAGTATGTGATGAAATTTAAATATTAGTGGTGATGTGAGCATGGAAGATGGAAATGCATGCATTTATTTCTGCTGGGTACAGTTTATATTTAAATGTTAAAAAAAATGAATGTGATGTTATATTTATTAAATGTTTATATATATGCTTATAATAATACTGATGTCACACGACCAATTTTCATTCATATAAAGCATTTTTTGTTCTTATTTGTTTTGTGAGAGAAAGATTATATGAATTGTCAATGCAAAAAAATATATATATTTAATTTTGTGTTTGTAATTTTTCATATAATATAAAGAGAAAAGAAAATAGTAGGAACAATACAATGGAAAGGTGAATTTTGAAGTTGCAACGTGCTGAGCATTATGATTAAGATTTCAAAGAAACCCATGATTAGAACTGATAACTCCATTACAACTAATCCTTACCATAGCTTTGAAACCCTTGATCTGAAACATCATTATCATTATAGCTTTCCAAACCATAATCTTTAGCACTGTAGGTATTACTAATTGTAAGCTTTCAAGCTCATAATCTGAACACTGTGAGCATTACTAATTGTAAGTTTTCAAGCTCATAATCTGTAGCACTGTTAGTATTACTAATTGTAAGCTTTCAAGCCCATAATCTATAGCAACATTAGAATCCTATGGTATAGGCATGTAACTTTCCTATGCCACACACCATGTACATATTGTCTGATACGGTGGTAAGCAATAGAAATCAAACTTTAGTGAAAGCTTTATCATTTAGAATCGGTCCAGCAATAGACTTTAAATGTGGTAACAAACTATTGTGCTAAACATTTTAGCAAAGGTTAAAATATTCGATTCTTTTGATTTCCAAGGGAAAACAATAGGTGAAAGAGATGTATATTTGTTTGAGAAACTAATCGCTTGAACCAATTAATTGACCTAATTATCGAAGGTAGACATATTCATTTTAAATTGTAAATTCGGAGCAGTTGAAGAGTTGTCATATGCTCAACCAGTAATGAACACTTTGTAAAACTACTTATTGATATTATTTTTTTTTTGTAAATTGTTACTTGTAAATATATTACTAAATAATAAATTGGATCAATAACAAAAAAACAAATAGTAACTTGAAGCAAAAAGAGATTATTATTTGTAACTTCATTTCCTCAGAGAAATAATTTAACAAAATAAAACAGCTTTGCATCATTGTTAATTACTTATGTTTGTGTTAGACCAGTATATTTAAAATCTCTTTTATTCAGTGGATATAACTATTAATTTTTAATAGTGTACTATATATGGTGATGGAATACTTACTCTGTGTAACAAATACTGAAATAGTAACAGCAAATTGTTTATAATACATTGTATTAGAATAATATAGCAGTTATAATTACCTTTATTTAATATTTATCGTTTATTAGATAATTAAAATTGCATTACAATTAATTGCCATAAAAATAGTGAATTGACTTTTAAAAAAACTCATTAACAGCATCTCCGTCTAATTCTAAAGCCAATATTCTATATGGAGCTATTTTATTACCTTCATGTTTTACATTTCTTCTCATATTGTAATTTTGATCTGGCAACAAGATGCTCAGTGTAAATTAACTGCACATTTGCTGAAAGAACTGGATGATAATTGAATAGAAACAAATAGCATCCGTATAGCTTTGAAGCTCCAAATATGAACTTATATGAAATATACTATATAGTCCTTACTGTAGCTAACAACCCCCTATAGCACTATTGGACTAATTCTCTCTATAGCTTTCATATTCCTTAATTTTAGCACTACTATTTACCATAGCATTTCAAATTCCTGATATGTAGCATTTTCAAAGTTGTATATTTAAACCTATGATCTATATAGCACTAGTTCTCATTAGTCCTTACTACTGTAGCTTTAAAACTCATGATCTATAGCATTAGTCCTTACTACTATAGCTTTGAAACTCATGATCTGTAGCACTAGTTCTCATTAGTCCTTACTACTGTAGCTTTAAAACTCATGATCTATAGCATTAGTCCTTACTACTATAGCTTTGAAACTCATGATCTGTAGCACTAGTTCTCATTAGTCCTTACTACTGATCTAAAACTCATGATCTATAGCATTAGTCCTTACTACTGTAGCTTTAAAACTCGTGATCTATAACATTAGTCCTTACTACTGTAGCTTTAAAACTCGTGATCTATAACATTAGTCCTTACTACTGTAGCTTTAAAACTCGTGATCTATAGCATTAGTCCTTACTACTGTAGCTTTAAAACTCGTGATCTATAACATTAGTCCTTACTACTGTAGCTTTAAAACTCATGATCTATAACATTAGTCCTTACTACTATAGCTTTAAAACTAATGATCTGCAGCTGAGGCATCAACAGTGCTATTTTTCTTAAATGGTATCAAATCCTTACATATACTAAGAGAAAGGCTCTGGTTTTCAAATCCCTAACCTGTAGCATTAGTCTTCATCATACCCCCACTAGCAAGTGGTGTGCGCTGACTGGCTGTTTGTCTAGTGAACTTAATTTCACACACAAGCAGACAACTAAAAAAAAAGCTGCTTATGATTGCTAAAGTAGCATGAAAGCTGTATTATGAGGACTAGTGACACAGATTGCTGGTTGGAAACTTACAGAACTAGTATTTACATAAAATGTTTTCAATTTTAAATTGGAACTAGTTCTAGGTGCTACAAACAGAGGTTTGACAGCTATAATTCTGACAGTGCTTTGTGTTAGGTGGTTGAAAGCTATAGTGAGGAACTAGTGCTACAGATTAGGGATTAGAAAGCTGCAATTATTACAGATCAGAGATTTGAAAGTTATAACTAGTAGTACAGATCAGATTTTTCACAGCTAAAATTAGGTCAATATTACACATCATTAAGGTTGAAAGTTATAACAAGTAGTACTGGTCAGATCTTTCACAGCTATAATTAGGTCAATATTACACAACATTAAGGTTGAAAGTTATAACTAGTAGTACCATTATGCATATATAAGAAAGTGTCTGAAGCAATATTATTGAACTGAAGAACAACCGCAAGGGCAGAGCAATTCTTGCTTAATTCAGGGGCTGAGTTCGATTCATGCCAGGATGGATAGTGTGATTCTTACCCCATCCCCAGATAAGGTTCTAGGCTTTGTATCTAGTCCATCAAATAGGACAAACAAAATTTCATTGATAAATTTTTATTTAGTTTCATTTTTAAACACGACAATTGTGTTTGGAGCTGTTGGGTCTACCGTACACACCTTTGTGTACATAAATGTGTGCAGTGTTGATTTGATGGAAGTACGAAAGAATGCGTAGCCATTCACTAACACTGCTAAGAAAAAAAAATGTTTGCACAACAATCGCCAGTCAGTAGTAAAGACAGGTACTGTTGTTTTCACGTGTACGAGTGTAGACGAGGAGGAAGGATTAACTTTTGATATAAGCCGCCTGGCTGTTAGAAAGACGACAGGGGTCCGGGGTGTTTGGAAACCCACTATAAACCGTTAAGATGAGAACAATAGGGATGGTCTCTTTGAGTTGACAAAAGAAAGCCCATTATCTCCTCTACGACAGAGTTGAGGGGAAATTTGCCTCTCCACGTGACAAAAGGGGCAGTGCAATTCGAATGAAAACTTTTAATTACTATTCGTGCAAAACTGACACAAGAAAGTTCGTAGCACCTATATGACAGTGCTAAATGTTGATAGTCAAATAATTTGGCTAAAAGAAAAAAGATAGAAAGGAGTATTTTATTTTTCTTTCATTTTTGTGCGAGTCAAAACCCACAAGGAGAAGTATTTTATTTTTCTATAAAATAAATCAATTTTCTTTTCATTCACAATGCTCTCTTTCTTTTCTATTTCACTTTTAAACTACCAATATAAATATTACCCTAAATACTACCACATATTTTTGAATAACCATATGGACTGCAAAAAATAACACACATTGTCATTTCTTTTTGTAGTGAAATTAAATCTAACTATTGTTTCCACATAAGTTACTCTATTGCATCAGCTACTGTAAATACACAGTCTTGAGACTAATACTGTTAGTGTTCATAGTTGTAATGGATTTGAAGAAGTAAAGAAATATTCATTGCATCTTTGCACACAGTTGTGTTTCCAATCATCCTAAACTTGAACTGAATTGAAAGTTTTCTTTTTACTTTTGGATGAAATAATACTTGCTGCACACCCTTACTCTAAATTACATTTGAAATAAACATATATGTATATACATAAGTTATATTACTACAGTACTAGTTTTTGCAGCTAATTTAAAGAAAACGTTTAGCTTTCATAAATGTATAAATCAATTATAGCCTAGTGATCCATAGAGCAAATTAAAAAATATAAGATTTTAAAAGTTTCTTTGTGACCAGTGGAGATACAGCCACTTTAAAATGATAATTATTGTTTTAATTTCTCATGTAGGCATATATTATTACTAGCTCTCATGTATCTTTTAAGTTTTAGCTTATTCAATGTGCATATGTAAGATTTGAAATGCTGAACTTGGCATTTTTGCTAGTGAATTCTGTTGTTTAGTGTGAAATTTTGTAATATTCTATTATTACCAATTTCTTATAATCATAATAGTATGGAACACTGAAATATATTCCAAATTAAATTATTACTTATTTGTATATTGCTGGATATCCTTTACATTAAAATACATTATATCTGTACCTCATCCCTCATTAAAGTCACTAGCCTAATAATAGTCTCATAATCCAATATGTGTCAGTTCTACTATTAAGAAAATATTTCATATGTATTTGCAACATTACATATTATTAATAGTCTTATAATCCAATCAGTGTCAGTTCTATTATTAAGAAAATATTTCATATGTATTCACAACATTACTGATTTTTAATAGTGGATCAGTTAGTGAGAGTCTAAAGTGTTGTATACAACACAAGCTGAAAACATAATGGATTTGTCACTTTAGTGCTACTTTATTTGCTTCATACAATGCAAAAATCTTATTATTTATGTTTTATTCTTTTATTAGTGTATTTAACTATTAACTGAATAACTGAATATAAGGTAGTTGTCTTATTTCAGGTCATCTATTATATGTCTGGTAGTATGTTCTATTATTTTTTAACAACTTTCCTAATCCATGATCATTTTGTAGCTAAATAAGCTGTATTAACTGTTTATAGTACTGCCCTGTAACTTTCAGTTATACATTATGAACATGTTAACTATCATTATCACTATTCAAACAGTTTTGTTAAATGGAAACAGTAAATATTCAGTTTTTCTATTGACATATCTTTCTTCAGTTTCTTGGGCTTCAGTATTATTACTACTATTAGAAATTATTATATTTACATAGCAGTAATAATCACACTCCTGCTAATATAAACATAGCAGAGTGTGTTTTTTTCAAGACCTGGAAATATATTAGAGCTTAATAACTGAGTAGTGCAAATTACAAGCTGAATGATATTTATATATCTATAATAATAATCAAATCCATCATTTCACAGTAAAATGAATGATGGAATGTATTATTATGGTGCAGAAATGGATTTACAACATACATGTATAAATTAGAGAGCTTAACAACTGAGTAGTGCATTTTACAAGCTGAATGATATTTATAAATTTATGACAATGTATAACAAGTCAAATCCATCAGTACACAGTTAAATGAATGGTGGAATGTATTATTATGATGCAGAAATTGATTTACAAACCTGCATGTATAAATTAGAATTAATTACAAAGAAGTGGGATAGCTATTCTTGTTGGTAAGAACATATTATCTTGAAAGGAATTTTGAATATTACTCAAGTCTCTCACTATCCTCCTTGTAAAAGTCAATATTTAATTTAGTGTTGCATAGAAATTAATTATTTTTTCCAAATAAATACCAGTTGGGAGTGTATTTCAGAGGCAAGTAATATCCACTAGGAAAAATGTCAACTGCTGTAAACAAGATTTCAGAGTACCAAATGGGTCTGACTTAATGAAATCTGCAGTGTTAAAATTATACTAATATTAATATACAGGTATTATGTATAAATCTGAAAAATATTTCAAAGTATCACATGGTTTAATTTTGTTTTGAATAGTAGTTTTACTTCTAGTGCTTTCACAATTCTTGGAAATAACTTGTATTACAAGAGTATTAATTAGATAAACATATAAAAAAATAAAAATAAATAGTTAATGTTACATTTAATTCTATTGTTCATATGATGTTGATTTATAAAATCTAATATATTTCCACAACTTAATTAATCAAAATTTTGCAAAATCTATATAGCTAATGGTGATTTCAAGAAAATAAACTCTGAAAATTATGCAAATAATCCTCTACTGATTTCTATGCAGACTTTTTAATGTAACAGTTTATTCGTTTTTGAAAATACAATAATTGTTAAAATTTAAACCAAACAATTAATTTGCTCTTTGTTGTTTACATGCATAACTAATATAGACTGTCATTGTACATTGAGATCGAGTTCAGAATAAAATACTTAAATAATGCTTCTTAAACTGTGTAGCTTTTTCCTTTGAGAAATTAAATATCATTATTAATATCAAATTTAAGTAAGCCTTTAGCCTTTATTTTAGTTTATAGTTTGTGCAACCTACTTACACTTACACTTACAGTACTAGACAATCGTAAGCCGCCATTTTGAAAAAAATCAGTTCTTCGATTGAGCGAGTTTAAGCAATATTCTAATCTTTAAACCATAAAAGCGGCATTCTATTTGTTTATAATAGATGTAAAAGTAATTTCTTAACCTAGAAAAAGGCCACTAGAATCGTTAATTTAAGCCAGTTTGTAGAAAATAAAAATATACATTTTGGTCTCGTAAACAGATACAGGAAAAGGGAAGCAATCCAATTTAACGTGTTCGAGTCGAGTTACAAAAAATATGTTTTAAAATTATTTTAAAGTGTATGGAGATTCTAATTTGATTATTATGACTTTAATATACACATTATATCAGCCAGTTTCAGTTTTACCTTTCCAGAGCATTCTTTTCACTTCCATATTGTGTTTAATTAGGTACGTAGTGTGACCATAAAATCGTTGTCAACAGGGTACTCTAACCTCACGCTTAATTAAATGTAGAAATAAACTGAATTTAGTAAAATTAATCAGTTATATCGATGAAAGACATTCTTTTCTAAACGAAGACATTTAGGAAGTATATAGTATACACGCAAACTACATAGTTACAACCACTTTTTCAACGGTCTACATAACTCTGGATTTTAAGCATATCAATAATGTTCGAAGTATACAACCTTCAAAATCGCACCCGAATTTCGATGAAAACTCACAGGAAAAACTATTAAAATATGAAATTTAGTGGTTTATGTCAAAGATAAAACTATGAGAGAAAAATGGCAAAATTAAGCTTTATTTATATGAATGAACAATCTGAAACTTAGGCAGACCAAGAGGCGGTCTGCCTATTGCTGTAGGTCGACATAAGTCTGGTTTTTAAGCTTATTTGGTCCGCTTAAGTCTGGGAATAGGGTTTTATATATATATATATTAAACAGATATCTAAATTTAGAAACATATCAAATTAACGTGTAAATTTGGAAACCAATTAAATTGAATTTATATATCTAATAAACTGATATTTATAAATATACTGTCCTCCATATTTCTCTTACTTTGGTGATGTATAATATTCGTGACATTATCTTACATTTATCAACCTTAATACTTTGTAGGAAGTCCTAACTGTTGGATTATCAAGTGACAGAGAACACTGAAAAACATTTATCAACCTTAATACTTTGTAGGAAGTCCTAACTGTTGGATTATCAAGTGACAGAGAACACTGAAAAACATTTATTAAATTCCTTGCTCTGATGCAGAAAAAACATTGCTTTGGGTCCATTGATAGAAACTCAATCCTTGTAGCAATCAATTATATTCCTATTTAGTATCCAATTTCTAAATATTTATGAGTCAATTTTATATTTGTATAGAGTATGCATCACAAAATTTATTATATTGTTAAATTTAATTTCCATTTTATTTATTCTTTTACATCTACAACTTCCTAGTTGCATGTTTATATCTACACCCTCCTAGTTGTACTTTTACATCTACAACTTCATCTGAGACTCATGTTTAGTGAGCGTTAGTATTTAATGTGCTTTGTTATTAGCAGTGACTAATTTGCAGAGAAACATTTTCAGGGTATGTGTCAAACGAATGTATTGCTCTTCTGGATGAATATTTGACAATTCCCTCCTAGAATTTCTCTGAATTTATTTTTATTATTTATTAACAGTAGAGTTTTATTTATTGTTCACTTTTCCTTTCTGCATTTGATTAATAAAATTGTATACTTTTTAATTGTATTAAATTATAATTCTTTTAAAAGTTGGTTTGTCATTGTCTCATTTGATTATTGAATATTCGTAGCTGTCTGTTGTTTCGCTGCACTGTAACTTTCTATTGTAACTATATGCTGTTTCGTTGCACTATAACTGTGTTGTTTCATTATATTGTAACTATATGCTGTTTCGTTGTACTGTATCTGTACCTTGCTTCATTGCACTGTATCTGTACGTTGTTTCATTGCACTGTAGCTGTCTCCAATGCTGGCGTCGTTTTGTTTCGTTTTCCCACATATTTTGCCTGCCAAGCGTGACAAGCAACAGGCTGTTGGGATGGAGGGTGGGTGGGTGGCTCAAGAGCCAAGAAATAAAATAGAGTATATGCTGTTAATAGAAAGATGATTTCCCTGTATAAAGGGGAAACTCGGGAATTACGCCAATTTAATAAATAATAAAACTTAACCCACACTAAGTTCAGAGTTACAGTGGGAGAGTTATGGTGCCTTTAATTAACAGGTGTTTTCTCCTTCCCTAGAGTCTATCAAAATATCCCTCCTGTCCAAGTGCTTTCTCCTTCTCTATCCTCTAAATAAGTAGCCTTTGTGGCACTTCTCACAAGAGCTTTCTCCTTCGTTATCCTGTATATCTAATGATCCCGTTTGTCCACGTGTTTTTCCTTCTCAATGCTCTTGTTCAAGCTCTCGGCCACAGGTCATGCTCTCAAACACAGGTCATGTTCTCAGCTACAAGTCACATTCCTCAGCTCCTAGGCCACAGATCAGTGTAATAGGCCATAGGCCAGTGTTCTAAACCATAATGAGAACTTGGTCACAGTTGAAACTTGTGCACAAGGGCATGCATCACAATCCGTTCTATTCTACACATTTGGTAAGTCCACAATCGTACGTAACACCACACTCAGAGTCCACAATCGTACGTAACACCACACTCAGTGTTCACAAATGTAAAACATTTTTATTCAGTGCACAATAACGTACAACGTGTGGCTATAATACAATACTCGATACAGTTGAGACTCTTTACACTAGGCACTTACATGTTTCACAAACTGTTTCTGTATCATTTCACTGCACAGTTAATCTGTATTGATTGCTAAAGGTTATGCCACTTATATTCCCAGAGTTTGTACATGAAGCTAGTTCGTGCCTTATTGACAATATTAGCCTGAGATACCTTAAACGATCAAATAAAATTAGGAAAGGGAGATAGACTACCTTGACATAAACGATCAATTAAACTGAAGAAATGGAGATAGACTACCTTAATATAAACGATCAATTAAACTGAAGAAAGGGAGATGGTGGCATACGAGGAAAAAATAGCGAAAATCACTGATCGAAACGTGTGCAAATGATCAACTCGTGCACCTTGTACTAGTTGTCTGTGACCTTTGAACTGTGACCATTCGTGATATGGAGACAAATAAACTGTGAACCTGTAGAATTTGATTTGTGAAACACATACACGCACACGCACACACACGCACACGCGCGCACACACACACACATACACACAATAAGACGCACTAAACGTGATTTTCTTAGACAGATTTATAAATCCTTCGTCAGTAAAACTCTTCTATCTAATATTGGTAAGGTCGACTTCAAACTATGTCTAAGGTACGGTGAACTCACTAAAATAGAAAACAAACATTTAACTTAACATTGGTACTTACATAATCGGAACGCAGTCTGTTTACTTGATTTTTAACTAATTTGACATGTCTAGAATACCTGATTTTAAACAGCTGAAACTATGGAATTGGATGTTTCCAGTTGTTTACGAGGCATTGACCGACATTCTCTGGCTGCCTAATAGATCTTAATGGACGTCATCTGGCTGTCTAATAGATCTTAATTGATGTCATCTGGCTGTCTAATAGATCTTAATGGACGTCATCTGGCTGTCTAATAGATCTTAATGGACGTCATCTGGCTGTCTAATAGATCTTAATTGATGTCATCTGGCTGTCTAATAGATCTTAATCGACGTCATCTGGCTGTCTAATAGATCTTAATTGATGTCATCTGGCTGTCTAATAGATCTTAATTGATGTCATCTGGCTGTCTAATAGATCTTAATTGACGTCATCTGGCTCTCATAGAAATTTTAATCGACGATTTCTAGTTATCTAAGAGATCTTAATCTACCTCTGCAGGCTATCTAAGAGATCTTAATCTACCTCTGCAGGCTATCTAAGAGATCTTAATCTACCTCTGCAGGCTATCTAAGAGATCTTAATCTACCTCTGCAGGCTATCTAAGAGATCTTAATCTACCTCTGCAGGCTATCTAAGAGATCTTAATCTACCTCTGCAGGCTATCTAAGAGATCTTAATCTATCTCTGCAGGCTATCTAAGAAGTCTTAATCTACCTCCGCTGGCAAAGAGGTCTTAATCTACCTCCGCTGGCAGTCAAAGAGGTCTTAATCTGCATCATCTGGCTGTTTGAGAGGTACGTTCTAACCTACGAAAGAAATACTTTTTAATTAAGGAAAGTAATAAATCACATTTCTTTGACATTTTTCAACTTTCAGTGTAAAACCAGTCAATTGTGTTAGTTGAAAACATGCATTTGCAAGTGGAGATCAAACAGACAAATATTTCCGCACCCCAAAATTATTATGTCATATTAGAAATAGGAAATATGAATGGGGAACTATTTTTGCTCTCCGACGAAATCACCCCTATCCGGCTTAAAGAAACTGCGTCTAAGTGCCTGAAACAACATTCGCCTGATCTTTCAGGTCGCTTTAAAAAAATCTTTAAATAAATAAATATTCAGTAACTACGCATTTGGTATTATTACTTCTCCATATCATCATCGCGAACACACCATTTATATAGATGTACTGTAATAATTTTTATTTAATAAGCTCCGTAATTAACTTCAATACGAAATATGCTAAAGGTATAATGAAGTGGTTGTTGAAGACATAATGTCTATATTGCCATGTTTGTCCCCATTTTTGACAGATGTGCATAAACTTGTGCACACCATTGGACATGCACTAGAATGACGTCAGGGTCCATTTCAATCGCACATTTAAGCATCCCTCACATCAAACTGCGGTGACTACTGACAGGGGCGACATGCATTAGTTGTTAAAACATTCTTAGGGGCTATAGTGAGTAGCTATTATGTCAGCAAGGGCTACACATTGTAGCTATAGTACTGCCAGGGGCTACATACAGTAGCTAAAACTGAACTCCTACGTCTGACAAAAAGCCTGATGCTAGTCAGCCGTAACAGGAACTCAGATGGGAAGCCAACTGTCCGGAAGGCGCGCCGATTACAGACGTCTGCAAACTTGAGTACATCGATCCCGGATGGTGTGGGTGTGGGTGATGAGCGGGATGTGTCTGGGGGTGCCCTGCCCAGTAGGCGTGGCTTGAACTGAAGAAGGTGGGGTGGTTTACTTGTGAGGACGTGGAGGCGTAGGGCGGTAGATGTGTCTTGGTGTTAGAGCTGTAGGATGCAGTAGGCCCTAGCATCCAGTCCGACGGGTGGTATGGTGGTGAGGTATCGGTTGGAGTGGATGGCTGGATGGCCTGAGCCAGTCCAGCAAAATCAAATCTAAATAGATTGAAGAAATATCTAATTTGCTGGTGCAATTTAGTAAAGTCATAAAGAATGTCAAAGTACTTATACTGACTAAATCATTAGTTTAAGAGGCAATTATGTTTTTTCATTTTTATTTCCTATTCACTCTATATTAACTACAATAACCAAGGCCAGTGTGCGTCATAATTCAAAGGTCTTTTAATGTCAATGATTCAAAATAAATACACGTGTACCCGAAATGATGTCTATCTATCTATCTATCTAATCTATCCCTATTACAATGCAAGTCCAAAAATATATATCCATATTTAATTATATGTGTCGTCATAATACATTTGTCTATGTAAACTTTTCACGTTATTAGAAATATGCTACACCTATAACAGACCGCCCATGAATGACGTTCAATACAAAATTGATACAAACATGGATCAGCAGTATATCCATTACAGTCATGCTGACATCCCACCACCACTACCACTACCATAGTCAAGAATACATGATGGAATGCCTAAGTCACATTCGGTCACACTGTCAAACCAAGTGCCGATAGCGTCCATCAAACTTCAGCAGAAAATGTATGTTTGTGATAAAACATGCGAATTTATTTTCACATGGCCAAACATTTTAAAATGTTGTGCTCCTACTAGTGAACGCGATTTTGACTTTGTAAAAATTCAATCAGGAATGTATAATTTAATTTAGTGCACATCATAATTCTAACAATTAGTATCACGCCTGAAAAATTATAAAACCGACCTCGCATTATCACATTCAAATCTCTCAAATTTCTTTCATTTACAACCTAAGAAATAATGGAGAACTAAAAGTTTTTTAATATATAAGCAATCAGTCTGTGATTTGTCTTAATATATAAACAATCAAATACTAACAGTCTGTGTTTTGTCTTAATATATAAACAATCAAATACTAACAGTCTGTGTTTTGTCTTAATAAATAAACAATCAAATACTAACAGTTTGTGTTTTGTCTTAATATATAAACAATCAAATACTAACAGTTTGTGTTTTGTCTTAATATATAAACAATCAAATACTAACAGTTTGTGTTTGTCTTAATATATAAACAATCAAATACTAACAGTCTGTGTTTTGTCTTAATATATAAACAATCAAATACTAACAGTTTGTGTTTGTCTTAATATATAAACAATGAAATACTAACAGTCTGTGTTTTTTCTTAATATATAAACAATCAAATACTAACAGTTTGTGTTTGTCTTAATATATAAACAATCAAATACTAACAGTTTGTGTTTGTCTTAATATATAAACAATCAAATACTAACAGTCTATCAAATATTAGCATATGTATTTTCACTTAATTACTTCGTTGGCTTGCATTATCATATAAAATACAGGTATTCTGGAAAATAGAATCTAGGTTTACATCTAAAGTTCAGTATTTCAGAATTACATCTCTTAAAATCAGGTTCCTGTATATGCAGACATACTAAGAAATAAATATAGCATATTTCCAGCATATATCATCCGTACATACTGGCAAGAAATGTAGAACTGCAAAGTGTAACCCGCAAATATTGATACAAAGGCGATCCTTTGAAGAAAGACAAGCCGCAATATTGGACTGACTGGTGTAGGGTTGAAATTAGCGCTAGTATGGTTTGTCACACTATAGCGATATTTTGAAAAAAGACAAGCCGCAATATTTGATTGACTTGTAGCGGTGGGAGAGCACCCTTTTTACCCCCACACCACGGTGTACGACTATCAGCAGCATGTGTCGAGATCAGGAAAAGATAATCTCGCAATTTTGAGGAAAGTAATTTACATTATTTTATTGCCTTTTGCTCTATTTCTCAGTTCATATTTAGCTTTAATTAATATTATGAATATTATTTGTGACATTGTTCCAGGATTGTTAATTGGTCGCTTGAAAATTTGACTGAGCATTTCCTTTTGTATGTGGGTTATCAAACATTGGTCCTTTTATTCACATTGTTTCGTATAACTACTGTGTGTGAATGTATTAAAGCAATTATTTGAGTGAATGAACCAAGAATAGGATTAATTTGCCACCTGCAAGCATGGACAGAAGACTAAGGAACGAATAATTGCACAGCATTAAATGTAAAGGGTGGAGAAGAAAAACAATGAATTTATAAACAGTTACAAGTAAGTATGGAGAGGATTAGGGACTGTGTAAAGTGTTACCAATTACAAGTGTGGACAGAATATTATGGACAATGTAAAATGTTAATGTTACAAGAAAGTATGGACGAAGGATGAAGGCTGTGTAAAGTGTTAAATATTACAGTAAATATGGAAGAAGAATATTAGTTGTGTGAAATATTACATATTACAAGTAAAAATGGAAGAAATAAAAGAGACTGTGTAAAGTGTTACCATTTACAACTAAGGATCAAAAAGGAAAAGGGGCGTGTCAAGTGTTACCATTTACAACTAAGGATCAAAAAGGAAAAGGGGCCTTGTCAAGTGTTACCATTTACAACTAAGGATCAAAAAGGAAAAGGGGCCGTGTCAAGTGTTACCTATAGGCATATCGCTTGCCGTGCACCTTAGTCATGATGTTCTTGTCGTAGTAGTAGCGCAGCGCACGACTCAGTTTGTCGTAGTTCATGTTGGGCTTGGACTTGCGCTCGCCCCAACGTCTGGCCACTTCGTCCGGGTCCACAAGCTGGGTCAGACAATAAACAATCTTAGCCTTAAATACATAACTGACAATTCCGATTTACTAATAAAAGTCTGTGTGGCTTTGAATTATAAGTCACTGTAGAGAAGAATAGCAAGGATTTTGTTGTATATAAATTACCTTCTTCACTAGCATTTCAAAAACAAAATACCGACTTGTTATGCGGTTGTCGGCGACTTTGATACCAGACAGTCGACCTGCACAATGTCTACAAAAAAATAATAATTTTGGCTTCCTTCTAGTGCACTTTAAGGGTTTACTATGACAAATCCCAAACAATGCGTAAACAATACTCTCACTAAAAAAAAAATTGTCACACTGAACCCATACAAAGATTTAAAAGTGTTTCATAATTAATACGATCAGAATGCATTTGACCTGATTTACACAAAAAGACATAACTCCACATCCGTATTTTCAAATGACACAACTCTCTTCATTAATTACCCCTTGCTCAAAATATCACAATGGCTTAACGAGTGTGGACGAAAACTGCACACACACCAACTAACAATATGAACCTTTGCTTTATATGCATATTTAACAAAAATAGATTTATTAATAATTGTTACAACGTAGCTCCTAAATTACGAAGTGCTTTGAAGAAATTAGTGGGTGTTATGTAGTTGTGTTTTCAGACTAGTATCTTTTACAAAGTATTAATTGAAAATTACACGCAGGTTGGACGGTTTTTGGCCGGACAATCGAAGTAAGAAAAAAAATACTCCCGGCGGGTCCACCGTCCCTGTGACATTGTGTATATAACACTTTACATTGCTTACTTAAACGTAATAGAAGTTTGTAAGTATGTGTGTATGTACTGCACTTTATGTTTCAGGATTGTTGACAGTCTAACTCGCGAGCTTGTAAGAGCATTTACTTAAAATAATGTTATTTTTTTTATACATGCATCGCTGTGACTTTGTTAATAGATAGTCTGTACGTCCATTCATTGATTGTTGTTTTCAATAGGACTCCAGTTTATAGAGCGATAGTATTTGACCTTCCTACACAAACTGCTTTGATGTATTTTTTAAAACGTAAGTTAGGAAATTTCGATAATAAATGTCCGTTTACTAATAAGAGGTGAAAATGTAACAACATCATATTTGACATCCAATTAAGTGAAGACATTTACAATACAAGCGTTTTAATGAGAAACACTTCTGACCTTGAACTCTCCATTTGTTCCTTCCCACGTGATACATCCTGCATTGCGATTGTCCGACAGCAATTCTAAGAGAAACTGCCAGAGCTGAATTTGTCCGGAACCTAAATATAGACACCAAGCCAAAACTTCCAACAAACCCCAGGCAGAATATTTCCAGTATTATCAATAGATCATATCACAGTACAAACTAGAATTAATGTCATTAACAGGCCTAACTAACCAGAATGAAATGTCATTAACATTACTACTGCATTAGAATGTAATGACATTAGCAGTTAACAAGAATGTAATATCTAACTAGAATGTAATGTCATTAACAGTATTAACTAACAAGAATGTAATGCCATTAACAGTAATACCTAACTAGAATGTAATGTCATCAGCAGTACTAACTAGAATTCAATGCCATCAACAGTACTAAAAACTAAAATGTAATGTCATTAACAGTAATAACTAATTAGGATGTAAGTCATTAACTATGCTAACTAGAATGTGATGCCATTAACAGTAATATCTAACTAGGATGCCATTTGAACTCTACGTAGATGTAGAATGTTCATGCATTTTTACTAATGATTGTTGTATGAAACTAATACATATCTCTTCCAGAGAAGATTGTGTGGTACTAGTAATAAATGTATGTAGAGATAAGGAAATGCAATAAGCACCTGCGTGCGCTATGCTTTATGTATTGTAAAACTATTTGTAGCTCGCTAAATATAGATTAAAGATCGATTTGTCTTCTCCTTTAGTAAGAAGTTTTCCACCTATGGAAAGATTGTGACCGTAAATGTCGTTTAATTGTTGTGGAAGAGAGAAAACATTTATAGCGCCGCTATATCCGCCACGTAAGAGAGACGAGTGGTGTCTGCTACAGGATCATTAATAAAATAAATTAAGATTCTCATCACTTGTAATTAGTTATGAAATGCTAATTAATAATAATAATCATTTTCATTAATTAAGTGGCGTTGCCGACTCAAAGTGTAATACCTTAATACTAAGTTTCTGCAGTATCACATCTTCATTCCCAGCTTAAAGTAGCTGACATTTTCCGACAAAGCACAGTTAATGACGTGTTCATGTTTTCATTTAGTGACAAAGCACAGTTAATGACGTGTTATGTCTTCATTTAGTGACAAAGCACAGTTAACGACGTGTTATGTCTTCATTTAGCGACACTACACAGTTAGTGATATGTTCACATCATCATTTTTCAAATGTGATGGAGCACCGTCTTTATAGCTGTATTGCGGTCACAGAATTTATCTTTTCCTACTCACGTATTATGGCCATAAAATTGCCAATTGCCAAGACATATGGTTAGCGGTATAATGGGACAAACAGATATTTATGAATGGAAATCATATGAAGGAATTGTAGTCATAGTTATTTGGTGTGACAAACATTAAAATTAAACGAAGGAACCTAGTTAATATATAGGCCTTCATTGATCTCAAGTGAAAAGGCAGGTAAAGTTGCAGATTTGGGGGATAATTTATTTCAAAAGAACATTTTAAATTAGAATAATTATTTCTTCATAGAAATATTGTCTCACTCGGTGTCCATGAGATGTTTTTTTTTTTTTTTTTTTCTGAATTCAAGTTTTTGTTGTTGCTGCAATCAGTTATAAATGTGTCCCCTAATATTTCGTTCCCATCAAAAAAATGTTTCATGTCTTAGCTTCCATCTTGTACATCCGTAAATGAGATATTATTGATAATTAAACTATACCTTTGACTATTCAGTATAATAATGTAATGAAATAATGCAATCATAAATGGGATTCTAACTTACACATACTGGATCTCATTACTCACGGAAAGTGTTTCAGACAGTTATACTACAAACAATAATTACAAGTAAATAATGTGTAAGACATATACAGGTTTAAGTATTAATGAAAAATGAACCATTTTTAAGACATTTAAAAGTTTACACATTAACGAAATATAAATAATGTTGAAGATATTTAAAGGTTGACAAAATAAAGAAATATATACCATGTTGAAGATATTTAAAGGTTTAGAAAATAAAGAAATATATACCATGTTGAAGATATTTAAAGGTTTATATATTAATGAAAATTAAACCATGTTGAAAACCGTGACATTAATGTAGCTCATCACAATGATTAGTTCACCTCGATAAAGTGTTATGATTGATTGCATTAGAATTCAGCGATGTTAATTCTAAAGAAATTATGTTAAAAACATTTAAAATGTGCAAATTAATGATGAATAAATAATGTTTAAGCCATTTAAAGCCATAAATATTTATGGAAATAAATATGCTAACACGTTCATCGAAGTAACACATTTTAGGATAGGTCACTCCAAGATAGAGCTGTGACAGAGCAAATAGTTTTAAGAAATAAAGTTCTCTCACTTGTTCATTATACTATTGCTTCTACAGTCTGCTCCCATGTAAATTGCATTTGAAGGGCTTTATAGCCCCGACACTGATACTTTTTAAGAAACAGTTTTTGCAATAATGGCTCGGTGGACATCTAACTTTCAAGGTTGGTGTGTTGCGATGATTTATGAACTACAGGTGTGGTCACTTACTGTATAACAATACAAATCTTATTTCTTATACATACCTGTGCTGCAAAGACGACTTGTCAGCTGTCCGAAGAGTTTGTATGGATCTTAAAAATAAAATGTCATATATATATATATCGATATATCTGTGTATTTATATCCATTTCGTTCTCTTTCTTCCTTCCTCAATCTCTCTTTCTTCCTTTTCCTATCGCCCTATGGATGGATGGATGGATTTATAGATGAATGGATGGATGGAAGGATAGATAGATAGATAGATAGATAGATAGATAGATAGATAGATAGATAGATAGATAGATAGATAGATAGATAGATAGATAGATAGATAGATAGATAGATAGATAGATAGATAGATAAATAGACGGATAGATACAGAGAAAGAGAGAGAGAGAAACACACACACACACACACACACACACACACACACACACACACACACACACATTTCAAACAGTATCTATTTAAAACTAGAGTATATGTTCTACATTCTTTATGGAGAGAAAATTATATAATCATAAAATACTTTTCAGTCAGAATATTTCATATGGTACAACTAAAAAACGTTTTTCATGTAATATATTTGTTTGCATTTGAATATGCATTCATGTGATAACTAAATTACGTATTATGTGATTCATTAAATATATCTATTAATGACTTATTTAGCGGAATTAATCGTCCATTCCTTTTTCATTTGCTCTTCTGCTCAGTAGTGGGTCAGTTGTAACTCCAAACATATTTTTTTTTAATTCATTAATGTATAACCGTAAACATTGCATTTCAGTATTGTTCAGTGTTGCGTAATAAGAAATATTACGTCGTATATAATTATAATTCAACAATGATGCGTACCCACAAGTATAACATCACATATCTTTGGTTCACTGGGTTTTTTTTAACCATAAATGTAGTATTTTCTTTATGATGCATATCCATAAGCCAGTAACACTTCTACAACAATTCTACAGTTCAAATTTGGTTTTACCTCTCATCCTCCAGTTGGGGCTGGGAGGGTCAACAAAAGACTTGGTCTGAATTGGCGAAGTGAAAGACGATTGACTGTACCCTAAAAGAAGAATATACTTTTGTTTATTTCTAGAATGCAACTGTCATTTAATGCATAAATGGATAGACGAGTTTTTCTATACCTTCTAGGGACTCGGTCATTTCCTTTGTTTTCAACCATGTCAGTGACAATTGTGTGTAGATTTGTTTAAGCACGCTGCATATATAGAGACAACATATAAAGAAAGAATTAATGATTAATAGCAGATAAAATATTTTAAGAAATGTTGTCGTTGCCTTATTTCGCTAAAAGAAATTTTAAAAAAAGAAAATATTGGCAAATTAAATTGTTTCTCACCAAAGGATCGTGGTACGGAAGCTGGGCTTGGAATCCAGGAACACTTTTGTAGCTCCATGTCTGCAACGTTGATGAGAGAAAATGCTTTATATAAGGAATGGCTGAAACACTAAGGCGATAAACAGATTTCACGAGTTACCGTAGAAACACAAAGGAAATCAGCAGTTTATATAATGAATTGTTGAAACACTAAAGAGATAAACGGATTTTATAATGAATGGTTCTTTTATTTGATGGTAGAAACGCTATGGAAATTCAATTCAAGACAATTTTATAAGGAATGCGTGATGGAGCAATTGTCGTCCATGTTTTATTAATTGTTGTATGAATTATTATAATCTTTTACTAATCGTAACTTTTAGACATATTGCAATAACATGTCTGTTAAAACGATGTGTGATCACACTTGGCCCTAGTTTGCAATGCCTATCTGTTAAAAAATGTGTGATCACACTTGGCCCTAGTTTGCAATGCCTAAGGCCATCACATAAAGCACTGACTGGCTCCCACGATGCGACGTATGACTGTGGAGATGTGAGAAAAGGAAACAACGACAATCCGACCCCTCTAGGTAGGCCCGCATGGTGACAATCCGACCCCTCTAGTTAGGCCAGCATGGTGACAATCCGACCCCTCTAGGTAGGCCAGCATGGAGACAATCCGACCCCTCTACGTAGGCCAGGGTGACAATTCGTCCTCTGTAGGTAGGCCAGCATGGTGACAGTTCGACCCCTCTAGGTAGACCAGCATGATGACAATCCGATCCCTCTAGGTAGGCCAGCATGGTGACAGTCCAACCCCTCTAGGTAGGTCAGCATGGTGACAGTCCGACCCCTCTAGGTAGGCCTGCCTAGTGACAGTTCGACCTCTCTAGGTAGGCCAGCCTGGTGCCATTTAAATAACGGTGCGAGATCAGATGTGCGAGAACTGTCTAAAAAAACTGGTAAGGCGCCGAGTAAGAACGGACCGTTAAGCAAGAACGCTTGCAGGCATCCACTTGGGTACAGGTGAGATCAGTAAGAGACCGACTAGAAGAGTCTGGTGAAAGGTGAACTGATAGGTTCGAACCCCCTGCAGGTATGCACGAAGGGTACAAGATGGATGGAAGAGTGTCGGGGACAAGCATAAGGGTTGTTCAAAATAGCATACTTGAAGAGTAGTTAGCCGCATTGAGGTGTCGAATTGTTTTTTCCAAAATAACACCATGTTAGTTTATATGCTGAGTTCAATTCTTGCTGAATCACTACGAGAGCACTCTGGTCCATGGAAAGCGCCGCGTGAGCTAATCATTGGTAAGTTCATTGGCTGATAGACTGAGATTGAGACTTAGAAATATTTGTTACATTATGTAAAGTGTTTAGTATGTTAGAATGACTTTTGTTGGGTCTATATTTCTATTATATCTCAATATTCATGTGTTTTATTAGTCTCGTATGTATGGAGATAATAAGTTGGGTTTTGTTTTTTTAAGTTTAAGAAAATAAGAAGAGAGAGGATAGAAATCATCGCAAGAGATTTAGGACGTCGCATTTTGTTTCAGTGTTTTTAACTGTCCATCTAAACCATCTACATCTGCAGACCCAAGTCTCCAAGCAGATCCACATGCTAGGATACATAGATAGACAGACAGACAGACAGACAGACAGATAGATAGATAGATAGATAGATAGATAGATAGATAGATAGATAGATAGTGGTACTGGATGCGTGCTCACTGTCATTGTGTCTGGTGAAAGAAGTCAATGGTTCGTGCGTTGACGTTGTTGCACATACCCAAGGGCGGCTACTCGAGCCTACCACTTCCGGTGACATCGGGCTAATGCAAGCTTTAAAAAAAAAAAAAAAGAATGAATGAATAAGAAAGAAAAGTATTTATTTCAAACTTTTAGTGAAGGTTTAACAGTTAATACTAAAATCAAAGTAAAATATCCTGATGCACTCAACAGAACAGTACTAATATATAGGTAGATATATGTTGAACCACCATCTTAACTAGACATCTATGTCATCAAAAATGTTAACCAGTCAATTCGCGTCTATAAAATCGCGATCGACAAAATCATGATGATACATGTTAAATCGTACAAGAATGTAATAATAACATACGTATATATCAATATTAGGATACAAAAAGGCAATGTTAAGTGATACTGCGTGCAAATAATCCTCACACAAAGGCAATGAAAAGAATGAAGCATAATTATATCAAACCAGCGAAGAGATATCAATTTTAAGTGTTTAAATATTGAAGAGATATCCATTTTAAGTGTTTAAATATTGAAGAGATATCCATTTTAAGTGTTTAAATATTGAAGAGATATCCATTTTAAGTGTTTAAATATTGAAGAGATATCAATTTTAAGTGTTTAAATATTGAAGAGATATCCATTTTAAGTGTTTAAACATTGAAGAGATATCAATTTTAAGTGTTTAAATTTTGAAGAGATATCCATTTTAAGTGTTTAAATATTGAAGAGATATCAATTTTAAGCGTTTAAATATTGAAGAGATATCAATTTTAAGTGTTTAAATATTGAAGAGAATCGATTTTCAGAATTTTCTGGTAAAGGTACATAGAAAGAACTGTAACACAACATCATTGAAAAAAATTGTAATATAGCCTAAATGAAAGTAAGTAGCATGGTGTCATTGAAAGAACTGTTATAAAGGACTATTGAAAAAGGTTAAGCATTGTCATTGAAACACTTGTTACACAGTACCATTAAAAGACTAGTTACACAGCGTCATTAACAAAATTGTTACAGAGCATCATAAAAAGAATTGTTGCACAGCGTCATTAAAAGAATTGTTACACAGCGTCAATTAAAGAATTGTTACACAGCGTCATTAAAAGAATTGTTGCACAGCGTCATTAAAAGAATTGTTACACAGCGTCATTAAAAGAATTGTTACACAGCGTCATTAAAAGAATTGTTACACAGATACACAGTTCCAAAAGTAGATAACAAAGCTTGGCGAAATTGTTTTTCACGTGAGTCCATGAATTTATTTCTTTTGTTTTATTTAAATGGCACACTATTTATTTACATCAATTTCGATTATATACTTATACGATTTTTGTATAAAGAAACATTATTTGAGAGTGTTATCTTCTCTGCTCTTGATGTAAAATGTTTAATTATGAACATAAGTGCTATCAATTCTAGCTTATTAATTTAAACAACATTGCAACCAGTTCTAGTTTATTAATTTTAACAACATTGCAACCAGTTCTAGTTTATTAATTTTAACAACATTGCAATCAGTTCTAGTTTATTAATTTAAACGACACATAATTAAAAGAATAGCTGCAGAGACTTTAAAACATATTTAAATTGGAATATAATTTGCAAACTATAAATATGTAATAGACGTTTGTATGCATTGGAACTTAATACATATAATTTGTTGAACCTTGTATGGTCTACAATTTAATTGGTAAAATAAAATCGCTATAATTAGTTTTAGAGATTTTTCCAATTTAAAAATAATGCATAAATAAGTAAAAGTGAAAAAAATTTCTTTTTATTTTTTCATTTTTGTTCGAGATATAGTTTAAATATAAATTAACAACTTTAAATGGGAGAGGATGAATGAAAGATAAAAGAGAGGAAGAATTACTCATTCAGTCAGTTTCAGCCCAAATAATATTAATGTCACTGAATTCCATTACCGACTCCAACACAAAATAATATTAATGTCACTGAATTCCATTACCGACTCCAACACAAAATAATATTAATGTCACTGAATTCCATTACCGACTCCAATACAAAACCAACTTTCATATCAACCACTTTTCTTCAACATGCCGTCATGTTAGGAGATTTTATCTGATTTCTTACTCTGACAATATCAGTCAATTGAAATCTATAGAAGAAAAGTTCTTTAAACCTAACTCCTTACGTCAGTGTGGACTGTGGTCTGTGTGAATTTGATCAGTATTGGCTTATTTGGGCTTGATCAATGTAGATGTGATTAGAATGGATAGTGGTAGGTATGATCTTGGTTAAATTGGGCTTTGTCAGCATGGACTTAGTCAACGTGGGGATAGTTAGAGTGCGCTTATTCAATGCGGGAGAAAGCAAGAGCGTGCTTAGTCAATGCGGAGGTAGCTAGAATGGACTTAGTCAATGTGGGGATAGTTAGAATAGGTTTGAATAGTGGGCTTAGTCAATGCGGGGATAGCTAGAGTGAACATGATTAGTGGGCTGTCAATGTGGGGATAGCTAGAGTGGGATTATTCAATGTAGGGATAGTTATAATGAACTTGGTTAGTGTGGGCTTAGTCAATTTGGGGATAGCAAGAGTGGGCTAGGTCAATGTAGGGATAGCAAGAATAAGTTTGGTTAGTGAGGGCTTATTCAATGTGGGAATAGCTAGAGTGGGCTTAGTCAATGTAGGGATAGCTAGAATGCGTTTGGTTAGTGTTGGCTTCGTCAATAAGGGGTTAGTCAATATAAGGTTAGAGTGGGCTTGTCAATTTCGGCTTGACTAGTGTGTTTGGTCAGTATTGAGTTAAAGTAAAAAAGTTTGTGAGAATATATAAAAGTAACTCACTTCGTCGAAGATATGTGACACTAGCCACCAGAATATCTGCCTCATAAGGCCCAACAAACTGCAGAAAGTCTTCCCTGTTCATCCGACACAGCACACGCCCATCTATGTGCGCAAAGCACGCGTAATCCAGCGCGCGCAGGCCGTGATCACGTGATACGAGTTCCAACCACTTTTGTACATGCGTCGTGCTCCACAACTGGGGGTCTAAACATGTATGATTAAGTAAAAACGAGATATTTAACGGTTTTTAAACGTTACAATCTTTCTCACTCTCGTTCGCTGCTTTTATGCAATTTTTTTTTCCACCTACAACCCAAGCTCAGCCCCCTTCCCCACACACTTACAACAGAGGGTATTTCTTTTTTCCTCTTACTCGATTAGCTCCCCTTAATAAGAAGCACATGTTGTAGTATATGGAGTCTTTGTCTGCAAACAAGGGACAGGTCGTATTGGAAGCAACAAACTTACAACAATATTTACTTTTTCTATTTACTCTAAGTGCAATGTATACTTACAATAATGTTTACCCTTTCTGATTACTTCAAGTGTATATTAGACTTACACTGTTTTACTTTTTGTATTTACACCACAGTGCAGCAGACTTAAAATAATATTTACCGTCTCTGTTTTCTCTAAATGCATAGAGTTATAAAACAACACTGACTTTTTTCTGTTTACTCCAAATGTATAAAGATATACAACAGCCTTGGCTTTATATCTGTTTAATCGAATTGCATAATAGATATATGGTAATAATATTCTCTCAGTTTTTACTACACTATCTAAACGTAATATATTTTGCTTTATCAGTTCATTTAAATATTTATAATGTAAAAATACAAGGCCACGTACTATAAAGTTCTGTTATAGCAAATCTAAGTGGTGAAAAAATTAGTCCTTTTAATACTTTTTCTTTAAAAAACAATAAACATTTTAACAAAGTGCATTAGAAGTATTTGTCCGTTAACATCGGCTTCCAATCAGATGACTATAAATAAAAATAATAATAAATTGGAAAATAAATAAGACAACTTGAACCTTAAGACAGAGACACAAGTCTGTCATGGTTGACAAGAAAGAAAGAAAGGAAGGAAGAAAAAGAAAGAAAGAAAGAAAGTCAGAATATCTTAAATATGGGAAGGTGTTATGGGCTTTAGATTTATTGATTTCACCTTTTCACATTTGTCCTATATCTCACAACCAACATAAATAAATTTCCGTTTTAATTTTAATTATGCAATATAACGCACGACCAATAATATTTCCTGTCTTTATATTTCTTTATATTTTAATTAATTGTAATACTAGCGCAAGCACTGTAACACTAGCAGTAAGCACTGTAAAATTAGCAGGAGCACTTTAATACTACCAGAAGTATTGTAATACTAAGAGAAGTACTTTTACACTAAAATAAGTACTGTACTCTAGCAGAAGAAGCAACACTATAATTCTAGCAGAAGTACTGTAACTCTAACGCAAGTAATGTAATACAAGGAGAAGTAATGTAATATTAGCGTAACTACTGTAATACCAACACAAGCAATGTAATACTAGCAGAAGTGCAGTAATATAAATCTAGTAGAAGTACTATAATGCTATACTGTATTTCTAGCAGAAGTACTCTATTACTAGTGCAAGCACTATAAATCTAGTAGAAGTACTATAATGTAGCAGAAGCAATGTAAATCTAACAGAAATATTGTAATGCTTTGTTGAATCATGTGTTAGTAAAGAAGACTGAATAAATATCAAAATTATTTCAACATGATTCCTGGAAATATTGATGTCAAGTAATCTTTTCATTGTATTTGCTCTGTGTATATTTGATTGTTGATTTAATAAATTTATTGAACTTCTTACACCTATTGATAACCTTATGTTGGAGAAGAAAGTAGGTAGATGGGAGCTCATTAAATATAGATGTATTTATCTTCTCCTTTGGTAAGAAGTTTTCCACCTATGGAATATTGTGACGGTAAATGTTTGTCTTTAATGTTGTGAAAGAGAGAAAACGTTTACAGTGCCCGCATATCCACCAAGTGAGAGAGATGAGTGGTGTCTTCTGGAGAATTATTAATAACACAAATTAAGATTCTCTTCACTTGTGATTAGTTATGGACGAATAATTAATAAAAATAATCATAACCATTAACTAGATGGCGTTAGCGTCACACACTGTAACACTAGCAGAAGTACTTTAATACTAGAGCTAGCAATGAAATTCTACCAGAAGAACTGTAACACTTGCAGAAGTACTGTAGTACTAGCAAAAGAACTGTACATCTAGCAGAAGCACTGTAACACTAGCAGAAGTGATGTAATACCAGCAGAAGCACTATAACACTAACCCAAGCACTGTAATACTAGCTGACGTACTGTGACACTAACCCAAGCACTGTAATACTAGCTGAAGTACTGTGACATTAGCCCAAGCACTGTAATTCTAGCGCCAAGCACTGTAGTAGAATACGTTTTGCTTTTGTACATATTCAACTTTTGTATTCTTAGCAGATAGTAATATTTTGTAAATAATTAAATCTTGACCATGAATTGCCAGTAATGATATATTTTCTGTTATCGCAAACCTATAAATCTTGACCATGAATTGCAAGTAATGATATATTTTCTGTTCTTGCAAACCATTAAATCTTGACCATAAATTGCCAGTAATGATATATTTTCTGTTCTTGCAAACCATTAAATCTTGACCATAAATTGCCAGTAATGATATATTTTCTGTTATTGCAAACCATTAAATCTTGACCATGAATTGCAAGTAATGATATATTTTCCGTTATTGCAAACCATTAAATCTTGATCATGATACTGTAAATTACAGTAAATGATAATGTTCTTATTTGTGCGAATATTTAAATCTCAGTGTCTTATTTCTTGGCGTCAGTTTTTATTAAAAACATAAATCTCAAAAGACCATCATTATTGCAATGGTTGAGTTTGGGCGTCTGGATTAGTGAGATACTTTTGTTATGGTGATGGTTTGTGTGTGATTTGTAAGTGTGGCCATGCAAGAATACTTTTGTTATGGTGATGGTTTGTGTTTGATTTGTAAGTGTGGCCATGCAAGAATACTTTTGTTATGGTGATGGTTTGTGTTTGATTTGTAAGTGTGGCCATGCAAGAATACTTTTGTTATGGTGATGGTTTGTGTTTGATTTGTAAGTGTGGCCATGCAAGAACTCGCTCTTGCCCGCAGGCAGTAATTACAGAGTCAGTCTGTGCAAGGTGACAATTTAACAAGACGTCTTGAACAAGGAGACAACTTTAGTCCCATCAACTGGCTAGGGCACTTCCGCTCGCGTGCTCTCGCGCAGCGCAAGTTAATCGTCACCTGCCCACCCACCTAATAAAAACTTGCTAGCGTTCTCATTAAGAAGAAATAGTGTGAAGGTTTGTTGTCACTACGCCCAGATAACGGGAGTGGGAAAGTGGGCGGGGCTTGATGCACGTGTAAACGCTCCCACAGTCCTGAACTATGAACGTGACATATTGAATTCAATGCTATTAATAGTCATTCATTCACATCGTATTTAGAGTGTTTTCTTATTCGCTCTCTTCCTTGTAATGTTCATTGGAGTCCTCTGACTCTCCCTCTCAATTAATTCTTAACAACCTCTACGTTCATTGAAGTTCTCTCATTCGCTCGCTTCTTTTCTGGTTATGTTCACTTATTCATCACGCGTTTCTTGCTTATTTCACGTCGCTACATAATCATTCACTCTCTTTCCTTTTCTCGTTATTTTCAATTCTCTTTTCGGCTCGTTATATTCATCTCATTCATTGGGAGTGTTCTATTTCACTTCATTTATTTATTATTTCATTCATTTTTCAGTCAATGTATATTTTACCGATCACTCATTTTCTTCCTTTCATTCACCTGTCAGTGACTCAGGTGTTAGGATTCTCTCACTTTTTCGCGAACAAGTCCAATGACCACTGTGTTGTACGTTTATGTACATCCTTACAGTGTGATGTCCGATGAGTTGTACGATTATGTACACCCTTACAGTGTGATGACCGTTGTGTTCAACATTTGTGTACATCCTTGAAGTGTTATAACCAATGTGTTGTACTCGTGTCTACATCCTTACAGTGTGATGACCACTGTGTTGTAAGTTTGTGCACATTCTTAAAGTGCGGTGAAAGCCGTGTTGTTTTGTGTTTATGCACATCCTTACAGTGCAAAGAAGGCCGTGTTGTACAGTTATGTACAACCTTAAAGTGATGGAAAATGTGGTGTACGATTGTGTGCATCCTTAAAGTACGATGAAAGCTGTGTTGTATGTTAGTGTACATCCTTACAATGTGATGAAAGCTGTGTTGTGCGTTTGTGTACATACTTACAATGCAATGACGGCTCTATTGTACATTTGTGCACATCCTTGCAGTACGATTAACAATGTTGTACATTAGTGTGTTGTACGTTTGTGTACATCCTTAGAGTGTGATGAAAGTTTACGTATAACCTTACAATGCGATGAATACTGTACGTTCGCGCACATCCTTACATTGGAAGAATGATGTGTTATACATTTGTGCATTTCCGTACAGTGTGATGACCTCTGTAGCTTTAGGTGTGTGTACATCCTTACATTGCGGTGAAGGCTGTACTGTATGTTTGCGCACAACCTTACAATGAGATGAAAGCTCTTTTGTACGTTTTCTGCACATCCTTACATTGTGATTACCGCTATGTTGTACGTTTATGCAATCCTTACAGTGCGATGAAAGCTGTGTTGTACATTTTGTGTACTTCTGTACAGTGCAATGAAAGTAGTTCTTTGTGTACATCCTCACAACGCAATGAAAGTTGTACTTTTGTGATGAAGGCTGTTATACGTTTTTATAAATCATTATAGTTTTGGGCGAGAAATAAAGAAACTAGTGATATCTTTTTTTGTCCCTCAAGTAGTTCATTAAAAATTTCAGAGATAATTGGAAAATATTAAAATTCTCATACTTTGTAAATATTCACTTGAAACATAAGTATGAACAGTTCTTTATCTCCAACGTGCTAGATTAAATACAACACAACAGTGCGTTACCCTCCTTATAAAAATAAATAATATAACGACAGAACAAAATGAATGATGAAACAGAGTAGACACAGAGAAAGCGAAATTGGCAGATGTATAGAAATCCGCCTCCACCCCCAATCTTCAGCGCAAAATCTGCCTAGGCCGGAAGCGCTCCCCATTATTTAAATAAGTAAGAGGTATAGAAGGTAGACAGACACATGGCTGATGAATAGATAGATAATTATATAGATTGCTGGCTGGCTGTTGGATGGATGGATGGATGGATGGATGGAAGAAAATAAAATTAATTTGCAGCTAAAGTTTGTTTGAGTCAACACTCTTACGTCACACTTTGACCATATCGTTTTCAGCGCACCACCTTTCAACCTATTGTTTTACGTAGCAGACTATCTTTGTGGAAAGGTTTCTACAGACGCCAATGTATTGTTTGTTTGCCACCCATTCTTTTTTCCTTCTCTCTTTCTCTTTTGTGTCTAGCTCTGCACACAGCAAGTTATAACAAAGCCTAAACACAAACCCGATGACTGCCAGATTAGCGGTCACGCCGAAAGGAAATGACTTCTTTCCTCCCATGTGTCAAACAGGTACATCTCTTTAAATTCCCATCTTCCTCTTTAATATAAGAGCAAAACAATATTCTTGCTGGATATAAAAAAGAGCAGTGGGTGAAAACAGTAAACTTGGTTTCTTTCATTTTGCTCATTTCGAATACATTATAAACGACAGAGAATTTGTTAAAAAGTAGAATCAATAACAAAAATAACAGTAGTCGAGAAAATGTGAAGAAATTATTAACATTAAGAAAAAGAGTAAACATACGAAATACGCTTATAATTTACAGATAGATAGATAGACAGACAGACAGGCAGTCAGATAGAAATAGATAGAAAGACAGACAGATAGATAGATAGATAGATAGATAGATAGATAGATAGATAGATAGATAGACAGAGAGACAGACAGGCAGACAGGCAGACAGAGAAACAGAGAGACAGATAGACAGACAGATAGACAGATAAATAGGTAGACAGACAGACAGATAGATAGATAGATAGATAGATAGATAGATAGATAGATAGATAGATAGATAGATAGATAGATAGATAGATAGATAGATAGATAGACAGATTAAAAGATAGATAGATACATAGATATATAGATAGATAAATACTGTGACGCAACGCCACCTTAGATATTGGTTATTATTATTATTATTATTATTATTATTAATCAACATAACTAATTATAAGTGATGATAATCTTAATTTATGTTATTAATAATTCTCCAGAAGACACCACTCGTCTCTCTCACTTGGCGGATATGCGAGTGCTGTAAACGTTTTCTCTCTTTCATAACATTAAAGACATTTACTATAACACAATATTTCTTTAGATGGAAAAATTCTTAACAAAGGAGAAGATAAATCCGTCTTTAATCTATATTTAGCAAGTCCCACACACCTACTCTCTCTATAACATATGGCTATCAATATGTGTAAGAGAGTCAATACATTTATTTAATGAATAATCATATAAATATAATCAAAGAGCATTGACATTTACATCACTTCACAACAATGTTCAGTTAATGCTAGATATTCGTACAGTTTATACTAGCATAGATATTAGCTTTCAAATTAATCTATAATATATATATATATAACTATGTTCATGGATATTATCAGGGAAATGAGAGTGGAATTTCAGAGAAATAATTAAAGTCAATGTTCTTAGTCTTTTCAAAGATGGTGAGAGTTACCAGTATGTTTTCACAATCAATTTGTTTGCAACAAGTCTATGTCTTTCTTATTCAGACGGCCATCCCACATACCCCATTCTAGGCACGTTACATAACTGTTCCAGAATCTTCAATATGCTCGCAAAGCACACACAGATACATGCACTTAGATAAATATATAGACATAGATACATAAACACACAGAGATACATACATACAACAACATACATAGATACTTACACACTCATAGATTCATACATACATAAATACACATATATACATACATGCAACAACATACATAGATACTTACACACTCATAGATTCATACATACATAAATACACATATATACATACATACAACAACATACATAGATACTTACACACTCAGTAGATTCATACATACATAAATACACATATATACATACATACAACAACATACATAGATACTTAGACACTCAGTAGATTCATACATACATAAATACACATATATACATTCATACAACAACATACATAGATACTTACACACTCAGTAGATTCATACATACATAAATACACATATATACATACATACAACAACATACATAGATACTTACACACTCAGTAGATTCATACATACATAAATACACATATATACATACACACAACAACATACATAGATACTTACACACTCAGTAGATTCATACATACATAAATACACATATATACATACACACAACAACATACATAGATACTTACACACTCAGTAGATTCATACATACATAAATACACATATATACATACACACAACAACATACATAGATACTTACACACTCATAGATTCATACATACATAAATACACATATATACATACATACAGCAACATACATAGATACTTACACACTCATAGATTCATACATATATATACATACATACAACAACATACATAGATACTTACACACACGTAGAAAATAAACAATTGCAACTCGTAAGACTGAACTGCTAGTGATGAAGTGAACACTAAAATTACTATAATCACTTAAGAGTGTAAAACGCAAAGATATGAAGTTATTTCAAGAATGCGACAAAACATTAATTTTCTTTTTAAAAAAAAACAACTAGAAAAATAAATTCAGTGAGAACAATAAAGAAAATCCTAAGGTGTGTGTTAAAAGGCAAATAAATCATTACCCTTATCACGACAATAAAAGAAGCACAAATCCTAAAGTTTTTGACAAAAGATGAAAGAATACTATTTTTATCACGACAATGAAAGAAACAGAAATCCTGAAGTTTGTTATAAAAGACAAATATATCGTTACCATTACCACGACAATAAAAGAAATACAAATCCTAAGGTGTGTGATAAACGACGAAAGAACCATTCCCCTTTTCAGGACACTAAACGAAACAAATCCTAAAGCTGGTTATAAAAGACGAGAGAATCAGCACCCTATCACGACAATTGCTGTTGTCATTTGAATGAGAACAGAAGCTGTTGAGCACAACGGACGCCACCATGATATTACTGGAGTTCACAAAGGACAGACTTCGCTTTTGCTCATAGTCGGTCATTGAAAATAATCTATTTTATTTTGTCTTATGTATCTTTCAGTTGTAAGGAACGTCATTCAGCGTGATAACTATTTCGAGTGTATATTTGTATAAACACTTAATGTCATTCAGCGAGAAAACTATTTTGAGTGTATATTTGTATAAACACTTAACGTCATTCAATGTGTGTATATTTATATAAACATTTAAGGTCATTCAATGAGATAAGTATTGTAAGTGTATATTTATATAAACATTTAAGGTCATTCAATGAGATAAGTATTGTAAGTGTATATTTATATAAACATTTAAGGTCATTCAATGAGATAAGTATTGTAAGTGTATATTTATATAAACATTTAAGGTCATTCAATGAGATAAGTATTGTAAGTGTATATTTATATAAACATTTAATAAGATAATTATTGTGAGTGCACAATTGCATAAATACTTAACGTCAATCAGATAACTATTGTGAGTGTATATTTGTATAAACACTTAACCTCATTCAATGTGTGTATATTTATATAAAATTTCACGTCATTCAGCTGATAACTATTGATGACTGCGTATTTATAGAGACACTTAACGTCATTCAAAGAGATAACTATTTTAATAATTATAATAATTATAATTATAGTGTATATTTCTATAAACACTTCAGCGGTTAGAATGCATATTATGTACAGCAATGATTCAGATGACTGTCACGTATTCACACCCTTCCACGAGCTGCGATAGCGGTTTGACATCCATATGTACTGGTCATTGACTGAAGTGAATGAATTTCCTCATTTTAAAACCTACTTACTGAGTTGTCTCCCGTGAGCACTGTCAAGTGAAATACCACAATGTTCAGCTAAAGCTTGCATCGTACAATGAAATACCAGTACGTTCAGCTAAAGCTTGCATCGTACAGTGAAATACCAGTACGTTCAGCTAAAGCTTGCATCGTACAGTGAAATACCAGTACGTTCAGCTAAAGCTTGCATCGTACAATGAAATACCAGTACGTTCAGCTAAAGCTTGCATCGTACAGTGAAATACCAGTACGTTCAGCTAAAGCTCGCATCGTACAGTGAAATACCAGTACGTTCAGCTAAAGCTTGCATCGTACAGTGAAATACCAGTACGTTCAGCTAAAGCTCGCATCGTACAGTGAAATACCAGTACGTTCAGAGAAAGCTTGCAAAGTTAAGTGAAATACATATGTGTCTACCTAAAGATTGCGCCGTTAAGTGAAATATCAGTGTGTTCAGCTAAAACTTGCACCGTTAAGTGAAATATCAGTGTGTTCAGCTAAAACTTACACCGTTAAGTGAAATATCAGTGTGTTCACCTATAGCTTGTACAATTAAGTAAAATGCCTGTATCTTCAGCTATAACTTTCCGTTAAGTGAAATACGAGCACGTTTGAATATAATTTTCATCATTAGATGAAATAGCGCAAATACAGTCAGAATTTTTATCTTTAAGCGAAATATAACATAGAGTGATGCTCAAGTGAAATTAAAATTTGTGTTCAGTTATTTCTCTAATACAATAGGAAGAGTATGCTAAGTTAATGCTTTTAAGCGGTAATAAATCCTTCTTAAGCTATATTAATAAAAAGTTAATTTATTTATCTAATACCATAGGAGGAGTATGTAAAATTAATGCTGTTTAAGGATTTTAACGTCTTGTTAAGTTATATTAATAACTTAGTTTATTTCTCAAGAACCTTAGAAAGATCATTTTTATTAATAATTGTAAGTGATATTAATAAATTTAGTTCTATTAGAGCATTTTGAATTTATTACTTGAATACCACAGGGCAAGCATTTTAAACCAATGCTTAATAACGATATCTGTACTGTTAAATAATTTTGTAATGCTACCAGCAAGTGAAATTGCTACAACGATATTAACACACCGTTTAGCGATATCTTTAATGTCACGCGAAGAGTATATAAAATTAATGATATATTTTCCATATTAATACCGTGATAAGTTAGCTCTGGAATACCAAATTAAATTATATTAATCTTTATTACAATACGAATGTTCTGTTATTTCTTTATTATCATACTCTGAAATAGTTCAGTAATGCTTTATTCAGAAATTAATTCCTTTTTTAAATTAATTATTTAATAAAAGACTAACAGCATGCTAAATTAAAGTATTATAACCATATTAACGCCTTCTTAAGTTATTTCTTAAATGCCAGGTTAAGAGACAGCGTGTGAAGTTAAAGTTTTATTAATGTAGAAAAGCTCGTTACGTTATTTTAATACGACATGAATGACTTTTAAAATTTGTTCTTAATACAAAATTAAGAGCATTGCTAAATTAATATTTAATAGCTGTATTAATTTCTCGCTAATTATTTATTTATATTATGATTATGTTATATTAATGCATTATTATGAGATTTTAATGCCTTGTTAAATTATTACTTTAATATTTTAAATTCATGCTTTATTGCGTAATTCACTTAGCACATTAGTCTTATGTATTATTAAGAGCATTTTTCAGTAGTGTTCTTATTGGCACTTCAAGCTACACTTAATTAGGAGCATTTTTCTGTAGTGTTTTTATTAGCACTTCAAGCTACACTTAATTAGGAGATTTTTGCAGTAGATTTTTTCTCCTTAACACCTCAAACTAAACTTTATTAAAAGCATTTTGCAGTAGTTTTCTTATTAACACTTTAAGCTGGTCTTTATTAAGAGCTTTTTGCAGTAGTTTTCTTATTAACACTTTAAGCTAGTCTTTATTAAGAGAAAGCTAATTAAGATGCTTCTTAACAGTATGTTGCGAAACCGCTTTATTATGAACATGCAAATTTATCTCTTTATTAAAAACACCTTACTTTTTTTTTATTAAGAAATATTACTTTAGTGCAACTTTTAAAAATCTTTCTATGTAAGTTATTTGTTGGGAAATGTCGCACAATTGCTTTATTCATGAATGTTATCAGTAGTTTATTGAGAAATGTCCCACAATTGCTTTATTCATGAATGTTATCAGTAGTTTATTGAGAAATGTCCCACAATTGCTTTATTCATGAATGTTATCAGTAGTTTATTGAGAAATGTCCCACAATTGCTTTATTCATGAATGTTATCAGTAGTTTATTGAGAAATGTCCCACAGTTGCTTTATTCATGAATGTTATCAGTAGTTTATTGAGAAATGTCCCCCATTACTTATAAATGTTACCGGTGGTTTATTGAAAAAATGTCGCTCAATTGCTATATTAAGAAATGTTATTAGTTGTTTATTAGGAATGTCACACAACTGCTTTATTCATTAATGTTATCAGTGGTTTATTGAGGAATGTCGCACAATTGCACTGTTGAGAAATGTTATGAATGCTTTATTGAGAAATGTCGCACATATGCTGTATTAATAAATGTTATCAGTGGTTTATTGAAAAATGTCGCACAATTGCTTTCTTAAGAAATGTTTTCAGTAATTTTTTAGGAATGTCGCACACTTGCTTTCTTTAGAAATGTTTTCAGTGATTTACTGAGAAATGTCACACAATTGTTTTCTTAACAAATATTATCAGTGATTTATTGTGAAATGTCGCACAATTGCTTCCTTAAGAAATGTTTTCAGTGATTTATTGTGAAATGTCGCACAATTGCTTTAGTCAGAAATGTTATCAGTGGTTTATTGAAAAGTAATCCTTCAGCGCATTAGCAGGAAATATTTCGTCAATACACTCGTATTCTATTTATTAAGAAATGCGTCCCTGCTTAATGAGAAATACGTTAGTGCTTTAATTATTGAGAAATGTTACGTCAGTGTTTTAAGAAATATTTACGCCAGTTATTTAATTATTGAGAATTGTGAAGTTTTGTTTTAATGAAAAATATTTATATTAGTACGTTTATTACTGAAAACTATTACCTCAAAGCTTTATTAAGGAGCACTATTTTAATGCTTTATTAATAAACGGTTAGTGCTTTATTAAGAAACCCTATGTTAGTGCTTTATTAAGAAGCAAAATAAGAAGCACTATGTTAGAATGTTATTGCTTTATTAAGAAACACTATGCTATTGCTTTATTAAGAAACTTAACTAGCATTTTATAAAAGCCTCACAATCACTGATTTCTATAGTACTAAGAAATATGACGTCATTGTTTTATTATAAAGAGCATCGTTATTGTTGTGTTAATGTTAGGAATACGTTTTAGTGATTTAGCAAGTAATCAATTGTATTCAAATAATGCTTTATTTACAGCATTTAATAGTGCTTTAAATTAAAGTAAAATATTGCATATAAAGTAGAGATTCAAAATAATGATAATAAACATAGTCTCTTGTAATTAAGAATAGTTTAAAATAGTGAGGTTGTTATTGCTTCTTTTGAAGACTACGACAAAAGTTTTCAAAGTGCATTATTAGAACATTAGAAACATGCTAATAATATGTTTTAAAATAGACTTGGAACGTGTTAATTTAATGAAATTAAGAGATTAAAAACCTGCTAATAATAATAATATGCTTAAAAATAGACTTGCAACATGTTGATTTAATACGATATTAAGAGATTGTCAACTCTACTATTTAATTTAATTTAAAATATTTTCCTTAGTTTCATTATTAGCAACAGGAAGACATCAAGGAGAACTAGTACTTGCCAAATCAGAACACTTTCATTATTAGCAAAAGAACGAGAGCAAGATGAAAAAGTACTTGCCAATTCAGAACACTTTCATTATTAGCAAAAGAACGAGAGCAAGATGAAAAAGTACTTGCCAAATCAGAACACTTTCATTATTAGCAAAAGAACGAGAGCAAGATGAAAAAGTACTTGCCAAATCAGAACACTTTCATTATTAGCAAAAGAACGAGAGCAAGATGAAAAAGTACTTGAAAGACACGAGGCACTTACCTGAAGGAATCAAGACACTTCCCCTACTTCTCTCGTATCCAGTAGCGTTATTGTTGTCTACTTCCTGGACACTTCCGTAACCGCTACCACAACCACTGGCTACACCATACTCAAGTCCAACCGCAGTACCAACTCCAGCAAAAGCGCCAACGACCATTGCCGGTCGTGAAGGGGCGGCGCCTAATTGAGAAGAAAGGCTTGGTCCAGTAGGCTGTCTGACACAGTGTGAAAAATGGGGTGTCGTGCTGTTACTTTGTGATGTCGTCATAGGGAACATCATTACGTCCTCAATTCCACTCAGTGACGTAGCCAATCCTGATTTCCGAATGCCGTTTCCGTTGATTTCCGATTGTTTTTCTAATGTCTCCGGGGGATAATGTCCTATGTTCTTTTTGTTGTCGTTGTTAGCCCCTTTGTCTCCTCTTGTCTCTGGTGATTTGTGAATGATGTGATGACTGGAAGACGTCGGGAGAGGGTGAAATAAACCTCGGATGTCCGTCGACATAGAATTATGCTGACCAGCAAGGTGCCCAATTGTGTCTGTCTCGGTGACGCCAAGTGTGTGGAGAGTCAGTGATGGAGCAGCAGTTGCCTGAGAGATGGAAGCAACAGTGTGTGATGGAACTGTGGCTTCGTCTTTTGGAAGACTGCGCGGCCAGCCAAGGCTGCTCTTAGGGTGGGATGTTGTTGCCGACCCCCAAACCCATCCTGCCTCCGATGGTGCCCCTAGCAATACGGGTTCCATTTTTACTCTCCGATAGTGAGAAAAGGACATCACCTAAAATGTAAATGCTTAGTCAGCGAAATTACATATAACTTTTTTCGTCCGGTTCTATTAATATCAAATGTTTTATATAATATACTAATTCAAGGGTAGGTCTTATTTCAAGCTATGTTAATAATGAATATATACTTCATAAACATTATTCAGAGATAGATCTTATTTCAAGCTATGTTAATAATGAATATATACTTCATAAACATTATTCAGAGATAGATCTTATTTCAAGCTATGCTAATAATGAATATATACTTCACATAACATTTTCATGACCAGGCTTTACTTCAAGCTATGTTAATAATGAATATATATATATTTCACTTAAAGTTTTTTCAGAGTACAGCTTACGTCAAATTATTTTCGTAATAGATCACTCTGTTAAATAATAACATTATGAAAGTGTTATTCTTACGTCATGTTTATTTCTGATGCTGACTAAACGTTTCACATAATAAATTTATTGCAGTGATGGCGTTTCGCCAATAACTAGATCTATTAATAGTTATTTCGATGCATTACGTATCCCGAACTTATGATTAAATAATGTCACAAATTAAAACTATACACGTATTACATTTCAGGACCACAGAAGATTACAAAATGTTTTATAATAAAACCATACTACGTGTAACATTTCAGATTAAATTGATGCTCACTGAAAGGATGATAAATGTTTTTTTTTTTTAATCCTCAATCAAAATCAAGATGGAACTAATCCTGAATAATATAGAGCTGCAGAAAAGCGTGTGCGTGTTTATGTAGGCGCGTGCGTGTTTATGTAGGCGCGTATGTATATATGTTTGAGAGAGATGGTGTATGCGTTTGAGTAATTATGGAAAATGGTACATAAACAATATATATTTATATATATATATATATATATATATATATATATATATATATATATATATATATATATATATATATATATATATATATATATATATATATATATATATATATATAAAGGCTATTTAACTCTAACAGAAACAAGCAAGCTATATGCTGATACCATTCAACTCACACAAATACAAGAAGCAATTGTGTTTACGGTATTTAATTCACTTAATTACGACACAGATTTGTTTATGGCATTTACGGCATATGTTTATGGCATGTACAAACTTACGAAAAAATATGTATGTAAGACATTTAATTCACATAATTACGACAAAATATATGTTTATGGCCATTTAATTGACACAAATACAGATAGATATGTTTATGGCCATTTAATTGACACAAATACAGGCATATATATGTTTACGGCCTTTTAATTGACACAAATGCAGACATAGATATGTTTATGGCCATTTAATTGACACAAATACAGATATAGATATGCTTATGGCCATTTAATTGACACAAATACAGGCATATATATGTTTACTGCCGTTTAATTGACACAAATGCAGACATAGATATGTTTATGGCCATTTAATTGACACAAATACAGATATAGATATGCTTATGGCCATTTAATTGACACAAATACAGGCATAGATATGTTTATGGCCATTTACTCACACAAACACGAGTAACAGATATGATGTTACCCATTTAACTCATATAATTACATTGTATATCTAAGGGTATTTAACCCACACGAGTACAAGCAATATATATGTTGATGGCAATTTAACTCACACTAATTCGACTAACAGTTATATTCATGGCAATTTAGCTCACAAGCACAAATAACAAATATATTCATAGTAATTTAACTTACAGAAATAGAAACAATATATATGTTGAGATCCAATTGACACACATAATTACGACAAAATATGTGTTTATATTCACTTAACTCGCAATAATTTTCGGTAATTTAACTCACTCCAACACTAGCAACAGATATGACTATATAAAATTATAACATGCAAAAATATAAATTATATATCTAAGATGAAAAGAAACTTGTATAAAGCCTATTTAAGTATTAGTTTTAGTCTTCCTCGCTATCATTACCACACGACAGAAAGACACACGACAGAAAGACACACGACAGAAAGACACACGACAGAAAGACACACGACAGAAAGACACACGACAGAAAGACATGCGACAGAAAGACACACGACAGAAAGAAACACGACAGAAAGACACACGACAGAAAGACGCGACAGAAAGACACACGACAGAAAGACACACGACAGAAAGAAACACGACAGAAAGACGCGACAGAAAGACACACGACAGAAAGACACACGACAGAAAGACACACGACAGAAAGACGCGACAGAAAGACACACGACAGAAAGACACACGACAGAAAGAAACACGACAGAAAGACATGCGACTGAAAGACTATCTGAAGTTTGATTTCTTATTATTTTACTTTGCTTCGTCATTACCTGAACCTAAAATTAACTTTGTTGAGTTCAGTTTCTTTAATTTCAACAAATCATTTTCAGTCTACAAACTGTCAGATTTCAACAATTCTTATTCAGTCCACATAACTCTGAAGTTTCAAAAATTCATACTCAATCAAGCTTCCTATTTCAACAATTCTTGTCAAGTCTACAGACTCAGTTTTCAACAATTCATATTAGTCTACAGACTCTCAGATTTCAACCCTTCTTATTCAGTCTGCAAACTCCCTGATTTCATCAATTCATATTAGTCTACATATTCTCTGGTTTAATATATATTAAATCTGTACTCTCTGAGGTTTCTAAATCCAACATAAAATCTCATTTTAACGGAATATGATTGAGAATTTTAAAAAATCAACAACAAAAATAGAATACTAAAAAATACCACGTAATTGTACAGATACAAAAGATTATTGATTTTATTATCTTGTTGTGGATCAGCACTTTTCTGTCTAGTAATACTATGCTCGTAATGTAACTGTTTCAGGTCCTATAGAATGTAAACGCATTAATGAAATTTTTCAAGTCCTATAGAATGTATACGCACTCATGAACTGTTTCAAGTCCTATAGAATATATACACATTAATGAACTGTTTCAAGTCCTATAGAATATATACACAATGAACTGTTTCAAGGCCTATAGAATGTATACACATCAATGAACATGTGAAGACAATTGCGAAACAGCCAATGGGTCCCAAACAAGAAATTAATCACTGTAAGTGATGTCATGGTTTGTGATGTGAAATTATCTATATCACTGTTAATATATCACAATTAATGCTGTCACAATTATGCCACGTTAAGCGAGTTGCAGTGAGTGGTGTCACAATGAGTGATGTCACAGTTAATGACATCACTTCATATTAGTTTTGTGTCAAACATGCTTACATACCTTAGGTTGTGTCCCGATTCTTGTTAGATATTTCTTTTCAGTCTTCTTTAACTTCAGCTTTGTTTTCACATGTCCTTTTCTCTGTTATCGATGTCTGCGGTCACAAATATTTGTAATATTTCTTGTCTTATGGATATTCACATATGGTTTTATCTTCATTCATCCGTGACGGCATAATATACAAAGGAACACATAGTACTGTTGGCATTTGCCAATTAAACTTCACTTAAGCCATTTCAAAACTCTCAGCCTATTTGTTTTAATGTAGTAAATGTTTGTAACTAACGCTTGAATTATTTTCTTAATTTAAAGTTGCTTTTTGAAAGTTCTTTTGTTCTAGAACTTTGCATTCGCGCCGCGATGAAATCCCAAGACACTGTGTATGGAATCAGTGCGGAACAAACAGAATCACAGCATTTTTATTTTCCAATGCACAAGATCTTTGTTAACGATACATCTATCCAGAGGCATCCACCCGTACCAAAGTGAGAGGTGTTTTACAACTGCGAGTTGTCGTGTTCGGTTTTCTGGAACTGGAGCACGGTCCTTCCTGCGACTGCGAGCAACGCCGTTGTTTTCCGGTCTGAGAACTATCTTCCATTTCCGTGTGCTAAATGCTGTGTGAATAAACACCCACCTCCCCACGTACTACTTCCACCCTCACCCTACACACAACTCCACCTCCTTCTTTAGATACCCGCCCTCTGTTTTTCATTCATTCAATCAAAACGTTCCCGATTTGGCTACACCGAACAATTTCTCTTGCATTGTTTATCCTCTATTTTTTCTCTCCCTCCCTCCCTCTCTCTTACAGATGCTTGCTTAGTGCAGTAACTTTATCTTCCAGTCTTTGTTGCGTCTATTTCTACTTTCTTTTTTGCAGTCTATTATTACTCTGTTTTATGCAGTCTATTTTACTCTGTTTCTTGCCGTCTATTTCTTTCTTGTTCTTGCAGTCGCTCTTTCTTACAGCCCACTTTTTTTTCTGGGTGTTCCTTACAGTCTTTATTCTCTGTTCCTTACAGTCTTTATTCTCTGTTCCTTACAGTCTTTATTCTCTGTTCCTTACTGTCTTTATTCTCTGTTCCTTACTGTCTTTATTCTCTGTTCCTTACAGTCTTTATTCTCTGTTCCTTACAGTCTTTATTCTCTGTTCTTTATTTGCAGTTCTTCCTGCATCTCCTTCTGCCCACCACCACTCAAGCTTGTCACTCTCTTCCTTCGACCTTTCCTAATTTTGTCACTCAGATTATATCTGAGTAGACCTCGTTATTTCTCGTCTACTTCTTCTTAGACAGACCCTCATCCCTCTTTCTCCTTCTTTTCTTTCTATTTCTCTCTGTCTGTCTGTCTCTCTCTCTCTCTCTCTCTCTCTCTCTCTCTCTCTCTCTCTCTCTCTCTCTCTCTTAGTGACATTTTTGGTCATTCTCTTTTTTCTCTTGTACTTAGCACGACTTACTCTCTTTTAAATCTTTGCCTCACACACAGTTATTTATCTCTCTCTTCTGTCTCTTTCTCTCTCAGAAATGAACATGACGGCAAGCAATTACCTGTTAAAAGCTCACATTACTAATTGTGTAAGTCGTCTTGAAATATGGTCTTTGCTTTTTAACGTGCAATTGTCTATGTAAGCTTGACATATCTAACACTTTCAATAGAAAGTTTTATTCTTTGAAGTGCTCTATTCTTCTTTTTAATAAACGAAATATCCTGTATCAATTAAACATATTGTGCTGTAATTTTAAAAAGAAAATATTTTATAGAAATAAAAATCAGCTTTATAACATAGTGATGTTTGATGGGTGTATTGCTGGAAAATACTGACTATTTATTACAATATTCTTCCAAATGGAATGTTTTACTTTTGATGGATATATTGCTGGAAAATACTGACTAATCATTACAATATTCTTCGCAAATGGAATGCTTTAGTTTTTATGCAATAACTTACGATGATATCAAATCAATTTTGTTTCAATGTCGTAGCATATATGAATTCTATTGAGCGATACAATGGAAAAACAGCCACAGATGACTAATATTGTAATTTCCATAACTAGTGATATCATTTATTACACATACACAGTTTTCAAATAAGTCAACTCCACTAATTCTCATCGATGCAAGAAAAGACTATTGTAAGGGTGAAATTTACTAATAGATAGATAGATAGACAGACAGACAAACAGATAGATAGATAGATAGATAGATAGATAGATAGACAGATAGATAGATAGATAGATAGACAGATAGATATATAGATAGATAGATAGATAGATAGATAGATAGATAGATAGATAGATAGATAGATAGACAGATAGATAGATAGATAGATAGATAGATAGATAGATAGATAGATAGATAGATAGATAGATAGATAGATAGATAGATAGATAGATAGATAGATAGATAGATAGATAGATAGATAGATAGATAGATAGATAGATGGAGGGAGGGAGGGAGGGAGGGAGAGAGAGAGATCATTTCAAAAGTAAGACATTGTTTATAAAATGAATCAAAGCAATAAAAGAAAGAAAGAAAGAAAGAAAGAAAGAAAGAAAGAAAGAAAGAAAGAAAGAAAGAAAGAAAGAAAGAAAGAAAGAAAGAAAGAAAGAAAGAAAGAAAGAAAGAAAGAAAGAAAGAAAGAAAGAAAGAAAGAAAGAAAGAAAGAAAGAAAGAAAGAAAGAAAGAAAGAAAGAAAGAAAGAAAGAAAGATACCTTTCCATTACTTAATGATTATACCCAAATGAGAGGTTACAGAGTTTATTCAATTTACAAGTCAAACTATGTCAACACAAGTTCTAGGGAAACAAAGGACAAACAACATGGGGTCCAAACGCTACAGGGTGCTTGCACTGCTAAGTGGGAGCAACTCGAGCAAGGGGCCAGAAATACAAATGTAAACCATGTGCATGTACTTTTCGCTGTGCTTTATCTCTTCTTACATTTCCAAAGGCGAGCACCATGTTTGTGTGCGTACGATTGTGTCAAAGACAGAGTTGTTTTTCACACCACTCGAGATGAATATTGGAGCCTCGGGGAGTGGGAGTAAAAGCAGATCTTTTGACGAAATCTGAACATTTGTTAATCTATTTAGACTATTAATTAATACTGTTTAGTGTTCATTTATTTACTTTATTAATTACGATTTATTTGTGTTAATCTGTTTAGCTTATTAATTCAGAATTAATCTTTTCTTACATTTGAGTAATGAATTTTTATACTAGTCCATTAATTGATAATAGAATTATGCGTAAAACGCATTTTTAATTTTGTTTCCCAGTTGTACATTGATTTTCAATGTGCTAATAATGGTGCGATTGTCGGTCATGTAATTAGTGCACAAGGACACACGTAATATATATTCTAAAAACAGACGACAAATGAACGAATATTATTAATCTCTTTCTCAGATTAATAAATCAAAATGTGTCGGTTTCTTTGTTTAACAATATATAAAATTATGAGGTTTAGTCTGTTTCAAAATGTATCAAAGCATGACATTTTTCTATTTAATAATGTATCAAGTATGATGTTTAGTCTAATAATGTATCAATGTATTTCTCTGTTGAATAATGTAGCGAGGCACGTGTAACACCCGAAATGCAAATAACAGAAGGGTAATTAATTAGTATGTTTTCCTTAAATTTATTTAATTTCTTGAATTTTATTAAATGATCGCTACTCTTGCTTGGCGACTTATAGCGACCGTTTCTGTAAATGACCACTAGTGCTGATCAAGGGATGGACCGTCCAGTCACGACATCTAGAGATTATGTAATCGTACTGTTTAACAAGCTACAGTCACGACATCTATTGAGTGCGTACTGTTTAACAAGCTACAGTCACGACATCTAGAGATTACGTAATCGTACTATGCGTTGTAGTCACGTATGAGCACACACACAAATCGCCTGCAGTCATGTCACGCAGCTTCATAACCATACCAACTTACTTTTAGAACACAGACCTGTGCCGACTGACCTTATTAAGATGAATTCCTAAGACGGCTAACATGAAAACGTTTATTCTTTTACTTGAACAGAGATCTAACGACTCACAGATTCCAAAGAATAGAAACATAGCTGAGGTCATTAGGTCGGCCAGTCAATCCGATTAATTTGTTTCCACATACACATGTATATAAACTCATGCAAGTGTGTGGACAGAAAATGACATGCCCGAATTTGTGGTTTGATTCTGTCAACGCACAGTTTGAGGTATGTGTGAATAGTTATTATTTTGTAAACTTAGAAATTGTAAAACTAAAATAGTTATTATTTTGTAAACTTAGAAATTGTAAAACTAAAATAGTTATTATTTTGTAAACTTAAAAAATTGTAAAACTAAAATAGCTATTATTTTGTAAACTTAGAAACTGTAAAACTAAAATACCAGAAGGATCTTATTGTAATGTTGTTAAGTCAAAGAAGTGTATTTTCATTTCAGAAAAAATTCCTAAGAAAGCTGTAAAATTGGAAGGAGGAACTTCTGATAAAATTGTGTATTAGCTTGTATAATCGTTTTCGTTTCAGCCGTGTGAAAGATTTTAATTGTATTTTGTAAAGTAATATAGCAGATGTGTATATTTCTGCCTATTTGTTGTGACTGAAGAAATGTATTGAGTGTGAATATTATGATATTTTGGTCATTTTTTAATGCAGCATTTATATATTTTTGCCATTGTTGGGGCTGAAAATTATGTTGGTTTATGAATACTGTGCGTGTGTGGAGTATATGAGAGAGAGGTCAAAGGGTGGGAAATTAAACTATCCCCTACACACAAACTGACACATGCATTAATTATTTCTACACTACTCAAGCCTCACATTGTTCGACCAACCTGGTCCTTCTGATGATTTACAGACAGAAAGCTATCATCACCACTTCCAGCTACCTCAATTTTAAATTAACAGTAGCCTGTCTATTCGTCTGCATTTGTGTAACAGACTGAAAATCAACATTTTGCAGTCTGGATCCTTCAACAAGCAGCGGTGTTAAAAACTTCATTAAAGACTTTTTGAGACAAGTTTTACTATTTCGCCGCCAGCTTAACAATGAAAATTCTCCTGACATACCGCTTGTTCAGAGTCACGTGTCACCTCACGGGGGAGCCGTTTTAATACATGCCATGGCAACATTACAAGTGGGGCGCTGGTGCAACTCTATATCAGGTGACTCAGTTTCCAAAATCTATAACCCTGTTTGAACTCTTTCTATGATTTCTTACTCTGTGTGCACAATCACAAACTTTAGTATTCAACCAAATATTACATATAACTTAGTACTTCTTGAAGAGCAAAGACTAAAGACTATATATCGAACTCAATATTTACATGAACAATCTAAGAACTCATGAACAATTTAGTATTCGTTATGAGAGTTCTGATAGCTGATCTTTTAGGAATCTAGATTGAAGAAAACTATTTTTTTTTCTTATATTGCTGCCATGTGATTACTATATATTTTTTGTTTGCACTTATTATTTTTCTTATTCATTGCATTGAATAAATTTGTTATTATTGTTTATACTTCCACTTCAATGTTTTAATTAAGGAAGGAGATATGTATGCTTAATGGGTGGGGGCTAAAGTTTATTTTGTAACTAAGTCAGTCGAAACTTTTCCTTTGTTGTATTCGTAGGATAACAGTAACTGGATGTGGTTTTTGATGTATTCATAGGATAATGGTCACTGGTTCTGATCTTTGATGTATTCGTAACGTAGCAGTAACTGGCTGTAATCTTTGATGTATTCGTAACGTAGCAGTAACTGGCTGTAATCTTTGATGTATTCGTAGGATAACGGTGGCTGGCTGTAATCTTTTATGTATTGCTAGGATAACGGTGACTGGTTGTGATCGTTTATGTATTTGTAGGATAACATTGCACGATGCAACATAAACTGTAAGCGACTCTCTTTTCAGGTAAGGAATTAATAAAATGGTTGCCCCAAACTTCTAGCAGAGTTGCCTTAGCCACTGTACCAAGGTAAACTGAGTGGTTAGTGTAGGACATGAAACCCTCAGTGTAGGACATGAAACCCTCAGTGTAGGACATGAAACCCTCAGTGTGGGACACGAAATCCTCAGTGTGGGACATGAAACCCTCAGTGTAGGACATGAAACCCTCAGTGTGGGACATTAAATCCTCAGTGTGGGACATGAAATCCTCAGTGTGGGACATGAAACCCTCAGTGTGGGACATGAAACCTACCATATTTGTTATATTTGTTATAAAGGGTGTTTGTGTGTGTGTGTGTGTGTGTGTGTGTGTGTGTGACTAAGCATGTCGGATTTGTGTCCCGATTGTCTGCTTGAGTAAGAGTATATATCCTCTTACCTGTGTGTGTATAGTTTGTGTCCTGCTATTAACATAATTAAAGCATGTGCTATTATCCACTTGCATAGGTTATGTGTTCTGTTACTGATAAAGTCGATAACTGACATCAGACGACTTCTGACGGCAAACTATAGGCCCTAAGTTCACGAAGATTGCTGTTTACCTACTGCACAGACAGCCCAGTGTCTCAGCTTTAGTTCCATGCTATTGTTGCCAGCTTGTTAAGCCACTCGACTTTTCCCTCCCTTTTCCGGATTTTCCATACACAACTGTCTGTTTGTTTGTTTTCCTTTTTTACTGTTTACGTAAATTTCACGTGCATAAAACACCCCCACGACATTTTGGTATCTGGAATTGACCTATGCGAATCTTTGATGCTCGCTGGCAGTGGTCACGTGCTAAGCACGTGCTGTCACGCTGTGTGGCCGTACCGCTACGTCACCTGGCGGCAATCTCCGGGTACTTCCACTGAGACAATTGGGCGTTCTCTTTTCCTAGCATTAGTCGGGCATCGTCATCCAAAAGTACTTCAAGATATAAATAGGTTCGCGAAATATTAGGATAACTAGTGCTTCTAGCATTATAATTAGCCAAATGCCGTTTTTATTCTTGCTTTTAATTAGATGTATGTAGTATTTATTCTTGTTTTATAATTAGCCGTATGTAGTGTTTATTCTTGCTTTATAATAAGCCATATGTAGTGTTTATTTTTGTTGCATAATTATACATGTTTAGGTTTTGTTGAATAATTAGCCACAGATTATGCTTTTCTTGGCTTTTAATCAACCATTGGCAGTATTTATTCTTGCTAATCGATTAAGCAAGAGTTAATTTTATATGGCTTATAATTAGTTTTGTTTTCTGAACAGCCATATATAGCGAATATTCTTAATTTATAATCAGACATTGACTAGTATATATTCTTCCTGTGTAATTAATCACATGTATTGGGGTTCATGGAGTTTGTATTTTATTTAAGCCAAGGTCAAAAAGAGAACGAGAAGACAATAGCGTAGTGAAGACTGAATAAATACGTAATTTTATGGACTTCTGATACTACAGAAACTTTACAATAACTTTACAATAACTGCACAAAGAAATATAAGGTCTTTATCAAACTATTAAACACATGGTACGAAGGGTATTCATCCAACATTTCATTCATCTTTAAATTCTCAGGGTCTCAGAATACTTTTAGATTCGTCTGAGTGCACCCGAGTTTAAGTCTTGCGTTTCGCCTTTTGCACGTATGGTGATATTATACAATTTGGGCGGACCCAGTAGATCATATTGTAATATGGAGATATTATACAATTTGGGCGGACCCAGTAGATCAGATTATAATATGGCGATATTATACAATTTGGGCGGACCCAGTAGATCAGATTGTAATATGGCGATATTATACAATCTGGGCGGACCCAGTAGATCAGATTGTAATGTGGCAGATATTATACAATTTGGGCGGATCCAGTAGATCAGATTGTAATGTGGCAGATATTTAGCCCTACTGATCATGCGACCAGCTTGGTCCGTTTTGTGCACACCAAAATCAACCTCGAAGGTCAGAGTCCATCCTGCTGTTGTCAGAGAAACCCAGCGTTCAGAAAACTCTCCCCACTCGTAGAAAGATTGTTTTTGTCAAGTCAGGTTGAACTTATGATTGAAGTAAATACAGTAGTTATGTTTATACTCGTACGCACTTATGATATCTACTTATATTTATATATACATTGGGGTTTTTTATTAATTCTTTTTCTTCTTTATTTCACACATCTTTAAATGTTTTCTCCTATTTCACACATCTTTAAATGTTTTCTCCTATTTCACACATCTTTAAATGTTTTCTCCTGTTTCACACATCTTTAAATGTTTTCTCCTATTTCACACATCTTTAAATGTTTTCTCCTATTTCACACATCTTTAAATGTTTTCTCCTATTTCACACATCTTTAAATGTTTTCTCCTATTTCACACATCTTTAAATGTTTTCTCCTATTCCTATAAATTATGTACGTGCAGGAGGCGCGTCAGTATTTAATTTAGTGTCTACTGGACAATTAGGGAAAGACTGTCCGCTGTCTTAGAATCGGCATTCTGTTGGCACCCTTTAAATCACGTACCTTTTACTTCTTTGTACTCTTGAGTAACGACCAGCACAGGCTCAGGCCGGCTAAGTCCCTCTACCAATGCAAATCCCAAAGTCTGCTCTGCACCAGACTGTTGACAAGGCCATTGCAAAACCTGCCAATCATAACAGTCAGCTTAACAGCCAGTCCCAGCAAATCTGAAGAGATGTACAGACAACTCTTACTCTAACACAATGGATGCTATGTAAAAACACGCTCGCACCATTTTGTCAATATTTTCGCCGCAATTTCTTAATTTTTATAAAATTTTCATCTCATCTAAAATAACAATTATTTGTGTTTTCCATTTAACTGTTGTCAATGTCTTTCTGTCAGGTTGTGATTTGAAGGGGGAGGGTAGACGTTTTTGTGATTATTAATATTTAATTATTAAATATTTTGTAAAACCTGACACTATTGAAGTGGGAACGAACGTATGGTTCTCCAAGTTATGGTTTTAATGTTGATTCAGTATTTTCTAATCGACACACAAACAAATATAAGGTCTTTATACATACTGCTTAACCACAACAAATATAAGGTCTTTATACATACTGCTTAACCATAACAAATATAAGGTCTTTATACATACTGCTTAACCATAACAAATATAAGGTCTTTATACATACTGCTTAACCATAACAAATATAAGGTCTTTATACATACTGCTTAACCATAACAAATATAAGGTCTTTATACATACTGCTTAACCATAACAAATATAAGGTCTTTATACATACTGCTTAACCATAACAAATATAAGGTCTTTATACATACTGCTTAACCACAACAAATATAAGGTCTTTATCCATACTGTTTAAACACAAACACATATAAGGCCTTTAAACAGATTGCCTAAACAAAAAAAAAAATAAGGTCTTTATACATACTGATTAAATACATATAAATATAAGATATTTTTACAAACTTCTTAAATATATACAAATATATCTTTATACAACCACTTAAACATACACAAATATAAGGTATGTATACAAACTGCATAAATAGATACAAATGTAAGATCTTTGTACAAACCACTTAAACACAAGCAAATATAAAGTATTTGTATAAACTACTTAAACACATACAAATGTAAGATTGTTATATCAACAACGTACATGGCAGTACACAGTAAGATTTCCTACATGGCAGTACACAGTAAGACTTCCTACATGGCAGTACACAGTAAAACTTCCTACATGGCAGTACACAGTAAGACTTCCTACATGGCACTACACAGTAAGACTTCCTACATGGCAGTACACAGTAAGACTTCCTACATGGCACTACACAGTAAGACTTCCTACATGGCAGTACACAGTAAGACTTCATACATTAGAGTACACAATAAGTCTTCCTACATGGCAATACACAGTGAATCTTCCTACATGGCAGTACACATTAAGACTTCATACATTAGAGTACACAGTAAGTCTTCTTACATAAGAGTACATAATAAGCTATGTATCCATCTCTGAGTTGATCTAGGTACCTGTCTGTCGATTGAATCTATTTCTAGTTAAACTACAAGCTATTATCAATATACTTACACTATTAGATTTTATTATATTACCACATTGTTTATCAGATATTCTCTTCATCCTACCACCTGCCGATATATTGATTCATCCTATTATCTGCCTACATATCATTTCATCACATCACTTATCTATATCTCTCTTCATCCTATCACATGTCTATATAATATATTGGATATTATCTCTTCTTCCTATCACCTGTCTTCATCTCCTTTCATCCAAACACCTACTTACATATCAATTCAGCCTAAATCATGTCCTCATCTTTCATCATCCTATCACCTGACTATATTTCTCTTCATCTTATCACCTGTCTACATAACTTTTCATCCTACCAACTGTCCATTATTTCTCTTCATCCTAGGACCTGTATACATATCGATTTATCCTATCTCCTGTCTTCATCTAATATGCGATATTACTGAGTATAAGTTGGGTGGGTCATCCATCCGTTATCGGTCTGTTTTGTGTGCGAGCGGTCGACTCACTGGGTGACTTGGTTCATTCTTAAATTGCGAGAAACAAACGGAACAAATGTGACACACGACGCCAACATCTATAATTGCATTAGTCACATTATAAATGCAGGGCCTTTTTAGTTGAGTATATGAGAAACTGATTTGAATATATTGACACATTTGACTATATATGCTGAATGAGTTTACTATACACTGACACTTTCAGTTGAGTGTACACGGGATACTAAGTGGGGAATATATGTTCATTAAGTGTAGAATTTGAAGGTTGTACTATAACTGATTCTGTATTTATTTATGAGTTTGTATATCGATGACTCGTGAGTTTATGATCGCAGTTCTTAGTATTCAGTATTTACTACTGTCACTGACATCATAACTGATCACAATGGTAGTCATCAGTAATACTGACCTCATAACCGTCACAACGGTAGTCATCAGTAATCTTGTCTTCATAACCGTCACAACGGTAGTCATCCGTGATCTTGTCTTCATAACCGATCACGAGTCATCAGTGATCTTGACTTCATAACCGATCACGAGTCATCAGTGATCTTGACTTCATAACCAATCACGAGTCATCAGTGATCTTGACTTCATAACCAATCACGAGTCATCAGTGATCTTGTCTTCATAACCGATCACGAGTCATCAGTGATCTTGACTTCATAACCGATCACGAGTCATCAGTGATCTTGACTTCATAACCGATCACGAGTCATCAGTGATCTTGACTTCATAACCGATCACGAGTCTTCATAACCGATCACAACGAGTCTCAGTAATATTGACTTCATAATTGATCACAACCCTAGTCATCATTAACACTGATATCAAAACAAATAATAAAATTCAATACTGATTACTGTTATTGATTGCATAATAACTTATATTCAAAGCTTTATAATTTGTGGCTTTCTGTAGTTAGCAACAAACTTTTAATTCATGAACTCTCAATTATTACTGACAAACGCCTTGTCAGGAGAAGGCTTACCATAATAGTCAAGACAAGATCTTAGTATTATTCAAAACAAAATAAATCACTGCTTCGAATTAATCGTAACTCTTTTTTTTTATAAGAAAAAGTGCTTTCGGAAATAATTATGTAAATAATTCATTCTCTAATAAGAATAGTCCCGGTGTAAACAATTAGTTCTCCATTTATCCCTGGAGCTGTTCTGGCTCGTTGCGGGGCGGGGCACGATATTCATTATTCATCTGTCACACAGCGCAATGGCCAATCTGAACGCCATTTTAAACTGTTTCTTTAAAGCAAAACAATTTTGTGTCATGAAGAGGGAATATTTATGTACTTAAAATATTTTTTTTTTAAATAGAAATAATACTTTAAAACATTTCATTAACATGACAATTTTAAGTGATTTAATAATGAGAAGCTTAAAGTGCTTTACTATTTAAAAATCAATTTACTAGACATTCTAATAAATATAAAAAACATTTAATGACAGCAGCACATTACAATGTTTAATTAAAAGAAAATATTGAAGCATTTGAAAGAAAGTTTACTTCACATAATGACATGCCACAAAAGAAAGTTTACTTCACATAATGACATGCCACAAAAGAAAGTTTATTTCACATAATGACATGACACAAAAAGAAAGTTTATTTCACGTAATGACATGCCACAAAAGAAAGTTTATTTCACATAATGACATGCCACAAAAGAAAGTTTATTTCACCATAATGACATGCCACAAAAGAAAGATGGAAGGTATATTAATAGCAAACTACTGTGTGCATTGATTTTCAAAACTGCTATGCTCGATAATAATTTAAATGAGTGCTTTTGAAAAGTATTTTAACAAGGAGAAATCAAATAAAGTAATAATTTACAATATTTTAATAAGGAATATTTTTAAACAAACAAAAAGAATATCTTGAGTTGTGTGATTTAGCTATTTTATCCGCTAACAATGACTGATTGCATTGCCGGTTTGTGTAATGCTGATAATCAATACTATTGTTAGTTTACAATGTTGATTCTTGTAATCAACTTCACTCTCTGTGTAATATTACATTATCTTGTAATCAACTTCACTCTCTGTGTAATATTACATTATCTTGTAATCAACTTCACTCTCTGTGTAATATTACATTATGCAATCATGGATTTCATCCAGTCAAGTTCGTCAAGTGTGGATTGATTAACCACTCAAGAATTTTGTCCAGATAAGACAGTCACTATAGGGATAACAAGTCTGTCAAGTGTCCAGATTTAAACACACACTAATTTCATACAGATAAGACAGTCACTATAGGAATAACAAGTCTGTCAAGTGTCCAGATTTAAACACAATAATTTCATACACACAAGAGTCAATGTAGGACTTTCGACAAGGCCATCAAGTGTGGAGATTTAAGGACATAAGAATTTCGTAAACTGGACAAATTACAAATTGTGTCTCGATCTCGATAGATGATAGGCTTTGAGAGTTGTAACACTTCTAAAGATACAATGCTACAGAATTCATTGTAGTACTTGAGAGTTGTAACACTTCTAAAGATACAATACTACAGAATTCATTGTAGTACTTGAGAGTTGTAACACTTCTAAAGATACAATACTACAGAATTCATTGTAGTACTTGAGAGTTGTAACACTTTTAAAGATACAATGCTACAGAATTCATTGTAGTACTTGAGAGTTGTAACACTTTTAAAGATACAATGCTACAGAATTCATTCTAGCACTCGAGACTTTAGTCTACAAAGTTGAAGTGTCTACTGATAATTTGTATCATTAACTATCATTGTACACAAGTAGCTTACAGAACAGCTGTTAACAATTTCCTCTGATAGCTTCTACCATTATCACTCTTCAAAATCAAAGTAATATATTAGAGTTTTCTTAATTTTACTTCTTGAAAAATTTATAGAATGTAAAATTTCACACTTTATGATAACTACATTTTATAAGATTATATTTTTTTCAAAAGGTGTTTGCATTCAATAATTATGGCTACAATCATTACAAAATTTCGTGCTAATAAACAGAGACACATTTCATACTTGAATTACATCATTTAAACAAATGCCAATAAATACATAAGCCTGTTACATACAAGTAAATTAATAAAATAACATATAAAAGCTTTTCAATTAAAGAAAATATTGCAATTAATCCTATCATGTTACGCAATAGATTTTACATAATTATACCAGGATAGGGGAAGATAGGAAGGTTTTTACAATGCCTTTTCATACATCTCTCTTTGTCCCTTCCGTATTGCTCTAACCTGACCCATTTTAATTCAGGTAGATCATTTCATTTCTTAGCAATGGAAGATTGTTACTCAATTGTCACACTCTTTGTCCTTTTAGTATTGCTCTAATCTGACCCATTTTAATTCAGGTAGATCATTTCAATTCTTAGCAATGGAAGATTGCTACTCAATTGTCACAGTAACCTTTCCTTGTCAAATAACTGTTGCTAACTATTTAATTCCTGGGGAAAAAGAATGGAGTTAAACCTAATTTACTCCAACTATATATTTGTTCTAATTGTCCTTGAACAACTTCATTAACATATGACGAGATTGCCGTGAACGAGAGTTCACTGCTACAGCAGTAAATAAGGTGTTGTGTCTTTCATGTTGTTTCTTTCATTTGTTACTTTCATTTTGTTACTTTCAAGTTGACTTTTAATGTTGTTTCTTGTTTTTTTTTAACATTTTCAGTCAGTTGTTTCTTATAATACTTTCAGGTAGTGTACAGTTGTTTCTTTCCATACTTTCAGTATCTGTAAAGGTGTTCCTTTTAACATTTTCAGTCAGTGTAAATTCATTTCTACTTTCAGTCAGTGTAAAGTTGTTTCTTATAACACTTTCAGTTAGTGTAAACTTGTTTCTTTCCATACTTTCAGTCAGTGTAAATTTGTTTCTTTCAAAACCTTGAATCAATGTAAATTTGTTTCTTTCAAAACCTTGAATCAATGTAAATTTGTTTCTTTAAACACTTTCAGTCTGTGTAAAGTTGTTTCTTGGAACACTTTCAGTCTGTGTGTGAAGTTTTTTTCTTACAGCATTGTCAGTCATTGTAAATTTGTTTCTTACAAATTGTCAGTCAGTAAAAAGTTGTTTTTCACAATACTGCAAATTTTCGCACAACCATGTTACTACTGATTTTTGCAACGTTCATAGGTTCAAGCGCCTACTTTATCAGTCTCTGCAAAACTTTCCCTACCACAGTTTTTCTTGTCGGTAGTAAACATTTTAAACTGAATTACATTATGTGGTCTACACTTTCATTATAAAATCAATTTGTTTAATACTGTCATTAAGCTGTTGAACCTCAACGAGAAGTGAATACAGTATATATTAAACTAAAAAAAGAAGAGAGCAGTTTAAATAAAAAGATGCCTGTCATCTTAATCAAACTTTCATCACTTAATTTCCTCGATGACGTTTGCTCTGAAGTTGAAATAAGCTGCAATTTGCACATTTTTCTCCGTAAATACTGCGTGCACTGTCTTTCCGGACAAGGCAGACGACACGACTACACAGGCGCCATGGCTGTTGGTAACCGTCGGTGTTGAATATTTTATGATCCTTAGTGGCATGAATGCTACTTGCCAATCCCACACATCCGCCGGAGGTCTTTACAAGTCCAATCGGCAGACAAAACGGTTTGTGTGTCAGTTAATGTGTGGAGGGAACGAAAAAGTCCACTCGGCAGACAAAACGGTTTGTGTGTCAGTTAACGTGTGGAGTGAACGAAAAAAGAAAACTCGAAGGTTAGAGTATTTATTACACGTGCCTCTCTGCCCTCAAAAATTAATCTGATTTAACTCGCCAAACTTTGAACTTGTTTCAAAGAATGACCTTTCTAAGCGTATCTCGAAATTTATTGGAACGGTGCGTGCGTGCGTGCGTGCGTGCGTGCGTGCGTGCGTGCGTGCGTGCGTGCGTGTGTGTGTGTGTGTGTGTGTGTGTATGTGTGTGTGTGAAAGAGAGAGAGAGAGAGTGTCTGGAGGTGAGAGCAGAGCAGTGTGTTACGTGTAAGTGTGTGGAGATGGAGATTAGTTTTATCGGAGGAAATTGTCGGTTGAGGGGCATTTTAATTTTTCATTTGCCAAACATTGTTTATTTTAATGTAACCTTTCTTTAATACATCTTAGCCTTTTAAACAAATGAGAAATCTTTTCGTCGAAAGGAAAACGATTTTGAAGGAGTTCCATTAGTCCTTTATAGCTAAGTAATGAAAGTACTAATTACTAATCATGTTTATTGCTATATTAATTGTTAGTGCGAGAGGTTTATCAATTTACATTTCTAGCCAGTGAAGTGTTGTATGTATTGCTACAAAGAATACAATTGTCTGACTAATTTATTGTGTACTTAATTGACAGGAACCAACTCTTTTGCGCATTCAAGTATCAACACATATGTCTGTGTAAACATTTGTCTACTAAGCGATGGCAAAATAATGTGAGAGCGCTAGAAAGGAGTGTTAGGACGATATTTATTTAAAGGAAACAGATTTACACCAAGGAAATGTATATATAAACGATATTTATTTAAAGGAAACAGATTTACACCAAGGAAATGTATATATAAACGATATTTATTTAAAGGAAACAGATTTACACCAAGGAAATGTATATATAAATGATATTTATTTAAAGGAAACAGATTTACACCAAGGAAATCTATATAAACGATATTTATATAAAGGAAACAGATTTACACCAAGGAAATATATATAGAAACTTAAAACGAAATGTTGTAGACATTCAAATAAATTTCAAAAACTATAAGAACAAAACATACAATACAATAATACAATACAATAATGAAAAACAACACAATACTACATACAACATAACACAACGCAGAAGCACAAGTCTGATTGGCACATTTATGTCTAAAGACATACGAGACGAGAACTGAGCCTGGTTAGAGAGAGAGAGAGAGAGAGAGAGAGAGAGAGAGAGAGAGAGAGAGAGAGAGAGAGAGAGAATGAATGGAAAGTGTAATGGTAGGGTTCATAATATTTCTACAACATGATTTAGCTTAGCTGAAGAGGAAAAATAATGTGTGCTTAATAGTAGATCAGTCTTCCAAAATGCCGCCTGCACAGGTAGCAACACCCCATGTCAGCATTAGACGTGAATAGGACACTGATTACAAATCACTTATTGGCAATCTGAAATGCCATTTAACAAAATGCTGCTGTTTTATGTGTTTCGTGTGTCTGCGTGTGTGTTTGTGATTGTGTATCAGTGTGTGCGTGTTTGTGGGTATTTTTGATTTGATTTGAGGTTGGTGGTATGAAGTCACAGTGGAAGAAGGGCCATAGGGCCAAGGAGCTTGGTTATGAATTACTACATTAATTTCCTGGGAACACACAATTCGACCATTTGTTTGAAATTATGAGGGAGCTACTGCCGGTAAGTGTGTCTTAGCATAATTAAATAACAGTCTCCTTAGATACTGACCAAACCTCTAAGTAACTAATCTATCACTGAACAAATCTCTAAGTAACTAATCTATCACTGAACAAACCTCTAAGTAACTAATCTATCACTGAACAAACCTCTAAGTAACTAATCTATCACTGAACAAATCTCTAAGTAACTAATCTATCACTGAACAAACCTCTAAGTAACTAATCTATCACTGAACAAATCTCTAAGTAACTAATCTATCACTGAACAAATCTCTAAATAACTAATCTATCACTGAACAAACCTCTAAGTAACTAATCTATCACTGAACAAACCTCTAAGTAACTAATCTATCACTGAACAAACCTCTAAGTAACTAATCTATCACTGAACAAATCTCTAAGTAACTAATCTATCACTGAACAAATCTCTAAGTAACTAATCTATCACTGAACAAACCTCTAAGTAACTAATCTATCACTGAACAAACCCTTTTTGGACATCGGACAAATCTCTTCGTAACTAGCTCTCATCAATAATAGTATATTTGCTGTTATGGCGTGTACTTTTGGAAGGTTGTGTATTTGCTTTTATGGTGTGTACTTATGGAAGGTTGTGTATTTGCTTTTATGACGTGTATTTGTTGTTATGACGAGTATTTTGGGAAGGTTGTGTATTTGCTGTTATAATGTGCATTTTTGGAAGCTTGTGTATTTTCTTTTATGACGTGTATTTGTTGTTATGACGTGTATTTGTTGTTATGACGTGTATTTGTTGTTATGACGTGTATTTTTGGAAGGTTGTGTATTTGCTGTTAAGACGTGTATTTGTTGTTATGACGTGTATTTTTGGAAGGTTGTGTATTTGTTGTTATGACGTGTATCCATCTTTGGAAGACTATGCAAGTGTTGTTTTCTTTTTTATTTATTTTCCTTTTAAGACAACGGCCACAACAGCAATCAGTTCACAATGAAATATTAATGTCCGCCGCTAGACATGCCAGTCTTTAAACATCTGCGAGACCAACACAATTAGAGGTGGGGGTAGAGTCTAGAGATAGGGTGGGGATACCGACCGAAGAAACGTAAAGAATGGTCTTTACATTTGATGAAGATAATTTTCTCCCTCATTCATCATCCCAACTCCATTTCTTTCTCTTTTAAGTAAGTCTCTCTCTCTCTCTCTCTCTCTCTCTCTCTCTCTCTCTCTCTCTCTCTCTCTCTCTTGCTTTCTTTCCTCTCTATCTGCCTGCCTCTTTTCTCTGTCTGCCTGCCTCTTTAGTCCTTAGAAACACTCGTGCTACTAAAGTATTGTCTTGTCGTGCAACATCAAAGACAGAAATTTTTAAAATAAAACGTAGCATTATCAGTATCATGCTTTTGCCTTATTAAAGACAATTGATTTTTCTTTTATTTTGTTTATAAATGTACCAGTTTGCTGTGTGTTGATAAATGTACCAGTTTGTTTATAAATGTACCAGTTTGCTGTGTGTTGATAAATGTACCAGTTTGTTTATAAATGTACCAGTTTGCTGTGTGTTGATAAATGTACCAGTTTGCTGTGTGTTGATAAATGCACTGATTGTCGTCTATCTATAATTGTATAGTTTTCTAAAAACGGTGGAACAAACGATACATTATAATGTGTACAGGGTTTTGGTGTGAATTCATCGAAAAAAGTCTTTTGCTTCGAGAGCCATTAATGGACGATGAGTGGCAAATATTTAGTATTTCTTTGTCTGGCACAACAATTTTATCTTTTCATTTAGTATTTCTTTGTCTAGCACAACAATTTTATCTTTTCATTTAGTATTTCTTTGTCTAGCACAACAATTTTATCTTTTCATTTAGTATTTCTTTGTCTAGCACAACAATTTTATCTTTTCATTTAGTATTTCTTTGTCTAGCACAACAATTTTATCTTTTCATTTAGTATTTCTTTGTCTAGCACAACAATTTTATCGTTTCATTTAGTATTTCTTTGTCTAGCACAACAATTTTATCTTTTCATTTAGTATTTCTTTGTCTAGCACAACATCTTTCATTTAGTACAACACTTTTCTTTTCATTTTGTATTTCTTTGTTGCATTTCTTTGTCTAGTACAACACTTTTCTTTTCATTTTGTATTTCTTTGATGTATTTCTTTGTCTAGCACAACACTTTTCTTTTCATTTTGTATTTCGTTGCCCTGTACAGCAGATGTATTTATCATTTAGTATTTACTTATTTTGCACAAAAGTGTATCGTTTAATATTTCTTTGTCTTTTCACCGTTGCTTTGTTTTTCTTGGTCTTGTACAACATCTGTATCTTTTCGTTAGTATTTACTTACCTTAAACACTAGTTGTATTTTTCATTTAATATTATTTGTCCTGTACAACAGTTATGTCTTTCATTTAATATTAATTTTCCTGTACAACAATATGTCTTTCATTTAGTATGTTTGTCTTGTACAACAGTTGAATCATTCATGTAATATTTCTTTGTCTGATCAAAGGCTTAATCATCAGAAAATTGAAATGATGACTAACCAACATAGAATGACGAAACATTTGTGCAAAGCACACATATCAACAAATGAATCTGAGCATATATTGCATTTATTAATATTGATCAGACAAGAGTGATTGCCAAAAGGCCCCAATCTCTAGTGTGTGATTAATATTGCCGAGACAAGACTGATTGCCAAAAGGCCCCAATCTCTAGTGTGTGATTAATATTGCCGAGACAATACTGATTGCCAAAAGGCCCCAATCTCTACTGTGTGATTAATATTGCCGCGACAAGACTGAATGTCTTCAGTCTGGTATGTTCATATTTTCTTTGACCTTCGCTGAAAGTGAATCATTCACTTAAGGGTGCAATTGCTCACTAAACTTGTATTCCCAATGCTAGAATGAATTCAAATAAATTATTTGCCAAAATTCAAATTTCATTGCTACACATCCTCCTGCTAGTATTAAAGGATTAGTATTGCTTTCAAACATTTTTTCGTAAAACTTACAGTCAGCTAGTAAACTACAACATATTTTGATGAGGTGGTTACAGCCGAATGAGGTGAAAATTGACAGGGGGTAGATGTTAGGGATAAATTTGTGCTTGACAAATTACAGACGTCATGTCCACCAGCAATTTTAGCTTATGTTATGGCAGAAGACCGAAGAATTTGACAGGAAGGTTAGAAGCAGCTGACGGATACGAAGAAAATATATATACCGATGTTTTACACATGTAGGCCTACCGATGTTTCACATACATATATCGATGTTTTACACACATACCGATTCTTTACACATGTAGTGATGTCTCACACATATATCGATGTTTTACACACATACCGATTCTTTACACATGTACTGATGACTTAAATAGATACCGATGTTTTACACACGGACACTATATTTCTTACACACAAATTGTTCACACACACACCGATGTTTTACAAATACCGATGTTTCACATACGTGCTGATGTTTTACATGAGCCAATATTTCATACACAAACCGAAGTTTTACAAAAGTAAAAACTTGAGAAAAAATTAAGCCAGTTTGAATGCAACAATAAATAAACAGTATTTCATATATATATATATAAGAAAAAGAACATAGAGTCAATAAATAGGGGTGCAATTAAAAAGCAAGAACACAATGGAAGACAATATAATATACATTCATGTTTACAGGTTTCTGCAAATATTACTATTTGAGTTCATGTAAATTGTACATCTAAACTATACTTTAACATGTAGTTCTTTGACACGCTGTAGCTTACACTTCTATTCTATACTTTAACATGTAGTTCTTTGACACGCTATAGCTTACACTTCTATTCTATACTTTAACTTGTTCTTTGACACTCTGTAGCTTACACTTCTATTCTATGCATGTAGTTCTTTGACACTCTGTAGCTTACACTTCTATTCTATACCAACTTGTAGTTCATCGAGATCCTGTAAGTAGTCATTCAATTCTATACTTTCACATGTAGTTATTTGAGACACTGCAGCTTGAACTTCTATATATGTAGTTATTCGAGACATTGTAACTGTAGTTCTATGAGATACTGTAACCTGTAGTTCTTTGTGAAACAAGATCTCGTTCTTTTTTCGTTCTAGATGATAATATTATATTACTATGCTACTTAATATTATTCCCAGTAGGGTTATATGATACGTCTATGTTATGGCTGCACGTATTTATTGTTATTTTAGTTGTATGCGTTGCTGTTATTTGAAGTTGAATTTGATAGGATTAATGAAATTGAATGAAATATTAGTAATTTGTATATGATACCCCCGTTGATATTAAATTTAAAATATGTTTTTGCGTGCTCTTCAACGAACACACATAAATGACAGGCATGCTCTAGTACAACGTAATATTCGTATGCAGAGAACTGAAAATCCAAAATCCATTCATAGTTTCTATCTTCATACACACATCGGCGTTTGTAACATAAAACACCGCTTTTAGCACTTAACTGTATTGTAACATAAAACACCGCTTTTAGCACTTAACTGTATCGCTTCTTACTGCAAAGCCAGGTGTAGCAAAGCAAATAACCCCAGAGGACATCGCGATACTGTAGGCAGCGTTTTTTTATGGAAGCCCGATAAATATCTTTTGCGATGTTGTTATGGAAGATAATAGAATACTACACAGAGATCTTCAACTATATCAGTTTACTCGCCGCCAAGGCTGGAAACTCCGCCTGTATAAATAGCCATTGGGTTCTAGAAACACTAGAAAGTTAACCGGTGCAATTTTTACTTTTGATGTGTCAGGTATTAAGCATTTCATCGAGAGCCAAGTGCTTGCTGGCTAGGTCAAATAGTTGTGACGTAATTACCATAACCGACAAGAAGGCGACATTCTTGTGACAGACATTTTCAAGTATTCGAAGTCAGTAAGCAGTATGACTGTCTACTTTTATTAAACATCTTTTCAAGTGTGAACATGTTTGTAATTCTGTCAGTAAGCAGTATGACTGTCTACTTTTATTAAACATCTTTTCAATGTGAAAATGTTTGTAATTCTGTTTAAGGAAGAAACGACACACACTTGTCTTCGTCATTCTTTGGTCTAAAGGTTGCTTTTTCTCTCACCACTATTATTGATGACGGCACGATTCCACTCAGTGTAATTATTTCTTCATGACGACTACCTCGTAAGTCGTCACACAAAACGCAAGTGTAATTATTTCTTCATGACGACTACCTTATAAGTCGTCACACAAAACGCAAGTGTAATTATTTCTTCATGACGACTACCTTATAAGTTGTCACACAAAACGCAAGCGAAAAATAAAATAAAATTTATCGGGATTGTTATTCAAATCGACCCCGAGAAACAGTCACATATTTTGAAGTAATCCAAGCCTACATCAATAAACACAAGAAATATCTTTTTTTTTTCTATCTTAGAACCATCGAAGAACTATTTCAGTAAACAAAAGAATTATCCATTATTTTATTAGAAATAAATATCTAGGGCCTACATCAGTACACAAAAGAATTATCCATTATTTTATTAGAAATAAATATCTAGGGCCTACATCAGTACACAAAGGAATTATCCATTACTATCGTAAACACACATTGGGCAGTAGCAGAGAGAGTGAAAGTTGAGATCAATGAGATGAGTGGCGGTTGTCTGATTCAGGTGAGTGAAATGGGAGATTAATGGAGTGAATGACGCTTGTGTGATTAAGGATTAGTGAAAGCTGAGATTAATGGAGTGAATGGATAGTAAGAATTGTGTGCAGTGCTGTTGTTTGTTTGAACAGTTTGCCGTAGATGAACACTCGACACGTGCGTGTTGTGCAGTCATGCAAAACTACTTTAAATGGATTACTGCCGTGTCTTGTATTTGACCAAGATTCTGTTATGTGACTATTTAACCTTTAAAAGTATGCACTTGTGAACCTACTTATGGATAAATAACATGTGTTGACATAAATTGAGTGATGAAGATGTGAAAAAATCATCAATATTAATTAGTAATAGTTTAGTTCTAGATGGTTAATATTAATCAAACCAAGATTCCTGCACACACACACAAAACCCACTGTTGTTTTCAGACTCCATTGGAAGAGCTTCCTCATGTTCCTTATGATTCCATGCTTCAATTTAATCAATTGCTCCATTCGACTTGACATGGCACATTCCTGAGTCTACCCAGAGCAGCGAGTGGTGAAATGTAACCTCTACGTCCCTCCCCACCCCCTGACGTCAAGCACAGTGATCCAGAATAAACATGGAGAATGGAAGCCTCCATTCAATGTCATGTTATGAGTGAAACTCTATCTATAATCTTTCTCTGTTCTCTTTGAAGTACAGTTATGAGTGAAACTCTATCTATAATCTTTCTCTGTTCTCATTGATATACAGTTATGAGTGAAACTCTATCTATAATTTATAATCTTTCTGTTCTCTTTGATGTACAGTTATGAGTGAAAAACTATAATCTGTCTCTGTTCTCTGTGAAGTACAATCCCTGTAGTCTTTATATTGTGTCCAATGGCATTTTTTTATTGTGTCCAATGAACATTTCAGGAGTACTGCATGGAGGACCGAATATATTTGTGTGGAATTTATATGTATTTTTAAGATGTGAAAACATCCACATATAGACAATTGATACGTGAACTATTGGACTTGGAATTATATTGATATATATATAGTTCTATTCTTGTTATCGACACCCTTGTCTCTGTGTAATCAACTGGAGTAAAAAGCTACTAGTGGGGGTGGGGGTGGGCTTAGCATAATAAATAATAATATGGAAGTGAGACCTTTGAACATCAATCTTACTACTTGTTGGATATATGCCGGATCTGTGCTAGTCGTGGTATTCATTTGCATACAAGTTTAGCACGGGGGTGGGGGGAGTATAGGTACAGGGAGATTGCTCCATCGATCCAGTCCACGACTGAGAGGTGTAATTTATCGTAGGTAGAGAGATGATATTTCATAATTTAAGAATAGTCTCTCGCAGTTGAAATACCTGCCGCAGTATATATAATTCTCTCCCTTTAGCGGTGATCCAGATTTACATAGGTAAACATTTGTGTGACAAATTGCTGTGCATTTTAAACCCATAATAAATTATGTTTAGCGGTGATCCAGGTTTACATAAGTAAACATTTGTGTGACAAATTGCTGTGTATTTTAAACCCTAATAAATTATGTTTAGCGGTGATCCAGGTTTACATAAGTAAACATTTGTGTGACAAATTGCTGTGTATTTTAAACCCATAATAAATTATGTTCAGTTTTTTTTTTCATTTATTCTACTTCTTACTATTGTAGGCTTGAAATTAAGAAATTGTGCTGACAAAATGATAGCTTTGACAGTCTCCAGTATTTTTGCTATGACAAAAAGATAGCTTTGATAGTCTCCAGTATTTTTGTTATGACAAAAAGATAGTATTGACAGTCTCCAGTATTTTTGCTATGACAAAAAGATAGTATTGACAGTCTCCAGTATTTTTGTTATGACAAGAAGATAGCTTTGATATTCTCCAGTATTTTTGCTATGACAAGAAGATAGCTTTGATATTCTCCAGTATTTTTGTTATGACAAGAAGATAGCTTTGATAGTCTCCAGTATTTTAGTTATGTCGTATCCGTGTGTTGCTAAGTTGTTGCAAATACGTGACGCCTGTGCGCGAAACTGAAATGATCCATGATGACAGAATATTTAGTTATATTAAAAAATGATCCATGATGACAGAATATTTAGTTATATTAAAAAATGATCCATGATGACAGAATATTTAGTTATATTAAAAAATGATCCATGATGACAGAATATTTAGTTATATTAAAAAATGATCCATGATGACAGAATATTTAGTTATATTAAAAAAGATATTGCCTTGTTCTTTATTTCAAATACTGTTAATCATTCTTTTTATTAAATATTTATTGTTTATATTTCGCCTGTCTGTTACTATAGCATTAAGATTTTGTGTGATCTGCAGTGCTAACGTAATCTATATCTAGTTATATATTTTGCCTATTGTATCTATAGCATTAAGATTTTGTGTGATCTGCAGTGCTAACGTAATCTATATAGTTATATATTTTGCCTATTGTATCTATTTTCTCGATTTATTGCTTGGGGGGAGGGAGTTTGTCTGACCAGAAGCGTTACCCAAATTATCAGTGTAATAGTTACTGGTAATATTAATATTTACCCAGTAGCCTATATCTTTGTCTGACCAGAATTATTACCCAAACTATCAGTGTAATAGTTACTGATAATATTTACATTTACCCAGTAGCCTTTATCTTGCATCGGCACTTTTTAGGTGTATTATAGGCATTTAAGTATAACATTTGAAATAATATATAATTATAAGGTCACCTTAGGATATCTCGCGACACAATCATGACAGGAACAAACACTCACTGAGGTGTACTTCCAACCATAACACTATTCGCATTCAATACTCCATCATATTTACACCTAATAATCCCACTTACCTATAATACAAACATATTAAATACTCCATCACTTTTATACCTAGTAATCCTTCTTCTCTATGACACAATCATATTAAATACCACATCACTTTTATACCTAGTAATCCTTCTTCTCTATGATACAATCATATTAAATACCACATCACTTTTATACCTAGTAATCCTTCTTCTCTATGACACAATCATATTAAATACCACATCACTTTTATACCTAGTAATCCTTCTTCTCTATGACACAATCATATTAAATACCACATCACTTTTACACATAGTAATCATATCTATGACACAATCGTATTACATACTCCATCATTTTTACACCTAGTAATCCAAAATACTATGACAAATTCTCATGAAATACTTCATCAGTTTTACACCTAGTCATCCCACTTATCTATGACACAGTCATATTTTCTAATACACACTTTTACACCTAGTCATCCCACTTATCTATGACACAGTCATATTTTCTAATACAGACTGTTACACCTAGTCATCCCACTTATCTATGACACAGTCATATTTTCTAATACACACTTTTACACCTAGTCATCCCACTTATCTATGATACAGTCATATTTTCTAATACAGACTTTTACACCTTTAATCCCACGCATCTATTACACAATGATATGAAATACTCCATCACTTTTACACCTAGTAATTCCACTTAATTAACTAGTAATTCCACTTAATTAACTAGTAATTCCACTTAATTAACTAGTAATTCCACTTAATTAACTATTAATTCCACTTAATTAACTAGTAATTCCACTTCATTAATTAATAATTCCACTTCATTAACTAATAATTCCACTTAATTAACTAGTAATTCCACTTTTCTATGACACGATCATATTACGTACTATATCATTTGTACGCCTTGTAATCACATTTATCTATGATACAATCATATTATATACATCACCTTTACACCTGGTAATCCCATTTGTGTCTATGACATAATCATATTAAATACTCCATCCCGTTTACACATAGTAATTCCACTTATCTATGACATATTCTCATTATACACTACATCATATTTACCTCTAATGATTCTTGTTATCTGTGACATAGTCGCATTAAGCACTACATCACTTTTTAAATAATAATCCCACTTATCTATATACCTAACTATACCATTTATTTATGACTCATTTTATTAGAAAACTACATCACATTGACACCTAATAATCCCAGTTATCTGTGACACATTCGCATTAAATACTCCATCACTTTTACATGTGGTAATCCCAACTATCTATAAACAAATATCTATAAATACTGTATTACTGTTAAGCCAATTGCCTGTAACATATTTCCAAAACACCTCGCTAATCAACAAGTAGTTTTCCAAATCGAAATTTCAGTTGGAAATCACATTTTTCTGTTCTTCTAAATCAAATTAAATTCTATGTATTTCCAACTATGATCAAACGTTTTAATTAAACACGCAGCATCTTAGATCAAAGAGAGAGGTGAGTAAAGATATTCTATTCTTTTGAAACATCATTATTTACTATATTATTGTCTTATAATTTTACTTTGACTGCCATATGAAAATTCATTACAATAGAATTAATAGTCAAAGGATAAAAGTTAACTGATAAAGAATTCTATCTGGAGTCTATGGCCACTTACACCCTCCCTAGGCTAAGGTTATCGATAGTTTGTATAAAAAAACGTACTAGTTTCTAATAATAGATCCTTTACGCCCTCCCTAGGCTATAGTTATCGATAGTTTGTATAAAAACGTACTAGTTTCTAATAATAGATCGTCTCATAAGCTCATTGCTTTAAACATAATTATTTTCTCTTGACCAGCTTAACTTCTCGATAGAGGTAAGTGTGTACTTAGAACTGAGATGTCTGCTAAACTTCGGGCTTTAAGGTACAAGCTTACATTATGCAATGAAAGCTAAGAGATATAAAAGTACTTTGGATTGGTCGCCTGTTTTACACTGCATTTTATTTCTTGGCCACCAAATTGTCATTCTTCAATTAATTAAGAATAAGTCATATGTTTTTTACTATTATTTAATTATCTCAAAATTATTACAGGAAACGAGTAAATTCTTCTAATATGTGGATGTAGAAATGTTTGTCAGTGTCCCAAATTCAAATTTAATTTATGGAATTCATTCACAGATTATTAAAATAAAACGTTTTCTGTCATGTATTTTATTCTTTGAATAAGATATGGTTATTCGTTGGATAAAAATTTTGTCCAAATAAACTGTTCGGAATGATTGATATTATTTATCCTCTTACTTTCGTCTCCTTAAAAAATGTAATGTTGCTTTCTCAATCTGATAGATGCTCACGTGACACCATATTGTGGTCCAGTCCAAGAGACAACAACGTCTCGTGCTCCAAAGATTCCCCCGAGAGTGAACGAGACTTTGATGTGTAGGCTTGCCTGTTGATGGCGTTGATAGTTATCAGCAAGGCAGTCTTGTGTTCTGCAGCGCGATCGTTTTGCTAGACAGATGAGCCGATAGGCTTGCATACGTCACTGGGGGGAGACACCTGTTGTTTTTACGGCACGCGTCACTGAAGCAAATGCCGGAACAAACGTGTGCCAGTACATGGGAAGAAGGACTGTGAGTAAAAGACTGAGGATTGCTAGTATACGAACGAGGGCTGTGATTTCATTCACTATTTTATTATTACTACTACAGTGTGAATAAATAGGCTCAGTTTGTTAATGTGTTCACATTTCTAATTCACTAGTCTTCTTTCTGCAACAATGTAAGTGTCTATGCACCGATGGTGACGAGTTTTCATATTTCTAATCACATTCAATAATATAATTGTTGTAACGATGTGACTGCATATGTACAGATAATAAATTGTTCATAATTCTAATCTCATTCAATATTTTTAGCATTACTGCCAAAGGGTGAAATATATGGACACCCAGTAAATGCATGCGTTTATATTTCCTGAAAGACTAGCAAAATTATGACATTCTCCACTAGAAAGACTAGCAAAAGTATGGACAATCTCCACTAGAAAGACTAGCAAAATTATGGACATTCTCCACTAGAAAGACTAGCAAAATTATGGACATTCTCCACTAGAAAGACTAGCAAAATTATGGACCTTCTCCACTAGAAAGACTAGCAAAAGTATAGCCATTCTCCACTAGAAAGACTAGCAAAAGTATGGACATTCTCCACTAGAAAGACTAGCAAAATTATGGACAATCTCCACTAGAAAGACTAGCAAAAGTATGGACAATCTCCACTAGAAAGACTAGCAAAAGTATGGACATTCTCCACTAGAAAGACTAGCAAAAGTATAGCCATTCTCCACTAGAAAGACTAGCAAAAGTATAGCCATTCTCCACTAGAAACATTTATCTTATTGTTAAAAATATTTACTGCTCGTTGTATGTAGTGAGAATGGGTGTAAATAATGATCCATAAATAAAGGAGTCAGTTTGGTGACCAGTGCAAACACCATCCAGATGATATTATCAGTGAACAGCGGGTCCTGGACCGGAAGAGAGCGATCATGCAAATAGACCTATTATAGCCTTAGAATTACAACAGATAGAACAGCAACAAACGAATACCACAATCGGATGCACTGAAATAAAAGACAATGAAACTTTCACAACCTCAGTAATAGCCAAATCCTGTTGAGAACCACACTGGAGAAATTCCAAGCGACTTCCCTGAAGCATAACAAAGCTTGTTAGAAGACATAAAGGGTTTCGTTGGACAAAACAAGTAAGTCACATGTATGCAGAACCCCAACAAGAAGGCTGCATAACAAAGCTCTAAGGACTGCAATTCAGAATGTAAGTGAAGTACTAAAACATATCCCCACAGAAGATATTACAGAAACCAATAGACCAATATATGCCACTGCAAATGTAATTGAAAAATAGGATACAAAATAAAAGCTGGAAAAATTATCAGCCACTTACTTTACATGGACGATTTCAAGTTCTATGGTAGAAATGAATGTGACATCACATCGCTGATCAATACTGTGAAGATCTGCAATAAGGACATTAACATGAAATTCGGCCTTGAGAAATGTCAAAGAATTATCGTCCAGAAAGGCAAGGTCAAGACAGAAGGCCTGCAATTCGACATCGAAAAATATCAATGATGTTACAATGGAAAAGGGATATAAATACATGGGGATACTACAACATCACGAAAACATGCAGAGAGAAGTCCAACGTTAAGAGAGAGAATGAAGAGCGGGTTAGACAGGTCCGCAAGTCCAAGCTAAATGTGACGAACAAAATACAAGCCCTTAAAGTACATGCAACACCTCTAGTCAGCTACATTGGGGGTATCATAGATTGGACATCAGATGAAATAAATGAACTGGACAGAAAAACAAGAAAAGTACTCACAATACATAAAGCATTATACCCAAAATCAGATGTAGACAAGCTCTTTGTACCTCGGAAAATGGGAGGCCGAGGTTTCAAGAAAATTAAAAATGTGATTGAATTAGAAGTTATTGGCTTTGTGGACTATATCTGCAATAACATCTAGAGACTTTGGAATGTAAAGGCAGATGTAATATCTCAGTACAAGGAGCCTTGGGGAACATAACAATTTAGTTGGAAGGCTATCTGAATAAACTCCTGGAAACTACTAAAAGCAGCACTCCTCGGAAGAGTCCACATCCTTCTTAAAGCCTTGGATCTCCCAGAATCTTGATAAGATTTCGAGACCTTGGATCACAGCCGACAGCTCAACAAAAGTCGTGGGAAAAGGCGTTTAACAATAATATGTTGTTGATGTAATTGCTTCATTATTAGATTTTTGGTTACCTTATTATAAACGTCCAGCCGAACCAAACGTCAGTTAGTTATATAAATAATTAATTAATTGTATTTAATTAACTTAAAACAATTCATTGTAGGTGATGACAGACAGTTTGCTTACGAACTATCGCCTATTACAAATGAAGCATTAAGCGTGGAGTCAAATATCGAGTATATCTAAATGGATCAACCGTCCACAGCTACACAATTAGATTTGCATAATAACCAGATATGTACAATCTATTCCTGCATTGTGTATCATTCACTCCACTACCATACGAATGCTATTTCCATAATAACCAGATAGATACCATCAATTAAACCATACACGCAAGTTTTGTCTCCAAGACCGGTTAGGTATCATCCCCACCTCCTACACGCAAGTTTTGTCTCCATCAGCGGTTAGGTATCATCCTCTCCCCCACCTCCTACATGCAAGTTCTGTCTCCATCAGCGGTTAGGTATCATCCCCACCTCCTACATGCAAGTTCTGTCTCCATCAGCGGTTAGGTATCATCCCCACCTCCTACATGCAAGTTCTGTCTCCATCAGCGGTTAGGTATCATCCCCACCTCCTACACACAAGTTCTGTCTCCATCAGCGGTTAGGTATCATCCCCACCTCCTACATGCAAGTTCTGTCTCCATCAGCGGTTAGGTATCATCCCCACCTCCTACACGCAAGTTCTGTCTCCATCAGCGGTTCGGTATCATCCCCACCTCTTATATGCAAGTTCTGTCTCCATCAGCGGTTCGGTATCATCCCCACCTCTTATATGCAAGTTCTGTCTCCATCAGCGGTTCGGTATCATCCCCACCTCTTATATGCAAGTTCTGTCTCCATCAGCGGTTAGGTATCATCCCCACCTCTTATATGCAAGTTCTGTCTCCATCAGCGGTTAGGTATCATCCTCTCCCCCACTACGCGCGTGTTCTATGTGCACGGTTTTGCATGTCTGTTCATGTCTGTTCATGTCTATTCTGGTGGGGTAGATACATGAGTCAGTATGTGTCGACAGAGGGGTGGAATAGTGCACGCCAGTGCGGGTAACCCCGAAGACAAACAAGTACAAAGAAATTGTAACGAGAATGAAATCAGCACTTTCCCTTCTCATCGCCATTGCCCACAATTACAGCCCAAATCAATGGAATACTAATCTTTCTTTTTTCCATAAAGGAACGCTCAAGCCTGGCGCCGAACACGAGCCAACATTTGTAAACACACTCGTATGCACCGGAAGTCACAAAGTGCGGATGTGACGCTTGACTTCCGGATCCCACATGATACACAGAGCAAGGACGACCAAACTCCTTTGAAGATTACAACATCGCATATTTAATAATATACACATGGAAGCCGCCAGCCCTACAAATGAAACATACAGTATTTGTAGCTTCACGAACTCGGAACTAAGAGAATGGTATTTGCTTATTTCTCTCAGAAGGCTAACCGCCAGCTTGTCAGAAATATATGAAAGGCAACTACTGAAGAAATGAGAGCTCAAGGAAGTGGAGAGCGCGAGAAAAATATAAAGAGACATTTCCAGAGATAGACAGCAAGACCGGTGAAAAGACAGGAGTCGAGGATGAGGGGGGTGGGGAAGAAAGATAAACCAAGAGAGAGAGATGGGGGAGGGAGAGAGAAAATAAAAATATTCATTTTGGCTAAGTTCTATTTATTTGTCAAGATCTGCTATTGGCTAATTTATACTAATTAGCTAAGTTCTATTTATTTGGCAAGATCTGCTATTGGCTAATTTATACTAATTAGCTAAGTTCTATTTATTTGGCAAGATCTGCTATTGGCTAATTTATACTAATTAGCTAAGTTCTATTTATTTGTCAAGATCTGCTATTGGCTAATTTATACTAATTAGCTAAGTTCTATTTATTTGTCAAGATCTGCTATTGGCTAATTTATACTAATTAGCTAAGTTCTATTTATTTGTGAAGATCTGCTATTGGCTAATTTATACTAATTAGCTAAGTTCTAATTACTAAGAGTTATTCAGCGGCTAGCTTGTATATATAGGATAGGATTTGTAATGGTATTATTTACTTAGCGAGAACTCTAAATGGTTGTTTATCTTATCTATATTACGTCGCTTTAAGCGTGCTATATTTTGTATGTGCTTTGTTTAATTTGAATTACTGTTGCTGTCATGTATTGCTTGTATCAAAGTAAAAGACATGATTATATCCTGTCTTCGGCTAGACTGTTAGACGATAAACTTAAACCGATTGATATTCTAAATATATACAGTAATATGACAAATAAAGATTGTTTGATTAGAACACACACAATTAACACAAATAAGGAAGGAAAAGACACTTTTAAGTTCACACGTTATTTCGGTCAGTTAATCCTCTTAAATAGATAATAATTGACTACAGAGTACAGTTTATTGTAAACACTATTTTACTTCCTTTAGTATTGTACTTTAGAATTATTGTAATTATGATATATTTTACAACAGGGAATAGTTCACTGGACTTACTACTTTACAATAGCGCCGTGTTTGTTTTGACAAATGTTATAAAGTTGCAATAAAACAATAGAATGTCTCAAAATTGCCATGTCAGCAAATGACACACAACATAGACAAGAGATAATAGTGTGTTGTTTCGATTGCTTGATTACTTATGGGACCTTCATTTTTTTCCTTGTTACTGAAGTATGCAGTACAATAATACAATAGTATACAGTTCTCTAAAGTAGCATGACACATTTGAACAGATTAAGGGAGTAGCAGCACTACAGAGCATGACATAGCAGATGAGATACTTGTACACGATATGCTACACATATGAGATACTTGTACATATGCTACAACATATGAGATACTTGTACACACTATGCTACAACGATGAGATACCTGTACACAATATGTTTTAGCAGATGTGACAGTTGTACACAGTATGCTACAGTAGCATGATATACTTTTACACAGCATGTTACAGTAGATGAGATAATTTTACACACTATGCTACAGTAGCATGAGACACTATTACATACCATGCTACTTTAGCATGAGATATATTTACACACCATGCTAGCTGTAGTATGAGAAACTTGTACACACCATGTTACAGTAATATGAGACACTTTTACACACAGTGTTTCTGTTAGCATGAGACACTTTTACACACAGTGTTTCTGTTAGCATGAGACACTTTTACACACAGTGCTTCTGTTAGCATGAGACACTTTTACACACAGTGCCTCTGTTAGCATGAGATACTTTCTATACCACGCTACTGTTGCATGTGGCACTTGTACACATTATGCTACATGACAACATTTGGGCAAAGAAAGCTGCTTCTGAATAACGAAAGACAAGTACACAGACACAGCGCTAGTATTAGGCATTTTGTACACAACACATTACAGTCGCATGAGACCATAACGTTGCTTAAGACACTCCTATATAAGACAATAAAGAAGCATTAGACACTCGATTAGAATACATGACGCTGCAACAGCATGAGACTGTCAAATGTAGGATGCTACAGTAGATATGATAATTGTACACGTCACTAAAATACCATGAGACAATTGTACACGTTATTTATGTATCATGAGACAATTGTACACGTTATTTAAGTATCATGAGACCATTGTACACTTCACTAAATATCATGAGACAATTGTACACTTCACTAAATATCATGAGACAATTGTACACTTCACTAAATATCATGAGACAATTGTACACTTCACTAAATATCATGAGATAATTGTACACTTCACTAAATATCATGAGACAATTGTACACTTCACTAAATATCATGAGACAATTTTAGACTGGATTCTACAATATGATTCAGTTGTATACAGGACCAAACTTGAAGGACGATTTTTTCGAACATTATCAATATTTAAGAGTGGTGTGAGATTCTCTATGATGTTGTCGTGAAAACTAGGTCTGCAATTGACAAAATGCTTAACAATACTGACAACTAATTTCCACGGTTCACCCTTACTCGTCTTCAACTGGTTTCTCCAGCTAAATTTTTAATTTAACTGTTCTTTAATAAAAACTGAAATGACCATGTAAGGACAGCCGAAGGATTTCTATACAAACACGAAACACGAAATGAATGTTGCCAAAAACACGTATTAAATGACAAACATGACACGTGTTTACAAATGACAGAATTAAGTTCTTTAAGCAACAAACGTCAGCATGAACAAATCCAAACGAGAGAAAATACAAATGCGTTTTCTAAACTCTATTCTCTATGAATGAACGACATATTACGAGCATTCATAGAGCATAGATTCACCCTCTGAGTAGAATTTGTTCTCGAGTTCTTAAGATAGAGGGATTTTGTGATCTACATTAGTGAAGTGTGTGCGCATGCGTACGTGTGTGTGTGTGTGCCGCACGTGTTTACAAAGTCCAGATCTTGCTCTAATTTGAAAGAATCACAGTTAAATAGAGACACTTTTCACAAGGACAGAAGTCTATGACATCTAAGTCAATCAATCATGTATGTTTTCTGTATAACTCACTCCTGAAATAACCAGAGACCGTTCTCAGAATATCTACTATTCTTTTCAACACAATCAATTGTAGAAAATAAATTACATTGAGATTGAGTGTAACATCTACTTAAGGGAACTAAAAGAGCTTTAACTATTTCCTATTAAAAATAATGTAAAATATTAATTATTTTCTGACAAGATAATTTAGTAAATCATAGATACTTTACATCTGCGAGTTCTGTCAGAATCTTTTCTCATTAATCAAACGACTTCAAAGTTAAAAAAATCAGGTCTCACACGAAAAAATAAACATCATGAAAAGAATTAATTATAATTAGTTATCACCACTATCTGTTAAGAATTGTTTCATCTATTCTTTTTTAAATATGTGACTTTCTGCTTCTGTTTACAGATGAAACCATTCACCCTTGACACTAATCGTTATGGCACTGTCCAACAGTCATGTTTACTTTACACTTATCCATTATGACACTGTCCAACAGTCGTGTTTAGTTTACACTTAACATAACATCCATTTTAATAGGCATTCACCAAGGAAATAAAAAGATGACGTCTTTATTTTTGCTACATTGCTGATGTTATTATATGCAGTCAAAAAAGGTTAAATTATATCAATATCAATTGTTTCTACATTTATCCTGATTATAAGAATGCAAACAAAACATTTTAATGAAATTAAAAAAATTAAGGTTCTGTACAATGTGACATGAGATTTTAAAAAATGTAGAACGTGTATTAATAAATAAAATAAATGTTCCTTGTGATGATGATATATAAAATATGTAGAGCTTAAGATGGTCATGTTTAAAATATGTATATCTTTAGGTGTTGATGTATACAATGTGTACAGCTTGAGGAGTTGATGAATGTGTACAGCTTGAGATTTTGATGTATAAAATTAGTACAGTTTAAGGTGCATATGTACAAATGTGTACAGTTTAAGATGTAGATGTTTAAAATATGTACATCTTAAGATGTTGATGTATAAAATGTGTACAGTTTACGATGCTGATGTATAAAATGTGTACAGTTTGAGATGTAGATGTTTAAAATGTGTACAGCTTGAGGTGTTGATGTATGTACAACTTGAAATGGCGATGTTTGAAATATGTACATCTTGAGGTGTGGATGTATAAAATGTGTACAGCTTGAGATGATAAAGTATAAACTCTGTATAGCTTTAGATCTTGAAGTATAAAATGTGAACAGTTTAATGTGTTGATGTATAAATGTGTACAGCTTGAGATATGAATGTATAAAATATGTACAGCTTGATATGTGGACGTATAAAATGTGTACAGTTTAATGTTTACATGTATCCAATGTATACAGTTTAAGATATTGATACATACAATATATCCAGCTTGAGATATTGATGTAATAATTGCTCACAGCTTGGTTTTTTCATATTTAATAAATTGTGTACATCTCGATTTATTGTTTATAAAATTATACATCTTGAGGTGTTGATATATCAAAGGGTATACAGCTTGAAACAAGGATGTGACAACTTTGACTTATAAACACATTAAATTTATTCTCCTACACTGATGTATATGCATTAATTAATTAGGGAAAAAATGTTAGTTTATAGGCTTGTCTGCCTGCGACTGTATGTTCATCATAACATCATGGACCGCTAGGTGTACTGTGTTGGATGTGTTCATGCTATGTATATATTAATGTTTGTACATTTGATACCCATGTATCAGTATATATGTAAGATTTATGTCACGAAAAATGAGGAAATATTAATAATTTTTTCTCTTCCGCTAAGTAACTTCTAACTCTAAACTATGAACGAAACTGCAAAGTTAATTAAAAGAGAGACAGGGTGAAAATGACCATTTTGTCAACAACACGAAAACTAAGTCAGAAACACTAGCTTAAGTTCGTGCTGATAATTAACTTGCTGGCTGACCAGGAACCCACGCCCATAAATCTATGTCAGTGTAGGGTACATGGTGGCCAGTGTACCAAGTTCGTGAGAAAGCATTAGGACGCCAATTTTGTCCATGACGAAAGCAAGCTCTGAGTTTTGAAATGTAAACATCTTTTTAAGAATCACCACTATAAAATGTTTGGTAGTTTAAGTTGATATTGTTATTGTAAAATTACTATTGTTTTATGAAAGACTATTGAACTAGAATTTTGAGATTATTGGAAAGTTAATAATTGTATTACTAAGTTAAAAAGGTTGGTTTGTGTGTGTACAACCATTTCTTGCTGTGAGTTAATGTATGGCTTGCCAGGTGGCCATGAGTTGCCATAGTAACTGTAGTTTTAAAATAAAATACGAAAGGACTTTTGCTCTGAGATTTTAGCGTGCTCTGAGAGAGTTAGCTAGGCAAAGTCAAATGGATAGTAAATCACAGTGTCAACTGGGAACTTGAGACTTGCACTGGACAGCAGAGTGTAGCCAGGATGGGCAGAGAATATTCGTCAGCACGTACCTTGCTGGTTGTAAATGGGCAGTGTTGGATGGGGGATAGCATGCTGGGAGGGGTGTGTGTTCCAGTCAGCTCAGAGAAAGGGATGTGCAAGAACTTTGTGTATAAAAGAGGATACAGAGCCAGGGGCGGATGAGAAACGTGGAAAATGTAGCGTGTTGTACCGAAGTGGAGGGACACCTCTGTTAGAGTTTCTCCCTGCTTTTATGTATCAAGAAGACTCTACGATTCTGTGAAGGCAAAACAGAAGGAGAATTCCTGAACACTGTAACAGAGTACCAGATGTCTACCCGACTGCATATGGATAGCGCGTCGTAAAGACCGCTGCAGTTTAGGTGAACCAGTCAAATAGGACAGTCATCTCAGGTTTTCAAAGACTCTGTGCAAAGACCACGGGTGATCGATTATTTTCCATGCAGAGGCAAATTCCTGGTGGAAGTTTAATGTCACTAGTCGCTGGGAGATGTTACAGAATGAGATGTTACATAATGGTAGTAACTATCGTTGGAAGCAGAAGCAGTCATGCATGAGGCATACCGCCGAGAACGGCAAAGGTTGGCCGTTATGAAGAGAAGAGAAGAGATGAGAAACGAAGTTATGAAGAAGAGAAGAGATGAGAAACGAAGAAGAGAAGAGAAGAGATGAGAAATGACGTTAAGAGAAGAGATGAGATGAAATGAGCAGAAATTGAAGAGAAGAAGAGAGAAGAGAGAACGCAATGAGAGCTGAGAAATTAGGCATAACGAGAGAAGCGCACGGGAGCGTGAAGTGTAGCAGCCGTCGTAGCAGTGAGGGCGGCCAGGTCGAGACGTCGACGATGTTTTGTGTATCATCAGAACCCCCAGCACCAAAAGAAAGTGTAACGATGTGAGCCCAGCACAAGAGAAAGTAACGAATTATGTGAGCAGAGAACAAGAGAAAGAAATGAACTATACGAGCAGAGAACAAGGAGAAAATGACGATACATATGTGAGTAAAAGAAAATTCTAACTAATTAGGGAAATCTCAGAGCACATAAATATAAACGTAAACTTAAAACTAAAAGCTAGAATCTTAATTGAGCTTTAAATAAAAAATTAGAGATAAACCTCAATATAAGATAATATTGATGGAACTGTTGAAGGAGACTTGCAAGTCAAATGACATTTGTTTATTATTGAACTTTGTTTATTATCGAACTTTGATACAAGAGCATTGGCGCCAGAGCTTATAAATAATGATTGCTATGTTATGATAAATAATGCTTAATAGTTTAAAGTAGTACTGCATGGATAAATCGAATTTTGTATTTCTTTTATTTTATTTCACTTATCATTTTTCATTCTTTTCTTTCCTTTTCATTATTTTCTTTTCACGGGCGCCGACAAGCGGTGACCCTTTTTTTTTCTTTCTCCCCCGTTTCCCATGGGTGCGAGTGTGGATGGCTGACTGACTAACCAACGTGTGAGAGGAAACCCATAGACCAATAAACTTGAATTTGTACTCTGACATTGAGGCTTTCTCCTGTCTATGGTTTCGAAAGAGTGGTTGCTGTCGTTGTTATACGTTGTGTCGTCTGTGCCGTCTACACTTCACCCCTACCCGTATGCAAGCACACATGCAAACATGTCGGCAATACGTAACCTACACGCAGAATTAAATTCGAGCCAAACAATCATCTTGGTATTCTGTGGGCGATTTGTAATTCTCTTTATGCAAGTCGTACGTGGCGTCGACAAAGCCACCATCCCTCCCCTCATGTCGGAGAAGGGAGGGGAGTGGTGACAATTTAGTACTTGTGTACCTATATATAAATATATGTTACTTGTGTTCTTTCATTATGTGTAATGTTTGGTACTTGAGTACTTTCATATATGTTTGGTACTTGTGTTCTTTCATACATGTAATGTTTGGTACTTGTGTACTTTGATACATGTAATGTTTGATACTTGTGTACTTTCATACATGTAATGTTTGGTACTTGTGTACTTTCGTACATGTAATCTTTGGTATTTGTGTCCCTTCGTATGTGAAATGTTAGGTACTTGAGTACCTTTATATGATTGGTACTTGTGTCCCTTCGTATGTGAAATGTTAGGTACTTGAGTACCTTTATATGATTGGTACTTGTGTACTTTCATATATGTAATGTTTGAGTGACACCTCCGGGCACCCTTCACTCGTTATGGTTATTATATATTAATTAATAACACATAACTAATTACAAGTGATCGAGAAACTTAATTTATAGTTATTAATAATTCTCCCACAAGACCAACATGTCCCTGACTTTGCAGATTATAATGGTGTCATAAAGCTCTTCTCTTTACACAATAATAAGATAGACGTTTTACTGTCGCATAATGTTTCTTAATAAAGGACTAATAAAAATCCGTAGTATATATTAAATCCTCCCTGATAAACCTTTAGTTGTATATGTGTGTATGTGTGTGTACGTATGTGCATATATATAATTGTGTGTGTGCGTGCTTGTGCTTGTGCTTGTATGTGTTTATGTGTATATGTGTGTATGTGTGTGTATGTATGTGTGTGTGATGGAGAGAGAGAGAACTCAAAATGTTTCTGCATAATATAGGTGTGTTGCACATTCACACATGGTTTAACAAAAATAAATATATTTTACAATGCAGCGTTGTACAAACACAAATAAATAGCGCGTAAGAGTACAGCAACTTTATTTTTTAAAATCATGTTTATTTTACAATATATAATTTATATAAAGAACGTCCGACCTGATACACTGTGCATGACTGCAGACCCGGAAACGCACCAACTGGTGCATTGTACATATCTATATACCCCCAAAAGTCCGACCTGATATTTCGTTTATGAAGACCCAGAAAGTCCCACCTGATGCATTGTACGTTACTACAGACCAAGACACGCCCTACTTGATTCAAAACACATGTCTGCAGACCTGGTAAACTCCCTCACTGACGAATTGGACAAGAGTGCAGACCTGACTACGAGCATATAACAACATTGCACAAGTCGCTTTTCAGGGGAATAATAGTAAGAAACAATGCCCACTGTTACTTTACAACGATATTTATAGTAACAAAGTGTTGTGCATTTTTTGTATATGAAATATTTCACATTGATATTTTAAAATTACATTAAGGAGTAACAGTGTGCTATGCATTGTTTGTATACGGATACTTAATTTATAAACCATAATTGAGGTTATTAGAACTTTAAAGAAAATGCTTACAAGTGCACGAATAGTATGACTGTGTGTCTGCGTGTGAGTATGCGTGTGGTGCGTGCGTACATGCGTGAAAGACTTCTTTGCCCTTTACGTTATTGTAACAACGGAGAACAGACGTATTTTCAACCTTTGTTATTTCCCACGCACTGTTTGTCTGAGAAAAGAAAGAGGTTAGTTTTGATGTAGTCAAGTAAACACAAGTCTGCAGTTTCAAACTTATATAAGAACTGTCTAGGAAAAGCTATACTAAAGGGCTAGGTACAAAGCCTTTGTTTCAGTTGCCAGTGTTTAAAAACCAATTACGCGACGTAGTTCTTGTACAAACACATAGTAAACTTATGAGAACTGCGCCCTCTTGTACAAACACATAGTAAACTTATGAGAACTGCGCCCTCTTGTACAAACACATAGTAAACTTATGAGAACTGCGCCCTCTTGTACAAACACATAGTAAACTTATGAGAACTGCGCCCTCTTGTACAAACACATAGTAAACTTATGAGAACTGCGCCCTCTTGTACAAACACATAGTAAACTTATGAGAACTGCGCCCTCTTGTCCAAATCTACAAGAAACTAATAGCAAAGGCGCCCTCTCTTGTCCGAGTAAACAAGAAAAAATTAGCAAAGGCGCCCTTCTTTTTTAGTTAACTGTACGAAACTGATAAGAATAGCGCCCATCTGGTTTACTAAACTATAAAAAGTAATAGCAATACCTCTCTGCTTGTTTAATTAACTATTAAAAAAAACTAATAGCAACAGCGCCCTTCAACAAGACTAGAGGATAATGCTAACTAAGCGCCCTTCAACAAAGACTAGAGGATAATGCTAACTAAGCGCCCTTTTTTAGGATAATAATAATCTAATAACAGAAACTCATTTTTTGTAGTTATTAGTACCTTACGAAATTGCCCTTTTATTACAGGTTTCGAAAACAAAGCAAATACAGAGTCTGTCTTGAACAAACTAGGCACACAGTGTGAAGGATCAAAACACAAATGACATGACTTCTTGTCTAGTACTTTAGTGTTCATGACTGGTCATTGCGAGACTAGAAGGTATAGGAATATTTTTCTCCAGGATCTATAAGAAATGACGAAATACAGAGTCCTTTTGGATTTTGACATCTCTCACAGGGTGACCCATCAAAACCGCGAACGACAAATGCGCGCCGACAAAACCGCGATGGACAAAAGCGCGCCGACAAAATCGCGCTCTTTGAAATCGACAAAATCGCGCCGACAAATGCGCGCCGACAAAATCGCGATAAACATCACCAAGTAAAGAATGGCAGGAAGTGTTATGTATGTTCGCTCTATTACGTAACTTCTTTTCATTCTTTTCATTACCTTTGTGTAAGGATTATTTGCACTCAGTATCTCTTAATATTGCTCTTTAAACAAAATTATTAAGATTAGATATATGCTTCATTCTTTTCATTACCTTTGTTTAAGAATTATTTGCACGTAGTATCTCTTAATATTGATCTTTGATGCATGCTTCATTCTTTTCATTGCATTTGTGTAAGGATTATTTACACGTAGTATCTCTTAATATTGATCTTTATGGTAAAATTATTAAGATTTGATGTGTGCTTCATTCTTTTCATTGCCTTTAAGGATTATTTGCACTCAATATCTCTTAATATTGCTCTTTAAACAAAATTATTAAGATTAGATATATGCTTCCTTCTTTTCATTACCTTTGTGTAAGAATTATTTGCGCGTAGTATCTCTTAATCTTGATCTTTATCAGGCCTGAAAATGGCGACTAATTTAGTCGCCATGGCTAGTGAAAAAAATAATTGGCGACTAAAAAAAAAACTTTAGTCGCCAACTGCGAGTGCGCTAAAATGAACTTTTTTGTGAACAACTATGGGTTTGTAAATTTTCCTTCCTTTTTTCTTCTCTCTATTGTTTTTGGTACGTACTCATCTTTTCATTGCCTTATTTTGAGGATTATTTGCACTCAGTATCTCTTAACATTGCTTTGTGTATCGTAATATTGATATCTACGTATGTTATTATTACATTCTTGTACGATTTAACATGTATCATCGCGATTTTGTCGATCGCGATTTTGTCGGCGCGATTTTGTCGGCGCGATTTTGTCCATCGCGGTTTTGTCGGCGCGCATTTGTCGTTCGCGGTTTTGTCGGTGAACCCTCTCAGAGTATCCGTCTTAAGATTGTAAGAAATAGCGCGATTCACCGCCCGTTTAGCACAGATCTGAATTCAGTATTTTTTAAAAAAACAAACACCATACGTATACTTTATGTCATGTAAAGATGGTCTGTCAAAAATTATAATGTCCAGGAGTCTTGTGCAGAAATGTGTGAAATGATTAGTGTATAGCCAGGCTACTTTCGCATATCTGTTTGAAATGACAAGATCACACTTCCTTTGCAAATCTGTTTGAAATGACAAGATCACACTTCCTTTGCAAATCTGTTTGAAATGACAAGATCACACTTCCTTTGCAAATCTGTTTGAAATGACAAGATCACACTTCCTTTGCAAATCCATCGGAGGACTACATTTAGCTTTCTGTACGCCGGGTTTCAAAAAATGTTAATGTTCAGCCTTCTTTTGCAAGTCTACAAGAAAGAACTATGTCCAGCCTTCTTTTGCAAGTCTACAATAAAGAACTATGTCCAGCCTTCTTTTACAAGTCTACAAGAAAGAACTATATCCAGCCTTCTTTTACAAGTCTACAAGAAAGAACTATATCCAGCCTTCTTTTACAAGTCTACAAGAAAGAACTATATCCAGCCTTCTTTTGCAAGTCTACAAGAAAGAACTATATCCAGCCTTCTTTTACAAGTCTACAAGAAAGAACTATATCCAGCCTTCTTTTACAAGTCTACAAGAAAGAACTATATCCAGCCTTCTTTTACAAGTCTACAAGAAAGAACTATATCCAGCCTTCTTTTACAAGTCTACAAGAAAGAACTATATCCAGCCTTATGACACAGGTTTTGTTAGTCTCCCCTGAAGTATTTAGTGTCAAATTACTAATTACAATTTGCGTGATCTTAAGTGAATAGATTTAAAATAATGTAATGTGTAAATCGTATACCTGTGATTTATTATATTATCTTTATTTTTTCTTACGAGCTTAAACAACTTGTGTGTTTTATGGGTAGATACGGTAAAACAATTAAAGTTTTGTCAAACATAGTGTTTTCATTAAGTATTCTTTTATTATTATTATTTATCGTTACGTGTACTCAGAGGTCATACGTAAAGACACACACAAGAGCACGTGCATTCAAGTAAATAACTCAATGCAGTCCTACTGAAGATATCCTGAAATTCTGATGCCAGCGAACGAGCATGATAACACAGATCCCAATGCGTGATGAAACCGCTAAAATAATTCATGATAGACTGGATAATGTACCTTATTGATAGACAGGAATAAAGCATCTTACTGATAGACTGGATAATGTATCTTATTGATAGACAGGAATAAAGCATTTTCCTGATAAACTTGGATAAAGCATCTTATCTACTGGATAATACACCTTACTGAAAAACTGGGATAAAGCATCCTGTTGATAAACTGGAATAAAGCATCTTACTGATAAAATAACAGAATGAAATAAAGATCCTTACTGATAGACCGGAATAAAGCATCTTACATACTGAAAAATATGTATCTTACTGATAGTATGACAGAATGAAATAAGTACTTTGCTGATAGATTGGCAGATAGAAATAAAGTACCTTACTGATAGATTGACAGACAAAAATAAAGTACCTTACTGATAGAATGACAGAAGAAATAAAGTACCTTATTGATAGATTGACAAACAGAAAAAAAGTACTTTACTCATAGGCTGTCAGACTGAAATAAAGTACTTCCGTTGAAGAACGTCGGAGTTGTTTTACCCATCGATCTTTAAGTGGACGTTAGCCTTTTGCTATTTCTGAGTACTGGTCTTGCTAGATTATATGTATTTGTTTTCTAAGAGGTGCAAATTTATTCTGTGGGGTTGGTGAGATGATTTTATATTCGTAATCTAAAACAAGCCTTGTGCTAGTTTATCAGCTTTTTTAATTGCCTGCTATATTAATTGTGATGACATACAAATTATTTTATTCTCGTTACGTTTATCATTTATTTTTGAAATTTGGTTGACTATCATATAGTTAATGTTTGGTCTTTCCCCACTCCACTGGTGTGCGAGTAATGTCGAGGGTGAGTCAGTGGCTGTGAGACATTTACTAATACCACGCTTGATTTTAATAACGAGGAAAATACGTACTGCCATAAATGTTTAGAAAAAGATAGTTGATCATTCAGGCACTGAATGCACTTTACAAATACTGACAAAAATTGGATCAGATAATTCATGAGTCATTTACTATACTGTGTAAATTCTGACAGTTACAACTGACCTATTTTAATTGTGACGGTTATTTGAGAACCTCAGCAACACGGAAGTGAGACTTCGGGCTTCCATTTGTGTACTTTAAAAGCACTTAACCCTTCTGTTGTGTAGCTAATTGCGACCGTAGTGAATACACAGTTGAATATAACACAATAGCAGTACAAAACGACAGAGTCGTGCGCTACAAAGTAAATAGGAGTATAATGCAATATAAAATGATAAAGTCAGGCAGTACAAAACGACAGTCGTGTACTGCAAAGTAAATAGGAGTATAATGCAATATAAAATGACAAAGTCAGGCAGTACAAAACAACAGTCGTGTACTACAAAGTAAATAGGAGTATAATGCAATATAAAATGACAAAGTCAGGCAGTACAAAACAACAGTCGTGTACTACAAAGTAAATAGGATTATAATGCAATATAAAATGACAAAGTCAGGCAGTACAAAACAACAGTCGTGTACTACAAAGTAAATAGGATTATAATGCAATATAAAATGACAAAGTCAGGCAGTACAAAACAACAGTCGTGTACTACAAAGTAAATAGGATTATAATGCAATATAAAATGACAAAGTCAGGCAGTACAAAACGACAGTCGTGCGCCACTTTGTAGAGAAGGGCCCACAGTAAAAGTGCAAGTGACAGTCTTATGCTGCTGTGTAAACAAAACTGTAATAGCAGTTGATCAGGACACAGAGTGTCTTATACTGTCATTAGGGAGCATGATAGCAATACAATCATGCGCTATGCACAGTTTATAGGGGTTTAATAACCGCATGAAAATGTACTTTTGAGTGTGTGCCAAGTTGTAAACAGGAGTATAAGAGAGAACATCTTGCGTCTTACATTATAACTTAACTAGGAGAATAATGTCAACTTTGTGCTGATTACATCAGTGAGTATTTTTGTAGTTCATTTCGTCACTACAACTACATTTCTAGTTTCATTTCGTCACTACAACTACATTTCTAGTTTCATTTCGTCACTACAACTACATATCTAGTTTTATATCGTCACTACAACTACATTTCTTGTTTCATTTAATCAGTAACACTACATTTCTAGTTTCATTTAATCAGTAACACTACATTTCTAGTTTCATTTAATCAGTAACACTGCATTTCTTGTTTCATTTAATCAGTAACACTATATTTCTTGTTTCAATTAATCAGTAATACTGCATTTCTAGTTTCATTTAATCAGTAACACTACATTTCTAGTTTCATTTAATCAGTAACACTACATTTCTAGTTTCAATTAATCAGTAACACTACGTTTCTTCTAGAAGTCACCGTTGAAGTATCTCTTGAGGAATATATATTGTTAAACATTCCCAATCAAACAAACAATGTATCGCATATGTTGTTACAAAAGGCTGGTGACTACTTAGGAACGAGTGAGTACCAATACCAAGTAGCTACATATATTACACAATACGTAAACATAATGCACAAGTAAGACAGCGTTCTCTTCAAACAATATGAATAATAAGTACAGTTGATGTACAAAACACGAGTGTTATTAATCTAAACTCCACTATTACATTACAATACGTACAGTTGATGTACAAGACAAATTGTTATTCATCCAATATTACACTTCAACTAGTACAGTTTATGTACAAGACACGCGTGTTATCCATCCGATATTACACAAGTACAGTTGGTTTAGCAGACAATCGTGTTATTAATCCAATATTGCACTACAACAAGTACAGTTGATGTACAAGACAATTGTTGTTCATCCAATATTACACAACAACAAGTATATTGATGTACAAGACATGCGTTTTACCCATCCAATATTACACAAGTACAGTTGATGTACAAGATACGCGTGTTACACATCCAATATTACACAAGTACAGTTGATGTACAACACACGCGTGTTACACATCCAATATTACACAAGTACAGTTGATGTACAAGACACTATTGTTGTTCATCCAGTATTACACTACAACAAGTACAGTTGATGTACAAGACACTATTGTTGTTCATCCAGTATTACACTACAACAAGTACAGTTGATGTACAAGACAATATTGTTGTTCATCCAGTATTACACTACAACAAGTACAGTTGATGTACAGGCAAAAGAGTATTCGTATTCTGTTCGAATATTATAGTAGTGGCCAAAGATATATCAAAGAGTGCTTGTATCTCTTCATCTATTGTAATGTCCACCTAAATTTGATTATTCTTAAAATCTGCACTTCATCAGCGTTTTAATCCTTCACCATCAGACTTTGTGCCTAGTGCGTAGAAGACAGACATGTATGTATATCAGACTGTGTGCCTATTGCGTAGAAGACAGACATGTATGTATTATCAGACTTTGTGCCTAGTATGTAGAAGACAGATATGTATGTATTATCAGATAGTGTGCCTAGTATGTAGAAGACAGACATGTATTTATTATCATACTTTGTGTCTAGTATGTAGAAGACAGACATGTATTTATTATCAGACTTTGTGCCTAATATGTAGAAGACAGACATGTATTTATTATCAGACTTTGTGCCTACTTTACGTCTAGTAAGTATAAGGAAAACATATGTAATATCGGACTTTGTGTCTAGTACGTAAAAGACAGACATGTATTTATCTTTTTTTTTTTTTTTTAGAAATCTATACAATCTAATAATTGGTAGCAACATATTTCAGTAGAAATCAGAGATGTAGCAATTTGATTGTATCCTTAAATAGCTGAATGTAGTTAGTAAATAACAAAGCCAAATAAAATGTTTTATTACGGTTTTAAATTATTATAAGTAATAATTCAAGAAAGTAATAATATATGTAAATATAGTAAATAAAATGAGTTTTGTCAAGATCTAATGAGTGTGTTCTGACAACTGTAATTAATTATTCGTGTAATATATATTCTGACTTTTTAAAGTACGGTTTGAATATGTTATTTAAAGTATATATATATATATATATACTCTTGTTTTTTTACCTATACTGATGAATACTGAATGATGTTTTATACCTATAGTGATGAATTCTGAATGATGGATGTTGTATGCGTATTTTACCTTGCGCAAATTCTTACTGGCATGGTGAGTGGAGATCCTGAAAGTGGTCTATTGCGCAACACAGTTTCAGTCAGTGAGTCAGGTAAGTGTAAAGATAATATGGGCATACTTTCTCAGTATTTATGTACAGCCAGTCAGTGAGTCACGCAAGTGTAAAGATAATATGAACATACTTTCTCAGTATTTATGTACAGCCAGTCAGTGAGTCACGTAACTGAAATAAGATTGTAGTCATACTATTTAATATTTATCAACAGCCCCAGACAGTCAGGTGTAATAATAATAAAATGTTCTTTGACAGTGACATACTTATGTAATGTAAAATTTCTTAGGTGGTGACATACTTATGTAATGTAAAATGTCTTAGGTGGTGACATACTTATGTAATGTAAAATTTCTTAGGTGGTGACATACTTATGTAATGTAAAATGTCTTAGGTGGTGACATACTTATGTAATGTAAAATTTCTTAGGTGGTGACATACTTATGTAATGTAAAATGTCTTAAGTGGTGACATACTTATGTAATGTAAAATGTCTTAGTTGGTGACATACTTATGTAATGTAAAATGTCTTAGGTGGTGACATACTTATGTAATGTAAAATGTCCTTAGTCGCACGAAAGTCTACACAATGTTTCAGCAGTTACAAGATACAAGAATATTATATTAATCTCTTCTTCTAAAAAGTAAAAAACACACAAGTGAAAGGAGAAACAAATATGTCATTGATGTTCATAATTTAATGTAATATTATTATATAACACTTTTAGGCAGCGGAATATGAATCTATCCGTAAATGCATACATACTAAATAGGCATTACACTCACAACCACATACTACGTATTTCGCACATAACTCCAACTGTAATTACACCATAGACCACTAAAATCAACAAGAGAGTTCTTGACTTGTTTTTTTTTAACTCCAACTGTAATTACACCATAGACCACTAAAATCAGCAAGAGAGTTCTTGACTTGTTTTTTTTAACTCCAACTGTAATTACACCATAGACCACTAAAATCAGCAAGAGAGTTCTTGACTTGTTTTTTTTAACTCCAACTGTAATTACACCATAGACCATTAAAATCAACAAGAGAGTTCTTGACTTGTTTTTTTTTAACTCCAACTGTAATTACACCATAGACCACTAAAATCAACAAGAGAGTTCTTGACTTGTTTTTTTTTTAACTCCAACTGTAATTACACCATAGACCACTAAAATCAACAAGCGAGTCCTTGACTTGTATTTTTTTTTTAAACTCCAACTGTAATTACACCATAGACCACTAAAATCAACAAGAGAGTTCTTGATTTTTTTTTGTTTTGAAAGAACAACGATATAATGTATAACAGGGTGTACGCACTATACTTGCTTTTCAAGAACGAACAAGTGGGGGACTAAATAGGTTGTAATGATGTGGGTAGTAACAGGATGTAATCACCAGGCTTGAATTTTAACACAGAACAAACGTGGGACTTAACAGGATGTAAAATTTGTGGGATATAGCAGGGTGTACTCGCCAAACTAGCTTTTAAGAACGATAAAATGTGTAAAAGGTTGTTTTAAAAAATGTGGGACGTAACAGGATGTATTTAGCAGACGTGTTTGTTTTTTAAAGAACAATAAATTATGTGACGTAACTGGGTATAAAAATTTGTGACATAACAGCTGTAAAAATATGACGTAAGAGACTGTAAAAATATATAACGTAACAGACTGTAAGAATGTATTATGTAACATTATGTCAAAATATTTGACGTAACAGTATGTCCAAAATGTGTGACGTAACAGTATGTAAAAATATGTGACGTAACAGGATATATGTGCCAGTCAAAAAGGTCAGCGTTCCAAAGAGTGGCCATATATCCCATTGATTAGCCGGGACACAAGTGGGAATGTCTTTACAGTCCCCCTTGTCTTTACAGTCCTTCGCTACACTTACCTGAGTGGCAGTATATTTTACAATCATCTTTGCTGTTATTCTCTACAATGACAGGCGTTATCTTTCTCGTCATCCTCAGTCTTTAAAACTACACGTCATTCACTAGTAACAAACGTCTTTAAAACTACACGTCATTCACTAGTAACAAACGTCTTTAAAACTACACGTCCTTCACGTGCATCTGTCACAGTCACTTTCGCCTGCCAACATATCCTTAAATCTAACAATACTGTCAATACACGGCTCCACTGGCTTGAAATCTGTTGTGTCTGTGTTCTTCAAATTTACACCTCTGTCAGTTTCAATTTTACACCTCTGTCAGTTTCAATTTTACACCTCTGTCAGTTTCAAATTTACACCTCTGTCAGTTTCAATTTTACACCTCTGTCAGTTTCAAATTTGAGTCCTACTCTGTCACCGTCTTCATTTCTCTAATCCCTGTATAACTGAGTTCGGCTAATATGTCTGCTACTGCTGTCGCCTGCATCTCAGTCAATGAATTGTCCAAGTTCCTGTCAGTGTACAATTCTGTGTATGTGTTTAAAAATACACTGAACTTCTCTCCATGGCTAACCATTAACAGGTATGTGTTAAAAATACACTGAACTTCTCTCCATGACGAACCATTAACAGGTATGTGTTAAAAATACACTGAACTTCTCTCCATGACTAACCATTAACAGGTATGTGTTAAAAATACACTGAACTTCTCTCCATGACTAACCATTAACAGGTATGTGTTAAAAATACACTGAACTTCTCTCCATGACTAACCATTAACAGGTATGTGTTAAAAATATACTAACCTTTATTCGTGGCTAATCATTATCAAGAATGTGTTAAAAAGTACACTAAAGCACGTTTGTGTGCTGGACCCGTCCCGTCACATACTTAAAATAAAGGTGACTCACACTCTCTTTAAATGCACCATTACCAACAGTATAGCAAAAGGAATGACACTAACAATCTGTCCGTGATTACCTGGTAACTAAAAGTTGTTGAATAACGAGCGATGACACTATCAATAACCTTTGACTTTCTCTCATAATATAGAACATGAGATAACGAACCAATAATACTGGCAAGCCATTCGTGACTGTCTTGTAACTAACAAGAACAAAAATAACAGACTAACACATAAAGAACAACAGTAACAGACTAACACATAAAGAACAACAGTAACAGACTAACACATAAAGAACAACAGTAACAGACTAATATGTCTAGAACAATAATAACAGGACTAACATAAAGAAAATCGGTAGCAGGACTAATTTGTCTAGAACAACAATAACAGGAATAATAGGTGTAGACAAACGATAACAGGACTAATTTGTCTAGAACAACAATAACAGGACTAACACGTGTAGACAAACAATAACAGGACTAACACGTGTAGACAAACAATAACAGGACTAACACGTGAAGACAAACAATAACAGGACTAACACGTGTAGACAAACAATAACAGGACTAACAGGTATACAAAAACAATAATAAGACTACATTAAATGAGAAATGCACTAGTAGAAAATGACCACCAAGTCTTTATCATAATTCAGGAAACCCCACTACCTGTTTCAGTAAAGCTCAAATAGAAATCACTGACTGTTGTTGTACATTGCGGAAATGTTATTACACTTAATCTCTTCCCATATTTATTGGACATTTTTTATTTTAAAAGTGAAAAATATTAAAATATTTCAGGTACTCCTGTGCGAGGAATGTTGACAGGTATTGACTTTTCACTTGCTAATAGATCAGCAGAACGTATGAAACGGCAATCTCCAAATCGTCAACGTTTCACGAAAGAAGAGAAGATTACTCTTTTGAAGAAGCACAATGAATTACGCCGCCTTGCAAGGGCTTCAGATATGTCGTTAATGGTAAAATATGTATTCGGAAAGTTGTTTTTAAAGTTAAAAGTTTTAATGGACTAAATGAAAAATATGCAGGCATACATAAGTATAAAATAATCACAGATATTATGAGTTAGTTTACTTATTTAGAATTAACTTTTAATGGGAATTGACTGAATACATACTTTTACAAGATCTTTGAAAGTTCGAATGCTACAGATGAACGTTGATTTGTGGTGTGATAGCACACTAGACGTGATAGATAATGTCAAACAAGGCATTCTAGTTCCTACTTTACTAAATCATATAACATGTGACTTGAAGTCTTAAGTATAGTCTTTATTCATAACGTCATGATTACAAGATAAATGTGACTTTACACAAATATAACTACAAGGTTAAACACTGAATTGTTTTAAGAATAGTTCACTAACACATTTTAATGGATATTTTGTATTCTACATAAAATGTCTATTTTAGCATTCATACTATAATGTATTTCATTTTCATGGTGAAAACAAACATCGAATATGAATGCTCTTGGTTGCATTATTTAGGTATGCTTTCCATACTTTTGAATGTTTTTTTAAAAATGTATTGAGCAATTTTTTGTGTGTGTAACATTGTGAAAATATATTAAAACAAATTATGTATGTTGATAAACTTTTTCGTATTATTAACTGTTTCTTTTATATACGGGTTTTTCCACAACCTGACGTGTCCATTGAGAACTCCCATTGAGGATTAAAGCTTAAAGGCCGTGGAAGGACTTGTTTACACGTTTAGGGAAAGTAAGTTAGATCACAGGTGAAGGTCACACCCAAAACTGGATACTAACTATCCATGTATGGTCATTTGCTTACTGGGCAATGACGTAGCACTAAGATGTTAGTTGACCTTCATTTCATTAATAAATCCACCTGAATGGGTTGGCCGCGTCAGACGCCTACACTACACCGCACCCGACCTACAGGGATAATATAGAGAGCTGCATCCACGTATGACCATGCCTATACGAAAACACCTAGTGGTAATACCTTGATTTCTCTAAATTGAAATTCTTTCTTGTTAAATTAATTCTATGCATTTGGTATTGTAAATGTGTGGAATATTTTGTTAATTTAATGCAGCTGATGTTAATACATTTTCCTACAGGAGCTAAGTGGCACAGCAATATTACATTTGTAAATGTGGTGAGAAATGCCACATGTATGTAATTTAATTACTGTTAATTAATTGTTATCACGGGAGAGATAATACGCATTGCATGGTCACTAGCTAAATTGTATTACGAGCAACTATGGAGTAATGAAAGAAATATATATTGTAAAGATTTTATATATTTGAATTTTCATGTAATGTAAATTGTGAATTAGTGAAGATTGTAAAGAATGATTATCACTGCTGCCATAAAGCCCATAAAAGTCATTATCACACACGAAGCTGTAATATAAATAACTGTATATTCCAGCTGGTCTTGAGCTCACCTCATAACCCTGACCTTGACTGCTGAATGCTACTCAGTGGAAATCCAACCTTGCCAATGCATGGTGAAGTCCAGAACAGACAACGAGCGAGTGAGCCTTGAGCGAGCATCATGCTGAATCCTTATCACTGCCTGTTGAAATGTGAGGAGTTGCCAAAGGTCATGTGATGTAAGCATATGTCAATGGATGACAACAATACAGTGTACAATTAAAAGCTAAGTCTAAAAGACAGTTGAAATAGATTTTCATGGTGTGGACAGTAAAGTGATACCAGGTTGCATGGTATTGCTCTGTATTTGCAGAAATCAAATTGTTCATTTTCTTGTTTCCAAATTTAATTTTATTGTTATTAAATTTAATTGTTAATTTTCTTAAATTGTTATCTATCCATGTTATTATATAAGTGCATGTAACGACCGTGATTGTCAACTGGGGGCCAAGCTGAGAAAAGAGGAATAAAGAATTATATTTATTAATCTATAAATAAAGGGTAGATAACACTGTTGACAAAGAAGTCACCTAACTTATCTGACTAGGTGTCGTGAACAATCAAGCTGAGATTGTGGCATTGGTAGGGAGATAGGTTAGGTAAGTCTGGCTGTCGCTAATGCTAAGGATTATCCATAAATTAATATTGATGATTAATGCCTAAAATAGGACAGGGTCGTAAAATGAAAACCAGACATGTGACAAACATTATGCGTGAGTTTTCGTGTGTGTGTGTGTGTGTTGCCATGGGCACCAAAATATTGTTACTTAATTAACTGTCTGAAATTATTTGCATCCTTCCACTACTTAAACATTTGCTGTAATGGAGTGTGAAATTATTGTAAGCTAACAAAGGAATAAATCCTGCAGAGCGCTATGACGTAAGCTTACAGTGGTCAATATTTTGACGTATATTGGAAGAAATAAATATCTGTGTTTGAGTAAAGTGTGAATGAGTAGATGATCAGAATGACAAAAACAATTGACCATTTCTGTTTGAAATGGATACAACTGATTATGTGCAAATTGTTTAGAATGATTAAACTTGTGGCCTGTCTAAGTAGCTAGCAATAACCGGTTAATGGTTAACATGAATCATTTGGAAAGGAAGTGACGGTAGAATTAACAACTCTGACAAAGTATGTGTCCACATATTAGGTGTTCTGTAAAGACAATGTCCATATATTAGCTGATCTGTCCAAGGCTATGCCCATATATTAGCTGTTCTGTCCAAGGCTATGCCCATATATTAGCTGTTCTGTCAAGACCTTGTACACGTCAGCTACTATTTGATCATAGTGTTTTCGTGTAATGTTTGTAGTGTCGGACTGGAAGTCCAGCAGTCTTGTAAAGGTGTGTCCTTGTTGTAAGCACGATTGGGGTTGCCTTCATTGTTACGTTGCTTTGTGACCTTGTAAACACACTTTGTGGTTGCCTTGATTGTTACAATACTTTGTAGTTTTGCTGTAAACACAATATATGTAATTGCTTTGTGTACTAGTTGTAAACACACTTGTGTGTCTACCTTAAATACTATTTTTCTTTGTGGTGTGGGGAGAATTGCTATAGTCTGAGTTAGAAACGTGACTGACGACAAAAGTATCCCTAAAGAGAAGATAATTTAAGTATCCCTATAGAGTAAGACTGGTCGTAAACATAGTACTGAATGTTTTATAAATTGTTATGAAAGAATAAGTGTAGAGTATATATTTTTAGAATAAAAAAAGACGACATGCATTATATTCTAAAATTGTCGTTGCAGAAAACGGGTATAATAATACTTTCTTTGTTCTTTCAGCAGTGTAAGTGACAAACTATAATGGAATATTACAACTATTGTTTTATTCAGCTATACGAATAGCAAACTATACTGGAATATTACAACTATTGTTTTATTCAGTTATCCAAACGGCAAGCTATACTGGAATATTACAACTATTGTTTTATTCAGTTATCCAAACGGCAAGCTACACTGGAATATTACACCTATTGTTTTATTCAGCTATACAAAGAGCAAGCTATACTGGAATATTACAACTATTGTTTTATTCAGTTATTCAAACTGCAAGCTATACTGGAATATTACAACTGTTGTTTTATTCAGTTATTCAAACTGCAAGCTATACTGGAATATTACAACTATTGTTTTATTCAGTTATTCAAACTGCAAGCTATACTGGAATATTACAACTATTGTTTTATTCATTATATACAAATGGTAAGCAATACTGGAATATTACAACTATTGTTTTATTCATTATATACAAATGGTAAGCAATACTGGAATATTACAAATATTGTTCTTTCAGCAATACAAATCGTTAAAGACATCTTTAAAGACAACAACTGGAAAGAAGTGTTCTTCATTAAAGATAAGTTAATATCAAGAAATAAATGTTCACCATCTTTCTAACACAAAAACAAATCAGTTCTCAATGTTCTCTGAGACAAGGTGAATACTATTACAGATCAATAATCAATCTATTTCATGACAAGGTGCATACTATTACAGATCAAAAATCAATCTTTTCTATGACAATGTGAATACTATTACAGATCAATAATCAATCTTTTCCATGACAAGGTGAATACTATTACAGATCAAAAATCAATCTTTTCCAGGACAAGTGAATACTATTACAGATCAATATGAAATCTTTTCCATGACAAGGTGAATACTATTACAGATTAATGAGCAATCTTTTCCAGGACAAGGTGAATACTATTACAGATCAAAAATCAATCTTTTCCATGACAAGGTGAATACTATTATAGATCAATATGAAATCTTTTTCATGACAAGGTGAATACTATTACATATTAATGAGCAATCTTTTCCAGGACAAGGTGAATACTATTACAGAAAAATAAGCAATCTTTTCCATGACAAGGTGAATACTATTACAGATCAATAAGCAATATTTTCCATGACAAGGTGAATACTATTACATATTAATGAGCAATCTTTTCCAGGACAAGGTGAATACTATTACAGAAAAATAAGCAATATTTTCCATGACAAGGTGAATACTATTACAGATCAATAAGCAATATTTTCCATGACAAGGTGAATACTATTACAGATCAATAAGCAATATTTTCCATGACAAGGTGAATACTATTACAGATCAATAAGCAATATTTTCCATGACAAGGTAAATACTATTATAGATCAATAAGTAATATTTTCCATGACAAGGTGAATACTATTACTCATCAATAAAAAAAAAATTCCATGACAAGGTGAATAGTATTATGGATCAATATCATCATAGCTATTTCATTTTCTACTGACATTCCTTTAAAAATAAATAGCTGTTGTCAAGCCCCTGTTCTCGACACTTGAAAACATCTGACGCACAGTTTCCATTTTATCATTTATGATAAAAGTCCTGGAAACGTTTGTTTGTGTCATCTAAATAGCCGTAATCTTTTCATTGATTTTCAATTACATATTCCTCTTATTACAACACTGAAACTCATTGTTAAATGATGTTAATGACATTCTCTCTGTTCTGGATGATGGAAAGATTTGAGTTCTTATTTTGTAATGATAAGTGTACATTTTGTGCCACCATTTACCATGATATATTGATTCGCCACTTCCAGTTTGTATTCCTCACCCTTGGTGCCGTTTTATATCTTAGCCCGTATCATAAATCACAATCTCACTTTCCACGGGGCTCTAGTCTCTGACCACTTCTTTATTTATAATTCTTCTTGCGAAAACAAATAACTTTACTCGTAATTGTATATAATACTTTCTTCATTGTTTTCACTGTCACCTCTCATTTAGACGTGGAACGATGACTTGGAAAAACTTGCACAAGACTGGGCTAATGGGTGCAAATTTTATCATCGTCCCGATCGTTACACGACAGGATTTCGATATGTCGGTGAAAACTTGTACGCTGAAACAGGTAAAACGTTAAAATTATATTTGTAAAATGCAAAGTGAATTTATACATAAGAAAGGTTGATAATCACATTTATTTATTGCCAAATGCATTAATTTTTACATCATCTGCTTATTTTTGGTGTTTTAGTTTACAGAATATAAGTTACAGACATTTTACTACAAACAAAATTATTCATGAGCTTACAACACAGTAGCTCATTACAATAAATATATTAACAAGCATAATACTTAGCAGATACCAATGATAAGATACTTGGAGAAAATATTATATTAAATTAAGAAATCACCTAAAACCAAATACAAACGGGCTACTACGATATGAGTGCAATTGCTGGTTCTACATAGCATGACGCTTTGATAGTTCTTACTTGGCACTACATAGCTTGACACTTTCTTTACTCTTGATTGACACTACACATCTTAACACCACACAACTTGACGCTCCACATCTTAACACCACACAACTTGACGCTCCACATCTTAACACCACACAACTTGACACTTTCATTGTTCTTGATTGACACTCCATAGCTTGACACTTATATTTCCATATCAGTAAATATTTTTTCATCGTATCCTGATTGATGGTTGCTGGAGCCTTGTGATCTGTCAGCAAATGCAGACATATATGTAAGTGCCCAATAGTGGGATTGTACATGATATTGTTGTGATTTAATTTTGTTGAAGTTATATCTATTAATCATTCTCATTCTAAGTTTGGACATGTAATCTGGTTTGGGATAACGGACAGACAGATGAAGGAAACATGATTTAGGAGTGGTCTAATAGGTGTTCATGAGGGATAGTAATAAAAATTACAATATTATCGCCACACCTTTATATTATCCAATATATATTATCTTATAATATCATAACTTGATTTAAATTTACAAACTTAATTTGACAAGTGTAGGCTTTGTCTGTGTGGACGCATGTTTGAGGAATGCTAAATCAGCATAATGACAAACACTGATTAGCGCTTCTTAATATATTTCGTGGTGCTGTAACAAAACATATACCCTCATCTCAAAACATCTCACCTACAGCTTCTCACTCGCTCACACATACAAACTTCTTTACACTAACATGTACATTTACAAACATGCACTCATGTACGCACACTTGCACACACACACGCATACACATACATGCACGGACATACGCACTACGACAGTAATGACTGTTTAAATTCTAGACCATCACTCCCCGTCACCCAATATCTCACCTTGCGTCAAAGGTTTCCCGCAAATGACAAGTTAATCCTATGTAGAACCTAATGGTGCACTTGTCACTTCTGACTTTAGACTTGTTCCTCTTTTCGTAATAAACAATTTGGGAATCGTTGTCTTTATGTACTGAATGAAAATGCAAGCACTGAGTCCTAACTTCAGAAATGTCCTGTTTCGAAGCTATTTTCCTATTACCTAGTAACACAATAGAACTATTTCCCATTTATCTGAACATACAGCAAAAATATTTCTTTATTACATGTTCACACAGCAGAAACTATTTTCTCATACATGTAAAATATTTGTTTTTATTATTGGGAATGTGCTCCTGACACCTAGTCCCTAGTTGTACATGGCGCTGGTATGATAACGTGTGGTACCTATTTTGGTGTGATAATGTGTGGTGCCTATTTTGGTGTGATAAAGTGTGGTGCCTATTTTGGTGTGATAAAGTGTGGTGCCTATTTTGGTGTGATAAAGTGTGGTGCCTATTTTGGTGTGATAAAGTGTGGTGCCTATTTTGGTGTGATAAAGTGTGGTGCCTATTTTGGTGTGATAAAGTGTGGTGCCTATTTTGGTGTGATAAATGTGGTGCATATTTCGTTTGGAAAGTAAACGTTTTCAAAATATGTGTTTGTCATTTGTAGTGTAAACACTGGAAATATATTTTGCTCCTTATCCAATCAGGGATAAAGGCAGATTTTGCATCATTTCTGAATGAAGTGCAAAGATATAAAAAGCCAGTGAAAATATGGTGTTTGTCTCGTTCAAATGTGATTTTTAATATCTTTAGCAAAATAATTCTGGACTTTTCTAAACTTGGTGATAAGACACTAAGAAACACAAGCGATTGTTTTTTGAAGGCTTTTGTTGGAAAGACGACTTGATTAGTTTAATTTGATTTAGTTCCATGTAAGGTTGATTTAGTTTTACTTTCATGGTTTTATAATTTGTAATATTAGTTCCATGTAAGTGTAATCTGTAATATTAGTTCCATATAAGATTGACTTGTAATAATAGTTCCATGTAAGGTTGATTTAGTTTTATTTCCATTGTTTTTTATTTGTAATATTAGTTCCCTGTAAGTTTAATTTGTAATATTATTTCCGTGTACGGTTGATTTAGTTTACTTCCATGTTTCTTTTATTTATAATATTAGTTCCATGTACGGTTGATTTAGTTTACTTCCATGTTTCTTTTATTTATAATATTAGTTCATTGTATGGTTGATTTAGTTTTACTTCCATGTTGTTGTTTTTTTATTTGTAATAATAGTTCCTGTACGTTTGATTTATAATACAAGTTTTGTGTAAATCTGATTTGTAAAACTGGTTCCACGTAAATTAGATCTGTAATACTAGTTTCATGTAACTTTTATTTATAATATTAGTTCTGGGTAACTTTGATTTGTAATAGCAGTTCCATGTAATTATGATTTGTAATTCTAGTTCTGTGTAAATAAGATTCGTAGAGTTATTTCAGTGTAAGTAAGATTTGCACATTTAGTACCGTACAAGTGAGATTTGCACATTTAAGTACCGTACAAGTGAGATTTGCACATTTAGTACCGTACAAGTGAGATTTGCACATTTAAGTACCGTACAAGTGAGATTTGCAATGTTACTCCCATGTATATAAGATATGAAATGTTAGTACCATTTCAGTAAATATGGCACTCCTGATTTCAGAGTGATGTGGTTTTATGTACTTTTGCTGTAATTAACTTCCCTTTAATGGGTTTTTTTTAATATGTGAAATGCTTTCCTATTTTAAATTCCTAAAGTATGACAGGAATAATAACAAGGTAGTGGGGATATGGGCCCATTGATCAGCTAGACTGCATAAGTTTAGGCGAATGGTCTTTTCGGTGAGACAGCCTAGGCCTATTGCATGTCTCCCGTTAGATTCTTAAATCGGTTTGAACAGTCCTCAGTGGGATGCCACACCTAGGACAGCCGTGACTGAATTTGGGGAAGCGCTTCCAGCCTAGGATGGGTTATTCGTGCTGGGGTAGGTAGGGTGGAGATAGGGTGGGTTCTGTAAGATCCACCATTCAGACTTCGGACTTCTTCCAAGAGAGCATAACTAGATATGCAAGCATGAATGAGCATCACTCAAGAGTTAATTCCCTTTGTTACTTGACTATCGATGAGATGCTCCAGTGAAAAGCAAATGACTGTGTGCATGACTGTTAGAGATGAAAGTTATTTGTTTTTTTTTAACTTGAAAACTGTATATAGCCATTAAACTGTAAACAGTTTTGCACTATCAGGTGTGAATTGTTTTTATACAGGTCTTACTGAATGTTGATTTGTCCACGTGTCTTTACGATATCCTTGTGAATTGTTTTTATACAGGTCTTACAGAATGTTGATTTGTCCACGTGTCTTTACGATATCCTTGTGAATTGTTTTTATACAGATCTTACAGAATGTTGATTTGTCCACGTGTCTTTACGATATCCTTGTGAATTGTCTAAGTATTCGGGATTTGTTTTTGTTTTGGGGGTATTTTGTGAGAGTTCTGTAAATACTTCTAAAATGCATAAACTCCTAAAAAATTAAGACAATCACACAGTTTGCTGGATCCATGGTTGTGACAGATTTTGTCGTAAGTTGTACTGTAACTTGTGTGGAAATGAATGTTTAACTTAAAAATCATTCCTATTTGTTCATTTTATAAATTTTCACTTAGCCTATTATTTTAAAATTAAAGAGTCTATATAGAAATCATGCGTACTTTACATGTTATAAACTTTGCATTTATTAATTTAAAATGTAAAGAGTCTATATAGAGTCTATATACTTTACATGTTATAAACTTTGCATTTATTAATTTAAAATGTAAAGAGTTTTTTGTTAGAGACAAAAGATACAGACCGAAGTAGATAAATAAAATTATGTTAATTAGTTGCGATGCTAGTCCTCAAATTTCTTATTTGAGAAAATCTCAAAACGAGTCTTTTTCTTCTATACTTTGGATTGTAGGTTTTCGTCTAGGAGTTGGGTTTATCTTGAAGTTATCGTTAGATTAATCTTTGTCCAACATAATGACCAGGATGTATAGCCACCTAAATATGATGGTCCATAGAAGGTAGAATGGCCTCTTTCTTCGTCTTCAGATAATAATCTTTCCCTGTGAGAAACAAAATTATGTCTGTCAAGGAACAGAGGCGAGGTTGAAATGAGTTGTGTGGATTTTTCCAGGAATTCGAATCATCCAAGTGACAAAAAAAATAACTAAACGTTTATTCAGATTGTATTTATCGTAAAGGATTTTGTTAATTTAACCGTGCCTCATAGAGAAAACAATTGTTAGTTTCTATATTTCCTGCAGATCAACTTCTACTTAATCATATGCGAGATGATTTTTATCAAATTAATATCCTGTTTTCTTTTGTAAATTGATTTTTTATGAATTATATCCGAATGGCTTCCAGATCAATATTTAATGCAATAACTTTATTAAATTATGGGGAGAGAGAGAGAGAGAGAGAGAGAGAGAGAGAGAGAGAGAGAGAGAGAGAGAGATACGGAGAAAGAAATATAATTTATCTGTTCAAACCTTTTGAAGCTCTTTTGCTGAAGTATATAATTATAATTATTCTTCCTGAAAAAGTAAAGTCAGGCACAACCTATATTAAGTAATTTTTAAAATCTGGGTTTTTGTCACAGCAATTTGCTGTTGCAGACATTGTGCATATGTTTTAAAACTTTGTAACTAAGTTTATTTAAGCTAAGAAATTATTTGTATTATGTGTAATCTATTTGAGATTCATATTTTAAAGTCTGGATGTATGAAGTATTTATGATTGAAAAATTTATTTGTAAATATTTGATGTTTTTTATATTATAGAGATGAGTAAAAATCGAAACAATCATTAAAAATAATTGTTATTTTTCTTAAGTACATATGTTCTTGTGATGTATTTTTAAAGTCACCCAACTAAATGTAAGGGTGGGGACATTTAAACGTTATTTTAAACCTCCATTATGTTTTAGTGCACACCCCTCTCCTATGAATCCAGGAAGTAATGTGATGACTGGTATCTGATTTGGAAGACAGGAACCAATCAGATAAGAGTATATTTCAGAGTAATACAGAGGGCCTACCCGACATTAGTACCTCCAGAAGGATTTTGATATAATCATTGGTACTTTCAAAATGATTTCATATAATATTTATTCTTAAATATCTTGAAATAACTAAACATGTATGCAAGGAATATGATTGTGACTTTAATATTTTATAATATTAGTTCCATTTAAGTAAGATATGTAATGTCACTACACACTTCTTAATGGATACTTGTATATTGTATGCCTCAAGTCAAATTAATAAATAATATATTTATATATCATTTGTCTTAGCTTTAACCGTAACGGCACATTCTTTGGAAAGTCAGACATATAACACTTTTCTAATCTGTACTTATTATATTACAGGTTGCCTCTATCCACACTTCCCAACTTAATATTCCATTTTCATTTGCCTAGATATTTCTAACATTTATTATACAATTAGTAAAATAATTATTTCTCTCTTTTTAGGTGGATATGATGCAGGTAAGGTCGTGCAAGAACTATATGACGAGATTAACTACTACGACTACAACACTATGACGTGTCAGCCTCAGCAAATGTGTGGACATTACACACAGGTACGTACTGTCTTACCTCAAAGGATTGAGATAGAAATCACACGTTATCATTGCGGAGAAATTCATGTCCTTCCATTATGCAAACACTAGTCATTCAGAGAAATTCTCCTCCTTCCATTTCTGAATCTAGTACAATGAAATTAATACTTATATATTATTATTTTTTCCAGAAGTTCACGAGAAACAATAAAATCTCTCTTTTATGTCCGACTTCTTAATCATTACATAACTCGTCCATTACCTATAGCAAGTCATTTCTTTCTAAATATATAACATATATATATTTTCTTGAGTTATCTCTCTTACTGCACAGTGGTCGATATTGTACGAAGCTGACATCAGTGGCAATGTTTTGGTTCGTTGTTCTTATTCAGGCTGACATCAGTGGCAATGTTTTGGTTCGTTGTTCTTATTCAGGCTGACATCAGTGGCAATGTTTTGGTTCGTTGTTCTTATTCAGGCTGACATCAGTGGCAATGTTTTGGTTCGTTGTTCTTATTCAGGCTGACATCAGTGGCAATGTTTTGGTTCGTTGTTCTTATTCAGGCTGACATCAGTGGCAATGTTTTGGTTCGTTGTTCTTATTCAGGCTGACATCAGTGGCAATGTTTTGGTTCGTTGTTCTTATTCAGGCTGACATCAGTGGCAATGTTTTGGTTCGTTGTTCTTATTCAGGTTGAAAGAAGAATTGCAATCATTCGAATGTTTATAGCAGTTAATCCCAACACTAGTTGGACATCAAAGGAGGTGCAAAATGGAGCCATCAAAAGCCTAAATGCAATGATTGAGATAGGAATATGTGAAATTAAGGCATTGCTATTCTGTAACAACATGAACCTATCTTGTACGAGTCAGATCTAACTCACATTATTTATCCTTCCCATAAAATAGTTTGTCAGATTATTCTAGTAAATACAAAATTCTATTTCAGTTCACCCATCCTCAGCTGATTAGCATTACATTACATCCCCGTAGTTTTATCTTATTAAATTAAATCATGAAACACACTTTCCTTGCTGATTATGAATATATATACAGTTATAATAGTTATAATTAATACGTTGTGTTCATTACAAGACAGATTGCACTACGTAATCGTCTTACAAAGATTACGTCATACAAAATAAGTATAATTAAGAAAGGCAGTATACTTCATGAAATCAAACTATTCTACAAAATATCTAAATAAATATTATCAAGATGTATAACTGTACAGTCAAGCTGCCGTGAAGCATTTACAATGACTGTATGAGTTACTTGCTAAACATATTTTATAACAATTCACATATTGAATCAAAAATATTTTGAGAAATGTCTGCAGTTATAAAATATCATGCACAGTTAGACACATATATTCACATCAATTTTATTTTTTAAAAAAAACATTAATTATTGGCTGAGGAGAAATCATAAAATTATACAAGTCTAAAATTTGTAACTCTGATTTTTACTAACAATCCCAAGCTGTTCTCTCACACTATGGAAATTCGAAGAGTGATTTTGAAAGCTGAAATATTTCAGGAGTTCAATTTTGCGCTCTATACTTTAGCAATTTATATTGGTTGGTTTGGGTTGACCAGTACTCAGACATTGGTTCGTCATGATATACGCCTTAGTGGCGTTTCTATTTGTCAGCTTTTAAGTACGAGTCATATATCACTCAGCTAATGGCCTAGGGCATATTTCGACATTGTAATTTCTGAACGTTTTGGCAGACATGACTTACTTCAACATTGTAAACTTTCTGCACGTTTTTGGCAGATATGCAATGCTTTGAATTTAATTTCTGCATTTTGTGAAGATATATCTTATTTTGACATTTTATTTATGCATATACATAATATTCGTCTTTTCATGTCACAGTTCTTACAGTACTTCTTGGTCACATATGTACAGACAGGCGTAATCACATTTCATACCACAGTTTTTTCGGTACTGCTAAGTCAGATCAGTACAGAAACACACAACCTCAGTGTATGGTTGTTGTATCAGTTATCATTTATATATTTTACATTTAAACATGGATTATTAATAAGACGTCTTGTAGTTCCTTGCTTTGTCGGCTTGAATAAGCGTCAAACTGCTAGTACATCAGACATGTTACCTAAAGATATTTGTATTTGTTTAGTGTGAATGTAATCCTTGACAAGTTTTTCTCCTGCTATAACTTTGATAAAGTTTACTAAACACCTCGTGTGTGCAATACAATGTTGGTGAAATTCCTAAGACAATATTTACTGTTTTATACTTCCTTTGAAGTATAACGTGAAATGAGGTCGTTGATATGGCTTTTATATACGTTATCATTTTCATATACCCTGTATTTTTGTCATGTATCAATAGAGTGAGAGAAATCCCAGACTGTTGCGTTTTGTCACACTGATTTCTCTTTTACTTAACAAAACTTGTATAAAACAAAATCCCTTAAATTGTTTTGCCTGTTAAAGATTATATTAAATTAATATAATATTAATAAAGTTATTTCCTTTTATGTTACAGATAGTGTGGGCATCATCAAAGGCCCTTGGCTGTGCTCTTAATTTTTGTCTGACATTGGAGGGTGCCGCTTTCAAAAACAGTTACTTTATTGTGTGTAATTATGGCCCAGGGTATGTTGTCTGTATTTCTTCTTATGTATGTATGTGAATAAGTATGTGTGTGATTAAGAGAGAGTGCGCGTGTGGGTGTTAGTGTGTGAGTGTGCAGTACGTACATTTGGTCTAGGACAAGTGGGCCACAGGAACCCAAAATATAACTTTCGCAGGACATTCATGATAAAAGATTTAATTATACCATCAATTTAGGATCTATTTTATGTTAGAGCGCAGTCCATACAATTTCACGATGCCACGTTGGGCCAACGAGACTACAGTTGGACCTTTCTGGTCTAGGATATATATTTAACAGTTTGTATGTGTGACTAGGTCACATCCGTAAGATGAGACTGGATGATAAATTTCCAATTGTTGCTCGATTTTGTTCATTAATATCTGTTGTAAATTATGCATTTTACTTGTGTTTGTTTGCTTATAATATAATATAATATAATATAATATAATATAATATAATATAATATAATATAATATAATATAATATAATATAATATAATATAATATAATATAATATAATATAATATAATGTAATGTAATATAATGACATTGATGAGCCACATATTTACATGTATTTCGTCATCATTCTACCTGACAATCAAAGTACACATTAATGTCTGTGTCTATGGTAATTCATATCCACCACACTCCACTTCTACAATAGCACAAAAGTACAGCTTAATGTCTTTTGCATGGTAATTCATATCCACCACACTCCACTTCTACAAGAGCACAAAAGTACAGCTTAATGTTTTTTGCGTGGTAATTCATGACCACCACACTCCACTTCTACAAGAGCACAAAAGTACAGTTTAATGTCTTTGGCATGGTAATTCATGACCACCACAATCCACTTCCTCTTGACTGTTGGAGTTTGTATTTTGCAATGAAATACGTCATTGGTGCATGGTGGATTTAAAATGAGCAAATTGATTTTGAAATGATTTTATATAATTTAATAATATTTAATATAAAATTATTTTGGACGAAAACAAGTCTGTTCACAACTACAAACCCAGTTTGCTATGAATTCACCAAAGCTGTGACACAGTATGTGTATATTTCTTCTACTGTGATATGTTTTCAGTTCTGCTGCCATCTACAACAGTCCAATATTACATTTTAAAAATCATTTTATTACACAAATTATTCTTTATCTCCAATCGAAATTTCAGCTGAGGGCAGTATACGCTCTTCAGTTATATATTTAATCTAAGCATAAATGCTTAAAAGAAAGATACGTTTATATTCTGCTTAAATACTTAACTTGTTTAAAAATATTTTTAATGACAAAATACTTTTATATTTTACTTCGGTCCTATAGCTGCTATTATGTCGATTTCCTAGTGTGTTAATTTTGAACTTTGAAATTAACTTTCACTGCTTTACTAGACAACCATGAGGAACTTATGCATTCAACTCTTGAAGAGAAAGTAAATCTGGTTTGCTGGACGTATTGAGATCATTTGGAATTAAATGTATTATTTAAATGTGGCTGATTTAATTCGTACTATTTCTTTTATGAGAGAAGTGTGCAGCATAAGAACTGATAATGCCCACTAAACCTCAATGTGATTAGCTGTATTTTGTTTTTAACTTGTATACTTTTAAAATTATCTGATTGATTGGTTTGCCTGTTCGTACTTTATTTACTGGCTATCTGGCTGTTAGAATTGTTATAGAATTGGAATCTAAATAAACCATTGATTTATAGTGTAATTCTATTTTCGCATACATTCTAGTGTATTTAAGAAGGATGGATTTAATCATCTTGATGGGAAAAATAATAATTGGGCAAAATTAAACACTGTAATATGACATTTTCATAATTGGTTTAGCACATTTGGAATAGCCTGATTAATAGTTCTGATATTAATCAAAATGTATCAGTAATAATCATTCGGGTCTGGTGACTGTTTGGAAAAGTCTGATTAATAGCTCTAATATTAATCAAAATGTATCAGTAATAATCATTAGGGTCTAGTGACTGTTTGGAAAAGTCTGATTAATAGCTCTAATATTAATCAAAATGTATCAGTAATAATCATTAGGGTCTAGTGACTGTTTGGAAAAGCCTGATTAATAGCTCTAATATTAATCAAAATGTATCAGTAATAATCATTAGGTGGCTATTCGGAATTTGACAAATGTGTTTTCTCAAACCATCTGGCCAAGATTAGTTCACCTGGAAGACATTGGATAAGTAATTGATTAATTATTAATTACGGTAGTTAATAAGAATATTATAGGAACTGAATCTCCGTAAGTATTTTCCAAAAATGCATTTACACATGACTAATGTCTATGAATGATATATTAGCATTAAGTTCAATTCAGTGACCTCTATTAATTGATTTATATTTGTTCAGTCCTTAACACGTAATCTGAATTTGTCTAACAAATCTTTCTGTGCAACATTCACTGTACTGGGGACTTCAAAGAGCGTTCTTTTTCAAGGGAGGTAATGATAGAGATTAACTTTTAATCTGCTTAGATGTAAATGTTTGCTTGTGTTACAGGGGAAACTCTCCTGGAACGAGACCATTCCGGAAAGGAGATGCCTGCACAGAGTGTGGAAAAGGAAACGACTATTGTTCCGCGGGATTATGTAGTACGTGTTTGAAGTTAAATTATATGATATTGTTCAAATAACATAAATTATGGTAAACTCACTCTCACAAATGTTTCCACACCTTCCTGTATTTGCCACTTGCTATTTTTATATTGTTTATCAGTATCCGTATTTTATTTAATGGGGTTCTTTGTTGTGACAAGTTGTGGAGCACTTGCTCGTATTTCCGACATTTTTATGTAGTGTTTAAAGTGGCCATCATGTACTACACGTTAAGAACACATTTCTATGTAGTGTTTAAAGTGGCCATCATGTACTACACGTTAAGAACACATTTCTATGTAGTGTTTAAAGTGGCCATCTTGCACTACACGTTAAGAACACACGCACAATATAAAAAACAACAGAATCCTTAAAAAACAGTTATTAAACATTCCTCAGAGTACCATCAAAACTGAATTACCCCAGTCGTCACTCCTAGTAGAATTTAATAGCATAAATTCCTGAGAATGCACTAACCACCCCAAATCTTGTGGACAAATGGCTTATTACGTGTTGTAATAAATTAGAATCAGCCAATGGCCATACACTGACCAATTGTAGTTACCCAATGGCCATCTACTAGTCGAGTAAATAACCAATGGTACTAAAAGTAATTATGTTAGAACAGGGGTGTCAAACTCAATCGCAAAGGGGGCCAAAATTCAAATCAGACTTAAGGTTGCGGGCTGAACTCGATTGAGCAGTGGAAAACTAAACAAGTTGTCCCAAGGCAGGTTCATTTTGGTTACACTTTGACATATGTTGTCAAAAATGTCTTTTCCTGTCGTCCCATGCATGGGTTTCATGTCCAATATTTTTGCCTAAAATTCTTTCGTGGGCCAGATATAATTGTATGCTGGGCCGGATATGGCCCGCGGGCCTTGAGTTTGACACCTGTGTGTTAGAATACCTTAGTGAAGGGAAACCTTGGTTCTTCACTCGTGTAGGAGTGTTGTTTCAAAACACATCTTAACAAGTGACCCTGCTTTGGCACACATGCATGGATAAGGCCGTCGTGAGTAAATGCAAAGTTATATAAGTCCTGACTTTAAATTTTATGTTATTTTCAGCTCATTAAAAATGTATCCTTTATGCCTTTTCTTTTTAGCCAAGTAAGGAGATATTTAATTTCCCTTTGTACCTCTGTATCCTGTTTGATAATTCTAGAGATATTTATTTTGATTATTTTAAGTGGCAAAAATACTAAGAAATTTGATGGTGGTCAATCTAATTTTAACTAATTTGGTAAGCTCGTGTTGAGAAACTTGTAGCAGTTAATGTAGCAAATCTAACTCTGTGAAACTGTTTTGGCATTGATTTGGAGATGTTCATAACATAACGAAATACCGCTCATTATTTTGCGGAGAGTAAAAGTGAACAATTCAAGAGCGTCACCCGCAAAATTATCATAAGTGTGGAGATGATACTTTTCCCATAATTAAAGGGACCTTCTCGTAATAATATAAAATACCTCTTGCATTCACATTTTTAGAGATAAAATGTTATATGTATATAAATTATATAATATGGTACAATTTTACATCTGTACAGATAAAGTATATGTATATCAATTATATATGATGCACATTCACATCTGTACAAATAAATATGAATAATAGAGAAGGGTACACATCTATAATTTATATTAAAATGGGAGTATGTTGTGGGTATAGACTAGAGGATACAGGAATGTGGGTATAAAGGATACAGGAATGTGGGTATAAAGGATACAGGAATGTGGGTATAAAGGATACAGAAATGTGGGTATAAAGGATACAGGAATGTGGGTATAAAGGATATTTTGGGAAATATATATCAAAGGATAAATAGACTTTAATGAAAGGGGAAATATGAGGAGAAGAACACTGCATCAGTCTTGTATACAAGGATGTCAGAAGAAATTATTTTGTGTCCAAGATTCACACTTTAGTAAACAATTAATCACAAAGTGATGAAGTGTTACGCCTACTGTCCAAAAATCATGTCTCTGTGTTTGGCTTTCTGTTGCAGGCCCATTTCCTTCAATCATCGGCGGTTCATCTCAGATATTTTCTTCTAGTGTGGCTGCTCTGACTTTGGCTCTGCAGTTCTTTGTGATGTCACAAGCTGTTTTCTCGTGAAATAGAATCATAACATTTGGAATCTGACATTCTATAAATATTACATATTACTGCAGACAAGGTGCAGTTGTGTTTTCAAGTCTGCTTTATAGTCACGCTAATATATGACCCATTTAAAATATCAAAATGAATAAGCCATATCGAAACATCATTTAAAATATCCAATAATAAATATTTTATCACTACTATTTTGTTTTTGTTTATATTTTTTCAACGCTAAAACAACTCTAGTGCATAAATCATAGACTGTCTAAGCGATTAATTAGTTGATTAGTTCATATATCGGTTTTTTGACTGATATGGTTGGATGAGTTTCATTATATCTACTTAGCAACTGGTTTCCATGCAAATAAAACACATTTGTGTTTCTGATTATTTACAATATATGATTAAATATTATATGCAAATGAAACAAATTACGTTTTTTTTTATTGTCTAAAATAAATAATTATATTATAGTAATTAATAATAAGGATCTAATAAATATGAAGTTTGGTTAGTATATTTATGTTGACTTAATGTTTATTACTAAGAATGTTGGAGATATTATACTTGTTATTGATGTTTATTGATATGCATGAAGCTAAAGAGTATTTCTTTAGGGAGAGGTATTATGTGGCATTAGTGGTGGTATAATTGTAAACATATGATGCACGAAGCTAAAGAGTATTTCTTTAGGGAGAGGTATTATGTGGCATTAGTGGTGGTATAATTGTAAACATATGATAAAGAAATTGTAGTGCGCATGTGTTGTAATACATCCTTATCTTTATACATTGTAAAGCTATTTTTGAATTGTGTTAAACTAAATTATAAGTAATTTGTTAAAGGTAATTGGTTGGTTATGGAACAGAAAGTGTTGATGACAAACTGTGAATTCTTGAAATAAATTCATCATGTTTCATGAATAACTATGTGGCAGAGTAAATTTGCCTATCCCTAGACTTAATTGTTATATAAATTGTTAAATATTCAAAGTGGCCTGGCCTTGGGAACTCCTTATGATGATATTTTTGTCAGAGTTGGAGTAAACTCACGTTGAGAATATGCTAGAAAATTACTGATGCAATCCATACCAGTTTCTACTGGATGAGTAGTTTTATTATCCAATGATTACGGTTTGTGGGAATTAGACCAGCCAGTGAACTGATATCAAGCGTTTACTTGCTGTAGAGAATTCTATTATCAAATCACCTTAAATTTGGTGTGGCAACAAGTCTTGTCATGATAGGCAGCCATTAGCTTCATGGAAATAAGGAGATTTTTCTTGTTTTACCTGAATCTCCCAGTTTGCTGATTTATAAACAGCTACGACCGTGGTAGACAGGAGAAGTATCTATCCCAGTGTGTAAGTGGAAGGAATACAATGCACTCTGTCAATGTGTGGTATTTATATCCCTTTTCTACTGAAACATCGTTGATTTTTTTCGATGTCGAATTGTAGGCCCTGTTGTTTTGACCTTGCCTTTCTGGATGATAATTCTTCAACATTTCTCAAGGCCGAATGTCATGTTAATGTCCTCACTGCATATCTTGACAGTATTTATTAGCGATGAGATGTCACTTTCATTTTTACTGTAGAACCTGAGATCGTCCATGTACAGTAAATGGCTGATGACCTGTCCAGCTTTCATTTTGTATCCTAATCCTGTTTTCTTGATCACTTGACTGAGAAGATTTAGGGTAATGCCGAACAGCAGAGGTGATAATGAATCACCTTGAAAGATCCCACAGTATATCGTTATGTCTGCAATATCTGTGTTGTTGCTTGTGAGGGTGGTTTTCCATTTTCACAGTGATTCATGAATTAGGTTCTGTATTGATGGCGATATTTTGTACAATTTTAATGTTTCAGTTATCCATGAAATGTTGCACTGAGTTATAGGCCTTTTGATAGTCAATCCATGCCATTGCAAGATTTGTTCTTCGTTTCTTGCCGTCAGTAAATATTGCCTTATCAATTGCCAATTGGTCCTTTGTTCCTCTGCTGCCTGGTCTAGCACCCTTTTGTTCATTGGTTAGAAGTTTGTTTGTTACAAGGTGAGTCATGATTTTGTCAGCTATAATTCATGATAGTAACTTCGTGGTAGTTGTTAGGCATATGATTGGACGATAGTTGTTTGGCGTTGTGCTTTTCTCTTAGTCTTTCATAACCAGACTTGTTTTTACCTTTACCATCCAGGCAGGCAGAGTTCTCGGTTTGTTTAATATGTCTTGCAATTAAAATGAATATTCTCATCACTTGAAATTAGTTAATGAAAGGTTAATTAATAAACATAATCCTTTTCATTAACTAAGTGCAGTGCGCGTGTCACTTTATGAGTGTTATATATCCATACTTATAAGGAGATAAAAACAATTTATCATGAAAATCGTCATAAATTTCCTTGTTATAAGTTAGAGACAAAACCTGTTATGTCCTTAAACTTAAGGAATTAAAATGTAAATCAGTTACGAAAGTCATTCCTATTATTTCTTTCTCCTTTCTGACAGAAAAATACAAATACACAATCAGGTTAGCATCAAATAAATAAACTCTGGGTAAGATTATTCCATAATTTCAACTATAGGAAAGATACAAAATATTTATAGAAACTTTTCTCAGCAATTACAAAGACGTATATACTGGACTTTTATAAATCCATTTCTACTGCTCTGGACAACTAGTGGGCTCTATATTATTGGTACCTTTGATTACTTCCACAGTACATCTAATTTAGAATTTACCTTTGATTACTTCCACAGTACATCTAATTTAGAATTTACCTTTGATTACTTCCACAGTACATCTAATTTAGAATTTACCTTTGATTACTTCCACAGTACATCGAATTTAGAAAAATAGTTTGCTCCGCTGAGCTGAACAACAAGATACTCCACTTCAGGCTTTGGTTCAGCTGAACAACAAGATACTCTACTTCAGGCTTTGGTTCAGCTGAAAAAAAAATAACTTATTCATCTGTCCACACAAAATCGTTGTGCTAGTCTTCTTACACGTACAATAGGAAAGTTATACGGGTACTCCACCTTCTCAATCCTACTAGTCTTCTTACACGTACAATAGGAAAGTTATACCGACACTCCACCTTCTCAATCCTACTAATCTTCTTACACGTACAATAGGAAAGTTATACCGACACTCCACCTTCTCAATCCTACTAATCTTCTTACACGTACAATAGGAAAGTTATACCGACACTCCACCTTCTCAATCCTACTAGTCTTCTTACACGTACAATAGGAAAGTTATACCGACACTCCACCTTCTCAATCCTACTAATCTTCTTACACGTACAATAGGAAAGTTATACCGACACTCCACCTTCTCAATCCTACTAGTCTTCTTACACGTACAATAGGAAAGTTATACGGACACTCCACCTTCTCAATCCTACTAGTCTTCTTACACGTACAATAGGAAAGTTATACAGGGACTCCACCTTCTCAATCCTACCTAAGGCTAACATAAAGTCAGTCTTTTACTCCACCTTCTCAATCCTACCTAAGGCTAACATAAAGTCAGTCTCCTGTTTTACACCACCCCGTTTAGCATAAGGTAAAACATATGGTTTCATGCGGATTGGATTTTGATCCCGAAGTGCAACCGTTACTTCGCACAGACTCGTTTCTCCGGGTTTATCAGTAATAACGTCACGAGTTTCTTTTATCACGCTCCATAACTGTTGTGATTCATCATCTGAGAGTTGTGGATTTAAAATATCGTCATCAATAGTTTCAGCATCTGCTAAACCTGGGTGTGCAACGGATTCAGCATCGGGTACAGAGGTAGCATTATTACAATAGTAGCAATTATTATTGTTAGTAATAGTAGTAGTATAGTAGTAGTAGTAGTAGTACTAGTAATATAGTAGTAGTAGTAGTAGTAGTTGTTGTTGTTGTTGTTGTTGTTGTTGTTGTTTAATAGTTTCCTTAATCATTAGTTTTACTATTTTTATCATTACTACGATTACTACAATTCTGTATTCAGTTACTTATGATAAAAATTTCTTGAACTGTTTCAACTATTGTTATTCATTTTTTTTATCTTTATAGTGCTTTTTAATATATTAAAATAATAAATTAATTAAATTGTAATAAAAAGAATTGGTGAAAATCTCACTTTTCTTATTTGAAAGTAGAATAATAGTAAAACGCCTAATGTCTTTGTTTAATTATTCCCTTCCTTTGACAATGGTTAATATTGAAGTCTTTTGTGCAGACAGTGTGCAATTCTCAAATTATTTAGTGTACTCAGACACTCATGTCAATGCTGTCTACGGGGTCAGGTATAATTGTTCTGGTAGCGGAGTGTTTTTATTTAGAAAGTCTGTTAACGTTAACCTACTGATGTACGTATTTTAAATATGTTCCACTCGTACGAGATCCCCACAGGTACGGGCTGTTTGTTGATATCATGTAAATTCGCTACCAAGTCGTAATTTGGACACTGGTGATTGTTCCGGTCATTTAATCAATAACGTTACATTTCTAGTTTCATTTAATCAGTAACACGACATTTCTTGTTTCATTTAATCAGTTACACTACATTTCAGGTTTCATTTAATCAGTAACGTTACATTTCTAGTTTCATTAAATCAGTTACACTACATTTCAGGTTTCATTTAATCAGTAACACTACATTTCAAGTTTCATTTAACCAGTAACACCGTTGAAGTATCTCTTGAGGAATATATATTGTTAAACATTCCCAATCAAACAATGTATCGCATATGTTGTTACAAAAGGCTGATGACTACTTACGAACGAGTGAGTACCAATACTGCATTACAATAAAAATAGCTACATATATTACACAATTTGTTAATAATGCACAAGTAAGACAGCGTTCTCTTCAAACAATAGAAGTAGCTCCATATATTACACAATTTGTAAAATAATGCACAAGTAAAACAGCGTTCTCTTCAAACAATATGAACAATAAGTACAGTTGATGTACAAGTACACCATGGTAGTTCATCCAATATTAGACATCCTTTGCTACAATCTCGCATAAGTTTGTCTTATTTCCGACAGCAGTCTGCGCATACCCCAATACACATACACTGTCAGAGGAGAGGGTGGCCCCTTCCTCCAAGGTACACACCTCTCCCACACTCTGTTTATTGCTGCCCGCCTAGTCTTGTCTAAGTGTATTGGAAGGGATATTTAATTACTAGTTTGGTTTAGGAACAAGTAGGACATACCGACATCCTAAAATACCTTGATATCTGGAGTTTGTCAAAACTGCTATGGATGTCTAGTTCTCCCATCACATCACGTGTCTCTATTTGTACTTTTGCTAAAGGTAGAACGTCCTTCATGCCATTAGCATATGTCACTGACACTGTTTCTCCCTTATAGCTTTTTTTGTCTACCAACTTTGCCTCCAGAAGGAAATCTACATCCTAACAAAAAATCTAGTTCCTTGTCACCAACATGGCTGTGGATCATGTTAACTGGTAGGTCGTTCGTGATTTCATTTTCTATCGTGTAGACGCGACCTGGCATACGATGGTTACATTCATGTTCCAGGTGTCCCGGTTTATTACAGTTGTAACATATCTGTTCTCTGCCTTCTTGTAGCTTAATGTGGGGTTGAGGCCTAGGCTCTTCTTTTACATTTTTTCTCACTCCTAAACCATTGGATAACCAAAGGCTAAGGTGGTGACAGTACCTCATTGGGCATATGAACTTCATCACTGAGATCACTGCCCAGGGTGGAAGAGTCCCAAGAAGGACTCAACGGCCATATGTCCAGATGGGCAGTGGGCAGACTTTTACATCTGCTCGGCATATAGACGACAACACCCTCCATGAGCCCCCAGCTGCCATGACAGGTTTTTGATAACCGAAGACTAGGGGCTGACACATTACCTGATTGGGCATATGCACTTTCTCACTGAATCACTGCCCAAGGTGGAGGAGTCTCAAGAAGGACTTAACGGCCAAGTGTCCAGGACAAAGCGAGCCACTAGTATTGTGGAGTTTCGACTGTGGTCAACAGCCTGGAGAGGGATGGTCTCCGCCTGGTTCATTTGCCCAAGACACACCAAATGAAATGATAACTTTACTTCAAACTATACCAGATCGGTCGTCTCCCGGAACAAGGACCGCACCTTCTGTCTTGCACCAGGGCAGAGGTGATAAGTGTGCTACTGGTCCACTCAAAACTCTGTGCTAGAAAGAACATCAGCTTCAGTACTTGGAATATCATAACATTAAGAACGCCTGGAAAGGTAGAGGAACTGACACACGAAATGAACAGACACCATTGGGCCATCCTGGGACTGTGCAAAGTACGATGGAAGAACCTTGGGGAAACATCAACACAGGACAGCCATAAGCTATACTATTCTGGCAGAGATGATAACCATGAACATGGTGTCAGATGTATCGTCCACAAAGACATCATGAACACTGGCCAGTTGGCCAGTCTCCAGCAGGCTTAGCACCATACGCTTGATGCAACCCTACTCAATATCACCATTGTGAAAGCTTAAACACCAACTACACACCATGATGATGAAGAAATAGAGGACTTCTACAACCAACTGCAGGACGTCCTGAACAAGGCCACAAAGAAAGACATTCTTGTAGTACAAAGAAACTGGAATGCTAAAATAGAAAAGGATGCCATTGAGAACTGGAAAGGCACGTGGACACTACTGCAATACAGATACAAACGACAGAAGCTTAAGGCTTCTGGAATTTGCCAGCTCTAATGATCTGAAGCTGGTGAATACGTTTGGTCCACACAAAGCATCCAGACGATGGACGTGGTCAAATGGAAAGCACCATAACTAGATTGATTATATCATGGTGAAGAGGCGTGTCCATACTAGTGTAAACATTGCTAAGACAAGAAGCTTTCCAAGAGCAAACATTGGTAGTAACCATGATTTAGTGATGATAACCCTCCGATTACGTCTAAAGAAAGTCAACAAGCAGGTCGCAACAAAAATCAAGTACAACCTTGACAAGATAAAAGACCCAGAGGTATCGGAAGCCTTCTAAGCAAAGTTAGGAGGAAAAATTGCACCATTGTTGCTTCTTAGTGCAGAGAACACAGACACAATGATTGACATATTTAACACAAAGCACATCAAAGAGTACTATTATCTTTTCATCTATTGTAATGTCCACCTAACTTGATCATTCTTAAAATCTCATACTACCTAGATTGAGTATTCATTACTTCAATGTGTCATGGAGACAAAGGGTAGCAAGCTTAGAGTTGAGAGTTGAGACTAAAATATTCTCTTCACTATCTTCTCTCAATTGGTGCCAAAAGGATTCTCATCTGTTCATTAATGTTGTCAAGATATGCTTATCGTTGAGTAATATTCAAAAAAGTCGTTTTGGTTCTTACTAACGAGGAAGAGCTCTTATATATCACCTTTATTATTATTACTACTACTACTACTACTACTACTACTACTACTAACAGCAGTCGACCGCACTTGAATATTTCACGCTGCACTTCATCAGCGTTTCAATCCTTTCACCATCAGACTTTGTGCCTAGGGCGTAGAAGACAGACGTATTTATTATCAGACTTTGTTTCTAGTACGTAGAAGACGTATATATATATTATTGTGCCTAGTACGTATACTAAGACAGACATGTGTGTATTATCAGACTTTACGTCTAGTACGTATAAAACAGACATGTATGTATTATCAGACTTTGTGCTTAGTACGTGGAAGACAGACATGTGTACATTACCAGACTTTGTGCCTAGTACGTAGAAGACAGGCATGTATGTATTATCAGATTTTGTGTCTAGTACGTAAAGAATAGATATGTATGTATTATCATACTTTGTGCCTAGTACTTAGATGACAGACGTGCATTTTTTTTTTAGAAATCTATACAACGTAATGAATAGTAAGGAAATATTTCAGTAGAAATCAAAGATGTAGCAATTTAATTGTATCCTTAAATAGCCGAATGTAGTTAGTAAATAACTAAACCAAAAAAATGTTTAAGTACGGTTTTAAATTATTATAAGTAATAATTCAAGAAAGTAATAATATATATAAATATAGTAAATTATTTTTTTTTATCTAATGAGTGTGCTCTGACAACTGTAATTATTTAAAGGTGTACTCTGATTCTTAACGAACATTTAGAATTCATTAGGTGATGTGTGTCCTAACAAATAGAATTATTTAAAGGTATACATTGATTTTTATCATGTATTTTGAATATATATTCTGATATTTCAAAGTAGGGTTAATATATTATTTAAAGTATATATACTCTGTTGTTTTTTTACATATAGTGATGAATACTGAATGATGGATGTTGTGTATGTGTTTTACCTTGCGCAAATTCTTACTGGCATGGTCAGTGGAAATCCTGAAAGTAATCAATTGCACAAAACAGTTTCAGTCAGTGATTCAGGTAAGTGTAATGATAATAGGGGCATACTTTCTCCATATTTAGGTACATCTAGTCAGTAAGTCAGGTAACTGTAATAATAATATGGACATACTTTCTCAGATTCTTATGTAGAGCCACTGAGTCAGGTAATGATAATTATAATGTACACATACTACATTAGTATTTATCAACAGCCCCTGTCAAGTCAGATGTAATAATAATAAAATTTCTTAGACAGCGACATGCTTATGTAATGTAAAATTTCTTAGTGACACACTTATATAGGCCTAGACGAATGTCTTTTTTAAATAGTGATACACGTATGTAATGTCAAATGTACTTAGATTATCACACGAAAATCTGCTCAATGTTTCTGCAGCAACAAGATACAAGAATATTTTATTAATCTCTTCTCTGTCTCCATGTTTCTAAAAAGTAATAAAACACACGAAGAAAGAGTCAAATGAAATATGTCATTGATGTTTATAATTTAATGCAATATCATTATATAACACTTTTAGGCAGCGGAATATGAATCTATCCATAAATGCATACATACTAAATAGGCATTACACTCACAACCACATACTACGTATTTCGCACATAACTCCAACTGTAATTACACCATAGACCACTAAAATCAACAAGAGAGTCCTTGACTTGTTTTGTTTTTTTAACTCCAACTGTAATTACACCATAGACCATTAAAATCAACAAGAGAGTTCTTGACTTGTTTTTTTTTAACTCCAACTGTAATTACACCATAGACCATTAAAATCAACAAGAGAGTTCTTGACTTGTTTTTTTTAAACTCCAACTGTAATTACACCATAGAGGCATAGACCATTAAAATCAACAAGAGAGTTCTTGACTTGTTTTTTTTTAACTCCAACTGTAATTACACCATAGACCACTAAAATCAACAAGCAAGTTCTTGACTTGTTTTGTTTTTTTAACTCCAAGTGTAATTACACCATAGACCACTAAAATCAACAAGAAAGTTCTTGACTTGTGTTTTTTAAGAACAACGATATAATGTATAACGTAACAAGGTGTACATCAGACTTGCATTTCAAGAACGAACAAAAAATGTGGGATTTAATAGGCTGTAATACTGTGGGTCGTAACAGGATGTAATCACCAGGCTTGGTTTTTAAGAACATGGAACAATGTGGGATTTAACAGAATGTAACATTTGTGGGACATAGCAGGGTGTACTCGCCAGACTAGCTTTTAAAAACGATAAAATGTCTGTAAAAAAAAATATGAGACGTAACAGGATGTATACATCAGACTTTTTTCAGACATTGAAGTTTTCGTGCTTCAGCCATTTTAAGGCGCATACTCAATGTTCCATTTTAACTAATAATATGGGTAGCTGGCAATTTATGAGCCTAGGGGCAACAAAGTATGAGGCACTGCATATTTGATATAGGTTTCCACTTTTTAAAAAATGTTCAAGAATTAAATGGACATCATTGATTGCATATGAAAGGGTGTGCGACGGTCACGCATGCGTGCAATTTTGAAAGAGTACTTGGGTCGAACATGAGGCATGAACATAACTGGAGAACATGTTACCACATGAGAGATTTTTTTCAGTTTACCGTTTACCCCACCCATCGTAGTTAAAAATAGTTTAAGTAACAATAACTATAACCTGTTAACCCTTTCGAATCCCATCAAACACTTCCTCACCGTTTTCTGAAGAAAATCGTCGATAAATTTAAGCTCAGAAAATAGGGAGTGAATAAGAGAATATATATCGTGACACGGACACGCCGCTTAGTTAATGAAGATAATTATTATTATTAATTAATCTTTCATAACTAATTTCAAATGACGAGAATATTAATTCAATTTTATTAATTATCCTCTAACAGACTCCACTCGTCTCTCATTTGGCGGATAAGGTTATAAACGTTTTCTCAGTTTCACAACATCAGCCAATATTTACAGTCACATAAGGTTTCCATAAGTGGAAAACTTCTTACTAAAGGAGAAGACAAATCCTGCTTTTAATTAATATTTAGCGAGCCCCATCCACCCACTTTCTTCTCCAAGTAAGATTATCAATATCAATATGCGTAAGAAGGTCAGTAAATTTAACAATAAATTTATTAAAAGAAAAATTAAATATACAAATGACAATTACAATGAAATAGATAACTTGACATCAATATTCCATGAACTTATGATCAGATAATTATTGTTTACAGTTTCTCTCTACATATGTATAATAATAAAAAATATATAATTATACTTCAACAATAGAGAATATAAATTGCAGGTTAATCCTGTCTGAGAAAAGATTTGGAATTATTAGAGTTAAGTAGTTAAAGTCTTTTTACGTTAATTGGATTAAGTTTTGCTTCAAGAGTCTAACATTTGCCTTTGCAACAACTTCACAATGTAAAAATGTTCGCGTGACAGCACGTGTTCCCGCCTTACACATAGAAAATACTGAGGAGTGTTTCCTCTCAACCAACCTGGCACTTTCTTCTGCCATCACTTTCTTGAGCAGAACACAATCACAATGGTTCTGGTACTCACTGTACTGATGTACTGAGCATCCCTTGCTTTGGTACATCAAGTAGGGGTGTAGCATACTCCATTATGCTTTCACACACAGAAACAGACATTTCCACGCTTTCCGGTCATATGACTTAAAACCAGCAAATGCATAGAGGGTAATTGTAACCTTGAGACTTGGAGCTTGCAACTCGACACTCCAGATTTCAACTCAAGTCCAAAAAGAAAAAGGGCTTATGTTCCCTGTAACATATAATCAAGGAGCAAGTCTTAGTTTCAATAGGGTAACATGGAAGGATGTGATAAGACATTAGTTGACAGGACATGACATGGCATGACTCTACTTTCAGTCGTTATACAAGTTAAGTAAATGTACAGTATTCAATAACAATCAATGTTGCTATTAATATAGTTACAAGAACATGAATTCATATAAGATTATAATCAATGTGTTTTAGACAGTTCACAATTATCAATAAGACAATTGGTTGACCACATTAATCACATAATAAAACAAATAATAAACATTGATCCAACAAATGCTGGAATAAATCAGTTTCATGTAGAAATATTAAGAAAGAAATAATAATGTGTTTTAAATATAATTTATAATTCCTGCATTAGTAAAGTAGATTTCTGTACATAAATATGCAGAAAAATCCCATTAGGATTTAACCTTGGTATGTTTATCATTCAACAAGGGAGTAATTCGCGACTGTTCCTGGAACAATGGAAAATGTCCACAAGGTTTGGTATGAGTGCTATATTTAGATTCACTTCACTGACAGAGACATTGGGGAAAGCCGAAAAGGAGTTTTTTTCTAAGAACACGATTTCTAACTTACAGTGTAGAGAAATAGAAAAGAGATGTGATCCTTTAGAGTCATAATTAGTGCCTAAATCCACCCACTAAGTGACTAAATCCAGTAGCATGACATGGTGCCACCATACATGCTGATTTAGGCTGACACTTGGGTCAAAACGTGGGTTTAATTTCTTCTCTAGGATACTTTTAGTCATGTACACAAAGTGTAATGATAGATTCTTAATACAGTTCAGGTTTCTCAATTATTTCACAATGTGGTGTCCCAGAATATGACAATGACGCGAGTGCTCTGTGTCACTAATCTGTAGGATGTTTGTATTAAAAACAATATACTAAACTCTATCACTAACTTAAATTATGTATGTATAAATAGAATACACTAGTGCTCTATCCGTAACTAACTTGTGTATGTATAAATAAATACACTAGTGCTGTTTATCACTAAACTACATCATGGCTGTATAAAAAACAATATACTAAACTCTATCTATCACTAACGTAATTTTTGTATGTATAAATAAAAATACACTAGTGCTCTATCCGTACTAACTCGTATCATGAGTGTATAAATAAAATTACAATAGTGCTCTATGTCACTAACCTGTTTCATGTGTGTCAATAAAATACACTAAAACTCTACCCGACAATATCGTGTGTATACAAAAATACACTATAACTCTCATGTCATTAACCCTTAACAAGCATGTACAAAAGAAAATGCACTATAACTCTCATGTTATTAACCCTTAATAAGCATGTACAAAAGAAAATACACTATAACTCTCATGTCATTAACCCTTAACAGGCATGTACAAAAGAAAATACACTATAACTCTCATGTCATTAACCCTTAACAAGCATGTACAAAAGAAAATGCACTATAACTCTCATGTTATTAACCCTTAACAAGCATGTACAAAAGAAAATACACTATAACTCTCATGTCATTAACCCTTAACAGGCATGTACAAAAGAAAATACACTATAACTCTCATGTCATTAACCCTTAACAGGCATGTACAAAAGAAAATACACTAAAACTCCATTGTGACTAACGTGTATCGTTTACAGGCGTACCTCCCTTTAGAGCGCTTCATTAATATGTTGGATTTCAATTATATTCATTAACTTGGCACTTGAATTGCTCTTAACGTGGTTTTTGGTAGTGATGCATATATCCCCTAACTCAAAGGTTAGCAATCAGTATTGTAGCGATTATTACATTTATTATTTTTACTTTTGCAACTTTTTTAGGCCCAGCGCTATTGCGCAGTTAATAAATGATGGTGTAAATGTGTCTTTTAGATTTGTACATGCAGTGGCAAGTGAAATAATGTCTGAACTTCGCTTTAATCTTATATTTCTTTTACCTCGGTGGTCGGAACCGTAACTAACTGTATTAGCCAGGTAAGTCTGTATGTATTAAAAACATCAAAGTTCCATCCGTGACTAACTCGTATCATATATGTCTAAAAATACACTGAACTTTTCTCCATGACTAACCATTAACAGGTATGTGTTAAAAATACACTGAACTTCTCTCCATGACTAACCATTAACAGGTATGTGTTAAAAATACACTGAACTTCTCTCCATGACTAACCATTAACAGGTATGTGTTAAAAATACACTAACCTTTATCCGTGACTAATCATTATCAAGAATGTGTGTAAAAAAAAATACACTATAGCGCCGTTTGTGTGCTGGACCCGTCCCGTAACATACATCTAAGAAAAGGGAGACAATCACACTCTAAATAAATGCACCATTACCAACAGTATAGAAAAAAATGACACTAACAATCTGTCCGTGATTACCTGGTAACTAAAAGATTTTGAATAACGAGCGATGACACTAACGATAACCTTTGACTTTCTCTCATAATATAGAACATGAGATAACGAAACTAGATTACAACAACAATAACAGAATAACATGTCTAGAACAACAATAACAGACTAACATGTCTAGAACAACAATAACAGACTAACATGTCTAGAACAACAATAACAGACTAACATGTCTAGAACAACAATAACAGGACTAACACATAACGAACAACAATAGCAGGACTAGCACGTATACAAAAGCAATAACAGACTAACACATAAAGAAAAATGGTTGCAGGACTTATTTGTCTAGAACAACAATAAATGGAATAATAAGTGTAGAAAAACAATAACAGGATTAATACGTGTAGAAAAGCAATAACAGGATTAATACGTGTAGAAAAGCAATAATAAGACTACATTAAATGAGAAATGCACTAGTAGAAAATAACCACCAAATCTTTATCAAAATTCATGAAGCCCCACTATCTGTTTCAGTAAAGCTCAAATAGAAATCACTGACTGTTGTTGTACATTGCGGAAATGCTATTACACTTAATCTCTTCCCATACTTACTGGACATTTTTATTTTAAAAGTGAAACATATTTAAATATTTCAGGCGCTCCTGTGCGAGGAATGTTGACAGTTGTAGCAGATATTGACTTTTCACTTGCTAATAGATCAGCAGAACGTATGAAACGGCAATCTCCAACAAATAAACATTTCACGGAAGAAGACAAGATTATTCTTCTGAAAAAACACAATGAATTCCGCCGCCTACAAAATTCTTCGGATATGGCGTTAATGGTAAAATATTTATTCCGAAAGTTGTTTTGAATAGGTACAGTTAAAAGGCTTAATGGACTGAAATGAAAAATACGCAGGCATACATAAGTATAAAATAATCACAAATATTTTGAGTTATTTTAATTATTTAGAATTAATGTAAATTGACTGAATACATATTTCAGATGAACGTTGATTTGTGGTGTGATAGCACACTAGACGCGATAGATAATGTCAAACAAGGCATTCTAGTTCCTACTTTACTAAATCATATAACATGTGACTTGAAGTCTTAAGTATAGTCTTTATTCATAACGTCATGATCACAAGATAAATGTGACTTGAAGTCTTAAGTATAGTCTTTATTCATAACGTCATGATCACAAGATAAATGTGACTTTACACAAATATAACTACAAGGTTAAACACTGAATTGTTTTAAGAATAGTTCACTAACACTTTTTAATGGATATGTTGTATTCTACTTAAAATGTCTTTTTTTAACATTCATACAATAATGTATTTCATTTTCTTGGAGAAAAAAATCATCGATTAATTATGAATACGTTTGTTTGCGTTATTTAGGTAAGCTTTCCATACTTTTGAATATATATGTTTTATTGAAATGTATTGAGCATTTTGTTTTTGTGTAACCCTATGCGTGGGTTTGCGTATGTGTTAGAGTGTGTGTGTGTGTGTGTGTGTGTGTGTGTGTGTGTGTGTGTGTGTGAGTGTTGCCATGGATACCAAAATGTTGTTACTTAATTAACTGTGTGCATTTATTTTTATTATTCCATTAAACATTTAAACATTTGCTGTAATGGAGTGTGAAATTATTGTAAGCTAACAAAGGTATAAATCCTGCTGTGCGCTATGACGTAAGCTTACAGTGGTCAATATTTTGACGTATATTGGAAGAAATAAATACCTGTGCTTGAGTAAAGTGTGAATTAGTAGATGATCAGAAATGACAGAGACATTGACCATTTCTGTTTGAAATAGATACAACTGATTATGTGCAAATTGTTTAGAATGATTAAACTTGTGGCCTGTCTAAGTAGCTAGCAATAACCGGTTAATGGTCAACCGGAATCATTTGGAAAAGAAGTGATGGTAGAATTAGCTGTTCTGTCAAAGTATGTGTCTACATATTGGCTGTTCTGTAAAGGCAATGTCCACATAAATTATTAGCATTTTTTAAAGGCAATGTTACATATTAGCTGTTTTTAAAGCAATGCCCACATATTAGCTGTTCTGTCAAGGCCTTGTACACGTCAGCTACTATTTGTTCATAGTGTTTTCGTGTAATGTTTGTAGTGTCGGACTGGAAGTCCAGCAGTCTTGTAAAGGTGTCCTTGTTGTAAGCAAGATTGTGGTTACCTTCATTGTTAGGTTGCTTGGTGACCTTGTAAACACACTTTGTGGTTGCCTTGATTGTTACAATATATTTAAATTATTATTACTTAGTTAATATTCATAATGCCGATAAAATCAAACGTCATGAAATATACCTTATATGGTTTCTTACAGATGTTTGTGCATATTTATGTGCGTTAAAGTATTTTGAGTGTATGTTTATAATTTGCACATTTACAATGTATAAAACTATGAGTGAATATGCATAAATACAAAAAGATAGATAGATAGATAGATAGATAGATAGATAGATAGATAGATAGATAGATAGATAGATAGATAGATAGATAGATAGATAGATAGATAGATAGATAGATAGATAGATAGATAGATAGATAGATAGATAGATAGATAGATAGATAGACAGGTAGGTAGGTAGGTAGATAAATAGATAGGTAGGTAGGTAGTTAGGTAGGTAGATAGATAGATAGATAGATAGATAGATAGATAGATAGATAGATAGATAGATAGATAGATAGATAGATAGATAGATAGATAGATAGATAGATAGATAGATAGATAGATAGATAGATAGATAGACAGATAGATTGATTGATTGATTGATTGATTGATTGATTGATTGATTGATAAGTTAATTTCTTCATAAATATAATCAAAAAAGAATTTAATTTTTATTTCTTTAGGATTTGTATATTATGTTTTTCTTCTTGCGAAAACAAATAACTTTACTCGTAATTGTATATAAAACTTTCTTCATTGTTTTCTTCTTGCAAAAGCAACTAACTTTCATCGTAATCGTATATAATACTGTTTAAATGTTTTCTTCTTGCGAAAACAAATAACTTTACTCGTAATTGTATATATTACTTTCTTAATTGTTTTCACTGTCACATCTCTTTTAGACATGGAACGATCGCTTAGAAAAATTTGCACAAGACTGGGCTAATGGATGCAAATTTGAACATAGTACTGGTCGTGACAACCCGAACTTAGGATTTAGTTATGCCGGCGAAAACTTGTGGGCTGGATCAGGTAAAAAATCAAAATTATATCTGTAAAAAGCTTAATGACGTTATACAGAAGAAAAGTCGATGATTACATTTGTTTATTGCCAAATGCATGATTTTTACATTTGTTTATGTTCATTGTTTGTTCATGACAGAAAAATAGTTACAGACATTTTACTATAAACAAAATCATTCATGAGCATACACCACGGGAAGCTCATTACAATAAATATATCATAACAAGCATAATACGTAGCAGTTACCAATAATAAGATGCTTGGAGATAATATTATATTAAATTAAGAAATCACCTAAAACCAAATACAAACGGGCTACTACGATATGAGTGCAATTGCTGGTTCTACATAGCATGACGCTTTGATAGTTCTTTCTTGGCAATATAAAAAATTATGCTTTCATTGTTCTTTCCTGGCAATATAAAACATGATGCTTTGATTGTTCTTGCTTGTACTACATAGCTTGACACATTTTATTGTTCTTGCGTGGGACAAAACTTGACACAGTTATTGTTCTTGCTTGGCACTACAAAGCTTGACAGTCACGCTTACATTGTTCTTGCTTGACACTTCATAGCTTGACATTTTCATTGTTCCTCTTTGGCACTACATCGTTTAACACTTCCACTTCCATTGTTCTTGACTGGAACTATTAGCTCTACACTTCCATTGTTCTTGCTTGACACTACATAGCCTGGCGTTTATTTTTCCACAATTCTTGTTGGCACTACTACATAGCTTGCCACTTCCACTTCTATTGTTCTTGCTTGGTACCACTAAGCTTGACCCTTTCGTTGTTCTTGCTTTGTACCACTAAGCTTGACCCTTTCATTGTTCTTGCTTTGTACCACTAATCTTGACCCTTTCATTGTTCTTGATTTGTACCACTAAGCTTGACCCTTTCATTGTTCTTGATTTGTACCACTAAGCTTGACCCTTTCATTGTTCTTGCTTTGTACCGCTAAGCTTGACCCTTTCATTGTTTTTCTTGCTTGGTACCACTAAGTTTGACCCTTTCATTGTTCTTGCTTGGTACCACTAAGCTTGACCCTTTCATTGTTCTTGCTTTGTACCACTAAGCTTGACCCTTTCATTGGTCTTGCTTTGTACCACTAAGCTTGACCCTTTGATTGTTCTTGCTTGGTACCACTATCTTGACCCTTTCATTGTTCTTGCTTGGTACCACTAAGCTTGACCCTTTCATTGTTCTTGCTTGGTACCACTATATTTGACCCTTTCATTGTTCTTGCTTTGTAACACTAAGCTTGACCCTTTCATTGTTCTTGCTTGGTACCACTAAGCTTGACCCTTTCATTGTTCTTGCTTGGTACCACTAAGCTTGACCCTTTCATTGTTCTTGCTTGGTACCACTAATCTTGACCCTTTCACTGTTCTTGCTTTGTACCACTAATCTTGACCCTTTCATTGTTCTTGCTTTGTACCACTAAGCTTGACCCTTTCATTGTTCTTGCTTGGTAACACTAAGCTTGACCCTTTCATTGTTCTTGCTTGGTAACACTAAGCTTGACCCTTTCATTGTTCTTGCTTGACACTGAATAGGTTGACACTTACACTTACATTATTCTTGCTTGGTAATACATAGTTGACACTTACACTTACATTGTTCTTGCTTGGCACTTACACTTCTATTCTTCTTGCTTGGCACCATCTTTATTGATTGTTGCTGTGGCATGCTGATCTGTCAGCAAATGCAGACATATATGTAAGTGCCCAATAGTGATCCCACTATTGTACATGCCATTGTTGTGAGTTAGTTTCGTTGAAGTTATATCTATTAATCATTCTCATTCTAAGTTTGGACATGTAATCTGGTTTGGGATAACGGACAGACAGATGAAGGAAATATGATGTAGTAGTGGTCTAATAGGAGTTCATGAGGGATAGTAATAAAAATTACAATATTATCGCCACATCTTTACATTATTCAATATATTATCGTATACTATCATAAAGTGATTTAAATCTACAAACTTAATTTGACAAATGTAGGCTTTGTCTGTGTGGACGCATGTTTGAGGAATGCTAAATCAGCATAATGACAAACACTGATCAGCGCTTCTTAATATATTTCATAGTACTGTAACAAAACATCTCCCCTCAGTCACCTACAGCCTCTCACTCACTCACACATACAAACTTCTTTACACTAGCATGTACATTTACAAACATGCACTCATGTACGCACACTTGCACACATACACGTATGTTCATACGCACTACGACAGTAATGACTGATTAACTCTAAATTCTAGGCCATCACTCCCCATCACCCAATATCTCACCTTCCGTCAAAGGTTTCCCGCAAATGACAAGTTAATCCTATGTAGAACCTAATGGTGCACTTGTCACTTCTGACTTTAGACTTGTTCCTGATTTCGTAATAAACAATTTGGGGATCGTTGTCTTTATGTACTGAATGAAAGTGCAAGCACTGAGTCCTAACTTCAGAAATGTCCTATTTCGAAACTATTTTCCTATTACCTAGTAACACAATAGAACTATTTCCCATTTATGTGAACACTCAGCAAAAATATTTCTTTATTACATGTTCATACACCAGAAACTATTTTTCATTGTTTACATGTAAAATATTTTTTATTATTGGGAATGTGTTCCTGAAACACTGTCCCTAGGACTTGTCCATGGCGCTGGTATGATAAAGTGTGGTGCCTAATTTGATGTGATAAACTGTGTTGCCTAATTTGATGTGATAAAATGTGGTGCCTATTTTTGTATGATAAAAGTGTGGTGCCTATTTTGGTATGATAAAGTGTGGTTCCTATTTTGGTATGATAAAGTGTGGTTCCTACTTTGGTGTGATAAAGTGTGGTTCCTATTTTGGTATGATAAAATGTGGTGCCTATTTTTGTATGATAAAGTGTGGTTCCTACTTTGGTGTGATAAAGTGTGGTGCCTATATTGGTGTGTTAAGTGTGGTGCATATTTCGTTTCGAAAGTAAACGTTTTCAAAATTATGTGTTTGTCATTTGTAGTGTAAACACTCGAAATATATTTTGCTCCATATCCAATCAGGGGATAAAGGCAGATTTTGCATCGTTTCCGAATGAAGTACAAAGATATAAGAAGCCAGTGAAAATATGGTGTTTGTCTCGTTCAAATGTGTGATTTTTAAAATCTTTAGCAATATTAGTTTGTTCTAAGCTTGGTGATAATACACTTAGAAACACAAGCGAGTGTTTTGTTGGAGGCTTTTGTTGGAAAGATGACTTGATGAGTTTAATTTGTTGTAGTTCCATGTAAGTTTTGTTCAGTTTTACTTATTGTTTTAATTTTTAATATTATTTGCTTGTAAGGTTGATTTAGTTTTCCTTCCATGATGTTTTTTATTTGTAATATTAGTTCCATGTAAATTTGATTTGTAATTTTAGTTCCATGTAAGTGTGATTTAGTTTACTTCCATGTTTCTTTTATTTGTAATATTAGTTCCATGTATGTGTGATTTATAATACAAGTTCTGTGTAAATTTGATTTGTAATATTAGTTCCATGTAAGTTTGATTTATAATACAAGTTTATATGTAAATTTGATTTGTAATATTAGTTCCATGTAAGTTTGATTTATAATACAAGTTCCATGTAAATTTGATTTGTAATATTAGTTCCATGTAAGTAATATTTATTCTTAAATATCTTGAAATAACTAAACATGTATGCAAGGAATATGATTGTGACTTTAAGATTTTATAATATTAGTTCCATTTAAGTAAGATATGTAATGTCACTACAAACTTCTTAATGGATACTTGTATATTGTATGCCTCAAGTCAAATGAATAAATAATATATTTATATATCATGTGCCTTAGCTTTGCTGTGATAACCCTAACGGCACATTCTTTGGAAAGTCCAACATATAACACTTTTCTAATCTGTACTTATTATATTACAGGCTGCCTCTATCCACACTTCCCAAATTAGTATTCCATTTTCATTTGCCTAGATATTTCTTACATTTATTATACAATTAGTAAAATAATTATTTCTCTCTTCTTAGGTGGATATGATGCAGAGAGTGTCGTGAAAAGCTGGTATAGCGAGATTATCGACTACGACTACGACAATAATAGGTGTCAGGCAGGGAGGGTGTGTGGGCATTACACACAGGTAAACACTGTCTTACTCAAAGGATTGCGTGTGGGCATTACACACAGGTACACACTGTCATACTCAAAGGATTGCGTGTGGACATTACACACAGGTACACACTGTCTTACTCAAAGGATTGCGTGTGGACATTACACACAGGTACACACTGTCTTACTCAAAGGATTGCGTGTGGACATTACACACAGGTACACACTGTCTTACTCAAAGGATTGCAACAGAAATCACACGTTATCAGTGCAGAGAAATTAATTTCCTTCCGTTACGCAAATACCAGTCATTCAGAGAAATTTTCCTCCTTCCATTTCTGAATAAGCGCAAACAAATCAATACTCTTACATTATTTTTTTTTCAAGAAGTTCACGAGAAACAATTAATTATTTGCTGGTTTGAACTACAAGCAGACATTTTGCCAGTCACAAAATGATATCTCTGCAAGACGTTATTTATTTTCATGAAACATGTGATTTTTCATTGAGGCTGTTATAACGAAATTATAAAGGAATTAAGTATTGTGTAAGATGGTTGAAAAGCGAAGTGTAAAATATATTGGGGAAATAGCTGGCTTTATATTTGTATATGCGTCACTGTCCCCCACTACCAAGGACTGGAAGTTTTTACTCCTGTACTTTGAGCGAGTATTGTAGCACAGTAGTGGGTGGGGTGCGCATTTTAACAAAGGACTAAATAATACATTTAGTCTTTAAACAATACAAATAAATTAATACTTTTCTGTTTCTCTGAGTTAACAAATGACTAAATAATACATTTAGTCTTTAAACAATACAAATAAATTAATACTTTTCTGTTTCTCTGAGTTAACAAATGACTAAATAATACATTTAGTCTTTAAACAATACAAATAAATTAATACTTTTCTGTTAAATAATACATTTAGTCTTTAAACAATACAAATAAATTAATACTTTTCTGTTAAATAATACATTTAGTCTTTAAACAATACAAATAAATTAATACTTTTCTGTTAAATAATATATTTAGTCTTTAAACAATACAAATAAATTAATACTTTTCTGTTAAATAATACATTTAGTCTTTAAACAATACAAATAAATTAATACTTTTCTGTTAAATAATACATTTAGTCTTTAAACAATACAAATAAATTAATACTTTTCTGTTAAATAATACATTTAGTCTTTAAACAATACAAATAAATTAATACTTTTCTTCTTCTCTGAGTCAATATAAGATTGATAGATAATTTAAACATGGCGTGTTGAATATATTCTACTTTCCAGTATACCTCCTTAAATGACTGAGTCCAAATGTATATGAAGTTGAAGTTGAAAGCAAACTCTAACATTTTAAATTAACACTATTGGAATTCACATTAACATTCATCAGACAATACATCATTAAATAATCCAAATCCGAGAAGAAAAAGCAAGCAATATGGAACATGTTAGGTCAAAAAGTCCTGACAAATTACTCTCTCTAAATCTCTATCTCTAATATGAAGTGTAAAACAAATTTACTTTACTTTATTAAAATTAGACAGTTTTGTATGTCACGTGAATAATTTCAAATTATATTCAAGTATCTTACAGATATTTAACAATGTCTAACATCTAACTGCAGTCCTGATTTTCATCCATAGTATGACTTACAGCTAAAAATAATATCTGACATCTTACTGCATTTCTGATTTTCATCCACAGTATGGCTTCACAGCTCAAATCATTGCCCGAGGTCTTACTGCGGTCCTGATTTTCACAGATCTCTGAATGACAACACTCTTAGAGTAGTCTCCCCTCTCTAGGTGTTCTCTTGTAAAAGCTCAACGATGACTTCTTGATCATTTATAGAAAGCGTCTAAAAATAGTCGACCATGTGGAAAATCAAATACGTATACACATCTATTCTGTCATTTTGGATTTCAGATTAAATTACCTGTTTCTAGCAAATTATACTTTTAAGGACAATTAATTTAATCAAATGCGGGTAATGTTTTCCTGCTGCAGTTTTTGACATTTTTAAAACTACCATTTACTCTTAAAACATTCGTATTACAGCATTTTTTAAAATTTTATTTACTATAATAAAGTTATTATATCTAAAATAACCCAGCACTTTGTGAGAAATATATAATATATCTAGAGAATACACGGAATTTACGTAGTCATTATATGGACAACTGTACTTTTCGTGACCGAGAGCTTTTACTAGTACGTCACCTGTAGAAAATCCTACATTTCAATTAAAGCTAACAAAGAGATTGTTCTAGCTGGACGTAATTTCACAATCCCACTTTACAAGTTTAAAGTGTAATTTGAATGACACATTTTGTTCTAGAGAGAGCTGTTTGAGTCACCTCAAGAAATCGTACAAATTTGAGTTTAAAAGTGCACTATACATGACACGTTACTTGTGCTAGATCTGTTTGGAGATCCTAACAAAATCATACACTTTTAAGTTATAGTTGATAAGTGAACAGTACTTGACAGAGATGTTGTGCTAGTGGGTTAAACACACCTAAACAAAATCATACACTTCCATATTAGAGTTGAAACTTGTACTGTAGTTCACCAGACAAGAGGAGGGAGATGTCCAGTACAGTGGCTAGTTTATTAATGTCTAAAAAATTCTTATAAAAGAAACACGCGCAAGACTTCTTTGAACAATGTAAGCGTATTTCATATTGTATTTTAGCAGTCACTTGATGTATTTTTAAATCAAAACATAAAAACTATAAATCTCCAGTCTTTCAAATGCTATTACAAGATTTATATATACGTGTGTGTGTGTGTGTGTGTGTGTGTGTGTGTGTGTGTGTGTGTGTGCGTGTGTTATGTGTGTGTGTGCGTGTGTGAGTGAGAGAGAGGTATTCTGTTTGCAAGAAATGCCTCTTAATACTGAGATCTATATTATCTCTAATCTATACTATAATACACTTCTTAACTGTGGACTGGGTTACGATAGGGTGGCCCCTCTAAACTCCTCCCTACCCAATGCTAATTATCGTATTTAAATATACACTTAGAATTAACATTGACCTGACATATTCCCATGGTGGACTATCTACATTCAAAGTTTCTCTTCTTAATCATTACAGAATGCGCCCATTACCAAGAGCAAGTCATATCTTTCTAAATATATAACATATAATAATGACGGTCAGAAGTCCCCCTACCTAATTAAGCCCTAGGTGTTGATAGGTAATTAAATTTTCACACTCTTTACTGACGGAAAGAGGTAGTTCTGAGTCAGGTAATTAGAACGACAGCACACTTTACTGACAGGTAAAGATTTCCGGGCTAGACTGTTAAGCACAATCAAGCTTAGTGACTGTCAGAAAGCAGGGGGGGGAGGTGTCAAGGGAAGGGTGCATTATCCTATTACACACACACACACACACAAAGTTATAATTAATAATTGTTGTGTTCTTTACAAGAGAGACTGTACTACACAATCTTCTTACAAAGATTACATCGTACAAAATAAGTATAATTAAGCAATTCAGTATTTTTGATTAAATCAATCTATGCTACAAAATATGTAAATCATTATTATCAAGATTTATAACTGTAGACTTTAGGTGTTATGAAGTATATACAACGACTATATGATTTACTTGCAAAACATATTTTCTATCAATTCACATAGTATTCTCTATTGGCAGAAATATATTATGAAAAATGTTTCAGTTATAAAATATCAGGCAGAGTTAGACACATTTATTCACAATTTATTTGCATGGAAATTTACATTAATTATTGGCTAAATAGAAATCATAAAAATATATACAAGTCTGAAATTTGTAACTGATTTTTTTTACTAACAATCCCAAGCTGTTCTCTCACACATTTCAAATTGGGACCTTCAAAATACATCTATTCGCGATGATGGAAATTCGAAGAGTGATTTTGAAAGCTGAAATATTTCAGGAGTTCAATTTTGCGCTCTATACTTTAGCAATTTATATTGGTTGGTTTGGTGTGACCAGTACTCGGACATTGGTTCATCATGATATACGCCTTAATGGCGTTTCTATCTGTCAGCTTTTAAGTACGAGTCAGATATCACTCAGCTAATGGCCTAGGGCATATTTCGACATTGTAATTTCTGAACGTTTTGGCAGACATGACTTACTTCAACATTGTAAACTTTCTGCACGTTTTTTTGCAGATATGCAATGCTTTGAAATTAACTTATGCATGTTGTGAAGATGTATCTTATTTTGACTTTTTATGCATGTACATAATATTCGTCTTTTCAAATCACAATTCTTACAATACTTCTATAGTCACATCCATACAGACATGCGTAATCCTATTTATTGGCAGAGCTCTTACGATACTTCTTAGTCACATCTGTACAGACAGCCATAATCCTACTTCATAGCAGAGCTCTTACGATACTTCTTAGTCACATCTGTACAGACAGCCATAATCCTACTTCATAGCAGAGCTCTTACGATACTTCTTAGTCACATCTGTACAGACAGGCGTAATCACATTTCATACCACAGTTTTTTCGGTACTGCTAAGTCACATCCGTACAGAAACAACCTCAATGTATGGTTGTTGTATCAGTTATCATTTATATATTTTACATTTAATCATGGATTATTAAATAGACGTCTTGTAGTTCCTTGATTTGTCGGCTTGACGTGAATAAGCGTCAAACTGCTAATACATCAGACGTGTTACCTGAAGGTTTGTATTTGTGTAGTGTGAATGTAGTCCTTGACAAGGCTTTTCTCCGGCTATAACTTTGATAAAGTTTACTAAACACCTTGTCATGAAACGAGTTTTCAGTTTTGTTTGAACATTTTAAATTGAAGTAAACAATTTAACAGACTATTCTGTGTGAATGTGTCCTTAGTCGGAAGTGCAAACTTCCGGGAAGAGTAGAGATGGATGGGGGTTGTTGAGCCTTTGATGGGCGTAAAACGAAACATCTAGGTACAGGGCGGAAATCAAAGCTGCGTAGGCAGGGTCAAGTTATCTAATTTTAAGAAAGATGCGTGGGTGTTGTGTATAAATACCTTTCTGTGCCATTGACCATTACACATGTGCCTACTAGACGAAGCTAGGAGATTGGCCGTTGTCCCCTATTGGCTTGGGAGAAAGCTCGAAAAGACCCCTTAAAGACTGGTGAATGTGAGAAGATTTTTATTATAGATTTTATTGTATTGATGTAATATTGAATGATAGTCAGAGATCGGTATGTGTAAATAGGATAAACATATCTAGTCTTGAAGAAAGGACTTAGGGCTGCTTAATTATATAATTTCAGGGACTCAGTGAGCAAGTGCTTGGTGTTTAAAAGTACAAGTGCACTTTCGTTGAAAGCTTGTGGTGGAGAGAACATTGATGCGCACAATCTGGGCGTGGCCAGAGCTTCAATGAACGAACGCTACAGTTAAGTTAAACGAACGAGGAATTGTGGCCCTTGTCTTCCTAGGTCTTCCTAGGTCTTCCAAAAGTCTTCCTTGGTTTTTCCTAGATCAAAGAAACAATGAATTTTGAACAGTTTACTAGAGATAATTTGGACAAATCCGATCAAAGAAGAGAGGCTTAAGAAAAACACGTGTTGATAAATTGTATGCCTTATAATTACTTCTTTCTTTAATTAAAGTTTTATTGTTAATTGTTCACACTTCCTGTCTTATTTAGTGTTAAATGTAGCTGTTGATGTACTGTAAATTCGCGTCACATTTGTACTGTAGTGTCTCTTGTAAGTCAGCGTCATTGTTGTATATTGTTATTAATTTCTGCAGTTATTCTGCTGGGGGCTGACGAGTCAAGTAAATAGATCAGATCAACGCCCCATAAGGAGTCTAGCTGTTTGTATCGGCACTATGGATTAGTGCGCCAGCTGAAATAGATCTGAGCTACTCAGCATTAATACGAGTCACCCCAAGCAGCATATGACACACCTGGTGTGTGCAATACAATGTTGGTGAAATTCCTAAGACAATATTTACTGTTTTGTACTTCCTTTGAAGTATAACGCTAAATGAGGTCATTGATATGGCTTTTATATATGTTATCATTTTCATATACCCTAAGTTTTGTTTTCCGTATCTATAGAGTGAGAGAAATCCCCAGAGGTTGCGTTTTGTCACTTAGTTTCCTGATTTTTCTGTCACTTACCAAAAGTTGTATGAACAAAATCCCTTAAATGGTTTTGCCTGTTATATATTAATATTTAATATCATATTAGTAAAGTTATTTCCTTTTATGTTACAGATAGTGTGGGCAGCATCAAAGGCCCTTGGATGTGCTCTAACTAAGTGTCCGAACATGTACATTGTTGTGTGTGATTATGGCCCAGGGTAAGTTGTCTGTATTTATTCTTGTAAATGTATGTGTGATTGACAGAGAGTGTGCGTGTGGTGTTAGTGTGCGAGTGTGTAATTATGGCCCAGGGTAAGTTGTCTGTATTTCTTCTTGTATAAGTATGTGTGATTGAGAGAGAGTGTGCGTGTGAGTGTGCATGAGATGCAATTAGTCTAGGAACAGCAGGGTCCAACTTATTCAACCCGAGGGCTAAACGGACAACAACAAAAATATAACGTTCACTGGACATTCAAGATAAATGATTTAATTATACCTCACAATTAAAGATCTATTTTATGTTCTAGCGCGAGCCATTCATGATAAATGATTTAATTATGGAGTATAATTAAAGATCTATTTTATATTTGAGAGAGAGCCATACAATTTTACGACTGTCACATTGGGCCCGCGAGACTACAGTTGGACCACGTTGGTCTAGGATATATATTTAACAGTTTGTACGTGTCACTAGGTCACTTTCATAGGATGAGATTGGTCGATAAAATTGCGCTCGATACAGTCACGTGACCCTAACACACGATAATGCTACCAAAGTACTGTCAACAGTAACTGTTACTTGTAAATATTCAAAGAACTTATCTTATTTTTGAAATAGCAGTCATACTTATCACATATATTACATAAACTGATATGATATATATATGATACAATACGTTGTCTTACGGTATGATTTGTAATCAAGTATAATATAATATAATATGATATGATATAATATAATATAATAATATAATATAATGTAATGTAATGTATCGTAACATAACATAATATAATATAATATAATATAATAACTAATACTGCAGTTCTGAATTAGTTATGGACATTCTGAATATATTGATTTATATTCGATATATTCATTCCAAAATTTCAAGTCACCTTTGATTTGAAAGGAATGCATTAATTATTTTTTAAAGGTCTAATGACACATAGACTTGTTCTTTAAATTGCCGTATAATTTTTAATGAGAGAAATGCATTCAAGTATAAAAATACAGGCATGTGATAGAATTTTAAAGGGTCTTTTTCAGTTTCAATTACAAAAGCTAGAATTTAGAAAATAATTTTTATTACACATTATTCTTTATCACGAATCAAAATTTCAGACGAGGTCAGTATACCCTCTTCATATATTTAATCTAAGCGTAAATACTTAGAAGAAAGTGTTGGTACCCCATAAAATGGACAATACGAAATACATAATTGTTGGTCATCATTCCAGTGGCTCATTCGCACCCAGAGGAAGGTCCTCACATATAGGACAGACATACTGATGGATATAATGACACGATAATGGACACAATGGCTATGATTAAATGAATTGTACATGAAATGAATATGGTAAGAAATAACACAAGACAGATGAAAATTAATAAAATATTTATATTAAAAAATTAAACAATAAAGAAAAGAAAATAACAATCAATTACAAAATCCACATAGCACAATTATTGTAATGTCTATCAGAGAAAAGTTTAGCCTTTCGTAGCTAGTTAGACTTTCCCTGAACATGTTCATATAGTTTCTTCTCAGTTCTCCAATATCAAAATGTTTGCACAAAGTTCCCAATAGTTCACTATTGTTTCTACACAGTTCTCTAACCACTCTCACACTCCAGGCCAAATGTACTATTTTCAGTTAACTTAGTTACACTAGTGGAGTCTAGCATCGTCACTGGTTGAGTCTATGTAGACTTCATGCTCCTAAGTGAGGTAATATGGTATTCATACCAACTAACAGCTGATACACTTCATCAAACTGATGCTACCAACAGGAAGCAATGCTACCTAGATGTAAAGCAAACAGCAGCTATGGTGAAATACTGCAATTAATAAATACAAATCAGAGGCTGCGAACATTAACTATATAGTGCTCTTTAGATAAAAGGCTAATCATCTTCTCTGAGCACAATTTCACTACCCTGAAATAAACATAAATTGATTATACATGGCAAATTATCATGATTATACTTTACACAAAATTACTAATAACAAAATGTTATAAAATGCAGCTCTACCTTTTAACAGCATACACATTTCCTTATAAACCTCATACACACTTTTCTTTAAGCCTTTTGGCTTTCATTCATGCAGACTTTCATATTTACACTACCTCGAAATCTGGGCTTCTGCTGCACACACGATACGTGTCTTTACTGTGGGGGGAAAAGCACACGGCTTGTGTTTACTCCCCTATTTAAAGGCTATTCAGTTGACCTAAGGGCAGGACTGCATCCAAGCTCTTTCAGTCACACGTAGGATTTAACTACAACTTCTATCTTACATCCTAAAGAACCACCTCCTTTCCCCTTCTCATTCAGGCACACTTACAATCAAGGTCATCTCTGCCTACACTACATGTGTTTACTATACTTGACTGGCTGGATTTTTGCTTGACCTTGGTTCACAACAAGGTGGGACTTGCTGGGGAAAAATACATTAGTTAACTAGCTTATTTCTCTTTGACCTAGAAAACATCTGTTTTACGGGTGATACAATGGCTACATCATATGTGTGTATATGCTCGCATTTGACTCCCCTTTGCATCTACATTTAGATTTTATTTACTACTCATTTCTTATTACTAATTTATATTCTCTTTTTTAAATTCTACTTGTTTAAAAATATTTTTAATGACCAAATAATTTTATATTTTATTTCGGTACTATAATTGCTTTTATGTTGAATTCCTAGTGTGTTATATTTTGAACTTTGAAATTAACTTTCACTGCTTTACTAGAGCACATGAGGTACTTATGTATTCAACTCTTGAAGAGAAAGTAAATCTGGTTTGCTGGACGTATTGAGATCATTTGGAATTAAATTTGTTATTTAAATGTGGCTGATTTAATTCGTACTATTTCTTTTATCAGAGAAGTGTGCAGCATAAGGACTGATAATGCCCAGCAAACCTCAATGTGATTAGCTGCATTTTGTTTTTAACTTGTATACTTTTAAAAATTATTTGGTTGATTGGTTTGCCTGTTCTTACTTTATTTACTGGCAATCTGGCTGTTAGAATTGTTATAGAATTGGAATCTAAATAAACCAATGATTTATAGTGTAATTCTATTTTCGCATACATTCTAATGTATTTAAGAATGATGGATTTAATCATCTTGATGGGAAAAATAATAATTGGGCAAAATTAAACACTGTAATATGAGATTTTCATAATTGGTTTAGCACATTTGGAACAGCCTGATTAATAGCTATGATATTAATCAAAATGTATCAGTAATAATCATTAGGGTATGGTGGATGTTTGGAAAAGCCTGATTAATAGCTCTGATATTAATCAAAATGTATCAAATAATAATCATTAAGATCTGGTGGCTGTTCGGAATTTGAACAATGTGTTTTCTCAAACCATCTTGCCAAGATTATTTCACCTGCAGGAGATTGGATAATTAATTGATTATTAATTACGGTCCTTAATAAGAATATATAGGAACTGAATAATTTTTTCCGAAAATACATTTACAACTGACTAATGTCATTTAAAGATACATTAGCATCAAGTTCAATTCAGTGACCTCTATTAATTGATTTGTATTTGTTCAGTCCTTAACACGTAGTCTGAATTTGTCTAACAAATCTTTCTGTGCAACATTCACTGTACTGGGGACTTCAAAGAGCGTTCTTTTTCAAGGGAGGTAATGATAGAGATTAACTTTTAATCTGCTTAGATGTGAATGTTTGCTTGTGTTACAGGGGAAACTATGCTGGAGCGAGACCATTCCGGAGAGGAGATGCCTGCACAAAGTGTGAAAAAGGAAACGAATATTGTTCCGCGGGATTATGTAGTACGTGTTTGAAGTTAAATTATATGATATTGTTCAAATAACATAAATTATGGTAAACTCACTCTCACAAATGTTTCCACACCTTCCTGTATTTGCCACTTGTTCTTTTATATTTTTTATCCGTATCCGTATTTTATTTATGGGGTTCTTTGTTGTGACAAGTTGGGGAGCACTTGTATTTCCGACATTTATATGTAGTGTTTAAAGTGGCCATCATGCACTGCACGTTAAGAACACATTTTTATGTAGTGTTTAAAGTGGCCATCATGTACTACACGTTAAGAACACATTTCTATGTAGTGTTTAAAGTGGCCATCATGTACTACACGTTAAGAACACACGCACAGTATAAAAAACAACAGAATCCTTAAAAAACAGTTATTAGACATTGTCCAGAGTATCATCAAAACTGAATGACCCCAGTCGTCACTCCTAGTAGAATTTAATATCATAAATTCCTGAGAATGCACAAACCACCCCAAATCTTGTGGACAAATGGCTTATTACGTGATGTAATAAATTAGCCAGTTAGGCTCAGACAATGGCCATACACTGACAAATTGTAGTTACCCATTGGCCATCTACTGGTCGATTGTAAATAACCAATGGGCACTAAAAGGAATTATGGGAAAATACCTTATTGAAGAGACACTTTAGTTTTTCACTCGTGTAGGAGTGTTGTTTCAGAACACATCTTCAAAAGAAGCACTGCTTTGGCACATGTGCATGGATAAGGCCGTCGTGAGTAAATGCAAAGTTATATAAGTCCTGACTTTAAATTTTATGTTCTTTTTCATGCTGAGTAAAAACGTATCCTCCATGCCTTTTGAGCCTAGTATGGAGGTATTTCATTTCCTTTGTAACTCTGTATTCTGTTTGATAATTCTAGAGAGTTCTTTTAAATAATTTTAACTAACAGAAATGTCATGCAGTTTGATTTGGCTAATCTAATTTTAATTAACTTGGTAAGCTCTTGTTGAGAAACTTGTAGCAGTTAATGCAGCGAATCTAAATCTCTGTGAAACTGTTTAGGCATTGATTTGGAGATGTTCACATGATGAAATATCATTGGTTTGGTTAACATGTATTAATTAATATGCATGCAATTAGTATTCATGTTTGTTTAAAGATGCAGTTAAAGAATAAGACTGTTTGGTCAAGGAAGAAAGGAAAAAGATGGAAATTTTTAAATATTAAATTAATCTCATGAGTGTTAAGGAGAGGTAGATGAGCGGGTGAGAGGCTTGTCTAAGCACTCGTGTATAAGAACTTTATTTCTAGGTAAAAGGGCTGGCAATGCTTTTTGAAGATCTTTTTGAAACACTTTTGTTCCTTGTGATTCTGATGTGACTTTGGTCCTCAAAGCAACCTGTGGGCCTTCTTTGACTTCGCAAGCATCATGCATCTCACTCAGTCCATTATTCATCTCACTCAGTCCATTATTCATCTCACTCAGTCCATTATTCATCTCACTCAGTCCATTATTCATCTCACTCAGTCCATTATTCATCTCACTCAGTCCATTATTCATCTCACTCAGTCCATTATTCATCTCAGTACAAGACAAGTCTGACTCACTGCTAATAGCACACAGCCAGCGATGGGCGTTGGCTAAAGGGTCAAGTGACTCTTTCTTTTCATAATCTGACTGCTCATTCTATTTCTTGGTGTGTCATTATGATGACATCATGTTAAGAGAAAAAATACTGTTTCTTTGAAGGCCTCTAAAGCTACTTCCGAACTTTTCAATTAAGAATTTATGAGTGGGCCATATGAGGCCTGAGACTTTATGGGACAGTCAACTATATTATAATCCTGTTAGTACTTTTTTTGGTATTTCCTCATTGTATATGTCAATATTTGTATTTTTCAATGAAGTTGCTATGTAGTGTGTATTTAATTATTTGTTAATACATTTTCTTTACTTATTTATCAGCGACCTCGACATGCGTTGTATTATAATTAGGATTAAAGGTCAGCATGGAGGCATAATAATCTATGAGACGGGTCAGGGTGTTTCACTCCTCAGTTTTGATGTGTGCCAGGTCAGAGTTATTATTAAGTGTTCATTAAAATACTAGGAATTTATTTTGGGGAGAGTGCAAAGGGAACACTTCCAGTCACCCCCAAAATTATCATAGGTATAGAGATGATAATTTTCTCATAATTAAAGGGACCACCTCGTATTAATATAATATACCTCTTGCACTCACATCTGTAGAGATAAAGTGTTATATGTGTATAAATTATATAATATGGTACAATTTCGTACATGTACATATAAAGTATATGTACATCAATTATATATGACGCACATTCACATCTGTACAAATAAATATGAGTAATAGATAGAGAGGGTACACATTCAATAATTTCTATTAAAATGGGAGTATGTTGTGGGTATTTTGAGAAATATATATTAAAGGATAAATAGACTTTTATGAAAGGTGACATATGAAGAGCAGAACACTGCATCAGTCTTGTATACAAGGATGTCAGAAGAAATTATTTTGTGTCCAAGATTCACACTTTAATAAACAATTAATCACAAAGAGATCACGTGTTACGCCTACTGTTTAAAAATCATTTCATGTCTCTTGTTTTTGCTTTGTGTTGCAGGCGCAAAACCTTCAATCACCGGCAGTTCATCTCAGATATTTTCTTCTAGTGTGGCTGTTCTGACTTTGGCTCTGCATTTCTCTGTGATGTCGCAAGCTGTTTTCTGGTGAAATAGAATCATAACATTTGGAATCTGACAGTCTATAAATATTACATAAGTTTACTGCAGACAAGGACCAGTTGTTTTTTTAGTCTGGTTTATAGTCACGCTAATCTATGACCCATTTAAAATATCGAAATGAATAATCCGTATCGAAACATCATTTAAAATATCCAATAATAAATATTTTTTCACTAATAATTTGTTTTTGTTTATAATTTTTCCATTCTAAAACAACTAGAGTGCATAAACCAAAGCGTATCTAAGCGATTAATTAATTGATTAATTCATATATCTATTTATTGATTGATATGGTTGGATGAGTTTCATTCGATCTACTTAACAACTGGCTTCCATGCAAATGCAACATTTATTTTTTTATTATTTACAATATATAATTTAATATTACATGAAAATGAAACAAATTTATATTTTTTATATTATTTACAATATATAATTAAATATTCCATGCAAATGAAACACAATTATGTTTTTCATTATTTACAATATATAATTTAATATTCCATGAAAATGAAACACAGTTATATTTTTTATTATTTACAATATATAATTAAATATTCCATGCAAATAAAACACAATTATGTTTTTGATTATTTACAATATATAATTAATATTCCATGAAAATGAAACACAGATATATTTTTATTATTTACAATATATAAATAAATATTCCATGAAATGAAATACAAATATATTTTTTATTATTTACAATATATAATTTAATATTCCATGAAAATTAAAAACAGTTTTATTTTTTATTATTTAAAATATATAATTAAATATACCATGCAAATGATAAACAATCATGTTTTTGATTATTTACATTAATTCATTTAATATTCCATGAAAATAAACAGAATTATATTTTTAGTATTTACAATATATAATTAAATATACCATGCAAATGAAATACAATTATGTTTTTGATTATTTACAATATATAATTTAATATTCAATGAAAATGAACCACAGTTATATTTTTATTATTTACAATATATAATGAAATATTTTATGCAAATGAAACACAATATTGTTTTTGATTATTTACAATATATAATTTTATATTCCATGAAAATGAAACACAGTTATATTTTTATTATTTACAATATATAATTAAATATTATATGCATAAAAAACTCAATTATGTTTTTCATTATTTACAATATAATAATTTAATATTTCATTAATATTTTTATTATTTAAAATATAATAATTTAATATTTCATTAATATTTTTATTATTTAAAATATAATAATGAAATATTCCATGCAAATGATAAACAATTATGTTTTTGATTATTTACAATATATAATTTAATATTCCACAAAAATAAACACAGTTATACTTTTTATTATTTACAATATATAGTTAAATTTTCCATGCAAATAAAATACAATTATGTTTTGATACAATATATAATTTAATATTTAATGAAAATGAAATGCAGTTATATTATCATTATTTATATTATATAATTAAATATTCTGGGTAAATGAAACCCAATTATGTTTTTGATTATTTACAATATATACTTTAATATTCTAATGAAAATAAACACAGTTATATTTTTTTGTTATTTACAATATATAATGAAATACTCCATGCAAATGAAACACAATTATGTTTTTGATTATTTACAATATGTAATTTAATATTCCATGAAAATGAAACAATTATGTTTTTATTAGTTACAATATATAATTACATATTGCATGCAAATGAAACACAATTATGTTTTTGATTATTTACAATATATAATTTAATATACCATTAAAATGAACCACAGTTATATTTTTTATTATTTACAATATATAATGAAATATTCTGCACAATTGAAACACAAATATCTGTTTGCTTATTTACAATATATAATTTAATATTCCATGAAAATGTAACACCAAATGAAACACAATTATGCTTTTGGTTATTTACAATATATAATTTAATATTCCAGTTATATTTTTTATTATTTACAATGTATAATTAAATATTCCATGAAAATTAAACACAGTGATATTTTTTATTATTTACAATATATAATTAAATATTCCATGCAAATGAAACACAATTATGTTTTGGTTATTTATAATTTATTATTCCATGAAAATGAAACTCAGTTATATTTTTTTATTATTTACAATATTTTATGTTTTTGATTATTTACAATATATAAATAAATATTCCATAAAAATGAAACACATTTATATGTTTTATTATTGACAATATATAATTAAATATTCCTTGCAAATGTAACACAATTACGTTTTTTATTGTCTACAATATATAATTAAATATTACATGAAAATGAAACAGAATTATATTTTTATTATTTACAATATATTATTAAATATTCTATATAAATGAAACAAATACGTTTTTGGTTGTTTAAGATAGAGTTAAATACTCAGCATTTATTTTTATCATTTCTCATTCACTGGGTGGTAATATGCACTTTTTAATTTAACAATAAATTTATTATATCAACAATCAAATATACATATATAAAAATACAATGAAATATATTACATAATATCAGTATTTCCATGAAACCATGTTCGGATAATTTTATGTTTACACAGTCTATATCTTAGAAATCACAGGATAGTCTTATCAGGGAAGATAAATGAAGTTATTAGAAATAAGGATAACAGATTTATATAATCGCATTTAACTACTGCTTCAATAATCCTTCCATGTCCTTTTGCAACAAAAACACAATTTATTATCAGGAGTTATTTCTGTCAGCTCCAAGACACAAATTATTTCCAGGAATTATTACATCAGCTCCACATGCTGTCTTATTTGTAAAAACAATATTTGTAGTGATGTCCAACAACTTCTCTACATTAGAAATATTTTAGGTAGTCAACAAATCTTGCTGCCACACTTACATGCAAACTCAGTATGACAGCTGAGTAAACAGTTGTCATTGCTACGATTAGAAATAACATTTGTAAAGTACAACCAATGAGATTATAGCATGCTTGAGGAACAAACCGAATTGTGAGTAAAGTGCATTTTAGAAGTATAATATCTTCCATGTATTCGTGGAATATATTTTGCTAATGTGCACAGCACGAGGAGACCCATACGTTCAGTATTTATAGTTTAGTTTGGCTGTTAGTAGTTATAATTGTATTATTTCGTGATATGAAATGCTTAATTGATATCATTTCATTTATCCACTTTTACATAAAGTGTTTAGATGTCAATTGTCACTTTCTGCAGATGACATAATTTCTATGTGATATTTACTTGTAGATTACCACAAAACTTGATAATGATTGCCGCCATATTTAGTTCATAAATTTCCGAAGATGGAAAACTTCTTCCCAAAGGAAAAGATAAATCCGTCTTTAACCAAAATTTAGCAATCCCCCTTCCATCCACAAACTATCTCTCCAACATATGGTTATCAATTTGTGTAAGAAGGTTAATACATTTAACAATAAATTTATTAAATCAACAATCAAATACACATTATAACAAATACAGTTAAAAATTAATTGACATCAATATTTCCAAGAAAACACGTACAAATAATTTTCATTGCTTATACAGTCTTATATCCTAACACATAATTAACAGATTAGTGTCAATACAAATCACAGGATCATTCTTATTAGAGAACAAAAATGGAGTTACAGAGTTAAGCGATAATAGTTTGTACACAACCTTGTCAAGACAATGCCACATTAGTCTTTCTTGTGTTTTTATTACAGTGTCACAATACGTTTATGAGAGTGCTGGGTGGGAATGAGGTTTCTCTGTCCACTATTTTATCAATGGAGGGGAACTGGTTTGCTGATTTTTGATCTTGTGTGGTGTTGTAAGGTTTAGAATTAGTTCCTATTTCTACTAGTTTGTTATTTACCTGTTTTGCTTTAGTGTTTAAATATATTGTGTGGGGGAGGGGATGTTCTCTGTTTGTTGATTCATCAGTGAGGGCTGAGAGAACCTGTTTGTTTATTTCCATGTTATTTGTGATGGATATAATATTACATGTTGTGTCTGTTTGAGCTGGGGAGTCATTGAATTTTTTTTGGTATTTAGTTTGAGTTTAAGAGTGGGAAGGGGTAACATTCCTTCTTTTTCTGGTGTTGTTAGTGTTATTTTGTGCATGTGGGTGGGTGTAATGTTTATCATACTTTGGTTTTCTCTAGAGGTGTTTGAGTTATGGTTGGGTGTTAGTGTGGTGGGTGCTTTTCTATCACTTAGAGGATTGGGAGTAATATTTGGAATTATGTTCCATGCAGATTTTTTTGTCAAGTCTTGTGTTTTTCTTTGTATGTCCTTGAGTAGATTGTAATAGTGTGTAATTACTTGCTCACAATTAACGTTTAGTGATGTGTGTACGTGAATTGCATCTTATGCATCTTTTTTTCGTGGTTTGTTTATTTGGGCAATCTGCATGGTAATGTGGGTTTTGACAGTATGGACACACTGTCTCTTCCATTCATGCTGGTTGTTGATGTCCGAGTTGGTGACAATTAGTGCATAACTCTAAAGGTGTTGTGTAGAATTCATAGCCTTCTTTGTAACAAAGGTTACGGGGTGGTTTTGGGTTTGTTGTATGAATTGCAAAAAGTCTGGAGTTTGCTAATCTACTGACTTTTGTAATGGTGACTGATTTGTTAATGTTTGTTAGTGTATGTTCTAGTTCTTTGAGTGTTGTTTCTTCTTTTAATGGTTGGTCTTGTGTTCCTGTCGGTTTGACAAGAGGTATTAGCGCTATTGTGGTTTAATGGCTTTTCGGTTGGTATAGTATGGGATGTACTACTGTGTTGCTTATGTTTTTAATATTAGAAAGTATTAGCGCTGATAATTTGCTTTTTGTTTCTACTATAACTTTTCCATTTGTATGTATGCTGAGTGTGTGATCTCTACTCTCATGTATTCCTAGCTGTTTCCCTATTTCTTTTTTGTGTTGTTCTTTTAATCTTTTTGGAAGAGATGGTGCATCTGGCGTGTATGTGATGGTGTATAAATCTGGGTATTCATATTTTTTAGTTTGTGTTGTTTTTGGTGTAGATGCTGTCTTTTCTTTTCTTTGATAATTTCCTGGATTTGTGGTCTTATGATCTCCCTCCTTTTTTGTTTATTTATCTTCACATATTGTCTTGTTTTGTATGGTGAACTTTTCCGCATCTTGGTCAATTATAATGGGCTGAGGAAGTACATTTATAGCAAATTTATTCTGAATTTTTTAATTCTCAATGGTAACATCCACATGATATTACGTAAGCCAACTCTGTGACGTAAACCTTCTCTTGACGTAATTTGTACAATTGCATCACACTGCTATTTTTTATATCTATTCATCAATCCGTTTTTGCTGTAATTATTTCTCTCCTGCGTCAAGTTTGGTTACGGACGAAGTAGAGACAATGGTGAGATTTTTATTGGGGGTGGGAGCAGGGATAGGAGTGGGAAAAGTTATAGGTGAAATCTTTTGTGTTCTTCTTATTTCTAGTTGTTGAGTGTTGTCCATTGAGTTCACGATCTTATTTAAACTTGTTATTAGAGTATTGTCTTTTGACGTATGGCGAGTTTTTACCCATAACGTTTTGTTATCTTAATTCTGTTTGGTGTAACCAAAACTATTACCACCCCTGAAGCAAAAGTATCCCCAAAACTGCAAAGTTCTCTTCTCAGTATATTAGAGATAGCAGTAGAGCTAGCATTTGCTAGAGTTTCTTCTTTCCATTTTAAATCTCGGCAATACATCGGACTGGAAGCTATGTACGATTTGTCTCTCTAATGACGTCAAACTTCTTATGATGCAGATTACTTAATGCTATGACTCGCTAATGCACACTTGTCACTCATTGCTGTGAATAATAAAAACCGCTGCACATATATGGTTCAAAATATATTCCTCCTCCCTCGCCCCTACAAATAGTCAAATTATTTTTCTTCCTCAATCCCTTTTTAATATGATACAAATTTGATGATTTTATTAATTTAATTACAAATCACTCTGGTAAACAATGTACATTTTTAGATTCTTCAAGAATGTCTTGACCCTGTCTAAACAATGTAAGTATCCTTCTTTTTCATGAATTATATTTTGTCCATCAATCTGATTCTTTTTTCTCTTTACTGGATAATACACATTATATATATCCACCTTTACAGGATAATACACATTATATATATCCACCTTTATACAAAAGAAGCTTGACAATGGTGTATTCAAGCACAATAACTGTAAGCAAAATTAGATGGCTTTGACGATTTTAGATTATTTCCTTTTAATGATAGATGGATTTTCAAAATAATAGAACAATTATTTCCTCTTCCTGTTGTTTTTAAACTCATCACAGAACAAAACCTCAAAATTGCACACACCACAATCATTCAAGAAACAGCTAGCTATCCGTTCAGTCGTGGTCCGGCGGCCATCCTTCACTTTTTTCATTACAATACCGAATCCAGAATGAAAGCTCTTTATACGCAGCAGAATAACAATCCAACGTTGCCAGAGTGTAGGAAACAATTGATATTACTTGAATATTGATTATTAATGAACAAATTTATAGAAGAGGTTGTATATGATTGAGATTCAATCAATTATCTCCAAATACGAAGGATGCAAAGATAAACACTGTCGACAATCGTTCGCCATTTTGTTTTATTTTACATAAGTACAGTTGATGTACAAGACACCATTGTTGTTCATCAAATATTACACAAGTACAGTTGATGTACAAGACACCATTGTTGTTCATCAAAAATTACACAAGTACAGTTGATGTACAAAATGCCATTGTTATTCATCCAGTATTACACTACAACAAGTACAGATGATGTACAAACGAAAGAGTATTCTGATCGAATATTATAGTAGTAACCACTGACATATCAAAGAGTGCTTTTATCTTTTAATCTATTGTAATGTTCACCTAAATTTGATCATTCTTAAAATCTCATACTATCTCGATTGAGTATTCATTAATTCAACGTGTCATGGGTACAAAGGGTAGCGAACTTAGAGTTGAGAATTGAGATTAAAATATTCTCTTCACTACCTTTGATGACAAAAGGTTTAAATATTCTCTTCTCTACCTTTGATGACAAAAGGTTTAATGTTAAGATATGCGTATCTCTACATTAGCTATTATTGTAAATGCGTTTATTGTGTGCTACTAATATGTTAATCTATGCGTTAATTGTTCAGCAATTCTGTGCAGTTTACTAGCTGTTTGTTTTGTATCGAGTATTATTCTGTTTATTTAATATTCAAAAAAGTCGTTTGATTTTTACTAATGAAAAAGAGCTCTTATATATCACCTTTAATATTACTACTACTACGACTACTACTACCAGCAGTCGACCGCACTTGAATATTTCACGCTACACTTCATCAGCGTTTCAATCCTTCACCATCAGACTTTGTGCCTAGTATGTAGAAGACAGACGTGTTTATTATCAGAATTTGTGCCTAGTATGTAGAAGACAGACCTGTATTTATTATCAGACTTTGTGCCTAGTATGAAGAAGACAGACATGTATTTATTATCAGACTTTGTGCCTAGTACGTAGAAGACAGACGTGTATGTATTATCAGACTTTGTGTCTAGTACGCAGAGGTCAGACATGTATGTATTATCAAACTTTGTGCCTAGTACGTAGAAGACAGACATGTAAGTAAATTATCGGACTTTGTGTGTAGTAGTAGAAGACAGACGTATGTGTTATCAGACTTTGTGTCTAGTACGTAGAAGACACACATGTATGTATTATCAGACTTTGTGCCTAGTACGTAGAAGAAAAACTCCTACTTATTTTATTTTTTAAATCTATACATCCTTATGAATGGAGGCAAATATTTCAGTAGAAATCAAAGATGTAGCAATTTGATTGTATCCTTAAATAGCTGAATGTAGTTAGTAAACAACTAAACCATGTAAGATGTTTCATTACAGTTTTAAATTATTATAAGTAATACTTCAAGAAAGTATTAATATATGTAAATATAATAAATTAAACAATCCCTACTTGAGTTTTGTTATGATCTAATGAGTGTGTTCTGACAACTGTAATTTAATTTAATTTAATTTAAAGGTGTACTCTGATTCTTAACTTGCATTTAGAATTCATCAGATGATGTTTGTCCTAACAAATAAAATTATTTATCTATAAATTGATTTTTAACATGTATTTTGAATATATATTCTGATTTTTCAAAGTACGGTTAATATATTATTTAAAGTATATATACTCTGTTGTTTGTTTGTTTGTTTTTACATATAGTGATGAATATTGAATGATGGATGTTGTATGTGTGTTTTACCTTGCTCAAATTCTTACTGGCATGGTCAGTGGAGATCCTGAAAGTAATCAATTGCGCAAGACAGTTTCAGTCAGTGAGTCAGGTAAGTGTAATGATAATATGGACATACTTTATAATATATATGTACAGCCAGTCAGTGAGTCAGGTAGTTGTAATGATAATATGGGACATACTTTCTCCATATTTAGGTACAGCTAGTCAGTAAGTCAGGTAATTGTAATTATAATGTAGACATACTACTTAGTATTTATCAACAGCCCCAGACAGTCATATGTAATAATAATAAAATGTCCTTAGACACTGACATGCTTATGTAATGTAAAATTTCTTAATGACATGCTTATGTAATGTAAAATTTCTTAATGACATACTTATGTAATGTAAAATTTCTTAATGACACACTTATGTAATGTAAAATTTTTTAATGACATGCTTATTTAATGTAAAATTTCTTAATGACATACTTATGTAATGTAAAATGTCCTTAAAATGTCATTATCACACGAAGATCTAAACAATCAGCGACAAGATACAAGAATATTTTATTAATCTCTTTTTTGTCTCCACGTTTCTAAAAAGTACAAAACACAAAAAGAAAGAGTCGAGTGAAAGGAGAAACAAATATGTCGTTGATGTTTATAATGTAATGTAATATCATTATATAACACGTTTAGGCAGCGGAATATGAATCTATCCATAAATGCATACATACTAAATAGGCATTACACTCACAACCACATTCTACGTATTTCGCACATAACTCCAACTGTAATTACACCATAGACCACTAAAATCAACAAGAGAGTCCTTGACTTGTTTTGTTTTTTAACTCCAACTGTAATTACACTATAGACCACTAAAATCAACAAGAGAGTTCTTGACTTGTTTTTTTTAAACTCCAACTGTAATTACACCATAGACCATTAAAATCAACAAGAGAGTTCTTGACTTGTGTTTTTTTAAGAACAACGATATAATGTATAACGTAACAAGGTGTACATCAGACTTGCATTTCAAAAAAACGAACAAATGTGGGACTTAATAGTCTGTAATACTGTGGGTCGTAAGAGGATGTAATCGCCAGGCTTGATTTTTAAGAACAAGGAACAAAAGTGGGACTTAACAGGATGTAACATTTGTGGGATATAGCAGAGTGTACTCGCCAGACTAGCTTTTAAGAACGATAAAATGTGTAAAAGGCTGTAAATAAAATGTGGGACGTAACAGGATGTACATACCAGACTTGGCTATTTTTAAGAATGATAAATTGTGTGGCATACCAGGGTGTTTAAAATGTGTGACATAACAGCTGTAAAAACTTTGACCTAACAGGATGTAAATTGTGCTACGTCACAGGCAATCAAAATGTGTGATGTAAAAGTATGTCAAAATATGTGACATAACACTGTAACAAAATGTGTGACGTAACAGTATGTCAAAAGGTGTGACGTAACAGTATGTCAAAAGGTGTGACGTAACAGTATGTCAAAAGGTGTGACGTAACAGGATATATTCGCCAGTCGAAAAGGTCAGCGTTCCAAAGAGTGGCCATGGAGAATATCCCATTGATTAGCCGGAACACAGGTGGGAATGTCTTTACAGTCCCCCTTGTCTTTACAGTCCCCTTTGTCTTTATAGTCCCCCTTGTCTTTACAGTCCCCTTTGTCTTTACAGTCCCCCTTGTCTTTACAGTCCCCTTTGCTGTTCATCGCTAAACTGACCTGAGTGGCAATATATTTTACAATCATCTTTGTTGTTATTCTCTACAATGACAGGCGTTATCTTTCTCCTCATCCTCAGTCACAACTATCTCGCGACATTTTCTTTCTGTAGACTTAAGCCACCATACATGAAATACGTTTAAATTTAAAAGAAGATTAAAAATGAGTAAGTTTTTAACCTAAAACACATTTATTTAATGCTGCTTTTTAAAGCAGTTTTCTATTATCTTGGGTCAAAACGTGGGTTTAATTTCTTCTCTAGGATACTTTTAGTCATGTACACAAAGTGTAATGATATATTCTTAATACAGTTCAGGTTTCTCAATTATTTCACAATGTGGTGTCCCAGAATATGACAATGACGCGAGTGCTCTATGTCACTAATCTGTATCATGCTTGTATTAAAACAATACACTAAACTCTATCTATCACTAACTTAAATTATGTATTAAATACTATTATAAATAAAATACATACACTAATGCTCTATCCGTAACTATCTCATATCCGGTATGAATAATTATTAATACACTAGTGCTCTATCCGTCACTAACCTGTTTCATGTGTGTCAATAAAATACACACTAAAACTCTACCCGACAATATCGTGTGTATACAAAAATACACTATAACTCTCATGTCATTAACCCTTAACAGGCATGTACAAAAGAAAATACACTATAACACTCCCGTCCCTAACCCTTAACAAGCATGTATAAAAGAAAATACACTATAACTCTCATGTCACTAACCCTTAACAAGCATGTACAAAAGAAAATACACTAAAACTCCATTGTGACTAACGTGTATCGTTTACAGGTGTACCTCCCTTTAGAGCGCTTCACTAATATGTTGGATTTCAATTATATTCATTTGGCACTTGAATTGCTCTTAACGTGGTTTTTGGTGGTGATGCATATATCCCCTAACTCAAAGGTTAGCAATCAGTATTGTAGCGATTATTAAATTTATTAATTTTTTTGCAACTTTTTTAGGCCCAGCGCTATTGCACACTTAATAAATGATGGTGTAAATGTGTCTTTTTAGATTTGTATATGTAGTGGCAAGTGAAATAATAATCTTATATCTTTAATCTTATATTTCTTTTACCTCGGTGGTCGGAACCCTTAAAAGCTGTATTAGCCAGGTAAGTCTGTATATATTACAAAATACACTAAAGCTCCATTCGTGACTAACTCGTATCATATGTCTTTAAAGATACACTGAACTTCTCTCCATGATTAACCATTATCAGGTATGTGTTAAAAAATACACAAACCTTTATCCGTGACTAATCATTATCAAGATTGTGTGTAAAAAAATACACTATAGCGTCGTTTGTGATGAACCCGTCCCGCAACATAGGCCTACATCTAAGAAAAGGGAGACAATCACATTCTAAATAAATGCACCATTACCCACAGTATAGAAAAAAATGACACTAACAATCTGTCCGTGATTACCTAGTAGATAAAAGATTTTGAATAACGAGCGATGACGCTAACGATAACCCTTGACTCTCGTAAGATAGAGAATTGTAGAAAAATAATAACTGGAATAATACGTGTAGAAAAACAATAACAGGAATAATACGTGTAGACAAACAATAACAGGAGTAACACGTATACAAAAACAATACTAAGACTACATTAAATGAGAAATGCACTAGTAGAAAATGACCACCAAGTCTTTATCATAATTCAGGAAGCCCCACTACCTGTTTCAGTAAAGCTGAAATATAAATCACTAATTTTTGTTTTTCATTGCGGAAATGTTATTACACTTAATCTCTTCCCGTACTTATTGGACATTTTTTATTTTAAAAGTGAAAAATATTAAAATATTTCAGGTACTCCTGTGCGAGGAATGTTGAAAGATGTAGCAGGTATTGACTTTTCACTTGCTAATAGATCAGCAGAACGTAGGAAACGGCAATCTCCAACAAATAAACATTTCACGAAAGAAGACAAGATTATTCTTCTGAAAAAACACAATGAATTACGCCGCCTACAAAATTCTTCGAATATGGCGTTAATGGTAAAATATTTATTCAGAAAGTTGTTTTGAATAGGTACAGTTAAAAGGCTTAATGGACTGAAATGAAAACTACGCAGGCATACATAAGTATAAAATAATCACAAATATTTTGAGTTATTTTAATTATTTAGAATTAATAATAAATTGACTGAATACATATTTCAGATGAACGTTGATTTGTGGTGTGATAGCACACAAGACGTGATAGATAATGTCAAACAAGGCATTCTAGTTCCTACTTTACTAAATCATATAACATGTGACTTGAAGTCGTAAGTATAGTCTTTATTCATAACGTCATGATCACAAGATAAATGTGACTTTACACAAATATAACTACAAGGTAAAACACTGAATTGTTTTAAGAATAGTTCACTAACACTTTTTAATGGATATGTTGTATTCTACTTAAAATGTCTTTTTTAACATTCATACAATAATGTATTTCATTTTCTTGGTGAAAACAAATATCGAATATGAATGCTCTTGCTTGCATTATTTAGGTAAGCTTTTCATACTTTGAATATATATGTTTTATTGAAATGTATTGAGCAATTTTTCTTTGTGTAACCCTATGCGTGGGTTTGCGTATGTGTTAGTGTGTGTGTATGTGAGTGTGTGTGTATGTATGCGTGTGTATGTGTGTTTTGTCATGGGTACCAAAATTTTGTTACTTAATTAACTGTGTGAATTTGCAACTGATTATGTTCAAGTTGTTTATAATGATTAAAATATTGGCCTGTCTAAGTAGCTAGCAATAATCGGTTAACGGTGAACCGGAATCATTTGAAAAAGAAGTGACGGTAGAATTAACATCTCTGTCAAAGTATGTGTCCTCATATTAGCTGGTCTGTCCAGGCTATGCCCATATATTAGCTGGTCTGTCAAGGCTATGTCAATATATTATATATTAGCTGTTCTGTCAAGGCTATGCCAGTATATTATATATAGCTGTTCTGTCAAGGCTATGCCAGTATATTATATATTAGCTGTTCTGTCAAGGCTATGCCCATATATTAGCTGGTCTGTCAAGGCTATGCCCACATATTAGCTGTTCTGTCAAGGCCTTGTACACGTCAGCTACTATTTGTTCATAGTGTTTTCGTGTAATGTTTGTAGTGTCGGACTGGAAGTCAGCAGTCTTGTAAAGGTGTGTCCTTGTTGTAAGCAAGATTGTGGTTGCCTTCATTGTTACGTTGCTTTGTGACCTTGTAAACACACTTTTTGGTTGCCTTTATTTGTTACAATACTTTGTAGTTTTGCTGTAAACACACTTTGTGGCTGCCTTGATTGTTACATTACTTTGTAGTTTTGCTGTAAACATACTTTGTGGTTGCCATGATTGTTAATTACTTTGTAGTTTTGCTGTAAACACATTTTTTGGTTGCCTTGCTTGTTACATTACTTTGTAGTTTTGCTGTAAACACAACATATGTAAAGTTTTTCTTGTTACATTACTTTGTGTTCTTGTTGTACACACAACTTGTGTGTCTACCTTAATTACTATTTTGCTTTGTGGCATGGAGAGAATTGCTATAGTCTGAGTTAGAAACGTGATTAACCACAAAAGTATCCATAAAGAGAAGATAATTTAAGTATCCCTAAGATTGGTGGGAAGCATCGTATTGAATGTTTTAGAAATTGTTATGAAAGAATAAGTATAGAGTATATATATTTTAGAATGAAAAAGACGACATGCTTTATATTCTAAAATTGTCGTTGCAGAAGAGAGGTATTGTTAGTGCTGAAACGTGTAGCCTGGCAATATAAGTGGCAACTTATACTAGAATATTACACTATTGTTTGTTCAGCAATACAACTATTACTACTATTGTTGTTTCAGGAATATAAGTGGAAAGCTATACTAGAATATTACAACTATTGTTCTTTCAGCAGTACCAATGGCAAGCTATACAGGAATATTACAACTATTGTTGTTTCACGAATATAAGTGGCAAGCTATACAGGAATATTTCAACTATTGTTGTTTCAGGAATATAAGTGGAAAGCTCTACTGGAATATTACAACTATTTGTTTTATTCATCTATACAAATGGCAAGCTATACTAGAATATTACAAATATTAATCTTTCTTCAATACTCATCTTTAAAGACATTGAAAACACCAGCTGGAAAGAGGTGTTCTTCATTAAAGATAAGTTAATATCAAGAAATAAATGTTCACCATCTTTCTAACACAAAACCAAATCAGTTCTCAGTTTCTCTGAGACAAGGTGAATACTACTACAGATCAATACGAAATCTTTTCCATGACAATGTGAATACTATTACAGATCAATAAGCAATCTTTTCCAAGATAAGGTGAATACTATTACAGATCAATAAGCAATATTTTCCATGACAAGGTGAATACTATTATAGATCAATAAGTAATATTTTCCATGACAAAGTGAATACTATTATAGATCAATAAGTAATATTTTCCATGACAAAGTGAATACTATTACAGATCAATAAGCAATCTTTTCCAAGATAAGGTGAATACTATTACAGATCAATAAGCATGACAAGGCGAATAGTTTTATGGATCAATATAACTTTACTCGTAATTGTATATAATACTTTCTTAATTGTTTTCACTCTCACATCTCTTTTAGTATTGGAACGATGATGTGGAGAAATATGCCCAAGACTGGGTTAATGGATGCAAATTTGCCCATAGTGGTGGTCGTAACAAGACGATCACAGGCTTTCACGGTGCCGGCGAAAACCTGTGGGCTGGATCAGGTAAAAAGTCATAATTCTATTTGTAAAAAGCTTTAATGACGTTATACAGAAGAAAAGTCGATAATAGCGTCGTGAAACCATTTTATTTTCCTTGTCAAAATACGAATTGAGGTCATTTGTAATAGGACACCTAATTGTCTGTTGTCACTATGTACGGATCAGTGAACTATAGGTTTATTGCTCATAGAAATTATTGCTATTGTTTCAGACCGGGTTATTTGTTTAGATTTTGAATCCACTTCAGGATTGGAGTTAGGTTGAGAATTCCAGGTTGGTATTCAGTTGATGCCGAGTTCTATGGCTATTGGGCTAAGGATCTGATGCCGAGTTCTATGGCTATTGGGCTAAGGATCTGATGCCGAGTTCTATGGCTATTGGGCTGAGGATCTGATGCCGAGATACATTGTTTAAGTGTGATGAGTTATTCAGACCAGTTGGCTATGACATTCAACGATGAACTGTTAATGTCTGAATTGCCTGAAGGACTTCTCCGATAACTACTAATGGAAGAAAATCAGAAAATTGTGTCACAATCTGTATAAGCATTTAAAGACAGAATAGATAGTCCTAATGACTTTCGTATTTAATGTATTGACATATGGACTCACTATTTTGCTAAATTGTTAAATATTATTTTTTATATTTTTGTTATAATAAAGAAGTTGCCTAATTATTAGTGAGAGAAAGACCAAAGGAATTGGGCTGAGCCAGAGCCAAATGTGAATGTTTGTATGCATAATTAGTCGTTATTAGGATAACCGTGCCCAATTCACGCAATATTAAACAGATTCATCTTTCACTGTAATTAATATCTAAACTCAGAGAATTAATTAAGGAGACTGAAGGGTGAGTCTTGCAACCAGTCTGTCATCAGTATAGGTGTAACGCTAAAAATTAACAATCTTTAAATCCTCATGCTGAGACAGGGTCTCTAAACAAACACTGGTATGTAACACCGACCTAGATAAATAGAATTGTGTTGATTAGTTGCGATGCTAGTCCTCATATTTCTAAAATCTTAAAACGAGTCTTTTTCTTCTATACTTTGGATTGTAGGTTTTCGTCTAGGTGTTGGGTCTATCTTGGAGTTATCGTTAGATTAATCTTTGTCCAACATAATGACCAGGATGTATAGCCACCTAAATATGATGGTCCATAGAAGGTGGAATGACCTCTTTCTTCGTTTTCAGATAATAATCTTTCCCTGTGAGAAACAAAATTGTCTGTCAAGGAACAGAAGCGAGGTTGAAATGAGTTGTGTGGATTTTTCTAGGAATTCGAATCATCCAAGTGACAAAAAAGATAACCAAACGTTCATTCAGATTGTATTTATCGTAAAGGATTTTGTTAATTTAACCGTACCTCATAGAGAAAACAATTGTTAATTTCTATATTTCCTGCAGATCTACTTAACAATCATATGCGGGATGATTTTTATCAAATTACTATCCTGTTTTCTTTTGTAAATTGTTTTTTGATGAATTATAACTGAATGGCTGTCAGTTCAATTTTTAATACACTAATTTATTAAATTATAGATAGATAGATAGATAGATAGACAGATAGATAGATAGATAGATAGATAGATAGATAGATAGATAGATAGATAGATAGATAGATAGATAGATAGATAGATAGATAGATAGATAGATAGATAGATAGATAGATAGATAGATAGATAGATAGATAGATAGATAGATAGATAGATAGATAGATAGATAGATAGATAGATAGATAGATAGATAGATAGATAGATAGATAGGTAGATAGATACGGAGAGAGATAGAAATAGATATATAATTTATCTGTTCAAACATTTTGAAGCTCTTTTGCTGAAATATATAATTATAATTATTCTTCCTGAAAAAGTAAACTTACGCACAAACTATATTAAGTAATTTTTTAAAACTATTTATTTGTCACAGCATATTGTTTATATGTTTTAAAACTTTGTAACTAAGTTTATTTAAGCCAAGAATTTATTTGTATTATGTGTAATGTATTTGAGATTCATATTTTAAAGTCTGGATGTATGACGTGTTTATGATTGAAAAATTTATTTGTAAATATTTGATGTTATTTATATTATAGAGATGAGTAAGAATCGAAACAATCATTAAAAATAATTGTTATTTTTCTTAAGTACATATGTTCTTGTGATGTATTTTTAAAGTCACCCAACTAAATGTAAGGGTGGGGACATTTAACGTTATTTTTAACCTCCATTATGTTTTAGTGCACGCCCCTCTCCTATGAATCCAGGAAGTAATGTGATGACTGGTATCTGATTTGGAAGACAGGAACCAATCAGATAACAGTATATTTCAGTGTAATACAGCGGGCCTACCCGACATTAGTACCTCCAGAAGGATTTTGATATAATCGTTGGTACTTTCAAAATGATTTCATATAATATTTATTCTTACATATCTTGAAATAACTAAACAGGTATGCAAGGAATATGATTGTGACTTTAATATTTTATAATATTAGTTCCATTTAAGTAAGATATGTAATGTCACTACAAACTTCTTAATGGATACTTGTATATTGTTTTCCTCATGTCAAGTGAATAAATAATATATTTATATATCATGTGCCTTAGCTTTGCTGTGATAACCGTAACGGCAAATTCTTTGGAAAGTCCAACATTTAACACTTTTCATTTGCCTAGACATTTCTTACATTTATTATACAATGAGTAAAATAATTATTTCTCTCTTCTTAGGTGGATATAATGCAGAGAGTATCGTGAAAAGCTGGTATAGCGAGATTAGGAACTACGACTACAACAATGCTAGGTGTCAGGAAGGGAAGGCGTGCGGACATTACACACAGGTACACACTGTCTTACTCAAAGGATTGCGTGTGGACATTACACACAGGTACACACTGTCTTACTCAAAGTATTGCAACAGAAATCACACGTTATCAGTGGAGAGAAATTAATGTCCTTCCAGTACACAAATGCCAGTCTTTCAGAGAAATTCTCCTCATTCCATTTCTGAATCTAGTGCAATGAAATTAATACTCATACATTTTTTTTTCAAAAGTTCACGAGAAACAATTAATTATTTGCTGGTTTGATCTACAAGCAAACATTTTGCCAGTCACAAAATGAAATCTATGCAAGATGTTATTTATTTTCATGAAATATGTGTGTTCTTCATCGTGGCTGTAATTATAACGAAATTATAAAGGAATTAAGTATTGTGTAAGATGGTTGAAAAGCGAAGTGTAAAATATATTGGGGAAATGGCTGGCTTTATATTTGTATATGCGTCACTGTCCCCCACTACCAAGGACTGGAAGTTTTTACTCCTGTACTTTGAGGGAGTATTGTAACACAGTAGTGGGTGGGGTGCGCATTTTAACAAATGACTAAATAATACATTTAGTCTTTAAACAATACAAATAAATTAATACTTTTCTGTTTCTCTGAGTTAACAAATGACTAAATATTACATTCAGTCTTTAAACAATACAAATAAATTAATACTTTTCTTCTTCTCTGAGTTAACAAATGACTAAATAATACATTTAGTCTTTAAACAATACAAATAAATTAATACTTTTCTGTTAAATAATACATTCAGTCTTTAAACAATACAAATAAATTAATACTTTTCTGTTAAATAATACATTTAGTCTTTAAACAATACAAATATATTAATACTTTTCTGTTAAATAATACATTTAGTCTTTAAACAATACAAATAAATTAATACTTTTCTTCTTCTCTGAGTCAATATAAGATTGATAGATAATTTAAACATGGCGTGTTGAATATATTCTACTTTCCAGTATACCTCCTTAAATTACTGAGTCCAAATGTATATGAATTTGAAGTTGAAAGCAAACTCTAAAATTTTAAATTAACACTATTGGAATTCACATTAACATTCATCAGACAATACATCATTAAATAATCCAAATCCGAGAAGAAAAGGCAAGAGATATGGAACATGTTAGGTCAAAAAGTCCTGACAAATTACTCTCTCTAAATCTCTATCTCTAATCTGAAGTGTAAAACAAATTTACTTTACTATATTAAAATTAGACTCTTTTGTATAACACGTGAATAATTTCAAATTATATTCAAGTATCTTACAGATATTTAACAATGTCTGACATCTAACTACAGTCCTGATTTTCATCCACATTATGACTTCACAGCTCAAAATATTGTCTGACTACTGTGTCACGTATATGAGGAAAATTTAATAATTTTTTCTCTCTCTAAATGTCATCATACTCTAAACGGTTAATGAAACAGCCAAATTAATTTAAACATAGCAAAGGGCTAAAATAACTATTTTGTCAACAATGCAAAACCTAAGTGTGGAAACGCTAGCTGAGAAAGAAATAGGTTTGATACTAGTTTGTGCCAGTGAATGGGAGAGCGTAATTAACTTTCGATAACGCACATATTTACCCCTCTGCGGCCAGCAATGCCAAGACTGTAAATTGTGTCCTGTACGGGAATAGGTGGTAAGCCACTGAGAGGCTAATTTTGTCTGTGAGAAAACAGGCTCTGAGTTTTGAAATGTAACTTGTTTTTAAGAATCACCACTATAAAATGTTTTCATAGTTTACAGTTAGATATTTTTATTGTGAAATTATTTGTTGAAATAGAATTTTGAGTTATTGAAAAGTCGAGATTTATTTGTTATAGTTAGATGTGTTAGTTTGTGTGTACAACCCTTTTTTGCTATAACTAGTGTACTCTTGCCAGGTGGTGATGAGTCACCATAGTAATGTAGTTTTAAAAATAAAATAAAAGTAATGAGTGCTCTGGGAAGTTTTGTGCTCTGGGTTAGGTAGTTAGCAGGCAAAGTGATATGTCAATCAAAGGTGTCAACTTGGAATTTGATACTTGGCACTAAATGGAAGTGGACAGTCAGGAAATTTGTCAGCATGTATGTGCAGTGCTGGATGGGGGTGCTGTGTGCTGGAGGGGGTGTGTTCTAATCAGCTCAGTGAAAATGATGTACAAGGACTTTGTGTATAAAAGGGGACGATGGAGACAGAGTGAGAAAGACACCAGGAATGTAGTGTTTGGTAGAGGGGTAAGAAAACCCTCTGAGTTTCTCCCTGCTTCTGTACCAAAGACTCTACGAAGACTGGCTGGCAACCAGTCAGAGATCTTTTGGACGCTGCAATAGAGTGTCAGACGTCTACCCGTTTGTATTTGAACAAACTATTGTCTGACTTTTGACTACAATTCTGATTTTCATCCACAGTATAGCTTCACAGCTTAAACCATTGATTGACATATGACTGCCTTCCTGATTTTCACAGAAGATCTCTTAAATTACAACAGAGTGGTCTCCCCTCTCTAGGCGGTTCTCCTGTAAATAGCTCAATGATGACTTCTTGATCATTTATAGAAAGCGTCTAAAAATAGTCGACCATGTGGAAAATCAAATACGTATACACATCTATTCTGTCATTTTGAATCTCTGATTAAATTACCTGTTTCTAGCAAATTATACTTTTAAGGACAATTAATTTAATCAAATGCGTGTAATGTTTTCCTGCTGCAGTTTTTGACATTTTTAAAACTACCATTTACTCTTAAAACATTCGTATTACAGCATTATTTAAAATTCTATTTGCTATAATAGCTATTGATGGCAAATATAAAGTTATTATATCTAAAATTACCCAGCACTTTGTGAGAAATATATAATATATCTAGAGAATGCACGGTATTTACGTAGTCATTATATGGACAACTGTACTTTTCGTGACAGAGAGCTTTTACTAGTACGTCACCTGTAGAAAATCCTACATTTCAATTAAAGTTAACAAAGATATTGTTCTAGCTGGCTGTAATCTCATACTCCCACACTTTACAAAATGAGTTTAAAAGTGCAATATGAAAGATGAAAAAGAGATTGTTCTAGATGGTTGTAATGTCAAAATCCCATACCTTACAAAATAAATTTTAAAGTACAATTTGAATGACACAGAACTTGTTCTAGATAGATCTGTTTGTGTCACCTCAAGAAATCGTACAAATTTTAGTTTAAAAAGTGCCCTATACATGACAAGGTGGTTGTGCTAGATCTGATTGGAGACACCTCACAAAATCTTAAACTTTTAAGTTATAGTTGACAAGTGTACAATACTTGACAGAGATTTTGTGCTAATGGGCTAAACACACCTAAACAAAATCATACACTTCCAAATTAGAGTTGAAACTTGCACTGTAATTCACATGTCCAGTACAGTGGGTTTTTGTTAATGTCTGAAGAGGAGGGAGATGTCCAATACAGTTGCTAGTTTATTAATGTCTAAAAAATTCTTATAAAAGAAACACGCGCAAGACTTCTTTGAACAATGTAAGCGTATTTCATATTGTATTTTAGCAGTCACTTGATGTATTTTTAATAAAACATAAAAACATAAAAACATAAAAACTATAAATCTGCAGTCTTTCAAATGCTCTAAGATTCTGAAAATGTATCATTACAAGATTTATATATACTCTGTTACCATTATTACGAATTAAAGCACATTATTTCATTATTTGTGTTGATTTTTTTCTACTGAGCCATCCATGTGGCGGCCCTCCACGCACTATCAATTGGAAATTTGGCCCTCTGGCCTAAAACGTGTGTGCACCCCTGTGCTAGTGCATCAGACGTGTTACCTGAAGATATTTGTATTTGTGTAGTGTGGATGTAATCCTTGACAAGTTTTTCTCCTGCTATAACTTTGATAAAGTTTACTAAACAACTCGTGTGTGCAATACAATGTTGGTGAAATTCCTAAGACAATATTTACTGTTTTATACTTCCTTTGAAGTATAATTTGAAATGAGGTCGTTGATATGGCTTTTATATATGTTATCATTTTCATATACCCTGCTATTTTTGTCATGTATCGATAGAGTGAGAGAAATCTCCGACTGTTGCGTTTTGTCACACTGACAGTGTCCTGATTTCTCTGTCACTTACCAAACATTGTACGAACAAAATCCCTTAAATGGTTTTGCCTGTTATATATTGTGTCATATTGTGTTATTATATTGTATTAGTTATTTCTTTTATGTTACAGGTAGTGTGGGCAGTATCAAAGTTCCTTGGCTGTGCTCTTACTAAGTGTCCAGGCATGTCCTTGGTTGTGTGTAATTATGTCCCATGGTAAGTTGTCTGTATTTCTTCTTGTATGTGTGTGATTGAGAGAGAGTAAGCGTGTGGTGTTAGTGTGCGAGTGTGTAATTATGGCCCAGGTACGTTGTCTGTATTTCTTCTTGTATAAGTATGTGTGTGATTGAGAGAGAGTAAGCGTGTGGTGTTAGTGTGTGAGTGTACATGAGATGCAGTTAGTCCAACTTTTTCAACCCGAGGGTCAAATGGACAAAAAATATAACGTTCACGGGACAGTCAAGATAAATGATTTAATTATACCTCACAATTAAAGATCTATTTTATGTTCTAGCGCGAGCCATTCATGATAAATGATTTAATTATGGAGTACAGTTAAATATATATTTTATGTTTGAGAGAGGGCCACACAATTTTACGACTGCCACATTGTTCCCGCGAGATTACAGATGGACCTTTCTGATCTAGGATATATATTTAACAGTTTGTACGTGTCACTAGGCCACTTCCATAAGATGAGACTGGCTGATAAATTTCCAACTGTATTGCTCGATTTCTTTTCTTAATATCTGTTGTAAATTATGTATTTTACTCGTGTTTGTTTGCTTATTGGCACTGTATAATCTATGGCAATGTAATGTACCAAAAGAGCCGCTTACGTCATACATAATGCGCTCGATACAGTCACGTGACCTGAACACACGATAATGGTACCAAAGTACTTTCAACATTAAATGTTACTTGTTGTAAATATGCAAAGAACTTATTTTATTTGAAATAGCAGTCATACTTACAACATATATTACATAACCTGATACAATATAATATATATGTTAGAACATGATGTGATGCCATATGATATGTAATCAACTATAATATAACATAACATAACATAATATAACATAACATAACATAATATAACATAATATAATATAATATAATATAATATAATATAATATAATATAATATAATATGATATAATATAATATAATATAATATAATATAATATAATATAATATAATATAATATAATATAATATAATATAATATAATATAATATAATATAATATAATATAATATAATATAATATAATAAGTCATACTCAGATCTAAATTAGTTATGGACATTCTGAATATATTGATTTGTATTCGATATATTCATTACAAAATTTCAAATCACCTTTGATTTGAAAGGAATGCATTAATTATTTTTTAATATCAAATGACACATAAACTTTTAAAATTTGACAATGTAATGCATTTTTTTTAAATTGTCATATATTTTTTAATGAGAGAAATGCATTCAAGTATAAAAACACAGGCATATGATCGAATTTTAAAGTGTCTTTTTCAGTTTCAATTACAAAAGCTAGACTTTAGAAATTAATATTTATTCCAAATTGACAAAATATACAGTAAATCCATATTATTTTTTCAATGTTTTTAAATATTTCTGTCAGTAGTAATGTTCGAAGCAAAACTGAGATGAATGTGACAGGTTTCACTGAATATTCTCTGTTTTAATGTAGTATGGGTCTCTTTGTCAGAGACATTCATGAGTCATATTTTTATGCATGTCGTCATCCTTCTAACTGACGATCAAAGTACACCGTAATAATGTCTACGGTAATTCATATCCACCACACTCCACTTCTACAAGAGCACAAAAGTACAGCTTAATGTCTTTTGCATGGTAATTCATGACCACCACAATCCACTTCCTCTTGACTGTTGGAGTTTGTATTTTGCAATGAAATACGTCATTGGTGCATGGTGGATTTAAAATGAGCAAATTGATTTTGAAATGATTTTATATAATTTATAAATAATATTTATATAAAATGATTTTGAAATGATTTTATATAATTTAATAATATTTATATAAAATGATTTTGGACGAAAACAAGTTTATTCACAACCACAAACCCAGTTAGCTATGAATTCACCAAAGCTGTGACACAGTATGTGTATATTTCTTCTACTGTGATTTGTTTTCAGTTCTGCTGCCATCTACAACAGTCCAATATTACATTTTTAAAATCATTTTATTACACAAATTATTCTTTATCTCCAATCGAAATTTTAGCTGAGGGCAGTATACGCTCTTCAGTTATATATTTAATCTAAGAGTAAATACTTAGGTACCCCATAAGATGGACAATACGAAATACATACTTAGAGGAAAGTGTTGGTACCCCATAAGATGGACAATACGAAATACATACTTAGAGGAAAGTGTTGGTACCCCATAAGATGGACAATACGAAATACATACTTAGAGGAAAGTGTTGGTACCCCATAAGATGGACAATACGAAATACACAACAATTGAAGTCAATCACTCCAGTGGCTCATTCGCCCCCAGAGGAAAGTCTTCACATACAGGACAGACAGACAGACAGACTGACATAATCACATAATGATGAACACAATGACTGGCATGATGACTATGATTAAAACAATCGTACATGAAATGAAGATGGTAAGAAATGACACAAGACAGATGAAAATTAATAAAATATTTATTTAAAAAAATTAAAACAATAAAGAAAATAAAACAGCAATCAATTACAAAATTCACATAACACAATTCTTGTAATGTCTATCAGAGAAAGTTTTAGCCTTCCCTAGCTAGTTAGATTTTCCCAGACCAAGTTCATATAGTTTCTTCTCAGTTCTCCAATATCAAAAGGTTCGCCCAAAGTTCCCAATAGTTCACCATCGTTTCTACATGGTTCTCTAACTGCTGTCACGCTCCTGGCTAAATGTACTATTATGTAGTCTTGCGTCATGACTGGTTGAGTCTATGTAGACTTCATCTCTCCTAAGCGAGGTAATATGGCATTCATACCAACTAACAGCAGATACACTTCAGCAACAACAGACTTCCGATCATCCCTCCTATTGAGCTCACATACGTCAAAGAACAACCTCTTTTTCAGACACTTACGATCATGGTCCTCTCTCCCTACACTACAAGTATCTACTACAATTGACTGGCTGGATTTCTGTTTGACCACGGTTCACAAAAAAGGTAGGACATGAGGAGGAAAAATACATTAGTTAACTAGCTTACTTCTCTTTGACCCAGAAAAACATCTGTTCTGGTTAGTTGATTGGTTTGCTTGTTCTTACTTTTTTTACTGGCTACCTGGCTGTGGAATTGTTATAGACTTGGAATCTAAATAAACCATTGATTTATAGTTTGATTCTATTTTTGCATACATTCTAATGTATTTAAGAATGATTAATCATCTTGATGGGAAAAAATAATAATTGGGCAAAATTATGAGATTTTTATAAATGGTTTAGCACATTTGGAGTAGCCTGATTAATAGCTCGGATATTAATCAAAATATATCAGATAAAAATCATTAGGGTCTAATAGCTGTTCGGAGTTTGACAAATGTGTTTTCTCAAACCATATGGCCAAGATTATTTCTCCTGCACCGGAGATTGGATAATTAATTGATTATTAATTACAGTCCTTAATAAGAATATATAGGAACTGAATAAATATTTTCCGAAAATACATTTACAACTGACTAATGTCTTTTAAAGATTCATTACCAAGTTGAATTTAGTGTCCTCTATTAATTGATTTATATTTGTTCAATCCTTAACACGTAATCTGAATTAGTCTAACAAATCTTTCTGTGCAACATTCACTGTCCTGGGGATTTAAAACAGCGTTCTGTTTCAAGGGAGGTAATGATAGATAGAGACTAACTTTCACTCTGCTTAGATGTGAATGTTTGCTTGTGTTGCAGGGGAAACTATGCTGGAGCGAGACCATTCCGGAAAGGAGATGCCTGCACAGAGTGTGGAAAAGGAAACGACTATTGTTCCGCGGGATTGTGTAGTACGTGTTTGAAGTTAAATTATATGATATTGTTCAAATAACATAAATTATGGTAAACTCACTCTCACAAATGTTTCCACACCTAACTGTATTTACCACTTGCTATGTTTATATTGTTTATCAGTATCCGTATTTTATTTATGGAGTTCTTTGTTGTGACAAGTTGTGGAGCACTTGCTCGTATTTCCGACATTTTTATGTAGTGTTTAAAGTGGCCATCATGTACTACACGTTAAGAACACATTTTTATGTAGTGTTTAAAGTGGCCATCATGTACTACACGTTAAGAACACATTTTTATGTAGTGTTTAAAGTGGCCATCATGTACTACACGTTAAGAACACATTTTTATGTAGTGTTTAAAGTGGCCATCATGTACTACACGTTAAGAACACATTTTTATGTAGTGTTTAAAGTGGCCATCATGAACTACACGTTAAGAACACATTTCTATGTAGTGTTTAAAGTGGCCATCATGTACTACACGTTAAGAACACACGCACAATATAAAAAAAAGCAACAGAATCCTTCTAAAACGGATTATTAGACATTGTCCAGAGCAATTAGACATTGTCCAGAGTATCATCAAAACTGAATGATCCTGGTCGTCACTCCTAGTAGAATTTAATATCATAAATTCCTGAGAATGCACAAACCACCCCAAATCTTGTTGTGGACAAACGGCTTATTATGTGATGTAATAAGTTAGCCAGTTAGGCTCAGCCAATGGCCATACACTGACCAATTGTAGTTAGCCAATGGCCATTTACTGGTCGATTGTAAATAACCAATGGTACCAAAAGTAATTATGTTAGATTACCTTAGTGAAGAGAAACCTTGGCTCTTCACTCGTGTAGGAGTGTTGTTTCAGAACACATCTTCAAAAGAGACCCTGCTTTGGCACATGTGCATGGATAAGGCCGTCGTGAGTAAATGCAAAGTTATAAGTCCTAACTTTAAATTGTATGCTCATTTTCAGCTGACTAAAATATATCCTTTATGCCTTTTCTTTTTAGCCAAGTAAGGAGATATATAATTTCCCTTTGTACCTCTGTATGCTGTTTGATAATTCTAGAGATTTCTTTTTAAATAATTTTAACTAAGAGAAATGTCATGCAGTTTGATTTGGCTAATCTAATTTTAATTAACTTGGTAAGCTCTTGTTGAGAAACTTGTAGCAGTTAATGCAGCGAATCTAAATCTCGGTGAAACTGTTTAAGCATTGATTTGGAGACGTTCACATGATGTAATACCATTGGTTTGGTTAACATGTATTAATTAATATGCATGCAATTAGTATTCATGTTTGTTTAAAGATGCAGTTAAAGAATAAGACTGTTTGGTCTAGGAAGAAAGGAAAAAGATTGAAATTTCTAGATATTAAATTAATCTCATGAGTGTTAAGGAGAGGTAGATGAGCAGGTGAGAGGCTAGTCTGAGTACTCGTGTATAAGAAATTTATTTTTAGGTAAACAAACTGGCAATATGAGGAGAAGAACACTGCATCAGTCTTGTATACAAGGATGTCAGAAGAAATTATTTTATGTCCAAGATTCACACTTTAGTAAACAGTTTACTGTACAAGAATCATTTCATGTCTCTTGTGGTTGGCATTCTGTTGCAGGTCCAATTCCTTCAATCATCGGCGGTTCATCTCAGATATTTTCTTCTAGTGCAGCAGCTCTTAGTTTGGCTCTGCAGTTCTCTGTGATGTCGCAAGCTGTTTTCTCATGAAATAGAATCATAACATTTGGAATCTGACATTCTAAAAATATAACAAAAGTTTACTGAAGACAAGGACCAGTTGTGTTTTCAAGTCTGCTTTATAGTCACGTTAATCTATGACACATTTAAAATATCGAAATGAATAAGCTGTATGGAAATCTCATTTAAAATATACAATAATAAATATTTTTCACTCATATTTTATTTTTGTTTATACTTTTTCCCTGCTAAAACAACTAGAGTGCATGAGCCTTAGTCTGTTTAAGCGATTAATTAATTGATTAGTTCATATATCAATTTATTGACTGGTATGGATGGATTAGTTTAATTAAATCTACTTAGCAACTGGCTTCCATGCAAATGAAACACAATTATGTTTTTGATTATTTACAATATATAATTAAATATTCCATGCAAATGAAACTCAATTATATCTTTGATTGTCTAAAATATACAATTTAATATTCCATGCAAATTAAACACAATGGCAGGTTTTGAGAAAGACATGATTGGGGATGGGTTACAAAATAAAACAAAAACAAAGAAACGTATTTGCACTGGTTGACAGGATGTATTTACTGGTTGACAGGATGTATTTACTGGTTGACAGGGTGTATTTTCCCTCCACTCGATGACACTCCCGAATCACGTGACTAACTTTCAGCACATTTCCTGCTTTGCAACATGTAGCAGTCTTAAAGCTCTTCCGGTCAAAAACAGTTTCTGTGAGAGTTAGGTGCATCACTAATGTATGCAATATAGACACCTGTCAAAGCATAGACATGCATAACTAAGTATGAATAAATCATATAATTAAATGTGTGAATTATATGAATTATTATATGTACACTAAATACAAATCACACACACATACACACACACACACACACACACACACACACACACACACACACACACACACACACACACACGCACACACACACACACACACATTTAACCACGATCCTAATGAGCCGTCGCTTTCTGTGACTTTTCTTCCGTGACTTTTTTCCTGTGACTTTTTTTCTTGTGACTTTATTTCCTATGACTTTTTTTCCCTGTGACTTTTTTCCCGCTCACCCAATCCCTGATCCAATTTCGTCAGTTTGTTGACGTCATTAAATGGGTGTTTATTTCTGTTTAAAATGGAAAACAAACGAACAGATTTTAAAAGTTCAATATTGTTTGCTCTTATGTATTGTTGTTTACTTTTTAAAATCCTCATCCCTCTCTGTGAAAAAAATTGCCTTCAACCAATCAGACATAACTCACACAAATATTCCAAACTCTATGACCAGTAAGTTCACGGAGTCCTTTTTTTCTCATGCATTCTTCGCACTTTTATTTTTCTTCTTCATTTATATATATTGCTTTCTCTGTTGAAGAGTCATGTTGACGTGCACATGGAAAAGTTACATTTTTATATAAGACTGCACTACGGTTCTCTCAATGACGTCACATTCCAGCTGATAGAAGGATAACACGTCTTTTTAAGTTTTTCGAAAAAAGTGTGTGCTTTTGTATCGCCGCCAGTTCTAACTGCAACAAAAAGGTAACAGCAAATGGCAAGAAAGATAATCACAGACAATCACACTGCTCATTCGAATGTGCATAGGTTGTGTCCCTTACATACCTTTTACGTTTCCTTTCCAATATATGACGTTAAATCACTTGCAGAGAAACTTATTAAGAAGATTCAAAGTTTAGAATAAGATTAGCGAGAACAGTTTGTACAACTTCAAAAACGAACAAATGAGCAAGTAAATATTTTCTTTCAGGATAAATAATTAGATAATTTGTTAATGTGTGTCCAGTTCTTAAAAATTATTTGTAATAAAAAATAATATAAGACAATCTATTATTATAGTGAATGTGAGTTGGATTCAGTACAAAAGTGATATAACAGTTTTTAAATATAATAGTTTTACATCGACAAATTATTTTTGTCCATTTCTTTCAAGACAGTTTTGTCATCGCCAAGTTATTTTTTATCCAGTTCTTTCAAGACAGTTTTGTCATCGCCAAGTTATTTTTTATCCAGTTCTTTCAAGACAGTTTTGTCATCGCCAAGTTATTTTTTATCCAGTTCTTTCAAGACAGTTTTGTCATCGACAAGTTATTTTTTATCCAGTTCTTTCAAGACAGTTTTGTCATCGCCAAGTTATTTTTTATCCAGTTCTTTCAAGACAGTTTTGTCATTGCCAAGTTATTTTTTTATCCAGTTCGTTTGTTGTTGTGTTTAATCAGCAGGCTGCATTGTGTCTGGTTAGAAGGCTGTGTTGTGTACAAAGTAATGAAATATCAGATTTGAAAGCAGTTTAATTAGTAATATATCTCATAGAAACAAGAATATGAGTAATAAATTCTTAATAGTAAGTAATATATCTCACAGAAACAAGAATATGAGTAATGAATTCATTGTTTCTCATTATTGATGTTTAAATGTCAGAAATGGATGTCATTTGGTCGAGAATTTAACCTTGATATCATCAGAGGTTGCAACAGACAGAATTTTGATTTTCCCTATCTACTGAACACGGCACACAAAGGTAATTGTGTGTGAAACTTTTCCCATTTTTTTTATTGCAATTTGGACATGGGATAAAGTTTGGTTGGATAGGGTTATTGTGTTTGTGGGACGTTAGATAAGAGGGGTGGGTTGGTGAAGGCTGGGGTGCGGTGGGTGCTGTGTTTTGGATTTAGGGTAGGAGAAATTAGGGTTTCTTCGTGCACACGATGGACATAGATAAGAGGGATATGGGGGTTGGAGGCATGTAAAATTAGTACCTGTTAAAAGTATGTGACGTAGTAGTAGTGTCTGTAAAATAATTTTCTTGCTGAATATGATATCTGTTGTGTTATCTTTCATTGTGAAATTGTCTATAATGATTTGTCCGTTTATGATAGTAACGTTTTCGTAGAGTGGCCGTAGTGCAGCTTTGTTATCAAGGAGAGTTGGCATCTTCGGGTAAGGAAAGATTCAGTTTTATTTGTATTACCAAAACAGCATTAATTTGTTGCATATTTTGAGTAGCAATATTAGGTATTTCTTTCTTAGCAATTAAGATGATGAGAGTTGAAGCCCCTAGTAAACAAATCAGTCATAGATTTGTCTCAGGATCTGGGCAGTTTTTCCTTCAATCTGTCTTCTAAAACTGATTCAGTAATAAAATAGGTGTAAATTTTTCTTATATGAAGTCTATTAATTATTATTCCTTCAATAAAATGCAACAATTTTTTTTATTAATTGATAAGAATGAAGTGTGGTTTGACGTCTTTCTTGAAGCAAACTACAGAAAAATACATGTAGCAGTTGAGTTGAGCAACCTTTCTTTCAGTTGGGTCAGCAACGTATGAAGACAGTGTTTACATGAACAGTCTTGTGCTTGGACTGGTCAGGCCACAGCAAAGTGCCAGATGGAGATAAAATAATGTTTCTCCTTATATATCTTGCTTATTTATGTACCACTAGACAGTGTCACTTGCACTTAGTCACACAATTTCAGGAGTACCACTAGACAGTGTCACTTGCACTCAGTCACACAATTTCAGGAGACAAGAAAAAACCAGACAAACTTGCTCTCACAAACTCAAACCGTAATTACTGTTTATTACTACAAATAATAAGTAACCAATGACACATATAAACAAGCTATGGAATAAAGAAAGATTAGTTTTAGTAATAATGGCTGAGAGGCCATAATACTAACATCTGCTGGCAATAAATCCTGAATTACAAACCAGGGATCAAATAAACAGATCTACAGACTTACAATTATTTTCTCTGGAAAATGTTACTATATGAGGTAACTTCACTATAGGAGGTAACTTCACTCTCTATAGGAGATGCTCAGTGGGGGTCAAAAAGCCATCTAATTTAGATTTTCCCTAACACGCCTATTTATGTATTCCAAAAGTTGTTGGCTATATTTTGTTTACTTGGTTGACACATTGTGCATCCGGTCTTGAGTGTATGCTGACCAGGGAACATGGTCCACTCGTCCACACACTACATTTTAGGTCCACTCCCTTGGGCAGGAGCAGAGAGACAAGCTCGACCAGAGGTTAGGTGAAGAGTTGTGGAGCTGGTAGCCAAGCTTAAAGTGTCAGGACTTCCTGTTGGTAACACTGTTTATACAGGTTTATAGTGACAAATTTAAACTATTAAGACCATTTAAATTATTATCATTACATTTAAAATAAAAGTGTGAGAAGTTGGACGGACACGTCACATGCAGAATAGATAACACATGTTTGTAATGTTTTTATACACTACTAAATCAATTGAACTTTTCTGCAAATTATATTGTGTTTAAATATTCATTGACAAATGTCTTCTTTATACTCCTATAACATTTATTTAACTTTATGATAAACTGAATGAAAGGCTGAAAACAATGATATATACTAAAATATATGTTTGAGACTTTAGTCATATCAAGTCTGATTTATTTCTGCAGAATGAATTGATAGATGATTTTGAAAAGCATTATTAAAGATAGAAATTTCCGTAGACTAGAATTTCACATTATTATTACTAGATAAACTTGAATATGTTAATTACTGCTTTACAATTGATAAATCATTTAAACCCCTTTTATCAAATTATACATTAAAATTAAAATATTAAATAGCAAAAAATCTTAACTCTTAATTTGTAAAATTAAAATAAAGGAAGTTCATTTAATAGTTAATAATATAGTAATATATATATAATGATAAATTCTTATGAGTATCTATAAATTAATAATCATTCAGACACAAACATTGAACAGTAACAGTATTTTCAAGTTTCATAATATATTTATACTGCATACTTCACACCATGTATGTGTGTTAAATTGTTTTTAATGAGCTGTTTATCAGAAGAATAAAAAATGTTATTAGTAAAAGTACAGACTGCAAACTGGTTTTTACAAAGTGTTGTACTGACATTTTTATTAAAATATAGATATATTACAACAGCAAAATTTTTACTTTGTTGTAAATATATGTCCACCTTTTAATTATATTTACTTAATCTGAACGTCCACACGCTGTCAGCAATCAAAGGCGTCGTTGTAAATGATATTTTGATGTTTCACAATAGTAAAATAAATACGGGTATGCCCTGCATGATGTTTCATAAATCTTCCAAAGTATCATTTCCAATTAGCATATATTATATATTTTAACTATCGATTCAAGGGGAAATGTTTTCTGTTCTCACCCAGATCAAGACGACTGTGCAAATATACCGCGGTTTGTGTCTGTATTGCTATTATCGAACCATTTACAGATGTTAATGTTAAATAAAGAGCTGGCTTACACTCAAAACTTCACATAAGTACATATCTCTTACGTCTGTCCGGAAAGGACAGTACATTTGCATACAAAATAACAGGAAGCGACAAGGAAAACAGTTAAATACGTGGCAAATACGGATGTGTGTGTGTGTGGTGTGTGTGTGTGTGTGTGTGTGTGTGTGTGTGTGTGTGTGTGTGTGTGTGTGTGTGTGTGTGTGTGTGTGTGTGTGTGTGTGTGTGAGACTGTCCAATAAATATGTAGCAAACTGCACAAGGAATACTGTTCAATAAGTTCTCGGCAAACAGCACAAGGAAAACTGTTCAATAAATACTTGGCAATATGCACAAGGAAAACTGTTCAATAAGTTCTCGGCAAACTACACAAGGAAAACTGTTCAGTATTATACATTAACAATCCTGCTGCCTTTAAATAATAGTATAAAACCTTAATGATTCGGCCTGGAAAACAAAAGTTAAAATTTCACCTTGACAATTAGTTATCTGTATGTAAATAGCAAATTACATAACATCTTTGCGGCCTGTAAATAACAGTATTATAGCAAGACCACACTGAGCTCTATAAATATCATTGTTAGCCAAGACCACACTGAGCTCTATAAATATCATTGTTAGCCAAGACCACAACGGCATGACCTGTAATTATCTGTAGTGCATCGTGACAATACTGTGGTCAGTAAATATCAATATTACAAACACTGGTTATTATATATCAGTAATAGAGTGTGACAACTATAATGTCATAAATAACAGTATTACAGCGTGATAACATGGTGGTCATCATAGGTAATGTTATTATTGAATATTTCCTATAGAGCTCAGACAAAAAATCATACATATTCTGTATTTTAAAATTAAATTGCTGCTTAACGCTGAACTAAACACAAAATCAATAAATTATTTTGCCTCAGCTTTTATATAAAACTTTAGCATGTCTTTTGTGATATATTTCATATAATGTTTTGTTTTGTTACTCCAGTATGATCTGTTTAGAACTTTATATTTTTTCTTTTATGTTTTTCTTCGTCTTTTCTAAAAGTGTTATGATTTTTCTACTCTTAAACGTTTGTCACAAGTCTTTTCTGACAGCATTAGAAAAGAAAGTCTTCCTTTTCAAACTTTCAAATAACTGAGAACAAAACACGCTGTACAAAAGAAAGTCTTCCAATTCAAACGATGAAATGAGAACAAAACACGCTGTACAAAGGAAAGTCTTCCAATTCAAACGATGAAATGAGAACAAAACACGCTGTACAAAGGAAAGTCTTCCAATTCAAACGATGAAATGAGAACAAAACACGCTGTACAAAGGAAAGTCTTCCAATTCAAACGATGAAATGAGAACAAAACACGCTGTACAAAAGAAAGTCTTCCTTTTTAAAAGTTGACATAACTGAGAACAAAATAAACTTTATAAAGGAAAGTCTTCCTATCAAACGTTGAAATAACTGACAACAAAACACACTGTACAAAGTCTTTCTTTTCAAAGTTGAAATGTGAACACAAAAAAATTACACTGTACAACAATGATGAAATGAGAACAAAATAGCCTAGGGATTTCCTTAAAAATCTCATATGCTCTTTTTTTTTAAAGCCTTTTGGCTTATCATTCAAACAATCTTTCAGAATTTCACTGTCGAAATCTGGGCTTCTGTAATGTTGGTATGTTGGTTACGTTTACTTCTCTCCTGGCTGAGCGTGGTTGAAGGCTTTCATCTGGCGACGTTCTCACCTTTAGTGGCGCTCAGACAGGGCTTGCTCCCTTCGCTTGACTCCAGGGAGCGGGGTTTTTTTTAAAGTGTGTGTGTGTGTGTGTGTATATGTGTGTGTGTGTGTGTGTGTGTGTGTGTGTGTGTTCTCTCTTATGGTCTTTTCATAGTCACCTGTGCGTGATGTGTGTACCACAGGCACTAGCCCAGCAAGTTTGAGACTCATCAGTCTTGGTGCCCGTGGGTTCCGCCGTTCTCTTGTGTATGGTGTTTTAGTCAAGTTGTGGCTTGCAGAGTGATGAGAGTTTGGAATTATGAAGTCGGTGTTATTCTGTTGTCCTTTGACTTTTTTCCGCCATCGGGTGCCGATCTGGCGAAGTGTAGTACGTCGTCTGTAGTCTGTAGTTGGTGGTGACTGTAGAGCTGTCGGTTTTAGTCCATGTTTAGTCCATGTTTAATTTGCTAGTCCCTGTCTGTCCTCGCTCTTTGGCCACCTCCGTCGTCGGGGATCCGGGCCATGGACAGGCTAGCCAGGGTTGTCATACGTCCGTCTCCGTCGGTGGTCCGTAAACCTATTTAAAGGCTATTCAGTTGACCTAAAGGCAGGCCCCTTCCTTTCCCCCACAACCCCCTCACCCAGCGCGAAAGCGGCGGAAGCCGGAAGCGTCCCCTACATTCAATCAAACCTAAAGGCAGGGCTGCATCCAAGCTCTTTCATTCACACAGCAGACTTCCAATCTTCCGTCCTAAGAACCACTTCCCTTCCCCCCTTTCATTCAGGCACACTTACAATCAAGGTCATCTCTCCCTACACTACGCATGTTTACTACAATTGACTAGTCGGATTTCAGCTTGACCAAAGTTCACAATAAGGTTGGACTTGCTGGAGAAAAATACAGTGGTTAACTAGCTCTTTGACCCGGAAAAATATTCTGGTCTTACGGGTGATGCAATAGCTACGTCATATGCGTGTATATGTTTCTATTAGACTACCTTTGGCGTCGACATTTAGAGTTTATTTACTACACATTTTTACATTTTATTCTTTCTATATTTCTTTTTAATATTTATTGAGGAGATTCGGGCGAGATTCATAAATATCCTGACAAGATGGACGGACGGACAAGTCAGACAGACATCTAGACAGATAGATAGATAGATAGACAGACAGACAGACAGACAGATAGATAGATAGATAGATAGATAGATAGACAGACAGACAGACAGACAGATAGATAGATAGATAGATAGATAGATAGATAGATAGATAGATAGATAGATAGATAGATAGATAGATAGATAGATAGATAGATAGATAGATAGATAGATAGCAGTTAGCCCCACAAATGACTGACTTTATGAAATCACTCAATTAATATGCATAGATTATTCAAGCAGCTGAAAAAATATATTATGTATAGCATCTGGTAACTAAGGCAAACACTTTTTTCACTATTTTTTAAAAAGTCAAAGTATATCTCTTGAATATAATAACAAATGAAAATTAGGTATATTCTTCATTAAATGTTGCCAGGTAAAAGAGACACAAATAGTAAATTAAGTATTTTCATCAAAACCACTGCCTTTCTAGAAGACCTACAAATGAAAACTTACTTGTTTTTCCCAATTAAAAGGCCGCCCTTTTATTAGGCCTAGAAATGAAAATAAAATATTTTTTTACCCAGAACACACCGACATTTTAATAGGTCTAGAAATGTAAATAATAAAATATTTACCCCTACAACACACCGACCTTTTAATAGGTCTACAAATGAAAATAAAGTATTTACCCCTACAACACACCGACCTTTTAATAGGTCTACAAATGAAAATAAAGTATTTTTTTACCCAGAACACACCGACGTTTTAATAGGTCTAGAAATGTAAATAATAAAATATTTATCCCTACAACACACCGACCTTTTAATAGGTTTAGAAATGAAAATATTTTCCAACACATCGACCTTTTAATAGGTCTAGAAATAAACATAAAGTATTTTCCAACACAACACACCGACCTTTTAATTAAAGTTTTAATAGGTCTAGAAATGAAAATAAAGTATTTACCCCTACAACACACCGACCTTTTAATAGATCTAGAAATGAAAATAAAGTAGTTTCCATCACAACACATTCGACCTTTAAATAGGTCTAGTATTTTCCAACACAACACACCGACCTTTTAATAGGTTTAGAAATGAAAATAAAGTATTTACCCCCACAACACGCAGAATAATAATATGCTTACAACTGAAAAATAAATATTTTACTCAATAAAAAGCCGACCTTTTAATAAATCTCTAAATAACAAATGAGTAGTCTACTTTTATTCCATAATACGCCGACCTTTTAATAAGCCTACAAATGAAAAATTAGTATCTTTTTTTTCGAAAGACGCTGACCTTTCTAAATGTCCGCTTTCACTTTCAATCGTTCTCGTCCAGATCTGTGTGTACAACTTTTGTTTAAGAGAGTGTACAACCTTTGGTTTAAGAAGAGAGTGTGTACAACCTTTTGTTTAAGAAAAGAGTGTGTACAACCTTTTGTTTAAGAAAAGAGTGTGTACAACCTTTTGTTTAAGAAGAGAGTGTGTACAACCTTTTGTTTAAGAAAAGAGTGTGTACAACCTTTTGTTTAAGAAAAGAGTGTGTACAACCTTTTGTTTAGAAGAGAGTAACTGGTTTTGCACAAAATGTTTTTATTTAGTGTGTTCAGTTGTGCTTGTGTGCGCACACCGGTATAACACAGATGCATGCGTGTTTGTTGTGTATGTGTAGCAGGGCTTTATAATTGTTTGTTTATGAATTTATTTCACTTTATTTTCCTACGTCGTTACACGCCAATCAAGGAAACTATATTTGTGCATGATCTTTTTAGACAGTGATTAAATTGTTCCGTTTACTAGAGCAGCTAAAAAGTAATTTAGTATCCTTATATCTTAATCACATTTTTAATTGTTCCTCTTCTGCAGAAGTATTGTGATAATTATATATGCAACTCTATTGATCACAAGTTGGTGACTGAGCGTCAGCCCACGAGCGCAGGCATTTTGTTCTTTTACATTTGCAAAGTGATAGTTCTACAATCGCGACCCGTTTACCTTGTGCAGCCGTGAGACTCGGGTGGCCGCACAAGGCCGTCTCGCGCTATACACGGACTTTTATACGTGTCACTGATCTGAACGACAGTGATAGTGGAAAGGCCTAGGCATAATGAGATAATGATTGTTACGTACCAAAAGAAAGTGTTTACTAATTAGACTAGCTGTCAATAGGTTAGGCCAGAAGTGGTTTGTAATATGCTGGCTCAGTGGCTCAGTTTGTGGTAAGAGTGGACATTTTTTAGCAGAAAATTTTCTGTCAGTGTCAGATATGAACGGTGGACAGTAACATCCGGACGCGTGACTTGTCGACACAGTTCAAAAAAAAGCATTCTTGTGCAGGCCGTTATCTCTAAACTTTGTGCCATTGGTAAAGAATTAGATGACTTATTCTGTGAAACACTAAACTAGTGAACCTTATGAATTCGTCGTGGGAGTATTGTGCCAATCTCGCATGGCCACAAATACCTTCTGTTACCGACCTTAGAACAAGCACACATGCTTTATCACGTCCTACCTGTTTGTCAGAGGTTGGCCTCGAAACTTAATATATACGATCAATGTGTATATATATCAGATGACAACATCCTGATAGGAAACAATGCTTGAAAACAGCCAGCACTGACAATTTCGGGATATGATAACGCTTGCCCCACTTGGACCGGTCAATTCACTGATTCGAGTCCGCGTGTCGATACAGCACAGATGTCACTAAGTTATTCGTGTTGTGGTGATGACCTGACTTGCCATTCATGGGGGTGTACGTATACACATATGTGTTTAGAAATGTTATCTTTATCTCTTGAGAGACTTTAAAAAGGTTTCAGCACAACTTAGGCCAGTTGCTTAATATCTATTTATTAAAACTCTAATGAAACTCTAATAAAAAAGTTGAATTGTGTGGATGGGCGTCAGTCCAAAGTCACGAAATAAGATTTGATGATGGGAGTAATCAGGACGTGAGTATACACAAGTTACCATGACGACCTCATACACCCGGTTCAGTGTTGTGACATTATTCTCTTTACTCGTCGTGGGATTTCTGTTTGCAAATAGGACATACTATCTTAAGGTGGGTCCACAATTTCAAATTCTTACTATCTTAAGGTGAGTCCACATTTTAAAATTCTTACTATCTTAAGGTGGGTCCACAATTTAAAATTCTTACTATCTTAAGGTGGGTCCACAATTTAAAATTCTTACTATCTTAAGGTGAGTCCACATTTTAAAATTCTTACTATCTTAAGGTGAGTCCATAATTAAGGTGAGTCCACAATTTAAAATTCTTACTATCTTCAGGTAAGTCCACAATTTAAAATTCTTACTACCTTCAGGTAAATCCACATTTATAAGTTATAGGCCTATTATTGCAAGGTTAGTCAAATAGTTTTAATTCATACTATTGTAAGGCGAGTCAAGCATTTTAAAATTTTAAAGTAAATTTACATTTTAAAATTCATTCTATTTAAGGATAAGTCTACATTTTAAAATTCCTGCTATTTAAAAATAAGTCCACATTTCAATATTTATAATATTGTAAGGTGAGCCCAAATTTTAAATTTCGTACTATGTTAAGGTTTTAAAATAAGTCCACATTTCAAATTTTTATAATATTGTAAGGAGAGCCAAAATTTTAAATTTTGTACTATCTTAATATTTTTAAATTCATACTATTTTAAGTCTACATTTTAAAAATTATTCTTTTGTAATGCGATTCAAACATCTTAACATTTATGCAAATTGTTTATGTTTGGTATTAAAATATATCTACTGCAATCTTCAATCTGGATTCAATCTCTCTCACACATACACACACAAATATAGTGTACTTAGTTATGTATAAGTATTAATTTCTTCTCGTGTACTTAGTTATGTATAAGTATTAATTTCTTCTCGTGTACTTAGTTATGTATAAGTATTAATTTCTTCTCGTGTACTTAGTTATGTATAAGTATTAATTTCTTCTCGTGTACTTAGTTATGTATAAGTATTAATTTCTTCTCGTGTACTTAGTTATGTATAAGTATTAATTTCTTCTCGTGTACTTAGTTATGTATAAGTATTAATTTCTTATCGTGTACTTAGTTATGTATAAGTATTAATTTCTTCTCGTGTACTTAGTTATGTATAAGTATTAATTTCTTCTCGTGTACTTAGTTATGTATAAGTATTAATTTCTTCTCGTGTACGTATGAATGTTTACTACTGCGTGTTTAATCTTGTTTGAATAGAATGGTATTCATGTGTTTGTGCGTGTGTGTGTGTGTGTGTGTCACCACCACCCCCTCCCTTCTCCGGCATGAGGGGGAGGGATGGTGGCTTGTCGGCTCCACGTATGACTTGCATAAAGAGAATTACAAATCGCACACAGAATACCAAGATGATTGTTTGGCTCGAATTTAATTCTGCGTGTAGGTTACGTATTGCCGACATGTTTGCATGTGTGCTTGCATACGGGTAGGGGTGAAGTGTAGACGGCACAGGCGACACAACGTATAACAACGACAGCAACCACTCTTTCGAAACCATAGACAGGAGGAAGCCTCAATGTCAGAGTACAAATTCAAGTTTATTGGTCTATGGGTTTCCTCTCACACGTTGGTTAGTCAGTCAGCCATCCACACTTGCACCCATGGGAAACGGGGGAGAAAGAAAGAAAAAAGGGTCACCGCTTGTCGGCGCCCGTGAAAAGAAAATAATGAAAAGGGAAGAAAGAAAAGAGTGAAAGAATGAAATAGTAAAATAAAAGAAATACAAAATTCAATTTATCCATGCAGTACTACTTCTAAATAGATTTAAGCATTTTACAACATAATGTATCAGTCATTATTTATAAGTTCTGGCGCCAATGCTCTTGTATCAAAGTTCAATAATAATAAACAAATGTCATTTGACTTGCAAGTCTTCTTCAACAGTTCCATCAATATTCTCTTACATTAATCTTAATACCATCCTTTACTTATAAAACGTATTTTTAAACTTAAGGTTTATTTTTAATTTTAGGTTTAATGCTTAAGATTCCTACGCTTTAGTTTTAGGTTCTAATTTATATTTATGTGCTCTGAGATTTCCCTAATTAGTTAGAAGTTTCTCTTACTCACATATGTATTGTCATTTTCCCCTTGTTCTCTGCTCACATAGTTCGTTACTGTCTCTTGTTCTCTGCTCATATAATTCGTTATTTTCTTCTTGTGCTGGGCTCACATCGTTACACTTTCTTCTTGTGCTGGGCTCACATCGTTACACTTTCTTCTTGTACTGGGCTCACATCGTTACACTTTCTTCTTGTGCTGGGGGGGTTTGTTGTTACGCAAAAACACCGTCGACGTCTCAACCTGGCCGTCCTCACTGCTACGACGGCTGCTACAATTTCACGCTCCCATGCGCTTCTCGTTAGGCCTAATTTCTCAACTCTCATTGCGTTCTCTCTACTCTCTTCTTCTCTTCAATTTCTGCTCATTTCATCTCATCTCTTCTCTTAACTTCGTTTCTCATCTCTTCTCTTCTCTTCTTCGGTTCTCATCTCTTCTCTTCTTCATAACGGCCAACCTTTGCCATTCCGGCGGTATGCCTCATGCATGACTGCTACTGCTTCCAACGATAGTTACTACCATTATGTAACATCTCGTTCTGTACCGTAACATTATACTGCCAACTCATCACTTCTGTTGGGAAATAATCGATTACCCGCGGTCTTTGCACAGAGTCTTTGAAAACCTGAGATGACTGTCCTGTTTGACTGGTTTACCTAAACTGCAGCGGTCTTTACGACGCGCTATCCATATGCAGTCGGGTAGACATCTGGCACTCTGTTACAGTGTTCAGGAATTCTCCTTCTGTTTTGCCTTCAGAATTCGTAGAGTCTTCTTGATACAAAAAAGCAGGGAGAAACAGAGCATCCCGCTCTCTCTACAACACGCTACATTTTCCACGTTTCTCATCCACCCCTGGCTCCATATCCTCTTTTAAACACAAAGTTCTTGCACATCCCTTCTCTGAGCTGACTGGAACACACCTTCCAGCACATGCTATCCCCCTTCCAGCACTGCCCATTTACAACCAGCACGGCACTGTGGCACTGTGTGTGCTGACGAATAATTCTGACCATCCTGGCTACACTCTGCTGTCCAGTGCCAAGTCTCAAGTTCCCAGTTGACACTGTGATTTACATATCCATTTGACCTCTAGCTAATTCTCTCAGAGCACACTAAAATCTCAGAGCAACAGTCCTCTCGTATTTTATTTTAAAACTACAGTTACTATGGCAACTCATGGCCACCTGGCAAGCCATACATTAACTCACAGCAAGAAATGGTTGTACACTCAAACCAACCTTTTTAACTTAGTAATACAATTATTAACTTTCCAATAACTCAACTTCTATTTCAATAGTACTTTCACAATAACAATACCAACTTAAACTACCAAACATTTTATAGTGGTGATTCTTAAAAAGATGTTTACATTTCAAAACTCAGAGCCTGCTTTCGCCATGAACAAAATTAGCATCCCAGCACCTTCTCACGACCGCCATGTCATGTATTCTATGCTGACACAGATTTATGGGCATGGGTTCCTGGTCAACCAGCAAGTTAATTATCGTTTTCCTATTCTCCAGCATGAACATAAAGCTAGTGTTTCCGACTTAGTTTTCATTGTTGACAAAATTTTCACCCTGTCCCACTTTTAATTAACTTAGCAGTTTCGTTCATAGTTTAGAGTTAGAAAATACTTAGAGGGAGAGAAAAAATTTATTAATATTTTCCTCATTTCCGTGATAGTGTGTATGTGGGTGGGTCTGTTTGTGTGTGTGTGTCTGTCTGTTTGTATGTGTGTGTCTCTGTGTGTGTGTGTGCACTTTAATTTATCCAGATGGTTGATAAACAAGGTTCATTTTATTTTATGTCTTCAGTCTTCGTTTTATGTCTTCAGTGATTTTTATAAATCCAATTAGCAACAGTTATTAGGCGCGAAAAGGTTAGTATGAGAAACCTGTTGTCATTGCTAAGAATAGAAATGACCTACCCAAGTAGGATCGTCCAGTACTTTCAGTGATTAAACACAGCAACAGTGACCTGGCGTGACAAGATTAGTATGACAATTGAATAGCCTGTTGTCATTGCTAAGAATAGAAATAACCTAAGTGAAGTAAGACCAGCCCGACTATTGACATTCGGGAGATGCAAACTAAGCTGTAGAAAAAGGTGCATTTTAGAAGCAATTGTGACATGGTTATTCTGTTTAATAACTGACTACAGAATCCATTTTAACATTGTTAGTCTGTGTGATAAATTAATACAGTATTCATTGCGCTAACGTGACAAGATTAGGAGACTCGTAATCGTATTTGGTTGGGACAACTAGAATTAATCTGCCTTACTTACTAGCATTTGCAATGGCATTGTTTCTTGAGTTGAAATATTTTGTTGGTGATATTTGATTAATATGCTTGTATGTATGCTTAGATATGATTGGAGATTTCTCTCCCAACACATCTACCCCTTTAATTAGATTGCGTCAGGTGAAAACTGTACATGAGACTGAAAAGAGAATATACATATGGTCAAAACTGTAAAGGAGACTGGAAAGAAAATACACATATGGTCAAAACTGGAAAGGAGACTGGAAAGAAAATACACATATGGTCAAAACTGTAAAGGAGACTGGAAAGAAAATACACATATGGTCAAAACTGTAAAGGAGACTGGAAAGAAAATACACATATGGTCAAAACTGTAAAGGAGACTGGAAAGAAAATACACATATGGTCAAAACTGTAAAGGAGACTGGAAAGAAAATACACATCAGTCTCAATTACCGTTTTCTCCTGAAGCGCATTTTCTTTGTGATAGTATGCAACAGATTTTTTTTAAAAAAATAATATAGATTATTTTCATGACAATGCAAAATTAAACAACAGGGGGATTTTATGTAACACAACAAAGAGCCTCTTATAACAACTTTCAAATAACTCATTGGTACGAATCTAAATGACAACAGGAAACAAAACTTTGTGCCTGGCTGCATGCCATATTTGAGATTTATTATCTCCATGGTCTTGTGATTTGTTTACTTGTTTTAACAGAACTTGGTGTATAGAATACAAGTAACTTGGTGTATAGAATACAAGTAACTTGGTGTATAGAATACAAGTAACTTGGTGTATAGAATACAAGTAACTTGGTGTATAGAATACAAGTAACTTAGTGTATAGAATACAAGTAACTTGGTGTGTAGAATACAAGTAACTTGGTGTATAGAATACAAGTAACTTAGCTGTGAAGATAACCAACAAGCAAAATTAAGGCACAGTAAAAGAATTAACTTTCTAACATTTACTACTTACTACATCTTTGAAGTGATACCACTGTAACACTAGTGAAATATTTAACAACGGCATTAATTAATTAATTCATTCATTCATTCATTCATTCATCGTCAGAACTTTGACCTTACGAAACTTTTGGGGGATACAAATCTGCACACCGATTTAATCCTGTTTACCGAGAAGTGACGTAATTTCAGACATCATAGGCATATATGCAGGATGCTTAGATCTAACGAAAGTGAACATTAGCAGCAAGACGGTGACTTTCGAACTCTGCAATTAATTCACTAAATATATTTCTGGTTTCCTCGAATTAATGTTAAATAAATTATCTCTTGTAATGCACTGGTATTTATCCGTGCACTATATCACCTAAAATTAAGCATTATTTTAATAGAATTGTATTATTCACTGTATTTTTTATGTGTTCTTAGAATTTGATTCTACGTTTCATTCAATTTTTCTAGCTCTACTACTTTAATGACACGAGCTGTACTACTTTAATGACACTAGCTGTATTACTTTAATGGCACTAGCCCTACCATTGTAATGACACTAGCTGTACTACTTTAATGACACTAGCCCTACTATTGTAATGACACTAGCTGTACTGCTTTAATGACACTAGTTGCACTACTTAATGATATTAGCTGTATAACTGTAATGACACTAGCTTACTACTGTAATGACACTGTTTGTATTACTGTAGTGACACAGACTGTACTACTGTACTGATACTAGCTGTACTACTGTACTGACACTGGTTTTATTACTGTAATGACACTGGCTGTAATACTGTAATGACACTAGCTGCACTACTGTAATGACACTAGCTGTACTACTGTAATGACACTAGTTGCACTACTTAATGATATTAGCTGTATAACTGTAATCACACTAGCTGCGCAACTTGAATGACATTAGTCGAACTTCCTTCACGACACTAGCTGATCTACTAGAGTGTTACTACTACTTTAATAACATTAGACTTGAGTGACGTCAGTCGAACTTCCTTCACGACACTAGCTGTTCTACTAGAGTGTTACTACTACTTTAATAACATTAGACGCAGTGACGTCAGTCGAATCTCATTGAGTGACACTAGCTGTTCTACTTTTCTACCAGTTCATTGATCTGGGTTCGGTCAAGTAGGCATGGGTCGTTAAAAAGAGCGTAAGGTAATAAAAAGTAAATTGTGTTTTTTTTTTCCCTTTTGAAAACGAAATGCGCAAAGTGGGTGTGTGTTTGTTTAGAAAGACGTGTGTTTTGCTGAAATGTTGGCTTGTCTTTTTTGTAGGCTTGATTATTATCTTGATCGTGCCGGTAGACACACTAGGATGGACATGCGATATTATAATTTATACTTAATGTCTATTATATCGTTCAAACTAAGAATGTCTATGTTGCCTGTAGTTTAAAGAATGAATACAACGAACTAAATTATTACTGCAGTTTATCTGAGATAGTTTACACGAAGGAGGTATAATTTCTAAAATAAAAGCTAGCAGGTGTTGCCCGAGTACAAGAAAAAACAACTTTTAATAGCGTGTGTTTAATTAGTTCTGTAGAAATCCGTCATCGAGCCTAATCCATTGATAGATTTCACGTTAATTACAATGCTCTCCATTCCATTGACTTACACGTAGATGACATAAGGAGTAAATATATTGTTTATTTGAGTCCCTTTTCTTTTACTGTGTAAAGTCTCGTAGATAACGTTTAGAGTAAATATTTCGTTTTTACAGTGGGAAGCGTACACTGCAGGCTATGGTAGTTTGTGTTGCTATAAATAGCCTATATCTCTTACACTAAGTGTGAAATGTTCTTTATGAAAAGTCCACGGACGAAATATCCGGCAATCTAACATTTCTCTCCTTCACCTCCATAAACATGTTCTGTGGCCAAAGTTCTTTTGTTATTGAACAGTCACCCGGGCTCTACAGTGAAACGTCTTTTACGAAAAGTCCACAGGTGAAATATCCGTACAATCGCCTGCTTTTTACGCAGAGCATCAGCTGACCTTCCAAAAGGGGATACCACTGCGCGCAATGTAATACAATCTTCCTCAGTTGTCTTTCTTGAGTAAAACAAAACAAACAACAACAAAAAAATGTCGTTATTTGGGGAGTTTTAATATCGCACTACGGACTTCTGAGCATAAATCTTAAAGCTTTCTGTCATCAAGACGACTCGATGATATATGAGAATTCTTAAGTTTTAAAGCAGACTGTGACGCCAACGCCACTTAGTTAATGATTATGATTATTATTAATTAATTAATCATTCTTAACTAATTACAAGTGGTGAGAATCTTAATTTATGTTATTAATAATTCTCCAGCAGACACAACTCGTCTCTCTCCCGTGGCGGATATGCGGTCGCTGTAAACGTTTTCTCTCTTCTACCACATTAGAAAGACAAACATTTAGTGTCACACAATATTCTGTAGGTGGAAAACGTCTTATTAAAGGAGAAGACAAATACATCTTTAATCTATATTTAGCGAGCCCGGATCCATCTACTTTATTCTCCATCATAAGATTATTACTATGTGTACAGTCAATAAATTTATTACATCAACAATCAAAATTACATATAATTAATACAATGAAATAGATTACTTGACATCGATATTTTCATGAACCACATTCGAATAATTTCTATTTCACAATCTTTTTTATTTTAAAGTATAATTCAACAATTCAATAAAATCACAGGATAGATCTTATCAGAGAACAGAAATGGAGTTATTAGAGATAAGCAATAATAGTCTTTACATTACTGATTTAGACAAAGCATCAATTGCCTTTGCATGATTTTTTTGCAACACTGTCACAAGTTTATTGTCCACATCAACTTGGACGTCCTCTTCCGCTGTGTTTAGTTTCTTCAAGCAGATAATTACAGCAACTCTAGTATTTCCTTATACCAGAAATTGGTACTTATACTCTATAAGTACTTCCTTATACCAGAAATTGGTACTTATACTCTATAAGTACTTCCTTATACCAGAAATTGGTACTTATACTCTATAAGTACTTTCTTATACCAGAAATTACTCATGTAGTCAGCATATCTTGCCGCCATACATCAAATGGAGTGTAGTGTATCCTCCACACTTACACACTGCTTTCCGCCTCTATCACAGCTGGTCATAGCAGTTTACAATCAGGAAACAAGGAGGTTCAAATCATACTTATACTACTTCACCTGAGAAACACAATCATGGAGCAAACAATAAGTTTTCAGCCTGTCGCTTTATCACTCCATTCTTTCTTACATTCAAGTCTCAACTTACAATTTCCTGCAACAGTATTTATTAGCCCGATACATGCAAATAGGCTTAATAAATACTGCATATCAAAACAGTGGCAAAATGTCATCACACTACACTCGAGCATCTTAATTCAAACATTTGTAGAAATAATAGTCCACTCACATAAAACTTCTCTACATAAAACACATGCATAGCATATCAATAGCAAAGGTGCATAAAATATTTTTAAGTCCATTCTCACTCAAACAATCAGTTAACTCACTATTAATCAAATGGTTGCCTTTCAAGACTGGACTTCTTTGCCACTTCAAATTCAAATGATCAGACAATAGATTTCTCTAAAGCAGGTAGACTTTTTAATTTCAGCCCATTGGCTGATCTCGTTCTCGTAAATCATATCTATTGAAGAAACATAATTGCATACCCAGTTGGGATATTTTGTATTACATCAGCAATTTCTAGCATATTCTCAACTCGGGTTGTTTACTTCAAACTCTGATGCTTTCATAATGAGTGCCCAAGGTCGGGTTACTCTGACAATTTTTAACAATTTATTTTTAAAATAGGAATAAGCAAATTTACTCTACAAGACAGAGAAAAACTTAAGTGTGTGTGTGTGTGTGTGTGTGTGTGTGTGTGTGTGTGTGTGTGTGTGTGTGTGTGTGTGTGTGTGTGTGTGTTGTGTATATAGATAGGAAATTGATTATATTGTGATAGTGGGAATTTGAAAGGTTTTCGACTCGAATCATATAGAAATGTGTTGACTTATATTAAGAAGAATAGGTCAATATACTAAGAATAGTTTAATACACACACGCGCGCACACACACACTTTATATAAAGATGTGAATTTATAATACTTGGCGTGAAGTGTAAAGTGATGCTGTGTTTTTCATATGGCGTGTATAGTGATAATGTCTAGCATGTGACGTGTATAGTGATACTGTCTTTCATGTGACATGTATAGTGATACTGCTTTGTCAGTGGCATGTATAGCGATACTGTGTCTTGCCTGTGACGCATATAGTGATGCTGTCCTGTATGTGATGTATATTGTGATACTGTCTTTTGTGTGACGTTTATAGTGATATTGTCTTGCCTGTGACGTGTGTAGCGATACTGTATTGCGTGTGAGGTGCATAGTGATAACGTTTCTTGCCTTTGATGTGTAGAGTGATACTGTCCTTGTGAAGTCATAAACTATAATGTCTCTTGCTTGTGACGTGTATGGTGATACTGTCCTTGTGAAGTCATAAACTATAATGTCTCTTGCTTGTGACGTGTATGGTGATACTATCACGTTAAATGTTGCCGTGTATGTTTGTGATAAATCACGCACAACTGATATCTATGATTTATTACAAGTACATGTATGTATTTAACGCACAATTTGGACAATTTCCCCTTCCCATTTATTATTTAAACGGTTTCTCGACGCCATCAGCCATATTTTCTCCAGACTCAATCAGAATATAAAATTATTGTTTTCTTCTCGTTGATATCTAATGCCTACAATGTCACAGAAAAACAAAATTGCATCATTTATTTTACTTTATTTCTCATTTCATTTTCTCAGGTGTCAGTATAAATATAATCTGTTTAAGAGATATGATTTCTTTTTACTACGCCCAAGGAATATTAAACCTAGTTTGCCTCTCTCCTTTGGTATTACACTTAGTGTGCGCGACATTAATTTTGTCAGTGCTCAGACACATTTGATGTCAATTCACTAAAACAATGCTTCCAGCAAACTTGAATACTGATTAAATGGTTGGTAAGTGTAGTCAGTTACTATTTGAAAACCTTTTGTATTCATTTACAACAGACTATTTTTAAATCACATATAATTTAACATTTCCCTTTTCTGGTCTTTGAAACCATCTGGCACGTAAACGTTTTCATTAGAATGATAGTAGTTATCTCTGCGTGATGCAGGAATTTCTGACAGCTGTTCACTTTTTTCTGTCCTAGTGTCAGTTGACCCTCCTTGACGTCAAGAGTTTTTATTTTACCTATAACTGGCTTTCACAAGCCTTTTAGAAAATGCTGGTAATAGTTCTTTTCTTCAAGTGAGAGGTTTTGGTTATGGTAAATACGGTACTTACTTACGTCATCATAATCCTCCATGCAGGTGGACATGACAGATTACATAATCAGCCATTTGAAGGTCATCAGTAACTAGTAACTATCAATTACTTATTATTGAAAAAGCAATAAAAATAAAAGAAAAAACAAGGAACATAATTTGCCCCAAGGTCCAATCATTAATGACGGTATATTTGTCCTGTAGGTGAAAAATGTTTTCAGAGTCATTGACACAACACCACCCTAGTTATGGTTATAATCAATATTATTATGTATTATTTAATCAACCGTAACTAATTGCAAGTGATGAGAATCTTAATTTGTGTTATAAATAATTCTCCAGAAGACACCACTCGTCTCCCTCACTTGGTGGATATGTGGGTGCTGTAAACGTTTTCTCTTCCACAACATTAAAAATCATTCACTGTCACACAAAATATCGTGGAAAACTTCTTTAAAAAGCAGAAGATAAGTCCATCTTTAATCCACCCACTATCTCTCTGACACACAGTATCAATATGTGTAAGAAGGTCAATAAATTTAATAATAAATTTATTAAATCAACAATCCAATATACACATAACAAATACAATAAATAGATTATTTGTCACCAATATTTCCACAAAACCACATTCGAATAATTTCAATAGTTATACAGTCTTACAACACACAATTCAGCAGATTAGTATCAATATAAATCATACAATAATTATTATCACAGAACAGAACTGGAGTTATAGAGAAATAAGTGATAATAGTTTATTCATAACCTTGTCTAGACAATTGCCACAATGGTCCTTCACGCACTTTTGTAACAAAGTAAAAAGCTTATTGTTCACAATACACTTTCCAGGTGTTCCTCTAGCTTGCAGTAGATTATTTCATAAGATGGTGTTCTCTCGAGACTAATCTGTGCACTCCTGACCATATTAGTTCCATCAAGCAGACAAAATGTAGCAATTTCCAGTAACTTTCGTGTACCAGAAATTCCACGATGTAGTTGAACATTTCTTCTCACCATACATTAACAGTGTAATGTATCCTTACACTTACACATTGGGGGTAGAGATTTCTCACCATACATTAACAGAGTGTAATGTATCCTTACACTTACACATTGGGGGTAGAGATTTCTCGAATCTACTATGGTTGAAGTGGTTTATAAATCCGTAAACCTGAAGATTCTAATAAAAATAAGAAAAAAAAACTGATTTTCCCTATAAAATATAATCAGGGAACAAATGCAAAGTTTTCCAGTTTATTCATCACTAACTCTATTCTTTCATTCATTCAACTCTCAACTTACATTTTCCGGCAACATTGTTTATTAGCCCGATACACACATACAACATAATAAAAAGAACATACTTTATAAACGTGTTCACTAGAAACAATGTCAAGTGTTTAGCATGCTACATACTAGCATCATAGTTCACAATTTGTAGAAACAATATTCTACTCACATACTACATCACTACGTAAAATGCCAGTATAACACATCAATAGCAAAATGTCCATACTCTCTCATTTAACTCATCATTAACCTAACGGCCACCTTTCATGACTGGACTTCTCCCACAACAAATTCAAAGTGATTTCAAACTAAATTCTTTTCAGCAGGTAAACATTGATCTCAGCTCATTGGCTGGTCTCATTCTTATAAATCTTAACCATTGGATAATAAAACTACTCATCCCCTAAAACTGGTCTAGATTACACCAGCAAGTCTAGCACATTCTCCACCTGAATTGTTTACTGCAACTTTTGGCACTTACAAAAATATCATTATAAGCAGTGCCCACGTTGGGTCATTTTGACATTTAACAATTTATGTAATAATTAAGCTTAGAAATAAGGATAGGCAAATTTACTCTACACATACCCCCCACTTTTTTGAGATTTTAACTGTCAAGTTAACATCCACTCTATTACTTTATTAGGAGTAAAATTTCGAAATATTACCGGTGTATCTTCCACCATGAAATGAAATGAATAACTAACCACAAGTCAGAATTTTTATGTCATTTTTATGCATAAATAGTCATAAAAGAAAAAATTCTATATCGGTTTAAGAATTATGCATAATTAATTCAGCATGATTTAGAAACAAAGCTAATATAATTTTATATATCCTGCAATAATCACTGAGCATTAAAATATTAATTATCATATTAATTTATCTCATTATAAGGTGGGACATGACCTGTTTATGTCTCCACACTCAGAGAAGAAATACAAAACAATTCCTCAGTAAAAGTCATTACAATTTCCTTTAAGTTAAAGACAAAACCTGTTTATGTCTCTACACTTAAGAAATACAAAACAATTCATCAAGAAAAATCATTACAATTTCCTATAAGTTAAAGACAAGACCTGTTTATGTCTCTACACTTAAAAAATACAATGCAAATTATATACAAAAATTATTTTCATTATTTCTTTTCTCCATGTGATATGAAAATACACAATCATGTTAGCACTATATAAATGAACTCTAGGTAAAATTATAACTTCCTCTTTACTGTAGAGAAGATAAAAATATTTATATGTGGATTGTGCAGCATTTACAAGACTTATGTACTGGACCCTTACACTTTCATTTCTACTGTTCTGGACAAATATTTTGGCCCCTACATTGTGGTTTGATGATTTCCACAGTATATCTGTACTGTTCTAGTAGTAATGACCACCTGGTCAAATGCCCATTTGCCTTAGTTGAGTGAGCTAAGTGTTCTGTCTAAATGACAAAATGCTTGCCTTATATGTAGGCTTGTAATTTCTTAACAAACCAGACAATTCCCTGTCTTTGTCTGAAGTTGAATAATTCTTTTCAGTCGCATTTAATGTAAAACTGGAGTAAGCTACTGGATACAGAATATCACCATGTTACTGCACATAGCCCTGCATTGCTAGCATCTCTTCTAAGTATGAATGTAAAACTGGAGTAAGCTACTGGATACAGAATATCACCATGTTACTGCACATAGCCCTGCATTGCTAGCATCTCTTCTGAGTATGAATGCTTCATTGAAATCAGGCAAATGGAGGACAGGAGCTTGTGACAGTGTGTCTTTCAAACTAGCAAATCTGGCTCCACACTCCTCACTCCAAATCACTATCTCAGGTTTGTGAGCTATCTGACTGATTTTACAAAAGTATCTCCGTACACACTCAAGCAATCAGAAACTTTAAATCTACTTACTAAACTGCACAATGTAAATAGTATAATTCACACACACACACACACACACACACACACACACACACACACACACACACACACACACACACACACACTCAATCAACTAGTAAACTTTAAATCTAGTTATTTAAAATGCACAATCAATGTAACCAGTATAATCTCCACACATCAATAATGAAAAATATGGCATACATGTAAAAATTTCAATATGCAATCAATAATTATAAATTGAAAGGTTAGTAAAAAAAAAATTATCAAAGATAAAAAAGGATAGACAAGCAAGACAGTTCTAGATAGTGTTATAAAAATAATGAGTGAGATAAGACTGCTTTCTAAAAGTCTATTCCACTAACCAAATGTATCACTTTCTAGCTCTGTTTTAGTCTAGGATTTCCTTTTAAGTTCTAAGCTCAACAAATTTTTCAGCAATGGATTTCAACATTTACTAATCTCATCACTTTGACAATTAGTTTAACAATTTTGAACAAATTTTTGTACTCATACCAGACAGAGCCTACCCACTTTGTGTGATGACAATGCCAAGTAGTTAATGGTTATTATTATTAATAATGATTAATTACCCATAACTAATTACAAGTGATGAGAATCTTAATTTATGTTGTTAATAATTCTTCAGAAGACACCACTTGTCTTTTTCACTTGGCAGATATGCGGGCACTGTAAACATTTCCTCTCTTCCACAACATTAAAGACAAACATTTACCATCACAATATTTCTGTAGGTGGAAAACTTCTTACTAAGGGAGAAGATAAATCCATCTTTAATCTACATTTAGCGAGCCCCCATCGACCCACGTTTTTATCCAATATAAGGTTACCAATATGTGAAAGAAGGTCGGTAAATTTATTAGATCAACAATGAAATTCGCATGTAACAAATGCAATTAAAAAAGATTGCTTGACATCAGTATGTCCATGAAACCACATGTACTACTACACTGTCTTATAGTGTCAATACCAATCACAGTATAGTTCAGAGAACAGAAATGGAAATCCTATGTGAGAAAATAGTGAACAACTCATTTGCTACCAGCATAGTACTAATAGAACTAAGAACAGCTGCCCCAGGGAATCACATAGCATATTTATAATCATGTTGGTGAGAATCCATCTGTGGCCTTGACCTGATGAGGTCACTAATTCTCTAATGGGATCAATGGCTACATGCTTAAAAGGAATATCAATTGTTGGGGTTTCACCTAGTGGAACACATCTTTCTATTCACTCACTGACAGATATCACATGACTGACAGTACCGAGTGATGTCCCCCATCATACCTGGCCAATAAAACTCAGCCTCGGCACACGCTAAAGTTTTGCTTGGTCCTAGATGACTGGCAATGTGTAATGTGTGGATTGTGAGCCAAACATAGCACATTTGCTCTGTAGCTCAGAGATACCAACAACTGACTGTTATCAGTCCCTTCTTGTTTATGAATCAAGAGACCAGAAGATTTAGACACATATGATCCTGAGACTTTGGTCTTCTCTCAACATTTCTCTAGAGAATTGTCTTTCATTTGTGCTGCTTTGAGCAGGGCCTTTTACCCTTCAGATTCAGCCACATTGTGACAGTCAGAAACAATTATCTACCCTGCCATGGCCGACTCCTGTACGACTTTCTGTTTATAACCCACCACCAACAGTTTCAGCCAATGTCATTGGCACATCACCTTCACACTTGCCACTGACCATTCAGGAATGGTCACCTTGCATACCTTCACTCATGCCATTAGCTTCGGCTTCCTTTGCTGCAACTTGCCTACGTGCTGATATTATATTACAACATATGACTACAAAGTGTTAAAATTATCTATTGCTGATATTATATTACAACATATGACTACAAAGTGTTAAAATTATCTATTGCTGATATTATATTACAACATATGACTACAAAGTGTTAAAATTATCTATTGCTGATATTATATTACAACATATGACTACAAAGTGTTAAAATTATCTATTGCTGATATTATATTACAACATATGACTACAAAGTGTTAAAATTATCTATTGCTGATATTATATTACAACATATGACTACAAAGTGTTAAAATTATCTATTGCTGATATTATATTACAACATATGACTACAAAGTGTTAAAATTATCTATTGCTGATATTATATTACAACATGTGACTGAAGAAGTGCAGAATAAGGTCTAGACAATTGATAAGTATAAAATGCTTCATTCATTAATGGTCATGAATTGCTAAATATATGCACCTGGGGTCATGTTTCCTACAAGTACTATTCTTTATCATGTGATGTCACTAACATTGTGTAAATGTGAGGTATTACGGTATTTCTTGTTTAGTTCAGGTTGTACTCGTGTATTTTAATTATGTTCCTCTTTTACAGGATTTCGAAATCACTCCTTTCGTCCTTCATCCTCCTGCAATAATGCCACCTAATATAAGTCTCCAAGACACTAGTACTTCCCGTTCCTCAAACAGTAGCACTTTGGAATTCTGGAATAAAAGTCTCAACCAGTTCAAAGATCGCTTGCCAATAAAGCACTACAACTTGACCATTGTTACAGCTTTTATAGACATTGGTGTATTTGGAAAGGGCACTCCTTCAAACATTCGTGACCACAACATTTACGAGAAGTGGGCGACTGCGTACGCCATGATCCATTCTCCACTCGTCTTTTACACCGACTCCAGAGACTTTCAGAAACACATGCAGCGAGTGCGTCACAACCTGTTACACCTGACGCATTTCGTCTTTGTCAATCGATCTGCGCTGTGGTCATTTCAACAGAGAGATAAAATAGATGCCATTTATAAGGCCGGGTATCCTAAACATTGGCCAAACACAGTCTACCCAGACTATACTTGTGTAACACACTCCAAGTTTGACTTTCTGGCGGATGCCATTGAGAATTCCTACTTTCCCAGTGACCATACTGTGTGGATGGACGTTGGATACTTGAGAGATTTACTTCCACAAGTTACTCACAACAAGAGTCAACCGGCCTATGTCATGCTTCCGCCCCAAGACTTTAATTCCAGCCGAGTTATGGTGGGCCAGGTTGGGGGTTCCGACTTTAAGATTGACTGGAAAACGATATTTCGATTGAACATCAACTGGGTTGCAGGCGGATTTTTCCTGGCACGCTCTAAACTCATGCTGGAGTTTGTTCAGCAGTACCGGAAGGCTGTAACACTTTTCTTGGAGAAAGGTGAAAGTCAGGTATAACTCTTATTGTACTGCGTCTAATAATGTATTTGTGGTGGGAATTACTATAGTTACTTGATTACAAAGCAGGTTTGTATGGCACTGATTGTATGATTTGTATGGTGTGTATTCTTTCTTGAGCTGTTAAAACTTAAAGAGAGAAACCAATGCATGGACTTGTGATCTCGGGATTTTTACCCGTCCTGCGAGACGAGATTTCAATACATCAGAATGTATTCGAGACCGTATTTCAACCTGTCTGCATGCATTTCGAGACGAGATTTGAAACTATCCATCTATACTATGAGACAAGTCTTCAACCTATCCTCGAGATTTCATCCCCTGTAGTCCTATTCAAAGTTTCCCATGACTCGTGACATGAAAGACGACTTTACTAAGCTACAAATACGAGCCTATATTGGCCTAAAGAACTAGGAGATAGGGTGTTTATATTGGCCTACTTTAGTCTAAAGCACTGGGAGATAGGTGGGTTCATGGGCCAACAGCTTAAAGCACTGGGAGATAATTGTCTTTATAGGCGTACATTAGCCTAAAATACTTGGAGAGATGATACATGTGGGCCTACTTTAGCTTAACAATGAGAGAAAGGATACCTATATGGGTCTACTTTAACCTAAACTACTGAGAGAGGATAAACATGAGACTTCTTTAGCCTAAACTACCGAGAGAGGATAAACATGAGCCTTCTTTAGCCTAAACTACTGAGAGAGGATAAACATGAGCTTTTTTTTAGCCTAAACTACTTAGAGAGAATAAACATGAGCCTTCTTTAGCCTAAGCACTGGGAGTCAGGGAGCACCAAGAAAACTGTAAATCCTTAGAGCAGGGGTCGGCAAACATTATAGACTACTAGGCCATTTCTGAAGGTCAAGAAGGCACAGTAGGCCAGAAGAAACAAGGTGTCCAAGGAAAGGTTGTTTTATTAAAAAATACAGTACGATCAATGGGAAACTAAGAGACAGATACAATATCAAGTTCTAACAACAGAATGTCATTAAGGTGATTGTCAGTGAGCTGAGAGCACAGCTTGTTCTTACAAAAACTTCATCTTGGAAAACAGCTGATCACACGAATAAATGCTGCCAAACATCGCGATCACACACTAGGCACGGGCTAACAACATTGGAAACTGAGCACATGTCAGCTGACAGTAGAAGTCAATGAGAGTAGTGCAAGAAGTAAACTTGGACAAGAGAATGTCTAAAGCCTGCAGCTCAATCAACTCCAAGTGCACATCAGGGTGTCATCATGGGGAAAGTCAAAAGGAGTGCTGACGATCTTGAACTCTTGTGAATAAGAACGCACATCAGTGAAGCGCGAAGAGAATTCATTCCGCAGGGTTGACAGCACACTGACGCATTCTTCCGTATCAATGGCGGCTGCATCACACTGGGTGAGGTGAGGGAAATGGACATAGTCGCCCTTATATATCTGTTTCTCCCATAGAATCAGCTTTGCTTCGAATGCCCGCACGTGTGCTTCCATGTTCGAGTCACAGTGAGGGCAGACAGATGGATTGCTTTGAAATCATTGTGTTGCTCAGGACAAATTATGTCAACAGCAGCAAGTATACAATCCATTACAAAATCTGCATCAGTGAAGGGAAGCATTTTCTTCACAATCAACAAGGACACTTCAAGTATACTCAGTGAATGGATACATTTTCTTCGCCATCAACAAGGACACTTCAAGTATACTCAGTGAAGGGATACATTTTCTTCACAATCAACAAGGACACTTCAAGTATACTCAGTGAATGGATACATTTTCTTCGCCATCAACAAGGACACTTCAAGTATACTCAGTGAAGGGATACATTTTCTTCACAATCAACAAGGACACTTCATAGGAGGCACGAGTGCGATGCTCAGCAGCCTTAGAAGCTTTGGAGACCTGCTTCATGAAGAGGGACGACTGTTGAACCAACCATGACTGCAAGCGAGCAGCCTCAGTCATCCACGGTGCAGTCTCTGTACGTGTGCGCGTGCTTGAGATTCGATCACTTGAATAGCATTAGTACAATACAAAGTGCAATTAGAATTTTAGCTTACAGGTACCGTATACCACGTGATCAAGATGCCGATATCGATACAGTTTATAATTTAATTCTGTCAATTCAGTGCGCGATTCAATTTATATTTTTAGTTTTACACTACTATGAGCGATTCCGTTTATATTTTAGTTCGGTTAGTTCTTTGTGAGGTACAATTTATATTTATATTTCTGTTAGTTCTATGTGAGGTACAATTTATATTTGTATTTCTGTTAGTTCTATGTGAGGTACAATTTATATTTGTATTTCTGTTAGTTCTATGTGAGGTACAATTTATATTTGTATTTCTGTTAGTTCTATGTGAGGTACAATTTATATTTGTATTTCTGTTAGTTCTATGTGAGGTACAATTTATATTTGTATTTCTGTTAGTTCTATGTGAGGTACAATTTATATTTGTATTTCTGTTAGTTCTATGTGAGGTACAATTTATATTTGTATTTCTGTTAGTTCTATGTGAGGTACAATTTATATTTGTATTTCTGTTAGTTCTATGTGAGGTACAATTTATATTTGTATTTCTGTTAGTTCTATGTGAGGTACAATTTACATTTGTATTTCTGTTAGTTCTATGCATGACACATGATAAGTAAAATAATATGAAGACATAAGTAAGATTAACAGACGATGTGAATATTTGAAAACATAATTAAGGATAAACAAAAATGAAGACATGAGTAACGTAACAGAAAAACAAAAGTAAGGTTCATGAGTAAGGTCACAGAAAGACTGTTAGGTACGGTCACCCTATCAATGATTACTAAATTAATAATTATATTTCTACATCTCCAGATCTAAAGGAGTTTGGAGATAGAGAAATTAATATTGAACGATAAAGAAATTAATAAGCAGTGGTTTTCCGACTTGTCTTGCTGTACATGGAACATTTTTATTAAGCCCACAGCAATAACCTTTTACTAGCATAACGATTCTGAATAGCAACATATTTTATTTGGTTTTAGTACTTTTATTTTACCACTTTAATGATCTCCCGCCATTCTTCTTTGGTTTTCTATTATTCCACCCAAGTATGGACATCATATTAATAATCCCAATACGTAGTGCACCTCAATCAATATTATTTAATAGTGACATTCATATATTAAAAATAAAACCCCATGTTAATTAAAGTACAAGAATAGTGTAAGAGAGCTTTTCTGTCTAGATAATGCCCCTTGTAATGTTTGTAATATTAGAGAGTATTTTTGACGTAACTTCCGATTGTCCCATTGAGTGTTGTTAGTCTTGCTCTCAGTGCGGTCTCTATCTTGATCGTCCTAACATTCATTTGAAACTGTAATAAATCATAGGTATTTTATTAATATTTTCTTGCGGAGAAAGTATTACTCTGAACATCTTCTCGCCTTATATAATTTTTGCCGAATGACTTCCGACTAATGGTAGTACACTGGTATAAACAACAAATTGGTTTGAATAACTTAATTATATTTATAAAATGTAATACACATAAAAGAAGAGGAAGATAAGTTTGCCATTGTTCTTTGAACTGTTAGAATCATTTTGTTACATTTTGGACAAGATAAATCTTTTATGTTTGTTACAGTTTGAACAAGCACCTTTAACTGTAAAATATGTTTGTTACAGGCTAAGCAAGCCCTTAACTGTAAAATCTATTGTTACAGGTTGAGCAAGCAGTTCTCTACTCCATGTATACAGACAGTGGTCGTGATATTGTGCATCCAAGTGTAGAGCTTCAAGCAATCCCAACTGATTGGTTTATGTCTGGCATAAGGTGTCTAGTGCTCATCAACAGTACACACAGTGTTCAGTGATACAACACAGAGTGTACTGTGATATAACAACACACAGTGTTCAGTGATACAACAAGAGAGTGCATGCATGGAGCCAATCTTATCACAATGACTAGTGTCTGTCATATCACAATGACTAGTGTACATCATATCACTGTGACTATAATATCACTAGTGTCCATCATTACGGAAGCAGAGTAGCACTATTATCACTATTGCCATTCATACTATAAGACGTGACTTTGTTCATCAATTAACAGTGACTGGAATACATCGTAGCATAAGCAGTGACTAGTGCTTATCATATCACTAGTGTCCTTCATATCACAGTGACTAGTGCCCACCATATCACTGTGGCTGGTGACTATCATATCACAGTGACTAGTCCCATCATTTAACTGTAACTAGTGATTATCGTATCACTAGTATCTATCATTATGGAAGCAAACTAGTGCCTTTTATATAACTAGTGTGTTGGCACCTTCCATAAATACGAATATCTATGAGGGACAACAATTGAGGACGTCACTTCCGGTAACTCGTATGAGCCCCCAGAGGAAACGATTCCTCACAGATAAGACAGACAGACAGATAAGACAGACAGACAGATAAGACAGACAGACAAATAAGACAAAGACAAACTCAAGATAGTCGTTAGACACATGACACTTATAAAATCATATTAGATGAAAATGATAATGAAATTGACACAACACTAATGAAAATTTAACTAGGAACTTTATATAACAATAAAAGAAAATAAATTTTAAAAAATACGAGAAAGAACAATTATTAATATGGTTCTAACAACAGGTTACAAATGTAGATTTGTTCTAGCCCGAATCAGGGAATTAATTAGCCTCCCCTACAGCTGACCAGCGCTAGCTAGCTCCGCCCCTTTTGCTTCACGCACACAGCAGAATCGGTCCACTGTCTTAAGAACCCTCAGATAGTTGAGTGACCTGGTTCTGGTGATTCTTCCATGTTCTTCCTGCCAGAGCAAGGGTTGTTCTAAGCAGAGTGAGGAGAATTCATTTGACCCGGTTATTTCCCATTCTACCATGTGTTTCCTTGATACTAACCATTCCCCTGTTTTTAATTACAAATGACCCTTTGATCTTCAACTGTTTCCTGTGCTCTAGCATGTAACTTCCCTCCATTCCATCCCTCTGTTTATTTGCGATCAGTTGTCTTGGACAGCCAGACAGCAGGGGACACAGTGGGGACACAGTGGACAGCGGGGAACAGCACAGCGGTTCTGCTGCCATCTGGACCGCTGGTCCAGTTCAGGCCTCTGGGACGGAGATACATAAAAGAGATAGATACATCAAATCTAAAGGTCCAGCTCTGGGTGGTCGATCCTGTTAGGTCTTGTAATTCTAGCAAACATCCTGTTAGTATCTTGGAGTGGCCTTGGTTAAATACTTTAAATGTGTTTTTTTGTACTAGGCTTCCTATACCCCTTGTGTATCTAGGTTTTATTCCTTTTCGTTATTTTAATTTTTAAATGTTTATTGCCGGGCGAAGTTTTACTTTCGACTGACTTAGTGTCCATCATATCACAGTGACTATCATACCATAAACCCTGACTTTGTACTTCATACAATTAACGGTGACTGAAGTACATACACCATAATCAATGACTAGTTTTTATCATACCATACACATTGATTAGTTTTCACCTTTCCATAAACAATAACTAATTTCCATACTACAATCAGTGTGTAGTGCCTATTATACTCTGATAGTGACTAGTATCCATCATGTCAACAAAAGTACAGGATTTGAGTTTCATTATTTATTTCTAGTCTGCTACGCCCACCACAGTACAGGATTTGAGTTTCATGATTTTGTCGGTTTCATTTTCTTGATTTTAAGTCTTCGTCACCATGATACTACATATTTATTTACGTCAAATTACGTGAATTGTGTAAATACTTATCGTTACTGTGTGTTTGTTCTTGTGCGCTGTAATACATGTTTATTTAGTAAAGTGCATGTTTATTTAGTATTGTAAAGTGCTTTATATTATTATTATGAGTTCCAAGAAGTCACCATTATTATGTTGGGAATGTTGTTTTACATTCGTCGTTGATTTTATGTTTGTTTCTTACCGGGACAGGTGATATACACTTGAATTTTAAAGAATGCTTGCCGCGTGCGCTGAAACTATGAAGAGAATGCACGCCATTTGATAGAAATGGTGATGAATGAGTGCCATTTGATAAAAATGGTGATGAATGAGTGCCATTTGATAAAAATGGTGATGAATGAGTGCCATTTGATAAAAATGGTGATGAATGAGTGCCATTTGATAAAAATGGTGATGAACGAGTGCCGTTTGTTAAGACTACGGTGATGTTTATGGTGATGAACGAGAGCTGTTTGTTATGACTATGTGATGGGCGAGTGCCGTTTGTTAAAACAATGGTGATGAATGAGTGCCGTTTGTTAAAACAATGATGATGAATGAGTTCCGTTTGTTAAGACTACAGTTTGTTAAAACTATAGTGATTAATTAGTTCCTTTGTTTGTTAAAACTATGTGATGAATGAGTTCCGTTTGTTAAAACTGTGATGAATGAGTTCCGTTTGTTAAAAATGTGTGATGAATTAGTGCCGTTTGTTAAAACAATGGTGATGAATGAGTACTGTTTGTTAAAATTATGGTGATTCTCTTTGTGTTGACTTCACACTGGTCAATCGTGGGGTGGGAGTCAGTCCAGTGTGTGCGTCTGTTTTCTCCATCTTCTTGTCACACGTCGTCCAGTGGGAAACAGTCTGTGTCTATAGTGATCGTTTCAGGCATATGACCAATTGTGGTCAACCATCATTTTCGCTAATAACAAATTGCATTATCTATGGTTTAAAAATGGTGAAAAATTAATAATATATGGGTGGAAAATTGCTATCGCAGTATATATGCACTGTGATCAGTTACGTAATCTTATGTCCGTGTCTCTAAGGTCATTTATGTTGTAATATCACTTTACCCTAAAATCAGTTACGTAACCCTATCTTCGTGTCTCTAAGGTCATTTATGTTGTAATATCACTTTACCCTAAAATCAGTTATGTCATAATATCATTTTACCCCTATGGTCAGTTATTCGTAATGACACTTTAATTGTCTGATTAAATCACTGTGACGCATTGTGTCCTGTGAGGTAAGTTGTAATATTGTTTGCATCACAATATTGCTTTATCCTATGAACAGTTCTGCCATAATACGATGTAAATTTACTTTATCACTAATTTTTTTTTATTATGAACCACCATAAATTTCTCTTCTTTTGTTCTCATAAAATGGGTCATTGAGAACTACTCGAAATTCACTGCTCGCGAAATTAATTCACGTTGAAAGTAAATATAAAGCACAATGAAATCAGTCAGTAGTTGAAAGGATAGAGTCCAAAGATTATTGTCAGTCATTTAGTAGTTCAAAAGCTAGTTATCACTCATATGGTAACCTAAAGTTAGTTATTAGAGAGTCACTAATCCAACGGTTAGTTATCAGTCATTTTGCAGTACAATGGCTAAGTATCAGTCATTCTGTAGTACAATAGTTAGTTATCAGTTATTCAATAGTCTCAAGGTTAGTTATCAGTCATATAGTAATCCTAAGGCTAATTATCGAATTTGGCTATGTCATTCTGCAGTACATTGTTTAATTAGAAGTCATTCAGAGGTCAGTGTTTAATTATTTTATCAGTCATTCAAAGATCCAATATTAAAATATCAGCCATTCAGAGGTCCAATATTCAGTTATCAGAGGTCGAATATTTAGTTATCAGTCATTCTGATGTCCAATATTTAATTATCAGTCATTCAGTGCTCCAATATTTAGTTATCAATCATTCAGAGGTCTAATATTTAATCATTAGTCATTCAGAAGTCCAACATTTAGTCATTAACCATTAATTTGACCAATATTTAGTTATTAGTCATTCAGAGATCCAATATTTAGTCATCATCCATTCAGGTGTCGAATGTTTACTTATTAATCATTCAGATGTCCAGTATTTAATCAGAACCTTCTTCCCAGACATCAGGCATCAAAGTCACCTCCCCGCAACCGTGTCTGGATATTTAAGGAATAGGAGAGAGACAAAATTATTTTTTTTTGTCAAGTATGAATATATAGTTCCATTGCCTTACATTTTAGAATAATTATTAGTTTTATTTTTAGATCAACTATATAAGTGACTAACGTGATTAATTTATTGTTTACATAAATGTTTTTCTACAAAAAAAGACATTTTATAATAAAGTATTTTATATACATTTTTTAAACAACGACATTTTTATTACTATTTTTATTAAGTGAGGGGAGACATTTTCAGGTGAATATCTTTAGATCTCCTCCCTTTCTTTTAATATCGCTTTTAAGAGCGAGCACGTCTTAGCCTGAGTTTCCCTATATACTTTACACATATCTATTGCCTCTCTATACAGGCATTAATATTCATATCACTTTATAATATACATGTTTATTCATATATCTTCCGTGTTATCGTTCCGTTGATTTTATACTATAATCATTTATCAGTTTACTTGTGTGCATCTGTGTGACTGACTCAGTGAAAATGTTTTTGCATATATCGCTTTCAATTAAATCAATTAAATTATCAATCAATACAATTTAGCACTATACCTTGGCCTAACGAAATACACAAATTTCTCGAAAGATAAAACATGAAAACACAAAATGAAATATTCAGTAATAATAAAATGTTATATTTTACCAAAAATCTGATTAAAGTACTCTATTGACAAACATTTCATCAGCCAACTACTCTTTATCAACACCCCTTACAACTATCTCTTGATCAGCAACTCTTATCAGCTATCTTTTGATCAACGTATCTTACTAACTATCTCTTCATCAGAATCCCTTACAACTATCTCTTCATCAGCTGCTCTTATCAACTATCTTTTGATCAACGTATCTTACTAACTATCTCTTCATCAGAATCCCTTACAACTATCTCTTGATCAGCAACTCTTACCAACCATCTCTTGATCACTATCCCTTACCAACTATCTCTTTGGTTGACATTTAATTGACTCATTTTCTCTTGAGAAAACGTATTAGCCAACATTCCTTCATCAACATTTTCTTGGCTAAATATCCATTCATCAGTAAATCCTTGGACAACATTTCCTTCACAAACATTGCATTGGCTAACTATCTTTTCATTCCTTTTTGTTTACATGTATAAGCATTCCTTTGGAGTAATATTATCTTGTTCAACATTCTTAGGTCAAACTTACTTTGGAGTAATATTATCTTGTTCAACATTCTTATGTCAAAATTACTTTGAATATTACTGTTTCCACCACCATTTACTTCATTAATATTACCTTGATGAACATTTTTTACCAACAATCCTTTGATCAACATTTTTCTTTGAAGAATATGTATCAATATTCCTTTGCTTAATTTTCCTTGATCAACATTTCTTTATGCATATTCCTTTGGCCAGCAATTCCTTGATTAACATTTCTTTTATCGACATTGATTGTTCCATATATCCTTGGACAACATTCCCTAGAATCACATTTCCTTCATTAACATTGATTGGTTCACATTTCCTTGGACAACATTCCCTAGAATCACATTTCCTTCATCAACATTGATTGGTTCATATTTCCTTGGCCAGTATTCTCTTGAATAAAACTGTTTATAACAACATTCCTTTAATCAACATTTTATTACCTATATACTCTTGCCTAGTATTTCTCACACCATATTACTTTAGCCACCATTTGGTGACCTATATTCCCCGGCCAACAAATCTTGATGAACTTTTCCTTCTAGCATAACTTTGACTAACAATTCCTTGATGAAAGTGCCTTGACTTGAAATTCCTATATTTTAACATTGACCATCGTTCGAACGTTGCGAAAACAAACGTCGGATTGTGTAATAGTATGAACGTGTTGTCGTCTGATCAAATGGATTATTCTTTAGAAAATAAATGTTAAATTTGGGCGTTAAAAGTGCGTGCATTGTAAGATGCTTTACTGTTAATACTAGTGTAATGTGTCCAAACAATTAGCGACAACCGACAAATTTAAGGTGTCTTTGTATTGATTAATAATTTATTTTAATTGCTCATTCTAGGTAGGGGGTATATTTTTAATAAAATCTGATCGTGCACACACTCTGTGTTGTGATTGACGTATGTGTAGAATTTGTTCCTGTGTTTTCAATTAAAGGATAACTCATGTATAGGGCATAAGAAACCATTCGCCAACATTGCATATCGACAAACCACTCGTCAGCATTACAGACTGACAAACTACTCATTTTCACTACGGTTTGGCAAAGCACTTGTCAGCACTACAGATTGACAAACCGCTAGCTAGAACTACAAATTGACAAACAACACAACAGCACTAGAGATTGACAAACCACTCGCGAGAACTACAGATTGACAAACCACTCGCGAGAACTACAGATCGATAAACCAATCGCCAAATGCAGGTCGACGACTTTAATCACTATTGTCTCCATTAAGTGTCTACTAATCACATTTATCACACATCACCATACTTAATATAGTATTAAATAAATCACCCATATTATAACTCCATTTGGTATCTACTAATCACATTCACACCACCTTACGATTGGTATTAAATAAATCACCCTTATTGATAAGTATATAATAATCACATTTGTCACACACGACCATACTTAATACAGTATTAAATAAATCACCAATATTATAATTACTCCCTTAAGTATATAATGATCACATTTATCACACAACACCATACTTAATACAGTATTAAATAAATCACCCATATTATAATTACTCCCTTAAGTATATAATGATCACATTTATTACACACCACCATATTAACACAGTATTAAATAAATCACCCATATTATAATTACTCCCTTAAGTATATAATGATCACATTTATCACTCCATTGCTATGTATCACCTCAAACTCTAATAAATAAAGCCATTAATAAAATTAAATAAAGAATAAAACCATTCTTACTTTTCGATTCCATTAAACTTACGTTCGTTCTGTTTATAGCGGACGCAGGGATGTATGTGTAGTTAATATAAAAATAATCCTTATATTAGTTGTTCCTGGATTTTAATTTTTATTATTTAACGTTTTACATTTTTATTTGGATACTAGTAATTACGTGAACTTTGCTCATTCAATCATGTAGTTATTCCTACACACTTACACCGGATTATAAAACACGTCAGCATTATTGTCATGTAGTTATTCCTACACACACCGCATTATAAAACACGTCAGCAGTATTGTCATGTAGTCATTCCTACACACACCGCATTATAAAACACGTCAGCAGTATTGTCATGTAGTTATTCCTACACACTTACACCGCATTATAAAACACGTCAGCAGTATTGTCATGTAGTCATTCCTACACACTTACACCGCACTACACATAGATTTGTCACCAATATTCACAACGTACATCAGCTACCGTCACTACAATGCTCAACAAAAACAAAATATAACCTCAATACTCAACAAAAACAAAATATAACCTCAATACTCAACAAAAACAAAATATAACCTCAATGCCACAGACACAAGAAATAGTGAGCATCGTAACTCACCAGGAACACAACACAACGACACTGAAGAAAACAAAAATAAAAAATATAATGACAACGCCAAGCAAGCACCAAGATAAAACTCCAACTGCCAACACTCCCCAAAAAATACTCGTCAGGAAAGCATGTCCCACTGGAGCACTACAGATCAGAGAAGATCTTATGATGAAATGATCCATGAAAGCTCCAGTGGAGACTGAGGGGTAGTTTAAAGGATTAGCAACCCAACCCCTAATCTATTTAGTTCCACCCATACAGGTCTTCATAATTTTTGTAGATGGAGAAAGGTCAGTCAACCTCAGAGACGTTAACCATTAACTAATTTATTCAATCTGTCCCTGAGTGTAACTAATTCAGAGCTCCTAACATTCTTTGCAAGTTTGAACACTTCTAGATAGTATAGGAATTCTGGCCCACAAACACTCTCCTTCAACTTCCAAAAATATGGTATTATCTACTTAACACAATTAAATTTTAGCCCCCAGATGAAGATGAGAGCACTCCTTATTCATCCTCTGTTAAGCATGACATGTAGTCTGCTCCAACATCTGTCCCTTGATAACGTGCATGTTGTACCGGTACTGTTATATTTTAACCAAGACTGATAATCCTGCAAGCAGAATCTCTTGCCTGCAAAGCTTACTGTGATGGGTGTCAGCGATGCCACTGGTTGAGCATTTTCTGCGCCTCTGAAATTTCCCATCAAAATGAATGTTTGGTTGACACAAGCTTTTGACAGTTCTTGCATCAACTTTCTTGTTATCCTCTAGATCCCCACCTCCTACCTGTACCCTCACGAATGAGAGTTTGTCCTACTTATCTTTAATTGGCTCCAAGCTTAGAGTAGCAATCTCATTGTGCTTTCCACATGCACATTCAACATTCATTATCATTCTCTGCACCTCTCTTAAGTCTGGAGATTCGGTCTTACACACTCAAAATGCATTTTCATCATCTCCCTTGTCGGGAGGCTCAATCTCACCACTCTCCACTTGCACTCTCCACACACATCATTTTCTCCACATCTCGTAAGTCTGGTGGCTTACTCTCATTGATCCTTCCATTTGCAAACTTAAGGTACATTACCCTTTTCTCTACTTCCTCTAAGGGTCACCCTCCGCATTACTCTCTTTTCCAACAGTAACATACGTCACCTCACCAACATCTACAGAGTCCACCTCCAATATCTTGACTGCTTGCACTCTGTACATTGGCAAAACTGTCATACCTAGATTCTTGCCCTTCTCCCACCTCTTACACTCTCACCCTGCGTGCTTTCATCAGCAAAAGAGTCAAACTGTGTTAGTGATTTTCTACCCTCTTTCTCAGTATACTCACTAACATTCACACTCACATCATTCCTTTCTCACCTTACTTTCTTATCTCTATGACACCAAAATTCACAGTTATCATTCATCAATGGCCATTCTTGCCTTTGTTGTGGAGTCCTGGCATTTCATGTAATAAGACTCAACCACTGTGATTCACGTAAACCTGTAACTCTTGCCCTTTTTAAAAAAAAAAACTCATCCATGTGATCTCCCTTTTTATGAAAAGGGTGGAACTGAAATTTTATGTTTGTTTCGCAGTTCAACACCTCTACTATCGGTTCCATGTGAGGCCTTTCTGCCTGCAAATCCTGCTTTATAAGTGTTAACTCTCTATCTATCTCTAGCTGCTTTTCCTCGCAAAATAAACTTTCTTCTCTCTCTTTCCTCTCTCTCTTTCTGTTCCTTTCTTTCTCTCTCTTTGTCTTCTCTCTTTATATTTCTCTCTCTCTTGTCTTCTCTCTCTCCTCTTTCTCTTTTTTTCATACATAGACAACAGTATTTGAAAGTAACACTGTCGTGACACAGTTTCCCAGACACGATAAGGCGTGACCCACATTCACTGACCAGTGGGAGTGCATCGACTCTGGGTCTATGTTGTGACAGCACAGATGTTCGCATGTCACTTAGCTATCAGTGTTGTCTTTAAAATAATCTTTACGGTAAAATGCAATTTTCCATGGAAATATTTTCAGTGCATATGCCTACATGTCTTTAGAAATATTTTCAGTGCATAGGCCTACATGTCTTTAGAAATATTTTCAGTGCATAGGCCTACATGTCTTTAGAAATATTTTCAGTGCATAGGCCTACATATCTTTAGAAATATTTTCAGTGCACAGGCCTACATGTCTTTAGAAATGGTTTTTTGTGCTCCGGAGGAAGGAGACTATAATTAGTTGCAGTGCGACATACGCTCGAACAGTAGACACTTATTTAAACTATAATGATCCCATGTGGAATTTTATCTGTGTCGCCGGGCGACTATAATAGGACGTGATTGTATGCAAATTTCCATGGCGATCTCATACACCCGATTCACTGTTGTGACATTCTTCTCGTTGCTCGTCGTAGGATTTTTGTTTGTTTTCAATAAGACATATTATCTTAAGGTGAGTCCACAATTTATAATGCTGTTCAGACAACAGAATAATGCACATCAAAGAATAAGGACAATCCTCTCACAAGTTACATACTTTTCCAGACACATTTATGCAATATTAACAAAGTAATGTTAACAGACCAAACAATGGAAATTGAAAAATCGCTAAGTTATAAAATATTTTACAAATAAAGTTTGTGATAAGGTCTCTGAATCATAAACATTATTCTACAGAGATCTAAATTTGTTACATCATATACACTACAAGATTCCGACAATGAATGGTGTGTTGGTTACAAATAAATCAACCAACATTAATGCAGGCAATTCTACTAAATAAGATAAGGAAAGGTGTCTTAGAATTATAAACAGTACGCAAGGTTATACAAGAAAAATTAAATACATAAGCTGAAAGAAAGACATAAAATTAAATTGTTGTTTAAATTAGCTGAAAAGGAACATGAAAGTTACAATTTTAAACAACTTATAACATTGTGTTTACTCATGATGGCCTTGATCATGTGACTCCCCAACTGAGAACTGAATGAGAGAAAACACATCCTATTTCATGTAGAGTTTCTCAGAAAGTTATTGCAAAAAGAATAATTTCCCACAACATGGGTTTCCTCTCTGTATTCTTGTCCACCCATTGGTCAGCTAATGTTGGCCAGTAGGTGGCCATTGGTTAGCTATAACTGGTTAGCTATAGTTGGCCAGTAGGTGGCCATTGGCTATAATTGGCTAATAGGTGGCCATTGGTTAGCCATAACTGGTTAGCTTCTCAGGAATGCTTACATCATGCATTAAACTATGTATCTGTATCAAGATTTGAATGAACTCAGCATTCAATGGAACTTAGACAAGTGAATTTAAATGAAATCACTGTCATTTAATTATAATACTACTTTAGATGATGTCTAATAATCCGTTTAGGAGAACTGTTGTGATTTTTCCATTGCTTGTTTTCTTAACATGCACGACGTCTACCTTAAAATCTTACTGTATAAATATCAGTAATATGAATACGTGAAGTCATTCTTTCTCTGCCAGCAAAACACGAGATACGTCATTCTTTCTCTGCCAGCAAAACACGAGATACGTCATTCTTTCTCTGCCAGCAAAACACGAGATACGTCATTCTTTCTCTGCCAGCAAAACACGAGATACGTCATTCTTTCTCTGCCAGCAAAACACGAGATACGTCATTCTTTTTTTGCCAGCAAAACGCTAGATACGTCATCCTTTCTCTGCCAGCAAAACACAAACTACGTCATTCTTTCCTTTGCCAACAATACACGAGTTAGGTCACTCTTTCAATTAATTTTTCTCTGCCAACAAAACACAAACTAGATCAATCTTTCTCTGCCAATAATGCATGAGCTCTTTCTCTGCCTTTTTCTCTGTCAACAACACACAAGGTAGGTCTCTTTTTATCTGCCAACAATACCTGAGCTAGGTCATTCTCTCTCTCTCTCTCTCTCTCTCTCTCTCTCTCTCTCTCTCTCTCTCTCTCTCTCTCTCTCTCTCTCTCTCTCTCTCTGCCTGCCTTTTTATCTGCCAAAAATATCATGAGCTAGGTCACTAGCATTGCAATTCGTATTACCCCTGACCCACTTAAACCACATCCGGAGTGAAAGCACTGATATTTGAACTCTACTCATGCAAACCAAACATTCGTAACAAATAATTTAAAATAAAATAAAATAAAATAAATAAAATAACTATTATAAAAAAATATAAATCCCATACCCGTATATTAAATGAACACTATTTCCTTTCTTCTTCTTTAACTAATATATTGTTACTGAGAGTTTCTGAATCTATATTTCGAATTTAGTAAAAATTATTTGAGATATTTATTAAAATATTCAAGCTATGTTTCTTACTACAACTATCATATACCTGAATCTGTGAATTGTTGCTCCATTTCCTATTTCGTTCAATAATTCGTAGTTTAATAAAATACTCTAGTTTGTGTAACTATGAGTTAGGTATGCGTAACAGGTTTACTGCTTTATGCCAAACGTAAACGGTAAACGGTATTTGTGATCGTTTAATATAAAAATAAAAGTTCAATTCTCACGCTGCTAGTGACTATGAATAATATGTCAGTAAGTTTGAGTAGGTGTGCTATTTGTTTAATCAAAATTAATTGTGATAATTTATTAAATACTTTAGTTTTCATGTTTCTTCATTCTGATCCATTTCACAGGATTTCGAAAATACTTCTTTCAACTTTCATCCTCCTGCGATAGTACCACCTAGCACAAGTCTCCTAGAAACTGGTACTTACCGTTCCTCAAACAGTAGCACTTTGGAATTCTGGAATAAAAGTCTCAACCAGTTCAAAGATCGCTTGCCAATAAAGCACTACAACTTGACCATTGTTACAGCTTTTATAGACATTGGTGTGTTTGGAAAGGGCACTCCTTCAAACCTTCGTGACCACAACATTTACGAGAAGTGGGCGACTGCGTACGCCATGATCCATTCTCCACTCGTCTTTTACACCGACTCCAGAGATTTCCAGAAACACATGCAGCGAGTGCGTCACAACCTGTTACACCTGACGCATTTCGTCTTTGTCAATCGATCTGCGCTGTGGTCATTTCAACAGAGAGATAAAATAGATGCCATTTATAAGGCCGGGTATCCTAAACATTGGCCAGACACAGTCTACCCGGACTATACTTGTGTAACACACTCCAAGTTTGACTTTCTGGCGGATGCCATTGTGAATTCCTACTTTCCCAGTGACCATACTGTGTGGATGGACGTTGGATACTTGAGAGATTTACTTCCACAAGTTACTCACAACAAGAGTCAACCGGCCTATGTCATGCTTCCGCCCCAAGACTTTAATTCCAGCCGAGTTATGGTGGGCCAGGTGTCTAGACCAGACTTTAAGACAGACTGGAAAACGATTTTTCGAGTAAACATACACTGGGTTGCAGGCGGATTTTTCCTGGCACGCTCTAAACTCATGCTGGAGTTTGTTCAGCAGTACCGGAAGGCTGTAACACTTTTCTTGGAGAAAGGTGAAAGTCAGGTATAACTCTTATTTTACTGCATTCACTAACTTGCTTGTTTTTCTGATTTTGATTTGTTTTAGCAAATGTTACCCTAATTACTTACTTAACTTAGATTACAAAGCACATTACAAGGCCAAATTCGTGTTGCACGTATAATTAGTATGGTACACGTCTTTGTCGTGAGATGTTAAAACTGAAACAACGCAACCCAACACGGACTTTCGCTTTGGCCTTTTCACCGCTACTGTGAAATGCGATTTAACCTATCTACCTATCCTGTGAGACGATATTTCAAACTATCCACTTATAATGTGAGAAGATTTCAAACTGTACACATATAGTGTGAGACGAGATTTCAAACTGTCCACATATAGTGTGAGACAATATTTCAAACTATCCACTTATAATGTGAGAAGATTTCAAACTGTCCACCTATACTGTGAGATGAGATCTCAAACTGTCATTGTGGTGTGTGCCGTGGTGTCCTATGCAAACCACGAAGGAATAATAAGCTACACCTTATAATGCATCTCACAACTATGGTCTTCTGAAGACTGTTATTGTCTGAGAACTTCCTCCTAATACCTTCTTTGGTTTGAGAGTCCCCTCTTTCCAAAAATACGTGGGTCCATTCTAAGCGAAAGGGATACAACGTTCACAATTTTGACCACTTTCATGAGGTCACAGTTGTGACATTCAAAATGCTTTTATTTTAATATTTAGAGGTCAAATATAGCCGAAATATTATAAATTATTGCATAAAAAAGATATTTAATTTTCCAAATCAAGCAAACTCTCACAATCGACCATTTCTGACATATTGTAGAAATTGAGAGCAGGTGACATCTGATTCATTGTGTCGTGAAGTGTCACTTTTATATGGCCCTACAGCCAAATACATCGGGAGATATAATTATAAAGGGACCAACATTGTTCTTAAGCACTGGAGACACGAAGAGATAGCATGTATATATGGCCCTACATTAGCCAAAATCATAGATAATGGGAGGTAGGGTAGTTTTTGGGCTCAACATTAGCCTAAAGCATATGGTACATATAATGGCCTGCATTGACTCAAAGCGCTGTGGGGTATAGGGTGCATATACTGGCCTGCAATAGCCTAAAGCACTGGGAGATAGGATAAAGTACTTGGAAATTGGGTGTATATATATATATGGGTCTACATTAGCCTAAGGCACTGGGAGATACGGTGTGCCAAGAAACCTGTAGATCCTGAAAGAAACATTTTTACATTTTACTTTAAGGAAATACTGATTTAAACCACTACTATGTTGTTATGTAACTTCAACAAAAACTTTACTTAAGTTGTTTTATTTCTGAAAAGTTTATAAACTATCAATTTTCCGATGATGATACCAGTCCTTGTACCCCCTCCCTTTCCCCCACAACCCCCTCACCCAGCGCTAAAGCGGCGGAAGCCGGAAGTGCTTCCATGCACTACGAACGAACCAGTCCTTGTAGATTCTAACTGTGTAATTCTATGATGCTCGTGGTCGTTGAATCCACCCGGCATGTAATGATTATGATAATAATGGTCATTAATGATTTCTCTAGTAATTAAATGATCGTAACCCCGAGTTACACGATAGCTTTCCTTCGGGGAATTTACCTTTTCCTGTTACTCAGCATGGACACTTAATAATCCTTTGGCTAGAAATCTGACTCCTGGCGGCTGCTGATTCTGTCACTTCCAGGCAGTGACGCAAGAAGACAACAGGATAAAAGGTCAACGACAATAGCTTAATCACAAGTCGTCAAACGCCTCAAAACTGAAAAAAAAACATGTATTTGTCTCGTTTCCCAATAGAAACTATGCTTTATGACTAACCTTGTAACTCTTTTATTTATAGTTTTTTATAAGTGTTTTATTGTTGCTTATATATATAAAACGGGGATCAACAATTGTACAATTGTGAACTCTACTCACCTTACACAACTTGCCTGAATGATGAATGATTTCACATTAATGACACACCACAGTGGATTATACAAGAAAACTTGAGAAACTTAATTATTTTAAGAGTTTTTATCTTGAACACATCAAACATAAAGGGGATTGTGATTCTGTAGTCGTACTTTGAACTGTTAAAATCATTTTATTACTGAGTGGGCAAAGCGGTTAACTGTTAAATCTTTTTGCTACTGGCTGAGCAAGCACTTAACAATTAAATATGTTTGTTACAGGCTGACCAAGCAGTTATCTTCTCCATGTATACAGACAGTGGTCGTGAAATTGTTCATCCAAGTGTAGAGCTTCAAGCAATCCCAACTGATTGGTTTACGTTAGGCATAAGGTGTCTAGTGCTCATCAACAGTACACACAGTGTTCAGTGATACAACACACAGTGTACTGTCATACAACAACACAGTGTACTGTCATACAACAACACAGTGTACTGTGATATAACAACACACAGTGTACTGTCATACAACAACACAGTGTACTGTGATACAACAACACAGTGTATTGTGATACAACAACACAGTGAATCACGATCATCATTACAGAAACATAGATTAATGCCTATCATAATCGCAGACAGAATCTAAGGCTGACCATAATAGGGCCTACATACAAGTCTGAGATCCATCATATCATAGACAGTACCTAAAGCTTTTCATACCATATATATAAATCCCATCATATCACAGATTAGAACACATCAAAATACAGAGTGTGCCTAAGCCCCATCATACCACAGATTACTATCCATCAAAATAAAGATTGTGTCTAAGGCCCATCAAACCACAGATTAGAACCTAGCATATTACAAATAGTGCCTCAGACTAATTGTCACAGGAAATGAGGGACAGAAATTATATTTTATTTCATTTTAATAAACCGCTAACAAAACTAGTTGAAGTAACCCGAGTTTTGTTATTTTACATATGTAGCATGTAACTTCCAGTAACGGTCACCTAAGATCTCTTTAGTAGACAGACGTTCGTGACGCAGTGTGTGTCAATTATCTTATTGAATATATATATTAGTTTATGAAAGATATGTATATTGAACAATTGGGACAACTGCGCAATACAGTCACATGTTGTTGACGAGAGAAATGACCAGTGCGCATTAGAATTGACCACAGAAAAGCGTGCATCACGATTACCACTATATATCCAAGGCAAAAATCATGTCACAGGACATAGCTTCTGGAAGTTTTGGAAACCTTCAGTGAAAGCTATATAAGAGGCAAAATGAAGACTTTACTCTCAATGTTGAAAACGTCGATTCGTCTGAAGCCAGTCTAACTTCACGTATGAATTATCTCATGTACAGAGATTTCATAAAGGAAAGCTGCAATAATCTCTTTCCATCCGTTTTCCATCCGTCTGATGCCATATATTGAGTAACGAGGCAAAATTACTCAGTATAATTTTGGGCAAAGTGGAAAGTTCACTGTCAAGAAAAAACCCGATGTATGCGACGCTGGTTGTATGCAGTTAACGACACGAGGGACCAAATTTGTTCTTCCCCCTGTCTGAGTTCGTTTGGCAGTCTATCCCGCTATTGAGAAGGCTAGCACCGTGATCGTCTCAGACATCCGGATTTCTACACTCAATGTAATGCGACGACACATCCCACTGGACGACTCCACCCGATAATGCTAAACGTCGTTGGCGTGTCCGTTTACAGCGACAATTATCGAGGCTGACAACAGTCAGCTAAAATTTCAGATTTCTCCCCAGTGATAATCTGAAAGTGGTGCCTAGATTCTGCAGAATCTTCACCTGTAATGCGACGCCTCAATTGCGTCGTGATCTTCACTTTGAAGTGCCGCTTATAAGTGACGTGTGAGCTTACGTCATCTCCTTGGAACTCTGACATTAATAGTGAGTAATAATTAGCATGGCTAACGCGCACATACTTAACTCTAGGACTCTAAGAAAATGAACACTATTATATCGTATGCAAAATAAGAACTTTAATGTTAAAAGTAATGCTTATTTTACATGTCAACTATTGTTAAAGCGGCCCCATTTGCCGCATAGGAATTGTGTAATTAATCTTTATTTTATATTTTGAATTTCATCATTTTCATCTCCCCTTATTTCCCACAGAGTGTATGACATTGGAAAGTTGAATGAATGATTAATCACTGTGCGAAAGAGTAGTGCCCCTTTTAAATCGGGAAATAAATAACCTGATTTAAACATCTTTCAACTCTCTTGTTATTCATAGTTTTTGAGAGGGACGAAAGAATTTGTACTATTGTTTTGCACCGTTCGTCTGTTCGTCCATTTATTCACATTTATGATACACACTCACAACACACACCGCCAATAAAACGTTCCTTGGCATGACACTAATAAACTGGGCCCCACCCAAACATCAATGGTGTATGTCATGTGTGTCTATGTAACAACTTGACGCGACGTAGTACTGGCATACGTCACATGGGCTTTTCTTGGAGGTGCACCGGAGCAGGCCAAAAATAGACTTCACCCCTTGCATCTCTAACCTCAGCTCGGGGTCGGCTTGTAACGAGCCCTCCCGTTTCGTGACACTAATCATAAATCGCAGACAATTACTAGCGTTAATCATAATGTAGATAGTACCTGATGCCCATCATACCAAGACATTGCCGATGGCAGTTTCTGAATCTGAAATACCATTAACAGTTTACATTCCCACAAGACAGTTATTATTTGGTTTGAGTCTATTGTTTGCATGATAGGATTGACCATAAATAGCTTGTGCTTCTTTTCTGAAACAAGATATTTTCTTTTGCAACGAAGTTTTGATCTCTCACGGAATATGATTATGCTGAAAGTCTTAAGCTAATGAATAAAGAAATATTAATCGAAATTTTAAATTAAAGTCTGAAAGAGATGTAATTTAAAATAAAGTAACATTATTAGAAGTTATGTGTACATGTTTTATTCCCTAATTTCATTAAGAATAATTGCTTGTATTGAACGCATTTTCTTAAGGTCAACACGAAAATTTGCTGAACATGGTTACTAATTTCCTATAAACTACTTTCGTGTCAGTTACGGTTTTGACCTAGATTTTTTCTAATCGCTGTTCTGATCGAGGTCACGACATCAACCCCACTTCCAAGACCCCCGCAAGGTCTTATGTATTTGCAACCGAATTTTATTCCCCAGAGTCAAGTTTATCTGGGATGAATCAACTAGCGACGCTGAAGTAGCAAAAGTATTATAACAGATGTGGAAGTAGTAAAACTATTATAACAGATGTGGAAGTAGCAAAACTATTATAACAGATGTGGAAGTAGTAAAACTATTATAACAGATGTGGAAGTAGCAAAACTATTATAACAGATGTGGAAGTAGTAAAACTATTATATGTGGAAGTAGCAAAAGTATTATAACAGATGTGGAAGGTGAACTTTAACGAGATACGCTCTAACCAGCCTACTCCCGCTCTCTCTCTCTCTCTCTCTCTCTCTCTCTCTCTCTCTCTCTCTCTCTCTCTCTCTCTCTCTCTCTCTCTCTCTCTTTCTCTGTGATGACAACACGACAGAGCCTTTCATACCAAAACACCAAAACACTAATTTTTCTTTATCGAGTCGAATACTTCTATTAGTATTAATTAAATAACTTGACAAAAAGTTTTTAATCTAATTCCTTTATCTTATGTTTGTAACTGTCTTTATTTAGAAAGATGGGGACTTGTTTTTATATGTAACTATAGTAACTGAGCCCTTAATGTCATTTTTTTTATTAGTTAAACGTTGTCTTGTAGTGTAGTTGTTTGTGATGCCTCACTCCACGTGGTGTCTTTATGATATTTAATTATTTGTTTGGAACACAAGGACATGGAAGGAAGGTCACAGGTTAAGGTTGAAAGGATTCCATCTTGTGAGGGCAAATTACGGCTCGTGATTTATAAAATTTTATTTTTATTAGTTATTTAGTCAACCCTGTCGAATGTTTCGCACCTTATGCGCGGCAAAAAGAATTAAGTTAAGCCATTTCAGAAAACCTTTAGGCTAATAAGTGAAGTCAATAATGATGAGTGATGTTGACCGTATATGGTCATTTGAGTTTGCTCTTGACATAGGCAAAATTGACATAAAATCTTGGATAGTAAAATTGACTTCGTAAACATCCCATTCAAGTTATCGGAGATAGGTCAGTTTGTGAAAGCAAGAACACTTATACCAAGTTATCGGAGATAGGTCAATTTGTGAAAGCAAGAACATAGAAGGATGTAGCATGTTCCAGAGAATGATAACATATTTATATTGACCACAGAAATAACTGAAATGTTTCATTACCTAGAATGTTAGAGATTTTGTTATTTCTCAGTTATGAATATTGGAATGCATGAAGCTAAAGTTTCAGAGATGTAATGTGTGGCACTAGCGACCATTCTATTTGTAAATGTTATTTCTCAGTTATGAATATTGGAATGCATGACGCTAAAGTTTCAGAGATGTAATGTGTGGCACTAGCGACCATTCTATTTGTAAATGTTATTTCTCAGTTATGAATATTGGAATGCATGAAGCTAAAGTTTCAGAGATGTAATGTGTGGCATTAGCGACCATTCTATTTGTAAATGTTATTTCTCAGTTATGAATATTGGAATGCATGAAGCTAAAGTTTCAGAGATGTAATGTGTGGCATTAGCGACCATTCTATTTGTACAATGAGGAAATGGAAAATCGTACAGTTGTGAGATGCCATTTTCTTGATACATTGTAAAGTCTATAGGAACTAGTTGTGAGATGCCATTTTCTTGATACATTATAAAGTCTATAGGAACTAGTTGTGAGATGCCATTTTCTTGATACATTGTAAAGTCTATATGAACTAAATTGTACTGAAATGTATTTTGAAAAATATAATTGAACATTGAAGTGATACCATTTATTGGAGGTTATATTGATAAATTATTGATTTTTTTAATTCTTGAGATGATTATTGTCTTGTATTACACAAAGTGGTGTGTGAAGAATCTCCTTCCTCCCAACCCTAACACTAGAAAAAATTGTAAATAGGCGACTCACACATTACTTAGAAACAAATAATCTACTCCCTCCCAACCCTAACAAAAATTGTAAATAGGCGACTCACACATTCTTAGAAACAAATAACCTACTCCCTCCAGAACAACATAGGTTCAGACCCAAAAGATCCACCAATAGATTAATAGACAACATTATGATAGATAGACTACAAAAAAAAAAAAAAAAAAAACCACTCAATCGCAATCTTCATAGACATATCTAAAGCTCTCGACACAGTTTGGCACCAAACGATACACATCAAAATGCTTCAAATGGGTATCGGAGGGGGGGGGAAACATATACAACTACGTTAAAAAAATTCTTCAAAACACCTTACCAAAACCAACAAATCACTAAACATCCTTAAAACAACAAAAGAGAAAGACTGGGGGGCAGACGCGCCCACTCTACTAACAGTCACAAGAGCACTAATGTACTCAGTCATAGACTATGGAAGCACAACATACACAGCAACCAACAACCCTAAAATAAAAAAATTACAAACAATACAATACATAGCTCTCTGAATAAGCACAAACGCACTCCTAAACAGAAAAAACTGTTAAAACAAACAGGACATTTAACACTGAGAGAAAGAAGAGACAAACACTCACTCAAAAAATGGGCTAATTACTGTTAATAGAATACTAAACGGAAAAAGCCACCCCACAAATACACACCTACAGAACAAGAAAAGAGACAAAAACGGATACAACATGTCAAAAGCAAGATGACGAAAACAGAACAAGAAACGAGACAAAAATTTATACAACATGTCAAAAGCAAGATGACGAAAACAGAACAAGAAACGAGACAAAAATTTATACAACATGTCAAAAGCAAGAAGACGAAAACAGAACAAGTGGACGGAAAACAAACTACCTCCACACCAGCTAAGAAATTACTTGAAAAACACACCCTGAACATTAAATTTAGAAGACCCCACAGTCCAACCCCTGGACAATCAGTCCCCAAAACAGACTTAAAATTACTCATACAACCCAAAACCACAGCCGCCCACACTTAAGCCAAACAAAGAGCAATAGAAGACATAAACAAAAACTATTTTAATCACTACCACAAATATACTGATGGATCCAAAAGTAAAATAGGAACAGGGGCAGCAGCACACACACCCACACACACACAAAACCTTACAAATTAGATGAAAAACATTCAATACTAACAGCAGAACTAGAAGCAATCCAAAAAGCGCTGACAATAGCAATAAACACCCTAACAACCAAAACACAAATACTCATATTCGCTGACTCACTAACATCACTACAAAATCTTGCAAATCCCTTTCAAACCACAAGAACCCAAATCACCAATACAATATGCAAAAACATATCTATGCTGGAAAAAAGACATAAAAACAACACTACTATGGATCCCCAGGGCCACTTCAGAACTCACAGACACACAATTACACCATAACTAATAAACGTAAAACCACATCCTACAGACACTGTCAAATAAGAAATTAAACAAATCTCAACACAATTAGAAATAGGATCTCTTGCACCTCTTTTCATTTTAGACAGAAATTTGAAAGTTTGTAAGCACTATGGTAAGAGGAACGTTATAGAATTAAAGCACTCTGATAGTCAACATTATAGAATTAAAGCACTCTGATAAGTCAACATTATAGAATTAAAACACTCGGATAAGTCAACATTATAGAATTAAAGCACTCTGATAAGTCAAAATTATAGAATTAAAGCACTCTGATAAGTCAACATTATAGAATTAAAACACTCGGATAAGTCAACATTATAGAATTAAAGCACTCTAATAGTCAACATTATACGTAGTAGTAGTGGTAGTTGTTGTAGCGGTGGTAGTATTAAGACAGTTAAATATGCATGTCTAATTCTTAAGACAAAACAAAGTACGAGTCAAATGCTTAAGATAAAAACAGCGTGCGCGCGCTGTGTGTGTGCGTGTGTGTGTGTATGTGTGTGTGTGTGTGTGTGTGCGTGCGTGCGTGCGTGCGTGCTTACTTCTTAAGATACAACAAGCAACGTCAGTGATTTAACTTTAACATTATTATTTTGCCTTTGTCCTAACATAGTCACGCTTGGCTGCACATTTTTCCCACCGTTCACACAAAGGTTTGTTGATCAACTTTCGCAATCGCTCGAAGGTCAAGCGACATAACTCTGTCACTGCACTAAACCATTCTAGAAGTGTCAGTAGTTACCGCGTACACTTACGCATGTGCTGCATTCAATCACTTCATGCAGCAAATAAATATATTTTTTCTATTTATAAATTCATAATACATTTACATATATACTCATAATATAATTTTTATAACTTGATTAAGTTTGCTGTTATGTCAACAAAACTTTTATTGTTTTACTATTACGACTGTTATAATTACAGATAAACACATAGTTATATTTAAATAGAAACAAATTAAATAAGACAGTTGTACTTACAGAAAAACAGAGTTTTTCTTAAAGACCAAGTGCAAAGTTATCTAGGTCAATCGTATATGTGAGGTCATTCAATAGATTTAGATGTTCTGATAATATATTTGAAGAAGGAAAGAAATCATGTTTCTGATAGGGTGTTGAGTGACAGTTTGGTAGTGATGACTGCGACAATAAATGGTGATACGTGTAATACTAACGCCTCGAACGATCCGTTTAAAATAATAAATTTCAGCACAAAAAAACCGTTTTATACAACCACTGACACGTTTCAAATAATAAGAGTAAACAAAGAAAAATGTTATACAACCACTGGCACGTTTCAAATAATAAGGGTAAACAAAGAAAAGAGTTATACAAATACTGACACATTTAAAACGTCAAAACAGATTTATAACGATATCCACAAACACAGGACAAGAATAAGATCCAGAGACAAATATGAGAAAGAGTTGGAAGTCTGAGATAGTGCAGAAAGACGGGAAGAGGAGAACGAGTTAAAGGGAAAGATGGGAAGGACAAAGAGTTCACTTCTCATCAGTTAAACAAAATACATCAGCTACAAAAAGAATAATTCCTTACATTGAGTCTATGGATGACTACAGCAAACTGTATTCTAATAACAGTAGTATGTATGGTTTGAATTGTTTACATAAAGTCCTCGACAATATCGTTTTTTTCTTCACTCCTAGTGATCTTAAAATTCATTTTAGTTGTTTTTATCATATAGGACAATATCTGCTTTTTCTTTCACTCCTAGTAACCTCAGTATCTAAAGTTCTTAATAGTCGTTCTGACTATATAGGACAAAATTACGTGGCTGTTTTAGCTGAGACGTGATATCTTTGCGTCGATGCTCCCTTAATCCTGTAGTGTAGACGATCTGGCTGTAGTATGGGGAGTGGGGGATAAGAAAGATATTAGAAAGGATTTACTGACATTTAAAGATATTAGAAAGGACTTACTGACATTTAACGTGGTCAACCATGCGTCCCATCACACTTCCTTAGTGTCAGGTGTTACCAAGAATTTGAAAATTAAAGGTATTTGTAACGGCGAAAATGCAACCTAGCCATGTTATAATTAATTTGTATTATATATTTAATTATAATTCATAATTTCACTGTTGCCCTATTTTTAAGAAAGTCAAACTGTGTAGCAAGAGCCGTATAAGCAGATTATATTTCATAAAGGGACCAAGGTTATTTTATCAGGAACGCATGCTAGTTTGAAAACTGTGAATAGCTGCAGTCAACACGGTCCAGCACGTATTACATAATACGGTCCGCCGTGGAAATCTGCTACATAAACTCACTTGCCTAGCAAAACTCTAAAGAGCTAATTAACTTACGAGACGTCAGTCTTTAGACAACAGTAACTCGACCGAGACAACACAGCCAAAAATGGGGGGGGGGGGAGACTAAAAGCAGTAATTAAACCTCGAGGGCAGACGCAAGTTTAAGCGCATATTTTCAGCGTGACCACCAGACAAATTCCAAACTTGTATAAATAGGCCGTTTCTGGTTAGACTAAATTTCTGAATGAAGTCCCATGTTTTGCTGATTTCTTGCAGTCAAAGAAGCGAAAGGTACGTCTGGTTTAGTTAGTCTTTGCACGGAACAATAATTTTTGCTAAACCGATTTTATTGTGAACTCTTTGCTAATTTTGAATTGTTGTAAACTTGTAATTTTATTCTCGACTGAAAGAATTTAATTTGCAAATCTATGTAAAAGTATTGCCTTGTGATTATTGTGATTATTGTAAAACTTGAATTTATTTATTCATTTGTTATTTAGTCTTTAATAAAATTGTTGAATTTCACCTTTCCACTCTCATTAAATTTATTAGAGAGGTAATGTGCAGGGGCAACAGGGGTGGGGGCTAGTCATAATAATTGGTAACAAGACGGTCATGCATATTTTTAGGAATAGGTTCCCTGGTGCTGGAATTGGAGTTTATTTGTGGGGCGGAAGTAGAAGGACTTAACAACTGACATTAGTAATTCAGCTAGTGCCTTTACTTCGGACAAGAAACAACTGGGTAGGGGAGGTAATTAGAGATTACATATCCAGAGCTTGACTTAGTCATTCCAGACCGCAAAGACGAAGACCCTGTCGAGGATGACTGATTAATAATATTCTAGGAGAATGATTGTTAATGTGCACGTAATTAAATATTTATTAATATAAAATATTTATTACATAACGAAGAACTATCCTTTTCACAGTATTATAAATATTAATAATCACACAAAAATCGGCTACGAACCCCCAATCCCAACCTGGACATAAAATCAATGACAACAGTTAAAAGGAAAACGCAAATATTTGTAAACAGAAGAATAGATAATTTCTTTTTATAGAAATTAAGTAATGGTGACTGATACAAAATCACAATGACGAGAGCGCGTTCTGTGTGCGCAATATTGCTTAGTGACCACTGTATAACAGAGTAAGAGTAAGTGTTTGTATATTTCTTAGTAACCACTGTATAACAGAGTAAGAGTCTGTATATTTGCTTAGTGACCACTGTATAACAGAGTAAGAGTAAGTGTTTGTATATTTGCTTAGTAACCACTGTATAACAGAGTAAGAGTAAGTGTTTGTATATTTGCTTAGTAACCACTGTATAACAGAGTAAGAGTAAGTGTTTGTATATTTCTTAGTAACCACTGTATAACAGAGTAAGAGTATGTGTCTGTATATTTGCTTAGTGACCACTGTATAACAGAGTAAGAGTCTGTATATTTGTTTAGTGACCACTGTATAACAGAGTAAGAGTAAGTGTTTGTATATTTGCTTAGTAACCACTGTATAACAGAGTAAGAGTATGTGTCTGTATATTTGCTTAATGACCACTGTATAACAGAGTAAGAGTATGTGTCTGTATATTTGCTTAGTGACCACTATATAACAGTAAGAGTCTGTGTCTGTATATTTGCTTAGTAACCACTGTATAACAGAGTAAGAGTATATCTGTATAATTGCTTAGTGACCACTGTATAACAGTAAGAGTCCGTGTCTGTATATTTCTTTAAATTCATCTGGGCTGGCTGCTAAGTTGTCTGTGGTGGCTCGGCACTTCTCGCATGGGCGTACTCAGTGTCGCAGGCTTTGAGTTTTACATCGATAGTGACATTCTTTCAGCCGTGTCCTGTCTGAAGATAACTCAACACATATCACTCATTGAACACACATAGCACTCATTGAACACACATAGCACTCATTGAACACGCATAGCACTCATTGAACACGCATAGCACTCATTGAACACGCATAGCACTCATTGAACACGCATAGCACTCATTGAACACGCATAGCACTCATTGAACACACATATCAGTCATTTTTGCGGCTCTTAATATTTTCTCCATTTAGTTTGGATTTTAATTGCTCTTAATATTTTCTCCATTTAGTTTGGATTTTAACTGCTCTTAATATTTTCTCCATTTAGTTTGGATTTTAATTGCTCTTAATATTTTCTTAATGAGTTCAAATGCACATATCACTCGTTTTAATTATTTTTTAAAAATTTCTTTAATGAACTCAGACACATGTAAGTCATGATTATGAAATTCTTGTATGATACACAGTGGGTTTCTCTCTCCACTGAAATATTTACACACAGTTGTATCGCAAGATTAATATGGAATCATAATATAACCATAATTCAAGCACTCACTCAATACTGAAATAAGTGAAATTGTCCTTTCTTGCACGTGCTGGGCGCATGACAAAAATTAGTCATTCTCCTTACCTCCCTCAAAAAAATTGTAAGAAATTCATTATTTTACCTTTTTGCGCTCGAACTTCGTGTAATTTTATAAAATGCGATTGTTTTTGCGACTTTGTGCAATGTTATGGGAGTGACTGACTGGAAATAAGAACGGGAATGTTCACTCTAAAATAACGACACAATTTCCTATCTGTCAAGAACGGGGATGTTCACTCTAAAATAACGACACAATTTCAGATCTGTCAAGAACGGGAATGTTCACTCTAAAATAACGACACAATTTCAGATCTGTCAAGAACGGGAATGTTCACTCTAAAATAACGACACAATTTCATATCTATCGTGAAAATCTGTCATTGAAAGAAAGGAAGGCCTCTTGGTCACAAGAAAATGACCATCGAGAGTTTAGATGTAGCAGGTGGGATTTCGTAATGGCGCTTTACTTTTGTCACGCATTAAATAACAGGATTTTATTTCAGAATTCTTTTATAAAATTCTGACCACGTCAAAAGTGGTTTTAGTGCCATGCTTGCATGTCAGACTTCAGATGTCAGACTTCAGATGTCAGAATTCAGATGTCAGAATTCAGATGTCAGACTTCAGATGTCAGACTTCAGATGTCAGAATTCAGATGTCAGACTTCAGATGTCAGACTTCAGATGTCAGACTTCAGATGTCAGATTTCAGATGTCAGATTTCAGATGTCAGACTTCAGCCTTCACAAGTACAACTACAATATCATACGATACGCATACACACGCACGCACGCACGCACGCACGCACGCTGACCAGTCCGAAATAAATCATCCTGGCTTATTATGGGCGGAGTACCCAGGGTGGTAATTTTTAAGTAATTAATTTGTAACAATTCATTTCAATAGTAAAAATCAAGTATGTGTACTAGGTACTGTGAATATCAGTTTGATGATTAAATTATTTTTTATTTGTATATTTTATAATTGATATTCATTTTTTAAAAGGAAATGAAGATACGAATAATAACAATTATTTGTATGGAATATACGTTATTAAATAAGTTAATCTCGTTTTCTTGGGACACGTGTCAAGCACTAAATGTGACCCGGTGATATAGTGACATTCCCGCACACTCGCATTTCGAATAAGTTTAATCTGTCAACTAAACTGACCTACAAAATTATTATTCATGTTAGCACTTTCACGACAGCTCTATTTGTAAAAGCATTATCGAGTTTTCCTGAGGTCCTTTATGTGAATATCTACTTGTGAACATTTTTATCAAGGCATTGTGAAATCTACTTCAATGTATTTGAACGACGAACGGTTTTTGGCAGACTCGCCGAGATTGTATCCCAACTCTCAACACTTCTTTATGGCGTTACAAACTTAGCAATCAAAGGGAGATCAATCACTGAATACATTATCTATTGTATCCTGTCAAAAGTGGACTCTTTCAGAAGAAAAGGGTACGATGGCCGATAGGAGTGGCATATACTGGCACCAGCTTTTTACGTTTCCTCTCAAGACAAGAAATCGGATATTTGTAAGGTTTGAAATTTGGGGGAAAATTCAGTTGAGCGTAAGGCGATGAGTGACGCGGCCCTAAAATGCCGGCTTCTATGATGACCAAGTGGTTTGCCTACCAAAACTATTTCAACAAATATTTGTGGACAAAGATGGACATTTATTAGAATTCGTCCCACATTTACTCTTTCTGAAACACCCAGACACTTAGAGTGTTTCATAAATTTGGATTATTTTGTATGACTTCTACAATGACTGAGGACTTTGAAAAGTGCCCATCATTATCGCCACAGTAAGTGATCAAACATATATATAAATTATATATTATGACGTGTACCCCATCATTATCACCACAGTTAGTGATCAATATATATATATGTGTGTGTGTGTGTGTGTGTGTGTGTGTGTGTGTGTGTGTGTGTGTGTGTGTGTGTGTGTGTGTAGTTATGATTATTATTAATTAATAACCTATAACTTAAATAAAACGTATCGAGAATCTTAATTTATGGTTATTAATAATTCTCATATATAGCACCTAAACGTTTCTCATTCATCAGATAGGGTGTAGTAAAATACTCTTTCACACAATTATAATACAGATGTTTTACTGTCACATAATATCTCCATACGTGGAAACTTATTACTGAAGGAATAATTGTCACATATTGGCCCCTTCTCACATTTTATTAATTCATTTAAAAAGATAAAATCATTTCATAATAATATTCCAAATCAAATAATAATAATTTAAAATAGTAATAATAAATTGTGGATTTTTACTTCAAATTCTTGAAGTCAGCTTTCTACTTGAAGTTCTGACACTTTAAATAAACTTAGCATCAAACTTCCCACACTGCAATTTAGCCTAGCTGGCTGCTGCTCCAGCCACTGGATGAACAAATTATTAGTAATGGAGTGAGTGAATTCTTGTCCCATGATCAGCATCCACTCAGACCTGACATGTTACATGTCAACAGAGTAAACGAATTGCTGTCAATCACCGGTAGGATGCATACATTAGGGAAAGCCAAAATTAAATTGCCTTCGACCCACCAAGTATCTCCTATAGAGAGTGCAGTTGGCTCCTAGAGTAAAATTAGTGTAAGTCTGAAGACTTGTTTCTGGGATAATTTTCACTTTTGATTTTATAATTCAGATTCATGCCAGCAAAGGGTTAGTAGTTATGGTTTCTCTAGTCATTCTTATTTCAAATAATACCTCTTTTTCCACAGCCTATTTTAAAAATCATATACACATAATTTTTGTGTTTTTATTTATTAATAAATATTAATGTTTTTCCTTGTCTCTCTAAACAGTCTGAATGAGTGCTAGTGACACTGTTTAGATACACCACTATCAGCAGTATATAAAAGGAGGACATTTTTGTTTATCTCCAGTCTGGTACTATGTTGTGGCCTGACCAGTATATAAAGGAGGATATTGTTGTTTATCTCCAATCAACCAGCGCGAAAGCGGCGGAAGCCGGAAGCGCCCCTTACATTCAATCAAAAATTATCTCCAGTCTGGTACTATGTTAGGCCTGACCAGTATATAAAAGGAGGACATTGTTGTTTATCTCCTGTCTGGTACTATATTGTGGCCTGACCAGTTTGAAAACAAAATTGTTGTTGCAACTGCTGCCTCTATGCATTGTAACCCAATTGAAAGAAAGGTTGTTCATCTCAATTGCAGTATTTATATTTTTGTGTTCTGCATCTATAAAAGACATCAAACCATGCTTGGCCAGAGACTAGATGCTGACACTGTCTTGAAGCTGATGGGACAGGTGCTCTTGGTCATCGAAATTGAAAGTTAAGTTTGAAATACAAGGAACTCTCAAAGGACATTGCCTTTGCTTTAACAAACATTGTTTTTTTTTACTAGAGACATTGCCATTGTGGAATTAAGCATTGCTTTAGGCCATACATTGTACACTTGAACTATTCACTGATTGTGAAGACATGTTTCCTTTTAATCAAAATATATTCCACATTGTTTTCCGTTTTCCGTTTTTATTTAACCTTTTACGTGTCTATTAAATTTGTTTAAACTTTCTGATTTTTACTCTTCGTGTATCATTTCGTGATGTCATATGTGAACTAGTGATAGGGATAGTATCCACCATGGGAGTCGGGGGAGGGGGCTCTGAGCTAGTTATTGACCATTACATGTTTACCCTAAGACTAGACAGTTTGAGACCCGCGTCATTTTCATTGTGTCCTTGCGTCTCTTGGTGCAGCAAGTGTCTGTGAAGTAGGGTTAGCTTCTAGAAGAGGGAAGGGAAATAATTACCGGTAAACAATATTTCATTTATCTCATCTTTCTCCCCTCCTGCATTCATTTTTAACAATCTACCCCAGTAATAAAAATCCGTCTTTGATAATATTTAAAGAGCCCCCATCCACCCACTAATACTCCAACATATAGTTTAATCATATGTGCAAAAAGGTTAATAAATTTAACAATAAATATTTATTAAATCAACAAACAAATATACAATTATAAATATAATTGAAAGAACGTTGACACTTGCTTTACTTTGAAACAATGGTTGGATAAACGTCAGCCACTTTTCAGTCTTTATCCTGACATATACATCAGCAGTCACAACATATACATCAGTAGTCACAACATATACATCAGTAGTCACAACATATACATCAGCAGTCATATTAGTAAAGAATCTAACTCATAAATCTAATTTCATTACATAATAAGAGTGGAGATTATAAAGAGATAATAATAGTTAATTGCACTTGACCTTTATTGTGATGTAATCTGTCCCTGGTGTGAATTTCACAAATTTCACAACAATGTTGCTCTTCTCTCTCTCTCTCTCTCTCTCTCTCTCTCTCTCTCTCTCTCTCTCTCTCTCTCTCTCTCTGACTTGTCAGAAAATTGTGGATCTAAGGTATACCTCTAGGCATGTTACACAAACTGTTCCAGAACTCCATGTGCATTCTCAAAGCACACTGTTCTAGAATCTTGCATGAACTCTAGAGACCAAGCTCAAGCCTAGTTTCCACTATATTGGCTCTCGAACAGGATTCACAGAAGTCAACTTACAGCAATTCATTTGCTAATAAGTTCAGTAACATTGTTGGATACACATACGTCAACATGTTCTGGTAGAGTACAGTAGTCATTGCAGCTTGAAGTGGATACTGGATTACGATAGGGAAAAACCCAAAGGTAACAAAAACATCAAAAGGCATACTCCTTTCTGCAAAAGGCAAATTAAGGACAATGCTATGTTTCAATGTAAATTGTCTCTATCTCCTTTCTTTCATCATACATTCTCAAACTTACATATCCTGCAATAATATTCATTAGCCCAATACACAAATATGGCATAAGATGATAGCATAATCAAAATTCATAAGCATAATATATAACATGATCAAATTTACAAAAGTCATTCCACTAAAAACAACATCACACGTTTTAGCAAACTCTGTATAAAATATCATGAATTACAAATGTAGAAATAATAGTTCAATTGCATTGTCTTTAAATTAAATTACAGAATCATTAATCAATAGCAATAAAATATTCCCAAGTCCACTCTCTCTCGCTATCATTCACTTAACTCACCATAAGCTAGGTATCAAACCACTAGTTAGCAAAGCTACTCATCCATCTAGAACTGGTTTAGTTTACATCAGCAAGCACAACAGCTCAGCATAGCCTAAGACTGTTATTAAGCTCTGGCATTACAAAAATGTCGTCATATGTCGGGTCACGTTAACATTAGCAACAAAATATAATAATTAAACCTACCAAAATAGGGACAGGCAACTTTCCTCTGATATATATTATATATTATTTTATATAATAATATTCATAATAATTATTGCACACATTCCATATTCGGAGAAAAATAATACTAATGATGAACTGTAAATGTCTGATATAGCTCACTAATGATATTTCGTATTAGTTCTTGTTTTATATTGATGGTATGAATAGCTTTATATATCATACTTCATGCCAATAATTCTGAGTATCAGTTATGAATTACTGATATGATTTCATATGTGTGATGTTTCTGAAAGACAAAGATGCAAGTAAGTTATATCAATAATTGTCTATGTGTCATGTTTCAGACTGAGATGATTGCATGTGTCATATGTCAGACTGAGATGATTGCATGCGTCATGTTTCAGGCTGGGATTATTGTGTCGTATTTCAGGCTGGGATAATAGTATGTGTCATGTTTCAGGCTGGGATGATTGTATGTTCAAAGAATGATACATTCCATTTTTGTCGCCATGATTATTAATCATGTTTGTTATGTGAGATGTTCAAGAGAATAACACGGATCAGACATGGAGAAAGACCTGAACACCGACATTCTTTTGTAGAGGACGCAGTGTTAGTAGGAATCTGGGCGGTACGTGCGCACTTACAATTACATCAATTATTGTAACAGTCTATTAGCTATGTATGCTCGTGTGTTTGTGTATTGTGTGTGTGTGTCTGTGTAGATGTGTATAATATAGGTAGGCATAAGTGTACTTGTATAGCACAGATAAAGCAATAGTGAATATGTAGTGTGTGCGTGTGTGTATGTGTATGTGTGTGTAATACATGCGGTCGACTCAGATATCTATAATACTAAAGAGGCAATGTGGTATGGATATCCCTGAATAACAGATACCCTACAGCACAAGGCCTAAAATTTCCTTTTGGACACCATTGCGTAAAAATTTCGAAAACGGATCGATACGTTTTTATTCAACGATACAAATGATTATTGACTTTTAAGAGGCACCATTAACAGAAAGGACAAAACTTATCAACAATCTAAGTTCGCACTGCTCTGTTCCAGTCAAAGCAGTCTGATGACGTCACGGACCTATATATTGGACTCGTATAGAAGTCATTTCTGCAGAACGTTTCTTTGACGAAATAAACTTGAATTGCATACGATGATCAGAAATGAACTTTACGTGCACACGACGATCAGAAACAAACTTGACGTGTACATGACACTTGACGTGTACATGACAATCAGAAACAAACTTGACGTGTACATGACAATCAGAAACAAACTTGACGTGCACACGAAGATCAGAAACAAACTTGACGTGTACATGACAATCAGAAATGAACTTGACGTGCATAAGACAATCAGAAACAAACTTAACTTGTACATGACAATCAGAAATGAACTTAAAGTGCATACGAAAATCAGAAACGAACTTTTCATACGACAATCAAAAACAAACTTGACTTTACATAACAATCAGAAATGAACTTGAATTACATACAACAATCAGAAACAAACTTGAATGTACATGACAATCAGAAATGAACTTGTGCATACGACAATCAGAAACAAACTTGAAGTGTACATGGCAATCAGAAATGAACTTGAAGTGCATACGACAAGCTTAAATGAACTTAAAGAGAGTGCGACAAGCAAAAACCTCTGTACGACAAACAGAAGTGGGCGTGCAGTGCGTAAGACGAACGGAAACTAACTTGAAATGCGTAAGACTAACAGAAATTATATCGAAGAATGGTTAGTACAAAAATGGATTGTATTTCATCAGATGGCATCAGTTACTTTATGTCTAAATGTAACCTCAGACCGTACAGCATACATTTATTTTATAATTACTTCGTGGGATGAAGGGAACATTCTGGAATGACTATCATTCCATACAATCGAGCATACATTTATTTTATAATTACTTCGTGGGATGAAGGGGAACATTCTGGAATGACTATCATTCCATACAATCGAGTATACATTTATTTTATAATTATTTCGTGGGATGAAGGGGAACATTCTGGAATGACTGTCATTCCATACAATCGAGTATGCATAAGCTCGCTATTTTGCCCATTATTACATTCAGAATTCTTAACATTTCTTTCCAAATTGAACCTTGCCTTTGGAATCCTGCACTGACTTTTGGTGGTTTAAGATTTTCAAAGTGTTTAGTAGTGGTATAATTGTGTGTGTGGTTACATTCGTATTTTTCAGGAACTTTCCAGTTCAGATTGGATTTTGCCAAGGCCATCTTTTGATGCTTTTTAAATCATTCATCCCATAGCTTGTGGTTATACATGAACACTTCCGTTCTCTAACAAGCTTTAATACTCTTTAGGGAGAAGATACAAATACTGTCTCCTGTGTGCTTAACTGTGCTTATCTACGTGTAAGCTTTTTGTGCTTTCTGTATATTTAACCATACATTACGTCCAGTCTTTGTGTGATTTCTGTATATTTATCTATACACTACGTCTATGCTTTTTGTGCTTTCATTATATTTAACTATACACTACGTCTTTGCTTTTTGTGCTTTAATTATATTTAACTATACACTACGTTCAGTCTTTTTGTGCTTTCTGTATATTTAACCAGACACTACGTTCAGTCTTTGTGTGCTTTCTGTATATTTAACCAGACACTACGTTCAGTCTTTTTGTGCTTTCTGTATATTTAACCAGACACTACGTTCAGTCTTTTTGTGCTTTCTGTATATTTAACCAGACACTACGTTCAGTCTTTTTGTGCTTTCTGTATATTTAACCAGACACTACGTTCAGTCTTTTTGTGCTTTCTGTATATTTAACCAGACACTACGTTCAGTCTTTTTGTGCTTTCTGTATATTTAACCAGACACTACGTTCAGTCTTTGTGTGCTTTCTGTATATTTAACCAGACACTACTTTCAGTCTGGTTTTGTATTTTATTCAAGTATACTGAGTCTTTGGGTTTTTTTAATATGTCCATCTAATTTATTTCTTGTCTTAGCTCACATTGAATCTTTTTTAAAGGCTTTTTTTAATCTATGTAAAATTCATGTACTTGGTCATATTTTTCTTTAAATCTATGCAATAAGCAAGTGCTTGGCGTGTTGTTTATTTATTTTTTTTTTTTTTGCATATAATGGATTACGTTTGTTTATTGGTTGGGTTTATTTTTTAGAAGTAACTCCCAGACAACGGGGAAAGTAACTCTTAAACACTGGAAAAAGTAGCTTACAGTCTCTTAATTGAAAATTCCAATTATAGTTGAATGAGAAAATATATTTTATTAAATAAGAATACAAAAATTTTAATATTAAAGAATATTTTGCTGAATATAATTGTAACGAAATTAAAATATTTTATCATCATTGCTTGAGATACGTTTTACTGCTTATTGTAATAACATTGTAATAACATTGTAATAACACAGTGCTTTATCTAGTCTTCAGTCAGCAAGTACGTTTTACTGCTTATTGTAATAACATTGTAATAACACAGTGCTTTAGCTAGTCTTCAGTCAGCAAGTACGTTTTACTGCTTATTGTAATAATATTGTAATAACACAGCGCTTTAGCTAGTCTTCAGTCAGCAAGTACGTTTTACTGCTTATTGTAATAACACATGCTTTTAGCTAGTCTTCGTTTTACCAAATCAATATCAAGAATTAATTGTACATCTTTGTTTTGTATATATCTGTAGGTCTTTATCGGGAACATCTAAATGTGTGTGATGGCGCTCTCTATCTATTAATTATTATCAATATTTCAATATTTATCTTTATTTATTAACAACCACATTAATACAGGGGTGGGCACATATATATCTTAGCCCCAATTAGATGGCTCTTCTCTAATTTCCACTAGGCGGATTCGTTCTGGCATTTTCAGAATACTATTTTTAAATACCCATACTTGTAGTTTCCCGCAGTCAGACATCGTAGGAACCAGTCAATGCCTTATGTGCCTTAGGCATTGCAAACTAGAAACAAATGCATTCAAATGTTTTAACAGATAAATTATTGCGAATGTCTAAAAGTGAAAATTAGTGGAAAATAATAATATTTTATAAAACAATTAATAGAATATGGATGGCAATTGTCTCATTACAATGTCATTATCGAGAAGAACACTGCAAACTTGAATGTAGTCAACTTCTTAAGCGCTGCGGACCAGAATCAGGACGTCTGCACTAATAGGGTGTTGTCGATTCTAATTATTTAACTGCAATCATTTTGTTCATTTTTGTTAGATGCATGCTAATTATTTAGTTGTAGTTCATTCTTGTTAGTTGCATGCTAATTACTTAGTTGTAGTTTAGTCCTGTTCATTGTATGAAATGCGATCAGAATGTTCTGCTGTCTATTTTTCTATTTCATTCACTGTCAAAATAGTTTCTAACGTGATTGAGTTGGCTGTGATGAAAGCCCCGATTGTTTTTGACCATAATCATAATTATTGTCTGTCGCATGCCTAATGGTGTCATGTTTGTGGCTGGCACGTCCCTTAATTGTAAGGTGTGCGAGATGTCACTATGACAACATCAACTTACTTTCATCCACTCCACTAAAACGTCACAGTTGGATGTGTGTGGGTAGGGGAGTAATTAGGAGTTTTTCATCCATCCCAGAAGACGATGCAGCGATCGTGATTTGTTCCCAGTTGTTTGGATGTTTGGGTCTTTAAAATGCAGTCCCAACCGTTAGACTATCAAGATATGAACATATGTGACCAGTGGTGGTGGTGGTGATGGTGGCGGTAGTGTGGTAAATCGCTTAGGGTTCGTTTCTATCATGCTGTCAACAGATTTGTTCAAAAATCTATGCCTCGACCGTCTCAACCTTCGCGAGTGGGAGCTCGCCCAGTGCTGAGTGCGGATGACCTCCTAAAAGCCAACTCGCTCCGGCCAATCATTGCATCACGTGACGCGGCCTCTCTGCGTGTCGAATACACGAGACCCAGAAACGAACAGCGCAAGCCAAACGTTGACGCAGATATCTACGACTACGACGACGACTCACTATACACCACTCAAGGGCGGAGTTATGTCCATTACAGTAGAGAAAGACCCCAGCCTAACTTTACAGGACGGCAAAAACAAGTGCCAAGACTGTATAGAGAAACAAGAGAGAGCAGAAATAAAGTTTATCCTGTTTTCGTCTCACCATCCCCTAGGGACCCACGTCTTCTCCATTGGCGTAAATCACAGGACAAACAAAGGGCCTCTCCTTTCTACATCTCTCTGAAAGTGCTGGAGATGGTGAGTTAGAGACTGAAAGTGATGGAGATGGTGAGTTTGGAGACTGAAAGTGATGGAGATGGTGAGTTAGAGACTGAAAGTGATGGAGATGGTGAGTTAGACTGAAAGTGATGGAGATGGTGAGTTAGAGACTGAAAGTGATGGAGATGGTGAGTTAGAGACTGAAAGTGATGGAGATGGTGAGTTTGGAGACTGAAAGTGATGGAGATGGTGAGTTAAAGACTGAAAGTGATGGAGATGGTGAGTTTGGAGACTGAAAGTGATGGAGATGGTGAGTTAGAGACTGAAAGTGATGGAGATGGTGAGTTAGAGACTGAAAGTGATGGAGATGGTGAGATGGTGAGTTTGGAGACTGAATGCGAGGACGTAGGACGTAGTGTGCAAAATGATGTGTATTCAGATCAAAAGAGACAATCTGAATAAGAACGAGAGTGGCAATCAAAAACAAAGTGCTGATCTGAAAGAGAACGACCATAATGATGTCTGAAACAAGACACTTTCACCCTGATGATAAGGGTACGAAAGAACTGAGAGGTAAAGGGGGAAAACTGATGATAAGAAGAGAGAAAGAGAACTGAGAGGTAAGGGGGGAGGGAGGTGATGATAAGAAAGGAGGCGAAAGAACTGGGAGATAAGATGTGAGTTGTGATAAGAAGGTGAAAGGTAAAGGAAAAGAAAGTAATGATAAGAAATGGGAATGAAGGATCTAAATAAGGAGAAAGATAAAGGTGATAATTAGATGGAATGACCGCGAGAACGAAGAAAATGATAACTAAATAAATGAAAGAGATAGTTAATAAACAGAATGAAGAAAGTGATAACTAAAGAGAATGAAAGAGATGACAAATAAAGTGAAAGAAAAGATAACAACTAAATAGAATAAAAGCGATTATAAATAATGAGAAAGTGATGACGTGATAATGAAAGTGATAGTAGTTTAAGAAAAATTAGATGATAAGAGGACTAATGAGAGTAATTAAAGAAACGAGATAGTAAGAGAATGAAACGATAATAATTAAAATAAAAGCCAACGAAATGATAAGTGAATGGAAATGATAATAAGTTGGCGGGGGGGGAGATAGGATAAAAGTGATAATAATTTAGGAAAAGTGACAGTGATAATAATTAGCGGAATGAAAGAGGTAATTAATAAGGAAAATAAAACATGATAAATAAAGAAAACAAAAAGATGATAAGTGAGAATGGAGGCACACTTTTCTCTTATCCCTTTGTTATACAGATTTCAGATTGGTTGGGGTGGGGGTGACATTTGGTCAAAATAAAACTTTATGCTGGATTCTTGCACAAATTAATACACTGTGTGTGTGTGTGTGTGTGTGTGTGTGTGTGTGTGTGTGTGTGCGTGCGTTTGTGTGTGTGTGTGTGTGTGTGTGCGTGCGTTTGTGTGTGTGTGTGTGTGATGATGATAATACGAGACGTGGCCGCTGTCTTTGTCTTTTAGACAGTCAGAACTATATAATCTACTGTCAAACTCGCGCAAGTAGACCAGACTTTAGATCTCGCATTTTCACATATAACTAGTTATCTTCCTCTATCGCAAAGGGCTCTGACGATGTTATTCAATATGGACTAGTCTAGTTGATCAAGTTGTAATAATTCGCCAGATATTTAACCTGACTGACCACGTGACTGTCTCAGTAGGCCTAACCAAGTTTGAGAAGATCTAGTTTAATGATAAATAGACTTAACCAAGTTTAGAAAGATATAGTTTAACATCACAGCGACCTAACCAATTTGAAAATATCTAATTTAATGTCATATAGGCGTAACCAAATTTGAGAAGATCTAGTCGTAACCAAGTTTGCGAAGATCTAGTTTAATGCCAGATAGTCAAGTTTGATTACGATCTAGTTCGATGCCACATAGTCAAGTTTGAATACGATCTAGTTTGATGCCAGATAGTCAAGTTTGAATACCATCTAGTTCAATGCCAGATAGTCAAGTTTGAATACGATCTAGTTTGATGCCAGATAGTCAAGTTTGAATACGATCTAGTTTGATGCCAGATAGTCAAGTTTGAATACCATCTAGTTCAATGCCAGATAGTCAAGTTTGAATACGATCTAGTTTAATGCCAGATAGTCAAGTTTGAATACCATCTAGTTTAATGCCAGATAGTCAAGTTTGAATACCATCTAGTTCAATGCCAGATAGTCAAGTTTGAATATGATCTAGTTCAATGCCAGATAGTCAAGTTTGAATACCATCTAGTTTAATGCCAGATAGTCAAGTTTGAATACGATCTAGTTTAATGCCAGATAGTCAAGTTTGAATACCATCTAGTTCAATGCCAGATAGTCAAGTTTGAATACCATCTAGTTTAATGCCAGATAGTCAAGTTTGAATACGATCTAGTTTAATGCCAGATAGTCAAGTTTGAATGCCATCTAGTTCAATGCCAGATAGTCAAGTTTGAATACGATCTAGTTCGATGCCATAAAGCATAACTTTGAAGCGAGTGAGGTATTTGATATGGAGTTGGGGGGGGGGTTCTGATCTCCTGCTTCAAGATGCTGGTTACCTACCTGGGCGTGGTACATGATTGAGACTCTGGGCATTTTTTTTTTAAGAAGTTGCATAACTTATTCATGTCCACGTCATAAAATAGTGCTTTTTTTTTAATCAAAACTTCACTGAATAAAATATGTATACCTTTCCGTAATGTCGCATTTGTAAATGTTCACCTCAGGAAAGAATGTTGTTGTAAGTCATGCCGACAGCTGATTTGTGTTAGCATTAGCAATGTTTTATAATTTGTGGAGAATACTGTAATGAGTGCTACTGTTGAATTATCACTTCCTTCACGTTTTCTTAACAGGTCAGTTTGACGGTTGTCATGGTCATTCTGTATGTAGCGAAGGACGCTGCATACGAGGAACACTTCTTGACCTTCTGCTGTGTGAGTGGAATTCTTCTGGCAGGGCTAGCACTTCTGCTGCTCTGGAACACGAGACTACCTGTACCACGAGACCGCCTGCATATAGCGGTACGATAGATTGCAGTAACCATAACTCCACAGACCGCCTGCATATAGCGGTACGATAGATTGCAGTAACCATAACTCCACAGACCGCCTGCATATAGCGGTACGATAGATTACAGTAAACATAACTCCACAGACCGCCTGCATATAGCGGTACAATAGATTACAGTAAACATAACTCCACAGACCGCCTGCATATAGCGGTACAATAGATTACAGTAAACATAACTCCATAGACCGCCTGCATATCATAAATATTTGCCCACTCAGGTTATTGATTATACATATACCGATGATTTTCCATAGATACACGTACTTGTTTAAATGACTTTTTTATTTATTTATTCCATGCAACAATATAATAACTAGTATCTTTCCTGTTTATTTATTCCATGCAACAATATAATAACTATTATCTTTCCTGTTTATTTATTCCATGCAACAATATAATAACTATTATCTTTCCTGTTTATTTATTCCATGCAACAATATAATAACTATTATCTTTCCTGTTTATTTATTCTATACAACAATATAATATCAGTGAAGCGTCCATCTTTATTTATTCTATGCGCCAATATAATATCAGTCAAATGTCCTTCTTTGTTTATTCTATGCAACAATATAATACCAGTGACTTTGCTGCAGATATTTGTTCTGTACAACGCGCTAATCCCCTTGATTATCTGCGGGGTGTTTTTGATCCTGCTCAGCGATCACGAGTTTAAGCAAGCTTTGGCGGTAAGTCAGTATATTGGTGTTACTTTGTCATTCTAAATAATGTCTTTTCAGTTAACGTTCTTTACTATCTGTCTTTTCAGTTAACGTTCTTTACTATCTGTCTATCTGTCATTCTAAATAATGTCTTTTCAGTCTTCTTTACTATCTGTCTTTTCAGTTAACGTTCTTTACTATCTGTCTTTTCAGTTAACGTTCTTTACTATCTGTCTTTTCAGTTAACGTTCTGTACTCTCTGTCTATCTGTCATTCTAAATAATGTCTCCAGTTAACGATCTTTACTATCTGTCATTCTAAATAATGTCTCCAGTTAACGATCTTTACTATCTGTCATTCTAAATAATGTCTCCAGTTAACGATCTTTACTATCTGTCATTCTAAATAATGTCTCCAGTTAACGATCTTTACTATCTGTCATTCTAAATAGTGTGTATGTGTGTGTGTATGCGCGCGCCGCATTGTATTGGTATGGACTTGTTATCTCAAAGTAATCTAAATCTGTGTCGTTATAATTATGTAGACTTGTAAATCTGCCTATTTATTTATTGGTGCTGACTTGCTTTATTTGTGTTGATTTTTCCCCCTAAAGTGCTCCTTAAATGCCTTGTTATTTTTGCTTTCTTTTTTCCAAAACTTATAACTAATGCCGCATTATATTGTAGTTCACTTTCTTTTCCACAAGGCTCTCTTAATCTGGGTCTTGTTGCTCTGTGTGGTGGACGTCCTTATCATATCGTCAGCAATTTTTCATTGGCCATGCAAGGGAAGGCTTGCACACTACATCAAGAGTGGTGCATCTGCGCAGTACCCGAAGACTGGTGCATCTGCACACTACCCGAAAATTAGTGCATCTGCGCAGTACCCGAAGATTCATTCAACACAATGGAGCGACTACTACAACAGTCCCAGTTATCGACATGCTTCCAACGACCACTGGCGTTACAAACATGTCGAGTCTTCTCCAGTCAGCGTTTATCATCCAAATAGTGTAACTTTATAAATAGATGTTAGTATGTTAAATGATATCAAAATCTATCAAATAATTAATCAATTTCCTACAGACACCTATGACCGCGTTCATACCGAAGACTGTGAGCTTTTTTAACCTGCCTTTTCAGTGATAAGAAGTGTGAGATATACTTATTTACACCATTTTCAGTGATACGAAGTGTGAGATATACTTATTTACACCATTTTCAGTAATAAGAAGTGTGAGATGTACTTATTTACACCATTTTCAGTGATAAAAAGTGTGAGATATACTTATTTACACCATTTTCAGTGATAAGAAGTGTGAGATATACTTATTTACACCATTTTCAGTAATAAGAAGTGTGAGATGTACTTATTTACACCATTTTCAGTAATAAGAAGTGTGAGATATACTTGTTTGCACCATTTTCAGTAATAAGAAGTGTGAGATATACTTATTTACACCATTTTCAGTGATAAGAAGTGTGAGATATACTTATTTACACCATTTTCAGTAATAAGAAGTGTGAGATATACTTATTTACACCATTTTCAGTAATAAGAAGTGTGAGATATACTTGTTTGCACCATTTTCAGTGAAAAGTATTGTGGGATATATTTGTTCTTCCCAATGAAGCATAGCGCAGCGAACATTCCCAGAGAAAGTATTATAGACTATTAGGTGTAAATTTAAGATGTACTTAAGACTGTACAAACTTTACTTCTGACAAATGTTATTTTTCCTGTTATTGCTATAATTCAGTGTAAATTAGATTTACAATCTATCACGTTCATAATTTAAATGCACACCGTCAATGCCCAGCTGAATGACGGTAAATGTCGATGTTTGGTGTAGTCATGAGCACATGTATCATAATAAATCTGTTTAGTTTTTCATTAATTTGCACTCTCTCGATTTTATCTTATTATATTTGATGTTTAGTGTTCCATGCTTTAAAATTAGAATTTCCCAGGTAGTTTCGCGGTTTGACATCACTAATGTAGGGTTTCGCAGTTATAGAGGTAGAATGTCTCAGAAATTCTACCTGAGTTTTGGAATCTTTCTGTAGTATTCTGTACTATTCAAATGACAGAGATGATGATCTTATTACTAAACTCATTATTTTCCTTAACTATATTCTATGTAAGTATTTTTTTTACGATTTGTATTGTTGTTGTCAATTCATTCCTATATCTCACAAGTGTTACTGTCATATTCTGTATGTTGTCAATTCATTCCTATATCTCACAAGTGTTACTATCATATTGTTGTTGTCAATTCATTCCTATATCTCACAAGTGTTACTGTCATATTCTGTATGTTGTCAATTCATTCCTATATCTCACAAGTGTTACTGTCATATTGTTGTTGTCAATTCATTCCTATATCTCACAAGTGTTACTCTCATATTCTGTATGTTCAGAGTACCTCCTGGCACTATCAATCGACATATTTCCTCTTCCTGCAACCGACATTTCTCGTGTTTGAGACCTACTTACGGGAAGTCCAGCCTGTTAAATAATAATCAATCACATCTTATCGTAACTACTGTCCAACCCCAAAACCAACCCACCAACAAGACGTTTCACATCATCTCACCCTAATGTGAACTGACTGTAGGCCATACCCCAAATACTGGTGCAGGCCACACCCCAAGTTGACCTATACTTGCCGGCAAATGGGTACCAAATATTTTACAGGACCTCGTCAGTTCCTTGTGAGACACCCTTTCCCTAGACATATATTAGGCCTATGATACTTATGTAGATCGATTTTGAAACTGAAACATTTAGGTGAAATGAAAGGAAATGTAAAGTTCAGCACAATGGAGACTTCAGTATTACGACCAGTAACTTCTCTGTCCAAAAAAGTTGACTCTTTCACAATGTGTCCTGAATTAAGGTACAAATTCAATTAAGATAAATATAAAATTAAAGTGTCTTTTGATAATTTGAGCAAATGTTCGTATTACATGAGCTCATTAAAAATGCAAGCGTCTTCACCTGACCTAATTTACTAAAATATATTGCATGCACATGAACGTGATAATGAACAATGCAATTATCTTGAGTGTAGATAATTTGAAGAAATGTTCTTATTTGCATGGACACTAGTGTTATGTTGTACTATTACCTTGTCTGTTTGTTTTTTGATATTATTGTTATATCATCGTTATCATCTATGAATTTATTGTGAACTGAAATTAAAGAATTTTTGATTCAATCAAATATACATATATTTTAATTCTTTTTCTTTCATACACTTGTTTTCCTTAGAAAGGATGTTTTGTAAAGTAAACTATAAATAAGAATTTTGGAACCAATGCGTGATGTCTTCTGGAGTGGGTGGACACGATAAATTGTTGTTAGTATGAATGCATCCTTTCCCTTCCTACTTTAGCTATACTTACAGGCAAAATCCATATTCTAGGATTGGACCGCAAAATAACAGAGTTATGTATTAGATTTAAGACAGACAATAGTCTAACAGCTCTAGCCCCTAGCTACCCAATAATCCTAATCTAACAGCTCTAGCCCCCAGCTACCCAATAATCCTAATCTAACAGCTCTAGCCCCCAGCTACCCAATAATCCTAATCTAACAGCTCTAGCCCCCAGCTACCCAATAATCCTAATCTAACAGCTCTACCCCTCAGCTACCCAATAATCCTAATCTAACAGCTCTAGCCCCCAGCTACCCAATAATCCTAATCTAACACCTCTAGCCCTCAGCTACCCAATAATCCTAATCTAACAGCTCTAGCCCCCAGCTACCCAATAATCCTGATTATTTAGTAAATGTGAGTAAAATCAGCTGCTCTGTGGTTCTCGTGGCGAACTCTTTATTAATAAATAAACATTAGCTATAAGTGTGATTAAGATTGATACTCTAAGTATTACTAAATAAACATTAGCTGTAAGTGTGATTAAGATTGATAGTCTAATTATTAATAAATAAACATTAGCTGTAAGTGTGATTAAGATTGGTACTCTAATTATGATACCATGTGAATTTTCTACTAATCATCGAGATGGCCAGAGTTGTGGACTTCTGGCATGTAACTCGTCGATAATTCAAATAATAAATATTAGTGGAAAAAATTTCAGTAACAGCAGCAAAGTTGCTGATGTATCTCTGTTGTTCAGTTGAGGTCAGACCTCGCCTTCAGTCTGCATTTGACGGCGCTGCGAGAAACAACAAAATTGAGCAACTTTTAAAAGGTCTGTCAGCACAGCAACATTTCTTCACAAAAAAGTCTGAAGTAAACAAGTATTTTGCTCGTGCAAGTTGCAAAGTAGCACATATTGTTGCCAAATCATCGCGGCCGTTAACTGACGCTGACGTCGTTAAAGACTGCATCCAAGCTGTTTGCACAGAAATATGTCCTGAAAAGGGGGACCTTTTCAACAAAGTCCCACTCTCAAGGACGACCATTCAATGCCTAGTCGAAGACTTAGCAACAGACGTTTATGAACAGTTGTGTGAAAGACTTGCTAACTGTAAGTACTTTTCAATTGTTTTGGACAAGAGCACTGACAACGTTGACATAGCACAACTGCTGTTTTTTGTGTGTGCAGTGGATGAGAACTTTGAAATAACTCAAGAATTAGCTGGTATGGCTTCACTACATGGGCGGACGACTGGTGAAGATATTTTTGGAGGAGTGACTTGGAAACCTAAACGTCCAGTGGCCAAAGCTAGCCAGCGTTACCACGGATGGTGCGCCTGCTATGACTGGAAGAGCATCAGGATGTGTTGCTCATTTGCAGTCACATTTGCCGGGGCTTGGAATTCCAACAGACAGTGTCCACATGTACCATTGCATAATTCACCAGGAATCGCTCTGTGCACAAATCTTGAAATTTGACAATGTCATGAAATTCGTTTTTAATTCCGTGAACTTCATACGATCCAGAGGACTTAATCATCGACAGTTCAGATCATTTCTTGAAGACATCGAGGCAGAATATCAAGACATTACGTATCACACAGATGACAGATGGCTGAGTCGAGGAAAGGTATTAAAACGGTTTGTTGAGTTGCAAACGGAAATTTGTTAATTCCCTACTGTCAAAGACAAAGACACGGTTGTGTTTACTGACAAACAGTGGTTGGCACACTTGGCATTTCTGACTGACATGACAGATCACTTGAATAGATTCAACCAGCGTCTCCAAGGCAAAGATCATTTCATCTTTGATATGTACAAGGAGCTGCAGTCCTTCACGTTGAAGTTGAGGCTCTTCTGTTCGAATCTGCAAGCTGGAAATCTGTCATTTTCCGATTTGTTCAGCTTTTCAGGAGTACCAATGTAACTTCAGCAGATACCATTGCAAGTGTGAAACATTGCTGTAGGAATTTACTGAACGCTTTGATGCCTTCAAGGAGCACAAGGGCTTATTCAACTTCATTCGCAATCATTTCTCATATAGTGTAGAGTCCGTGCCTGATCACTGTCAACTGGAGGTCATTGATCTTCAATGTTCATCATTTCAACAGAACAACATTTTAACATTTTACGGAAGTCTCAGCTCGAGCACATACAGAAGTGTCAAGGACGTGGCTTGCAAGTTGTTGTCAGAATTCGGCAGCACATACTTGTGTGAACAAACGTTTTCAGTAATGAACATAAACAAGAACAAGTTGAGATCGAATTTGACCGACAACAATCTCTGTTCGATTTTGAGGCTGGCGACTATAAAACTCGAACCAAATACTGACAAAGTTGTTAACAACATTCAGGCTCACCCTTCTCACTAATAAAGACTAAACCTAGGTTAGTAAGACAAAAACGAATGTAAAGCACATTATTTCATTATTTGTGGTGTTCTTTTTGTACTGAGCCATCCATGTGCAATCTGACTAGCGGCCCTCCATGCACTATCAATTGGAAATGTGGCCCTCTGGCCTAAAAGGTTTGTGCACCACTGCCCTATCAGCTCACCTTAAACCCTTCTTATGTGACCCAGTTAATAAAGTTTTACTGACAAACTGGGTCACATAAGAAGGGTTTTCAACAATTTGCAACTATCAACCCCTATCAACTCACCTTAAACCCTTCTTATGTGACCCAGCTTGTCAGTAACTTTATTATTTCAACAATTTGCAACTATCAACCCTTATCAACTCACCTTAAACCCTTCTTATGTGACCCATCTTGTCAGTAATTTTATGGATGGCCATAGACGTGACAGTTTATAAATTACTGCTGGTTTATTACAAGCTATGTAGCCAGGAATGTTCTCTCTGACTTGAACACAATGAAACACTTTGGGCTTAGGCCTAGGCCCAAAATGCAAAGATACGTTATTAATAACTCGGTGATCATAGTCATGTGATTAGTGACCGGTTGATCGAGAAGTCGATTTGTAAATAGAACCGTGACGTCAAACGCTTTAGCGCGCGCTCACGTGATTCGACAAGCACGCAGAGCTGGAGGCGGGTCACAACTTGGATATAAGTTTCATGTGAGTTTGACACATTTCTTCTATAAGAGTACTTATGTCCAAACTGTCTGTTCATTGTCCGATTATTTCATGGCTGTGACGTTGTGTGAATGTGAACAACAGTTTGCGACTTGAACAACTTTGATGTTGTGACGGTCGCCGGCTGTTTAGAACGCGTGCTGCAGTGTGTGGTAAACACATAGCGGCGACTTGGTCGAGTTTCGTAATCAGGCGACACAAACCAGGATCTCTGGTCACCATACATGCTAACGCAGTTATCTTCAATTGTTTATTGTTTTTTGTTTCTTGATTTGTAAATGTAGCGTGCAGTGTATTCCTCTTTTTCTAGCCGCGCTCTAACAGCACTATCTCGGACGCTGTTCCATGAACCGAGTGCCACCACACGATCCGGCATACCGGATTAAGGAGTGTAACCCTCGACCATACTTCTTTGCTGGAGTGATGTGACTGTAAAACACAATTAATGTAAAGGCTGTTGGTAATAAACGCAGCACCTAAGTTATGCATGGTGTTGTCTGCTACTCTGCACATACGTGTGTAAAGCGACTGATGAATAATGTGGTGACATTTTGTATGCCTTACATGTGCATACTTCAACTAGTTCCGCTTCCCATTAAGTTTTAATCTACTTTTTACTGCGCACTACGCTGTGTATCTTTCGTGTCGTGTATATTGTGTGTTCCGGAACTTAATGCTATTGTGTATGACTTACAGCAGTGGTTCTTAAACTTTTATGAGTCACGGACCCTTTTGAAAATTTTATTGGAGTCAGTCAGGGACCCTTTGAAAATCTGGTGAAAGATATGGACCCCCTCCCCTCCCTAGAAAAATGCACATATGCATAATATAAAAATATAGTGAATATTTTACCTTTACGGACACCACCACCACCACCCAAAGCCCATCATGGACCCAGGTTAAGAACCCCTGTCTTACAGTAATACCCTAGCATGTTCGATGAATATTGTGTGTTCCTGTCAATATATAGGCCTATATGCCTTACTGCATTGTCCAAGCTTATTTGACAAATAATATTGTCTTCCTACCTACTTTATGTATGCCTTACTGCATTGTCCAAGCTTATTTGACAAATAATATTGTCTTCCTACCTACTTTATGTATGCCTTACTGTAAGTTTTCATATTGAAAATGTTGTCGCTTCCGGTCCCTGAACTCATATTTTATTCACATACCAGTTGCTACTAACGAGCATTTGCTGAAATGAAGACGACCTAGCAGTTTCAGTAGGGATTAGAGTTCTTTCATAGAGCTGGAAAAGAGAAAGATTGGAGATAAATGACTGAGCCCATGACCTGTTCTTTTGGGCTACCACTGTATATTGCATCGTAGGTAAAACACATGTACAGTTCATAAAATAAATAGGGCACCAGAGTTCATTTTCAACTTGTTTATACAGTTGTGTTTGAGTACTCTTGAACTTGCTGGTATTAGACACGACGATGTGTCTGCGTCTCTGTTCTCACCACCATTGGGGCCTTACCACCATTGGGGCCTTACCACCATTGGGCCTTACCACCATTGGGGTCTTACCATCATTGGGGCCTCTCAGTAGAGATTAACAAGACGACTCATACATCAATCATAGGGAAATCTCTCGAGATGAGGAACAAAATGTTGATGATTCAAAGCAATGAGGCAACATGAAGGAAAAAGAAGACAAAAAGGCACAACCTGGAAATATTCAAGTGCGATGCTTAACTCAAATATAATTTAATCTTTAGAGTTGCCTATTCAGAAATCTAATTACAGTGAAACTCCCCTAAAAATTTATAAGTGAGAGCCCAAACATTTCGACGCTTTAAAGAGTGGTTGTATTATAGCGGGTTTGCAAGTATTTGACACTTCAAGTCGATTAGTTTTAAGTTTAATAACTTGTTTGTACATGTTTATTATTATTGCATTATGCCATTATTATATTACACAAAGGTAGTTATTTTATTCATTACAGTAAAATTGTACACAATTTACATGCCATTATATGAAAATAAAAACGTGTAAAAACCTGAAAAAAATCAAAATTTTTCTCCCTCATTCCTTAGTACATAATGACATCGACTGCAATATGGTTATTGCTTTGGGGAAATAGAAAACAAAATATTAAACAAGAGTTTGTGCTGCTTCGCGGATTGTTATCAAAAGGAAATAAACATTTTGTTATTAAGTGCCACTATCACACACATACTTTCCTTATTTCAAAAGCATGCAGAAAGCAAACCGGTTTTTATAAATTAGTCCATCCTGTGTGTTATGTGATTAAAGCGGTAAATTAGTCCATAATGCTTGTTACGTAATGAAAGCGGTAAATTAGTCCATCCTGTGTGTTATGTGGTTGAAGCGGTAAATTAGTCCATCCTGTGTGTTATGTGATTGAAGCGGTAAATTAGTCCATAATGCTAGTTCCGTAATGAAAGCGGTAAATTAGTCCATAATGCTTGTTACGTAGTGAAAGCGGTAAATTAGTCCATAATGCTTGTTACGTAATGAAAGCGGTAAATTAGTCCATAATGCTTGTTACATAATGAAAGCGGTAAATTAGTCCATAATGCTTGTTACGTAATGAAAGCGGTAAATTAATCCATAATGCTTGTTACGTAATGAAAGCGGTAAATTAGTCCATAATGCTTGTTACATAATTAAAGCGGTAAATTAGCCCATAATGCTTGTTATGTAATGAAAGCGGTAAATTAGTCCATAATTCTTATTACGTAGGTGCATAGGTGAAACAGAAACAGAAAGAAAAACAAATGTTATACAATATATATCGCGACTTCTTTGGGGTATAAACAAGTTATGATTGCTGATAAACAATCTTTATAAAGACTTGTTTTGTCAGCAGACACAATGGCAGACACAATTCAGCAAACAACTAAGGACACGGATGAAAGAGACATTTTGTATCTTTGGAAGATTCCCATTGATCGGTCGTACGTCAAGTCTGTTGTAGGCATTCTGAAAGTTGTTATATCCGTGAGTATTTGATTGAATGCTAAGAAATCTCACATCTCAAGAAAACAATGCCTTATAAAAGAACTTCTGTATGCTATCTCACACATTCACATATACGTTTGTTTATTGACACTCATTACTTCCTGTTTTGTTTATTGACACTCATTACTTGTTTTGTTTATTGACACTCATTACTTCCTGTTTTGTTTATTGACACTCATTACTTCCTGTTTTGTTTATTGATACTCATTATTTCCTGTTTTGTTTATTGACACTCATTACTTCCTGTTTTGTTTATTGACACTCATTACTTCCTGTTTTGTTTATTGACTCTCGTTACTTCCTGTTTTGTTTATTGACACTCATTACTTCCTGTTTTGTTTTGTTTAATGATTTATTAATGCCTTGACATGGAAAAGTTATTGTTTTGAACGACATACTTGTTTACCTTCCAGAACTTTTATTTATCTTTTGTTTGCACCTAATGAGATTATTAACAACTTATTAACAATTTGCATGTAATTAGATTATTAACAATTTAGTGTGAGAAATAAAATAATAATTTTATATTTTAAAGAATATGTTTAGTTGATTATAAGCCCTTTGTATCAACCTTAGAAAACCTGTAAGTATCAGCTCAATGCAACAACTCTTAGTAGCAGTCCTATATGATCACTCTTAGTCCTATACAACTCTTAGTAGGAGTCCTATATGATAACTTTTAGTCCTATACAACTCTTAGTAGGAGTCCTATATGATAACTATGTCCTATACAACTCTTAGTAGGAGTCCTATATGATAACTCTTAGTATCAGCTCTGTGTGTCAGCTTTTAGTATCTGCACTGTGTGACAACTCTTATTATCAACATTGTGTGTCATCTTTTAGTATCAGCCCTATGTGACAAGCCTTAGTATCAGTCATATGTGTCAGCTCATAATATCAGCATTGTGTGTCAGCACTTTGTAACAGTGACAACTCTTAATATCAGCCCAGGGTCACAGCTCTTTGTATCAACCTTGTGTGACAATTCTTAGTATTAAACTTGGGTGTCAGATCATAGTATCAACCCTATGTGACAACTCTTATTATCAGCCTTGGGTGTCATCTCTTAGTGTCAACCCTTTGTGACAACTCTCAGTATCAACCTTTTGTGTCAGCTCTTAGTATCAGCACTTTGTATTAATTCTTAGTATCAGCCCTGTATGAAAACTCTTACTAATAGCCCTTTGTATCAACTCTTTTAGTACCAGCCCTGCATGACTACTCTTAATAACAGCCCTTTGTATCAACTCTTCGCCCTGTGTGACAACTCTTAGTATGAACCCAGTGCATCAACTCTTTGTATCAACCTGAGAGTCAGCTCTAATATCAGCCCTGAGTGTCATCTGTGTATCAGTTCTGTACAGCATTAGTCCTTTTTTTCAGCCATAAATTTTTATCTCTTCTATTTGTCAGCTGTGTATTAGCTCTTAATAATAGACCTGGTATCAGTTCTCATTATAATCTGTGTCAGTCCTGTGATCAGCCTTGTACATGAGCTCTTTGTATCAGTCCTGTCAATTGTGCATCACTTTTTAGTGTCAGCAATGTATCAACACTTAGTATCAGCCTATTTCAGCTCTTGCTGTTGGCCCTGACTCAGCTCGTAGTATCATCCCTCTGTTTCAGGCATATAATTAGGTGAGCTCTGTGTATCACTATCAGCTGTATGTCAGCTTTATGCCAGTGTATCTGTTTTATGAATCAGTCCTAGGTATTACCTGTGTATCAGCCCTGTATAGCAACCATTTTGTCAGTGTTATATGTATTTTAAGTCATTGTTAACATATTTTCTTCTTCACCAAGGAATCCAACTTAAGGCAGTCTACTGTATAGCAACCCTTTTTGTCAGTTAAGTCATTTAAGTCATTGTTAACATATTTTCCTCGTCACCATGGGATGCAACTTAAGGCAGTCTACTGTTTAGCAACCCTTTCTGTCAGTGTTATATGTATTTTAAGTCATTGTTAACATATTTTCCTTGTCACCATGGGATTAGGCTTAAGGCAGTCTACTGCTATAATCATCCACTATCATGAAATTCATTTTTAAATCTTTGAGGACTTAATCATCGACAGTTCAGATCATTTCTTGAAGACATTGGGGCAGAATATCGAGACATTCCGTATCACACAGATGTCAGGTGGTTGAGTCAAGGAAAGGTATTAAAACGGTTTGTTGAGTTGCAAACGGAAATTTGTGAATTCCTTACTGTCAAAGGCAAAGACACGGCTGTGTATACTGACAAACAGTGGTTGGCAGACTTGGCATTTCTAACAGACATGACAGACCACTTGAATAGATTCAACCAGCATCTCCAGGGCAAAGATCACTTCATCTTTGATATGTAACAGGAGCTGCAGTCCTTCACATTAAAGTTGAGGCTCTTCTGTTCGAATCTGCAAGCTGGAAATCTTTGTCATTTTCCAATTTATTCAGCTTTTCAAGTATTTATGAGTGACTTAATGTGACTTCAGCAGATACCATTGCAATTGTGAAACATTGCTGAAGGAATTTACTGAATGCTTTGATGCCTTCAAGGAGCACAAGGACTTATTCAACTTCATTTGTGATCCTTTCTCATGTAGCGTAGAATCTGTACCTGATCACTGTCAACTTGAGGTCATTGATCTTCAATGTTCACCTGAAGTGAAGTCATCATTTCAGCAGAACAACATCTTAATATTTTACAGAAGTCTCAGCTCGAGCACATACAGAAGTGTCAAGGACTTGGCTTGCAAGTTGTTGTCAGAATTCGGCAGCACATACTTGTGTGAACAAATGTTTTCAGTAATAAACACGAACATGAACAAACATAGACTGACAACTATCTCTGTTCGATTTTGAGGCTGGCGACTACAAACTAGAACCAAATATTGACAAAGTTGTTAACAACATTCAAGCCCACCCTTCTCACTAAAGACTAAACCTAGGTTAGTGAAACAAAAATGAATGTAAAGCACATTATTTCATTATTTGTGTCATTTTCTTCTACAGAGCCATCCATGTGCAATCTGACTTGTGACCCTCCATGCACTATCAATTAGAAATTTGGCCCTCTGGCCTAAAATGTTTGTGCACCCCTGCTATAGACTATTATAGACTCTCATTACACTCACCTAGCCTTTATTATAGACTCTCTCACTAAACTAATTTAGTCATTTTTATAGACTGACTCGCTCTCTCTCACCCTCACATTCACACAAGTTACACTCACTTTGCCTTTATTATAAACTCTCTCCACTCATCTTTGTCTATTTTTTTAGTATGGAATCACACTCACTCATGTGTACACAAATACACATAACCATACACAATCACACATACAACCATACACAATCACACACACACACACTTAATTCATTCTTTGCCTTTATTATAGAGACTCATTCTCTCTGTCCTGCTTTTCCTTGATTATAGAATCTCTTTCACACACACACACACACACACACACACACACACACACAAACACACACATTACATTCACCTTCTTTGATTATGTAATCTGTCTCACTCACACACACACACACACACACACACACACACACACACACACACACACACACACACACACACCACACACACACATTACATTCACTTTCTTTGCCTTGATTATGTAATCTCTCTCTCACTCTCTTTCACACACACACACACATTACATTCACTTTCCTTGCCTTGATTATGTAATCACACACACACACACACACACACACACACACACACACACACACACACATATTACATTCACTTTCTTTGCCTTGATTATGTAATCACACACACACACACACACACACACACACACACACACACATATTACATTCATTTTCTTTGCCTTTATTATGGAAACCCTCCCAACTCACTTTCCTTGCCTTGATTATAGAAACTGTCACATACATACACTCACATATTAAATTCATATTATTGGCCTTTATTATGGAGACCTTCTCTCTATTTCATTACATTCATTTCTTTCTTTCTCTTTTTTCCCCCCTTAATTATATAAATCATGTATATCTCTTATTAAATGAATCATTTTTTTTGTTTTAATTGGAACATGATTCTCTCTACATCAAATACCACATTATTTTAATGTGATACTCTCTCTTTCATCATATTAATTTTATTTATTTCAATATAGATTCTCTCATCATATTAATTTCATTTGATTTAATTTCAGATTCCCCCTGTTATCAAAACACTTTTAGTTGCTAAAGAGATTCACAGGATTTTGCATTAATTTTTATGATCTTTGATTACAGATTCTCTACATTTCACGTTAATTTTCTTTGTTAATTAAATTGTCTTTCTCAATCGATTAATTTTCTTGATAATTATATTCTCTCTATTTCATATTAGTTTTATTTGTTTTACTTTTATATTTCTGTCCCTTGTTATATTTTTGTTTTGTTTTAATTATAGATTTTTTCTCTTACCATATTATTTTTTTTTGTTAAATAAACTCTTTCATTATGTTTATTTTATTTGCGTAGTTACAGAGTATGTTCCTTGTCACATATATTTTTTGTTAAATAAACTCTTTCATTATGTTTATTTTATTTGCTTAGTTACAGAGTATGTTCCTTGTCACATATATTTTTTGTTAAATAAACTCTTTCATTATGTTTATTTTATTTGCTTAGTTACAGAGTATGTTCCTTGTCACATATATTTTTTGTAAACTCTTTCATTATGTTTATTTTATTTGCTTAGTTACAGAGTATGTTCCTTGTCACATATATTTTTTGTTAAATAAACTCTTTCATTATGTTTATTTTATTTGCTTAGTTACAGAGTATGTTCCTTGTCACATATATTTTTTGTTAAATAAACTCTTTCATTATGTTTATTTTATTTGTTTAGTTACAGAGTATGTTCCTTGTCACATATATTTTTTGTTTTTAATTACAGAGTCGTTCCCTTGTCACCTGTATTTTTTTTTAAATTATAGATTTTTCTCATATATTAAATTTTTGTTAATTATATTCTTTCTCTCATTATATTTATTTTCTTTGTTTTAATTACAGATTCTCTCTCTCATTGCATTCATTTGCTGTGCCTCTTCAAGGTCAGCCATTTGTGATGACATGCATTCATCTACATACAACTACTTTGAGTTTGTTTCCATGTCAACTTTTATTATTATTATTTTACTTTGGTTTTTCTTTGTCGTGACCCTGGACAAGAAGCTTTGTTTCAAAATGTTGCCATGGCCATTTGTGGTAAGAGTATTTTCAGTCATTTTAAACTTTTACTACACCACTATCATTTATAATCTTTATAATAATAACAAAAATATTTAATGTTAGGTGTTACTCTTTATGAGAAATAGCTTCACCATCAAATGAAGTGTCAGTCATACCCGATACTGCCCCCCACCCCTTACCAAAAATCACATAAGTGCAGTTGATCCAGTCTGACATTGCAAAAAGCTCAAAGCAATGGCAGTCCGTACCAGGCACGAGGTTTGAACTGTCTCAATGAGTTCATTAGTTGATTAACAGTCTTTTAAGGCAATAGAACTTTCTCTTGTTGTCAACTTCACTGTGTTAAATGCCTAGTTGATTTTCAATTCAACTAGGGACAGCTTCAATTGGCATGATAAAATGGGGGAAATATGTTGCCATGCAAGCACTGTGTTTTATGTAGCATCATACAAAATCTCCTGGTTCCCTTCTTGTTTCCAGTTTGAAAACAAATTACATATAGTGCAGAATCAGTTCCAGCACCAACTGGCAGCTATAATACAGGTCTATCATTAGCCACTTTTGTGTATCTGTGAACCAACCATGGAATCAATAGCTATTTCTTTGAGCTCTGAAAATTTCCTATTCACACGTGTTGTACATGCCTTACATATTTCATTTCCAACCATAATATCACACAAAACCTCAGCACACCTTTTAAAATCCTAAGTTTAGCTGCCCTATTTTATTCTGACTTTACAGAATATAAAATGTAACTGGCAGAAACAGACCATAGCTTTGTATTTTTTATATGTATTTGTATGAAATTATGAATTATGGTACCTTTTAAATTATTTCTTTCAATCATTCTTGCTTATACATTTTTATTTGTCTTTTTCTTGGTGGAGTAAGGGAGGGTATATCCCCTTGAAACATATCTTTATAAATTGTTCGTAAAGTTTATTATTCTTTTATTTTTTGTTTGTGTATTTTCTTACATAAAAATAATATTTAATCATTATTTATGCATGTATATCTCTATATTAATGTGAGAGAGGGAAGTCACTTACTTGTGTTTAATATTTTTATGTAGACTAGTGATTTGTTTACATGTGTGTGTAAAATTGGGTGCAGATATTTGCATGTGTAATGTATTTATGTGTAAACTGAGTATAGATGTTGCAGATGTGATGTATTTGTGGGTAACACTGAGTATAGATGTTGTATGTTTGACATATTTGTTCATAAAATTAAGTATGGATGTTTGCATGTAATGTATATGTGCATAAAACTAAGCATGAATGTTTGCATATGTGATGTATTTGTGCATAAAATTAAATATGGATATTTGCAACTGTGATGTATTTGTGCATAAAATTAAGCATGGATGTTTGCAATTGTGATGTATTTGTGTGTAAAATTAAGCATGGATTTTTGCAATTGTGATGTATTTGTGTGTAAAATTAAGCATGGATGTTTGCAATTGTGATGTATTTGTGTGTAAAACTGGGTATAGATGTATAGGTGTGTTGTGCTTTGTTGACAGTGGAATTCTTCTAGATCACACATTGTGTCACATTCAGTCTGGGAAATACAGTTGAAACTAGATGAAAAAAAGAGTGTAAACAGAATAATTGGATGATAATGTGACATTTTGTGGTAAATAATTATTTCCTGAGTCTTGATATCACAAAACAGAAACATAAAATAGTTCTGTATCTTTCATATTTTTGTTATCATATGCATTAACTGTCATTAATTACATATACATATAATTAACTGTGCAATTAATTGCTTCATTATTTTGCTTTTTTGTGCAGGAATTAGTTTTTTGTGTGATTTACAGCATCATGTATTTAATTGCGGACATCGTTTTAGCAGCCCAATCCTGTCAAAAAGACTCCAACAAGGCAGGCGCGGTAAGAATTACCATCTAAAGTGATTCCAGCAGAAGACACATGTACTGTCATGTTGTATAAGTGTTGTTAACAGTTTTGATTGGCATATGTATTGCTGTCATTTCTGTCATGTTGTAGAAATGCTGAAAATAGTTTGGTTAAGTGATCATTCACTCAACTGGTTAAACTATGTTTGTCAACACTTACTTCTGACAACTATATTATATCTGTCAACACCAACTCTTGTCATCTACTTACAATGATTATAAACACTTAGTTTAAAAACAATTATCTCTTATTGTAAGCATCAACCTTTGACAGATTTAAACAGTGAAAATTGTATCTTAACAAGATTGTGACATCTATATACTGAATTTATCAAAATCTGTCTATCCAAAAAGAGTTTTGACAAGTACTGGTACTCAATTATCTTTCATTGTATCTGCCAACACCAGTACTAAGTTTTTCAAATTAGATGAGAATATTGTATATACAGTGTGATACTAAACAAATTCAGTTTGTACTTCCTTCTATTTACCTGTACCTGCACATCTCTGTACATGTATCTGTACCTTTCTCTATACATATAGCTTTAGCTAGCTTCATACACAAATGTGCAGAGCAGCTTCAGGAATATTTTGAGCTGCATGGAAACACTAACATGAAATAAACAGTTTATAGTAATTATCATTTTTAATATCCATATATTTCTTTTTACATTCAGCATGTCAAAGTTCATCTCATTTACATGCCAAACTGAATTGTTGCTTGATGTGTTTGTGTGTGTTTTCAGGCCTTTGGGTTCTTCAGTCTGTTTGTCTTGTGTGCACATGCTTTCTTCAATTTCAAGCAATGGCGTGACAACCGCAGGAATAGTTCAGGAAGAGCTGGAAGTCCACCAAATACAGATCAAAATATGGATTCAATACGATATTAATCATGTCTCCAATTGATTTGTGATAATCATAATCAAACTAATGAGCATAGGTAGTGCTTTAACACCCATAGTTAAACCAGTAAACTCTGTGTACTTAACATCGTCCAATACACTCCTCAACTGAGCCTCAGAATTTGACAAATGTACTAGGTGATTATTTTCCTATTGTAAGTTTACAATAAGTTTTTCTGTAATAATGACCAATTCACTTTTATTACATTTCTGATTACAATGGTCATTTAAATAAAATTGAATAAGATTCATTTGAAGGAGATTGATCTGAAATATGGATAGCTTGATGAGAGACAGTTATTGACATAAATTAATTTGTATCATAATTTCAGTCCTGCTTCAGTGTTATTTTATATCCATTAGTAAACAAATTCCATATCCTCGCATATCAACATTTGAAATGTAACTAATGACTCGTACCACTGATTTTCAACCTTTTAATTCTGCTGACAGTATTGTTATTTACTATCTTTTTTTGTTTTTAATTATGATTGTATATTGTGCGTATGCATGCTTGCATGTAAATGTGTAATCGTGGGTTTGGAGGAAGATTGACAAGATTAAATGACTGTAACTAACCATCATCTTTCTGTCCAGTATTTTATCAAAAAATGATTGCTAATGTTATATTTTTGCTTGTGGGATGAATATGATTATGAATGTTGGTGTCAGTTCTGACATGCAACAAGGCCACAAAAACTGATTGGCCTTACACCAGATTGATGGATTGATCATACACCAGCCTGAAAGACAAAAGTTAGGATAATATAACTTGCATCAAGTCACATTCAGTCATGCTTAGATTGGATAGAACAAACAGCCTGAAAGACAAAAGTTATGTGAATAAAGCTCACCTTATCACATTCAGTCAGGCCTATTTTGAATAGATTAAACAGTCTGATAGACAGACACAAAAAAAGTGAATATAGCTTGCCTCAAGTCACACTCAGTCATGCCTAGATCAGCTAGAAATTGCCTGATGAACAAACAAAATTTGTAACTATTTGTAACTTTTATTAGTAACTAAAGGGAAGTCAGAGATCACTATGTACAATCTACTTACTGTAACTTGAGCATAGGTAGCAAAAATAGCACATGAGTTCTCACTTTCCGGATTGTTATAAATTCTTGGTGACAGATCTAAGAAAGTGTTGTAAAATTACAGACAGGATTTCTAACCAAGGACAGGGACAACAGATTGTCTAGGATGAGCAGTGTGGTAGACATCTGTTAGCCCAGGTCTAGTAATTGTAGTTTGTAGTGTTGAACCAATATGATTGCAACCTAAGTCAGACATATAAATCAAATCCTGGTGTAAAATCTGCAACAAGACAATCCCAGATTAATTGTTTAACTCTTTCTGTCTGTGAGCTGTCAATCTAATATGAATTTTAACCACTCATAAAATATAAACAGTTCTAAAAAGAAATGTGGTATCACCTAAGCTGCATGGGGTGTGTGCTCACATCTATGCATGAAGTACAGTATACAGTAATTGTCATCATAAAAATAACTGGACAAACTAAAACTTACTTCATACAAATTATGAACACAGTATTTATGCATCTACAATCCTAATGCAAATGACATTGATTCACTTACAGTAATACATATACAAGTCATAATAAAACTACCATATGTAATCAAACAACATAAAGAAGAGCAGTAGTCTCCAAAACAATGCCTGTAGATGTGACAAATAAAGTCTTGTACATTTTCCCAAGTAAGAAAAAATTATGTCACAATGATTTTAACCTTTCACTATTAATTGTTTGCTTTCAAAAACCATGGGAGATATTTGCAAGATTTCAAAAGTTCACCACCATTGAGCTTGTGGTTGCCTTACTTGTAAATCCTTGTACTTACCAGTTAGAGGTAAAAAAATGGCTACTTCATTTGCAAGTCTCATTCAAGTAAGAAGAGAAGAAGTGGAACTGAAGATTTTGAACCTTCAAAATTATATTGTTCTAAAGTCGTGCATAACAGATGATAATTTTAGGAATTTGGTTGATAGAAAGTGTTTCCTTCCTTCTTGTTTCATTTTAAAATGAGTGCACAAGATAAACTCTCATTTCAGTCCCACTGAAGCTGTTTTAACGATGAGCATAAAAAAGTCAGAATACAGATCTTGACTTATAGATGTCCATCTTGATGATTGCTTACAAACTGGAATGTCATTTTTACTCTCCCATCTGCAAAAGACTGATGATATGCAATGCCAAACAGCACACGGACTTTATTACAAGAAAGCACATGAATTAATACAGCTTTTCTCCATGCAGTACTGGCCAGCATTTATGATTATATAATTTGTGCTTATCTGTTTTCATTTTGCTGTTGTTTATTGAAATCTGGATACAAGTAAAAAATAAAACTTCTGTTTAACTTTTTTCATTTATTTGTATTTTTTGCTTTCTGAAATCCAGATATAAGTAATGATGCAAAAATATTTTTAATAAACTGTAACAAGACTATCCATGTTAAAGTAAGAATAATAAATATATTTCAGTCACTAGTTCAACAATATTATACTTTTTAAAAAATAAATAAGATGAAAGCTGTTTATGATATTTATTTAGTAATAACTACTTAATTTATCTTCCAGGTAGATACTAAAAGAGCAAGTTACTTAGTGATAGTGGAAGATTGCTTGCCAAATAGTTGAACGAAAATATTTTTATGCGTAAAATTGCCTCTTTAATTGTATAGATTCGTATATTATGTATTACTAAATAAGATATTTTGCATATTATTTAATGTCCAGTAATACTTACTAGCTTAAAAACATTGTTGGCGCATGCCACTCTTTTGAAGATTTGAATGTGCTCGTAGTTACAAAAAAGCTGAGGAGTCAAGGACCACTGAAGAGTGTAGGTTAAATCCACAATCTTAATGCAAAAGACTAATGTTTCACTTACTAATCAGTAGCATTAAGAAATGTAAATGTATATATGTATGGGTAAATATGTGTGTGTATCTGTGAAAGTCTCCATAAGAGTAAAAAATGTAGCTGTCTTATCGTACAATAGGTTAATAGTATCTGCTTACCTATAGAAATTCCAATGATATATCAGTGTTTAATATGTGCAAACACTCTTTCCTTTCTGTTCAAAGCTATATAGCAGTTACATTCACAACCTTAGTGTAAAGGAGTAAAAGGACTAATAATCTCCTTGCCAGAATGAGATTTTCATTATATTCTACACAACATGTTTAGTGCAATGACCACGGTGGGGAGGAGGATATGACTTGTCACAAATGAAGTGTGAGCATATAAGTGAGAGAATATAACCTATTGTATGCTAGATACAAAATAAATAAATAAAACTCACACATAATGCAAAACACCAGAAAGAACATTTAAATAAGCAATAAATTTTAAAATCTGATAAATAACAATGCTGCCTAAATATTAGTTAACTTGTTCACATACAAATACGGGGGGGGGGGGGGGGGGGGGGGGAGAGAGAAGAACATTTTTTTTAAAACCTCACACATATAACTAATACCTTTTACCCCCAGGGGAAGGGGGTGGAAGGCTGCTAATATATTCACACAGTAGCTCAACACCAATAAGATTAACTCCCCCAAGAAATAATAAATCCAGACTAAAAGGCAAAAGAAAATGAGCTCAAAATAACTATCCTATTTAAAAAATATATATAAACAGCAGAATAAATGAACTGACATAATTCCACAACAACAACAGTTTTGAAAGAAAATATCAGTTTCCTAAATAAATCTTAAGCATGTTTACCTCCAAAATGTGTCTATGACATAAACAGCATCATGAAGAATGTATAAATCCCATTCACAGTACAAAGCAGCAGTGATTGTAAATTTAGAGCTAGTTTAAGACCAGACGAAAGAGAAATAAACTAGCAGAGAAAGGATTAACATAAGGCCAGAGTTAAAAAATATTCCGTCACCTTAGGAAAACCTAATCTACCTATAAAAAGGCATATAGACAAATTACGAAATGTAGGATACCTAAATCTACCCAAGGGTAGGAGATCAAAGATTGCCAGAACAATTAAATCCACCCCAAAATTCTTGATCTAAAAAAGACATCCTCAGACTAGAAAGTGACAGAGCATACTACATAGTAATTAAATGCAACTGCAGCGACTGACTCACAGACAATTAACGACTGCCTACTATAAAAAGGTCCAATTTCAGAGAATTATGCATGAGGGTAACCTTTAGGATCATGGAGGTAAGTTATTTTTGGTTTACTTCTTGACGCTATGAGATGTTCACATATGATGTCTCGACTTAAGTAATTGTCATGACAAACATATTGTGTTCCTGATACTATTGTTATAAGCTTCAAGTTTGTAACTTTATCATTTCATACTTTTCTCAAGGACAAACAACCGGGAAACTGGAATATAAAAATTTGCAGAGACGAAGGCACTCTCTTTATTGTATTCTAATATTTAACTATGTGCCAGCAAACTAATGTTTGTGGCTCATCACTAGGGCTGTCAAATTTTTTTTCTAAAATTCTGCCCAGGTACGTCATTGATAGTTTCAGCATCCATTAAGCCTGTGGTACTGATTCTGAATTGATTCTGACAGATGTGACATTATCCTCTATAATAGCAATCGTGTTATCAGGGTGTTCCTTATACGCCTTCATCAGATTAGCATGAAAAAATTTTGCCTTTAATCCATAATTCTGAAATTACACCCACTCATATGGTCCTTACCACAATACTTCCAACTTGTTTTGTCAAAGTGGTAATAGCAACAACAATGAAGTACTGGCTTCAATGTTAGACACTTTCATCTTATGATTTTACAGATGTGCATGCCTGGCCTTACTTTCTTGTACATTTTCGGCGGCTATTTGACTTGAAGTGTCAATACAATTAGCAAGTTCAGTCACATGTTGGTCTGTACTTTTCATGGGTTCTGTTAGTCCACTCTGTCCAATATTCTCATAATATAGATATGGGTCCCCTAACAGTTCTTCTGTACAAGAGTTGAAAAGGCTAGACTAGTGTTGAGTCATGTGGTACTTTGTGAAGTGCAAACAAGAGTGCTGGCAAATATACATTCCAATAACAAAGTCTTTCTGTGCACAATTTCTTCAATGAATTGGTAAGGGTAGCATTCAGATTTTCAACTAAACTGTTACACATATGGTGGTAAGGATTAATTCTAAAATGCTTTACCATCAAAAGTTGATTAATTAACTCACTCATGAATCAAGTCCTTCTATCAGACGATTTCTTCCAGAAATCCTATATGTGAGAACAATGCATTTGCTACTGATATGGTACCAATAAAACTTAGAATGGCCACTTCAGAGTATCGTGTAGCATAATTAATGATGATAGAATCCATCTATGAACTTGACCCCATGAATTCTCCAATAAGATCATGGCTACATATCTAAAAGGAATGTTAATAGTTGGGATTCTCCTAATGTTCACTCTCTGACATACATTGCATGACTGACAGTAATGAGTGACATCCCTCATCATACTTGGCCAATAAACCTCAGCCTCCATACATGCTAAAGTTTTGCTTGGTCTGAGATGACCGGCAGGGGTGGGTCATGAGCCAAATGCATCACACTCACTCGATAGCTCAGGGATACCACCGATTCCCCTTGGCCCCTTCCTACTTCCAAATGAGGAGCCATCCTTCCAGTGAAACTCAAGAGCTTTCCCTGAAGATTTGGATACATACATCCTCAAGAGTTTAGTCTTCTTGTGACATTTCTTGAGAGAATCATTTGACAATTGAACCATTCTCACAATTACCAGTTCTGCCATGACTGAATCTGCTACAACTTTTGATGACACACCCAATTGATAACAGGTTTGGTTGGGGGTCATCGCTGTGTCATTATGAAGAGAATCAGGAACATTCTTGCCACTGAGAACATATTTGAACCCATGATCTCACTCTCAACACAATATTTGAGACATACAAGCTGTTTATGTCTACCAACAAAACTGGCACTTTAACTTTTACACCAGTGGCTGGAGTGATTGCTTGAAACTCCTTAGTACAATCATCTTTTTTCACTAGGCTTTGGTGTACTACCAATTCTACTCCATAACCAGTGTCATAGAGAAGTAAAACACAATGTCCATTAATATTCACATCAAAACAAGGCACACCACTAGGTTTTATCACATTGATGTTAGCTTGGCAGTGACATCTGATATAGCCTGTTTTGTCACAGTCAAAACACACCACTGATTCATTCTTAACACTTTGTCTAGGAGGCTACTTGTGTTTGTTTTTTTTCCATGGGGGTGAGGAGAGGGTACTTTCATCTTACAAAATGGGAGAGAAGATCCCATGTTAGGTTTATTATCTGGCTTATCACTCTGTCATTAAGGCATCATTTGTTCATTAACTGGTCTGCATGGTTCAAAGTTATGCCTAGCTGTCTGACTAACATGTGTCTCATATATTTCTTTGTTATCTGTCAGCTGCTACTAACCACCCTGTTAAATTCTTCTGTCATCTGTCTTTCACATAAGCTAAAAATGTCTCTAATTTATTAATTATGAAGTGACCCTAACATTTTTTCCACTGTCAATTTTCACCTCATCAAAATATGTTGTTATTTACTAGCTCAGTAGCTGACTGTAAAAAAAAAAAAACACATTTGTCAACTCTCGTTTTTACTGGTGGAACCTCATCTATACATCTCACTAGTCACTCTGAAGTAAGCTAGCAGTTCAGACTTTTAAGCTCCATATGCCATTTTTTTTTCTCTAGAGTCTATTAAAGACCATACTGTCTTGTCCCTTCTTAGTTGTCACTAACTGGGAGAGCCATAAACTTCCTGGTAGTCCTAATCTTATGGCAGTGTTCAAAGCTTAGCACATAATCCTCAATATTTTCTTCTTTCCTATTGAAAGAAATAAAATGAAATTTTATGCTCATTTCCTGAATCTTAACTGCCATCTCACTTATCTTTAAGCTGTCTTCCTGTACCTTCACTTACTTTAAGCCAAGTTCTCTGTTTCTTTTATCATCAGCTTCTAACTGGGCCAATGCTATCTATTATTTAAGATCACATTCTATCTTTAGCCTTTTGTTACTTTTCTCCCTTTCAATATGTAATCTTTTCCCATCAGTTTGTGATCTTTTCTCACTGTCATTCCTTTTATTTCTAGTTCTCCTCTTTCAATCTTTAATTTCATTTCTTTATCCTCTCTTTCGATCTTTAATCTTTTCTCACTTTCCACATAGTCTTTCACATACTCTTTAGTTTTGTCTGCAGAGAAGCCCATCCTACTGCCCTCCCCTCTTCTATCCATCTCAGTCTTTCGTCCAGCATAATTCCCATTTATAAATCACACAATAGCTGCCATGGTCATGCAAAAACTTATCACACTGGTGATCTATCTGAATGATTTTACAGAGGTATCATCTTCACACACACTCAAGCAATTGATAAACTTCAAATCTAGTTACTTAAAATGTGCAATCAACATAAACAATAGAATTTCTATACATCAATAATAGAAATTATGATAATGCATATATCAATATAATATGCAATCAATAAGTCAAAAGGTTAATTTAAAAAGAGAAAAAAGGATAGACAAAGCAAGACATGTTCTAGATAGTGTTATAAAAATATTGAGTGAGATGAACTGTTCCTAAATGTCCACTTCACTAGTCAATTATACCTTCTCTAGCTGTTTTCAGTCTAGGGTTCCTGGTTAAGGTTCCTATGCTCAACAAATTTTTCAATAATTATTTTCACATTTCAACTCCATGACAATTAGTTTAACAATTTTGAACAAATATGAGTTCATCACCAGGCAGAGCCAAATCCACTTAGTGTGACACCTCTGGCACCCTTCACGCATTATAATTATTTGTTAATTAATGACATAACTAATTACAAAAAGTGATCAAGAATCTTATTAATAATTTTCCCAGAAGACCAACATGTCTCTAACTTGGCAGATTATAAGGGTGTCATAAAACTCTACTCTTTATGCAATAATAAGACAGATGTTTTACAGTCACATAATTTCCTACAGGTGGAAACTTCTTACCAAAGGAGTAATAAAATCCATCTTTTATTTATATTTAACAAGCCCCCCTCCACCCACCATTACTCCAACGTAAGTTTTAATATACGTGCAAGAAGGTTAATAAATTTAACATTAAATCTATTAAATCAACGATCAAATATACAACAAATGAATATAATCAAATCACTTCACAATAATGTTTGATTAATGCTAGACACTCATTGAGTTTATCCTAGCATAAACATCAGCAGTCAAATTAACATATATAATTAATATACATAACCTTTTCAATGATTGCAGCTGTAGCTGGTATGTGTTCACAATTGCGTGGTTTGTAACAAGTCAACAAACCTTTCTTATTTGTGTGACAGTGCAACATACCTCTTCTAGACATATTACACAACTGTATCAAAATCTTCAATGAGCTCATAAGCTCACAGTTGAGAACCGTCCAGAACATTGTATGCACTATCAAGCACATGAGGAGAAATGTTCTAAAATCGTTGTGTGTGTGTTACCACAAGGAATGTTGAAGAAACTTTCATGAATTCTCAAGACCAAACTTAAGCCTCACTTTGTGCTGTACTAGTTCTTGAATGGAATTCACAAGGAATCAACTTAAGCAACGTTTACTGATAAGTTCAACAACAATGCTGGACACAGACACCCCAATGTGATCCAACAGAGTACAATAGTCATTGCAGTCTGAAGCAGATATAAAACAAGAGAAAAAGAAGGTGCATTCATTTCTGCAAAAGAAATTAAGGCAGTACTAAATTTGATAAATTTCATCTCTAAACTCCTTTCTCCCTTTCACACATTCTCAACTTACAAATCCTGCAACAAAATTTATTAGCCTGATACACATGCAGCATAAGAAATATAGCATCAAAATTCAGAAGTACAATGTACAATGTAATCAATTTAGCGAACACTGAAATAATGGTTTCAATTACATAAGCATTCTCCAATTCAAATCATAGATAGCAAACATGTATGAAATATTTCTAAGTCCATTCTTTCTTTACCAGTCAGTTTACTTACCATAAGCTAACAATCGCCTTTATGAGCAGGCTCAAGTTATGTCAAAATCAAAGTGATTAGTATATAGGACTTTCTTCAACAAAATAACTTTCATTCGATCCCCAGTGGATAAGTTGTTATGACAAGTGTGAGACTATTCATCAGAAAAACTACTTATCCACTTGGAACTGGTTTAGATTGCATCAGCAATTTCTAACATATTCTCCACCTGGGTTGTTTACTCCAAAAATATCATCATAAGCAGTGCCCAAGGTCGGGCATTAACATTGGCAACAGAATATAATTATTAAGTTTAGAAATAGGGATAGGCAAATTTACTTTGCCAAAGGCTCTTTTTTGTTCTGATTTTTAAGCACTGAGGCGACGGTCATATATCGTATACTTCGCCTTTTTGGGGTAGAATCGAATCTTCCTAGCCCTAACATGTCTTTCTATCTCTTCTTGCAGATCTGGACCTGAAAAGGACGTGGATGTAGGAGGTAAGACTACTTGTTCATCAGACCCAAAAAAAGGGCTTGGGAGTGGCGTATACAGTGGTCCTTATGATCCTTTTTTTTCCATTCTTGTCAAACTCGGTAATCCGGTAGCGTTGGGGAAAAAAAAAACTTCCTGTCACACTTTCAGGAAAAAGTGAAAATTAAAAAATAAAAAGACTGATAGTTACTAACACTAATTTTCTTATTTTGTAAGGGCGGGGGGGGGGGGGGTGATATTTTTTTTTTAAGTTTTAAAATCAAGCTATCCATTTACTTAGAAAACGTCGAACTTCTTAGAAAAGAAATTAATTCTGGACCTGACATCCAAAACAAAACGTTCCGGAGATGAATTTAATGTTCCACAAGTGAATTTAACGTTCCAAGAGATAATAATATTTAACGTTCCACGAGATAATACAAGTGAATTTAATGTTCCACGAGATAATAATATTTAACATTTCATGAGATAATACAAGTGAATTTAAATGTACGTAAGACTTGGAAGAGCACATTTCAAATCTTTGAAATCACTGTAATTTATGTGTGTATTTTTTAATAGGAAATGAATAGGGGCAAAACGTTTAAGAAATTATATGGCGGTCTGGGCTGTTGAGCCGGTTTAACAACTAAGCAAACAAGAAGTGGCCTAAATTTTTTTGTTTTGAAAAATGAAAATAACAAAATCTGTCGTGTTACCCATTTAATTCATTGAATATGTGCCTAAAATAATGTATTAATTAATTTTCAAGCTGAAGGAGTGGTAATACTAATAACAATGTCACAATATGCAGAATTCATTTTTGATAGTTTATTACAGGCAAAGCGATGACCCGATGTAATGGCAATCGAAAGGTGCGCAAGATTGAAGGCTCACTTAGGAGTGAAACTCTAAGTTTGTGGTATTCCAGTCCACTCAAAAATATATAACTCTTACAGAAATGTGTATTTCAATGCTTATGAAACAAAGCATTCTCATTCTTTACCCAAGTTATTTAAGAGAGAGACGTTAAATGTTTCGTAGAGATAACGTTAAACTTGTTTGCGACCATGGGAAAGAACTGCGCACAGTTGGATATACGGCACACAAGAGTTCCTCAACTTTGCACCACACCCTTGACCTCGGAAATACAACTTCCGCTTGAGCTTAGTAAGGCAGTGATTCAATTTAGCTTCGTAAAGGGTAAGTTTAATTTTTAATTTGTGCTGAAATTATGTAGATTGTTTTCCCACAAAATATACAAGCCCTTATAACATTGCTTTTTTTAAAATCATCTTATTCTACAGCGAAGAACGCACTGTAAGCGTAAAATTAATAGGTTGCGAAGTCATTTTAAATGTGTTAAAAATGTCTTCTGATACTGTGATACTGATAGAGAGAAAAGGCATTTTGTCGTGGTATTTGTTTTGTGCTTTTTATCTTATTCGGTTATTGAGACTAATTAATTAATTTAATTAATTCTGGCCTGGCGTATTAATTGAGTTGTGGCTTATAGTTCCGTGCAAAAATGCAGGTTATTACTAGTAGACAAGATAGGCCTCTACAGCATTATTTTTCTTATTTTGTTATTATTAATATTATACTTCACGTGGAGATGGAAGCTGGGTGAAATACCGGAAATAAGCTAATCTTTCCGAGTTATGGATGCAGAAGTTTAAAATGTAAGGCTTGAGATTTACCACCTGAAGAGTACTTAGTTTAACTTTAAGAATCAGAATAAAGCAAATTTGTTTTAATATTATTATATTTATGAACGTTTTTATTACACTACCAAAGTGTATTTACAATGCTCATATTTTAAGTTATAATAATATATTTCGTAGTTTTATTAAAATATCTATTGAGACTCTGACTTTGAAATTGTTAAACTTAACTATAACAGTTTATTATGGTTGTTTCCTTTACTGGTCTACATTTTTTCACTTAGGGTAGTCTTTAAACTGTAGATGCTAATTTCCTTTTACACAAGATGTGTCTATTTTTGTAAACAAACATCAGAATTTTTTCTTGTGTATGGTGGTAAATAATATAAAAATTAACTGAAACAGCATTTATATATATTATAGGTGAGTATAATGCAATTTTAGAAAAATTTATATGATGGTAAATATCAATAAAATTAATTGAACATCATTTTGCAGCATTTTTATATGCTTAAGTGTAACACTAGAAAAGTTTGTATGGAGGTAAATAACAACAAAATTAACTGAAACAGCAATTTTATATACTGTAGTGCAATATTAGACTAGGGCTCCAATCACCGTCAGTTTTACTGATCGATTCTCGTGATCATGAGTTGCCATGATTCTTGCAATTTCTCGTTGAAGTTGGCCCACTGTGATCTGGCCAGTCCTATCTCCATTCCCTACCCACAATGGTACATGTATATTCATCCTGTCCAGCAGGGACACTACGCAGTATATGTCAGCTGATCAACATCATAATAAACTACACCCTGAAATAGCACAAGGACTTTTGACAAAAGTGAGATTGTGATACTTATGTAAATCACTTACTGTCAGAAACGGAATGAATTAATTAACTACAGAATAAAAAAATTGAACCACGTGAAACTGTAAAGTTTGAAACAATTAAAAGTATGTTTACTAAACTAATACGCAGTGGCTTTGGATGTCAATGACAATGCTCAATTGCCAGTAATGGAGCGTGCTTGGCATATTTGTCGGGGGATATTTTATGTTTACTGTTATTATTGTAAGTGTCAAGTTCAACCATATTAGGACATGAGCATGAGATTGCACTGCGCATGCGATCATGCGAGAATTAACACTGAAAACGATTCTCGCGAGATTGACTGATCAATCGGAGCCTTATATTAGAGTTAGACATACAATATTATCATAATCATATCAGCATTAATAGTTGATACTTATTAAAAATCTTTAATAAATAATCTGACATAAGGAATCTGTTGCTGTGATGTTATGTCTTTAAGTTTGGTCTGTTGACATTTATAGCAAAATGTCTTCTTATCCTTCCCTAAAGTACTAGAATATTCTCATCCCTACAACTCAGGTTTTCCATTATTAGAATTCTTTAAGAATGGAGGCTTTGGGTGTTTTAAACTGTATAACCGGCCTCATTTTTTTACTCTCCTAAATTATTATAACTGTGAATCTCACTGCTATTTTAATGGGGTCGGGGAACTACTTTTCTAAGTTGTGTGAAAGTATTTCTCTTTAACAGTCTGTACATTGTATTATTTTTTTAAAATATGTTAATACAATAATCTTTCTCAATTATTTTATTTGGTATTGGTTTAAATCTTCCTTATCTAACTTAAACTTTTAATTTATTTGGTAAAGTAATTTCTATCTTCTTTTTAAGTAGTATTAATTTGTAAATGTAATTCTAGCGCTTTCTAAGTTTCTTTATAATTATATTATTTGTCGGATGTCCTCACCAGAAAAATATAATCATTTAATTATTTACAGTGGTTGTAATCATTTAATCATATGCACTGTACATTTTGTTTAGTTGTGTGACAGTATCTCTTTGTATTATATTAATATGTGACCAACTGTCTTACTTATAGTTATAATTATAGTAAATCACATCTTAGTCTATATCTAGGTCTTTAGACTCTTAGTACAACCTAGTAAGAATAAGTATTGTGTACTGGTTCTTTTTGGTTAATACTAGTTGGACTATGCTAAATAATGTGTCAGTCTTAGTGTTACACTGATAATGACTAATAATAGTGATGTGTGAATATGAGATTTTTCAAGCCTGCTCTGACTCACTGACTGCCATGTGCATTGTTGGGTGTTACTCAAGTGTTAGTAATGTCACATTGCTATATTATTTTTAAGCATAATATAATAATAAACAAATAAGCATGTAAGCATGTTTTTGTTTCTTGTCTTTAACTTTATCATGCAACCAATGGTGGCAGATCAACTTTTTAAATCACCAGTGTATTCATCATTTTCTATCCATACTGCCAGCTGTCTACACTTTTCTAGCTGAGTAAAGTGAGTATAGCTAGAAAAAGCATTTACCTATCTATTGAAATATATCTGGTGTGACCAATCACAACCAATATCTAGACCCTAGAAGTAGAACATTTTAGCCACTTTAGGTCATCATTAAGAGCTTTAGTTCTCTGTTCCACTTTTAACACTAAAAATAATATTTTTGAAAGTTGCTGGCTACTTAAACCTTTTTCAATAGAGAAGTTCACTTAGTAGAAACAACGAATATTATATATACAATAATTTAATATTTTCAACAGTGAAATACAAACAAAATGTAAGCATAAAACTAAGGTTTCGAAAAAAGAAAAGAAATACAAAGTTGTGACTTGCATTAAAATATATTAAATGAGCATTTATTCATCTCGTAAATTGATGATGACTAACCTATATATTCAGATGATAATATATATATAATATATAATAAACTTCTTAAGGATTTTTTTCTTAGAATTTTGCAAGCAACCTTATGTCATCTAATATGATCATATAAACACATTTGCTTTATTCTGAATCAAATTTGAAAAATTGGTTGGGACTATCTATGTTTCAGTTTAGGCATGCAAAATGATGCATACACTGTCTCAATGATCTTTCACTTGTTTACAGCAAAAATATGTTTTAAAAAAATCAAGTGTAAGTTTTGCAAAAATTAAATAAAATACAACTGTTTTAACCTCTTTCATTCAGTATAATTATTGAAATTTTAAAGTGATTTTACAGTTAGAGCCATTGCATAATATACTTTATTAATCATGCATAAGACTGTCAAGTCAAACCTTATTGGTGAGACAATTGTCTTGCTATAAGATAAAAATCTCAAATGACTGTGTTCATGTACAATTAGAATTTTTAAATAGAATTTAATTAACTGAATTATACAAGTGTACATTTTCTAAGTAGGAAAAAATCAATGATTTTTTTTTTTTCTTGGTTGAAACATACAAATAATAAATTTATGATTTTTTAAAACTAAGTTTTATGCTATATCAGTATATGGTACTTAATAGTTTTGATTGTCAAAACTGTGTTGAATGTTTTTGAATTTCCTGTGAAAATACATGAAAAGCTCATAAAGAATTTTGTTGTTTAAAGTTTGTACAAATCTACTAATAGCACAGATTTGTTGATGTTAGATAGCCTTTCTTCCAGAACTTGTACCACAACAGGAGTCAGGGCATATTGACCAAACTTAGTTGTAGATAGAATCTCTGGTAAATTAACAAGTTTTTGTTAGGAACCATTGTACAGCTTCATTTTAAATGGTGTGTAAATTGTATTTTTTATCTGTGAATTGTCATGTTGTATTATTACATTTACAGTGTACACACAATCCCAGAGCCACAGCAGGCTTGTCATTACAAATATATTTAGAGACAGTCTACTACAAATTTTGAACCATGTTTTAAAAATATGACAATTGAAACAATGGGGACTCTGGAACAGATTAATATTACTAAAAAAGAATCTACTGTGTGTTAGCAGGGGGTCACCATATTTAGGTTGTTGCTGTTGGTGTTATTCAGAGTTAAACTAAACTTCACTTGTTATTTGCACAACTTGGACAACCTTGCACCATTGTCACTGTCGAATTGGTAGTTCCAAACAAACAACAAAATCTACCTCGATGAATATCAAACTTGTTTTATTGTACATCTAATATTGTTCATAAAATAAGAATACATTTATACAGTTGCTATAGGAATAACAAATGTGTACTGATTTAGTTATAAATATAAACCATTAAGACTGAATTGATTTAGCCATAAATAGAAGAGAAATTTTAATGGCACACTTTTATTTATGATTTCATCTTATTGAAAAATTAACAGTAATTCAGGTTACTTCTTTTTTCTGCCTTTACCCTTTATTCGATAGATCAAGATGGCAACAACCTATGAGCAGACGACCACTGTTCACTCAACAAAGGTTGAGGATGATATTCGTCCGGATCCTGATTATGTGAAAACAATTCCAGGCATCCTAAAAATAGTTGAAATTGTAAGTTATAAAAATTCTATTCAATTCTTTCAAATTTCTACATTTAACAACACACTCTTTTGTACATACTTAAGTGTACAGACAGTTTTAGCAAGATTAAGCAGTTATACAAAGACTGATTAGCAAAAATTATTTAGTGAGAATTTGTTAATATTCTAATATATTAATAAATGGACTGTTAATTTTATGGTGTGGAGTGATATAATAAAACCTAGGAATTTTATACCATAAAAAAAAAACCCACATAAGCTTATGTTACAGATTATTGTCATTAACTGTCATTTGTGCAATAAATAAAGGGAATAATTCATCATAAACATAGAACAATGTAAGAGTTATAATGTAAACACCACAGCAAGCATGCAGATTTATTTATATATATATATATATATATAGTGATTATTCATTTTAATATCAACACCATCAGTACATAGAATCCAGCAAAGAGTCATAAAGTTCATGGCTGATATTTGAGACAGAATGCACAGCATATGAAATGTTTGGGTAAAAGTCTATCATCCCTTTAAGTATGCACAGTATTGCATACCTTTAAGTTGTAACTAATCTAATTACTCTGCTTAGTCAGTGTATTTCTGTTTTTATTACAGTTGTAACTAATCTAATTACTCTGCTTAGTCAATGTATTTCTTTTTTCTTACAGTTGTAACTAATCTAATTACTCTGCTTAGTCAATGTATTTCTTTTTTTTCACAGTTGACAAAATGTCTAAACCATATGACATTATCTTACTGTATGATGAAAACTTGCTCCTGTTAAAAATAGTAATCCATCCCAGATGTTACTTTAGCTAAAATTATTTCTAGAACTAAGCAAGATTTTGAAGTTCTGAATATTAAAGAGAATGTTTGTATCTTGGTCAGACATGTCTTGGAGATGTGGGAAAGCAGGGAGATTCTGATATGCACACTTGTATTCTGGTTATGGGTCTGTCATTACTTATATGACAGATTAGTTGTCATGTAAGCTGTAAATGACTTTGTTTTGTCATGTCACAGGCACCTTCCAAACTGTCAGTGACAAGACTTTCAATACAACTTTTCCTAGTACTATCCATAAATTAATACAATTAAATTTTCATTTTATCACAAATATGAAAGACAGAAACTATCTTTTTAGCCCTTAACATGATTGAGAGTCAAAAGTTTATAATATATTGTAGTTTTAAGTGAAATAGTAAATACTAAAACAGAACAAACATTGAAACATAGCAATAACTTCATCTTGTCTATCACTTTAGCTTATACTTTGTTGAATCATTGCTATTGATGAAGGTTTACTTGTTTTGAAAACGCTGTCAGTGTCACTTAACAAAAAATTGAATATGAGCACTTACTAAGGGCCACATTTTACTAATTAACATGTCATTTGTGAACTAGCAAAGTCTCACCTCACTGGGCAGCAACAAATTTGCTAAGATTTTTTGACGGATTTATGACACTTTTATTGTGCTGGATCTAAAAATGACATCGATTTTGTTCAATCAGGTCAACTTTTTTAGCTATTTTTGTTCAAAGTTTTGATCTATTGCGACATTTTTTTTTTGTTGTTTTTTTTACATATAAGGGTATTTTCTATTTATATGATGTAAAATTCTTTCTTATTTCTTTAATAAACAAATTATAATTTGTTTTACGTAATTATGAAGAGGTTACATAAGCTAATTTTTTAATAATTGATATAAATGATATTTTTCTTCTAGGTAATGAAATGGAATCGGCCGAAGACATTGCAAAAATAAACCCGATGTATTTTGCTACATCTGCAGCGAATACACCCTTGTTCCTAACAGGAATACAGCAACAGGTTTTATAAAGCGTGCATACCATGCTTATTTTGGTATAAAACTTGGTGATCAAGATAAAGTTTGGGTGCCACACATGGTATGCAAGACATGCACCGAGAATCTTCATCGTTGGACCAAAGGTAAGAAGAGTTGTCTGAGGTTTGGAATTCCTATGGTGTGGAGGGAACTGACAGGCCATGTCACTGACTTCTGCGCTGTTGATGTGACTGGCATTAACATAAAAAACTGGAGCAGCCTTAAGTATCCTGATCTTGAATCAGCACGTCGTCCAGTAGCTCATTGTGATGAAATTCCAGTACCTGAAATGTGTTTGCTACACAATGGTAATCAGTTTGCCTCTGTACCTCTAGCTCACTCGACTATACTGAGAAGTATGAAGCGGTGAAGTATGTGCTGGAGAAAATTCGTTATGATCAGCATGGATGGTTACTTTGTGTTGACCTGAAGATGGTAAACTTTTTGTTGGGACAACAATCTGGATTCACAAAGTACCCATGCTTTCTGTGCATGTGGGAGAGTAGGGAGAAAGCAAAGCATTACACGAAGCAGGACTGGCCTGTACGGGAGGAATTGGTACCTTGCAAAGCAAAGAACCTCATAAACAACCCTCTGGTGGACAGAGACAAGATACTTTTCCCACTGCTGCACATTAAGCTTGGCTTAATCAAACAGTTCACCAAAGCTCTGGACAAGGATAGTGGCCATTTCGCTTACTTGTGCCATGCTTTTCTAGGGTTGACCATTGAGAAGTTGAAAGCTGGCATTTTTGATGGTCCACAACTCCGTAAGCTAATCAGAGATCCAGAGTTTGAAAACTCAATGAATAAAGTGGAACTGGAAGTGTGGAAGGCTTTTGTTCTGGTCGTGAAAAACTTTCTTGGCAACAATAAGGCCAGGAATTATGCAGAGCTTGTTGCCAATATGCTGACTGCTTTCAAAAACCTTGGATGCATCATGAGCATCAAAATGTCTTACTTATTCTCACATATGGATCGATTTCCTGAAAATCTGGGATCAATGAGCGACGAGCAAGGGGAGAGATTTCATCAGGATATGAAAGAGATGGAAACCAGGTATCAGGGATGCTGGAATGCAGTCATAATGGCTGATTACTTTTGGACTCTAATGAGAGAGATTCCTACTGCTGAGCATTCTAGAAGTTTGAAGAGATGGAAGTTCATGCCCTGAATTTTGAACAATGATGACCTAATATTGAATTTATATGTACTTACCCTTATCAGTGTAGTATTCAATGCACAAAAATCAACTTTTATAACATTTAATAAATGAATTGTGTTAGAAAATGATTGTTTTAAATTTAAATTAATTTTTTTTAATTTTTAAAAACCTATTTTGGAAGATAAATATTAACAAAAATTGCCTAATAATGTTACAAAAATATAATAAAATTTAGCTATAAGATTGGATTTTTTAAAATCGAATTAGATCAAAACCCTGACCTGATTAAAAAAAAAATGGATGTCATTTTCAAATTTAGCAGTGCAAAATTGTTCTAAATCAGTTGAAAAATCCTAGACAACTTTCAAAAAAAATTTTTTGTGACGCAGTGTTATTTATTGACAGTGAAACTGTTGTGATGAAAGAATAATGAATAATGAAGACTGCAATCAGTATTTATTGACAGTGACAGGTTTGTGGTGAAAGAGGTGAGGGTGAATAACGAAGACTGAAATCATTATTTACTGACAGTGACACAGTTGTGGGATAATAAAATATGGACAGATGGTTGGGGGGACTTTATGTAACTTTTTTCTTGGTGCTTTTAAATGACTCTATAGGCTGCATTTTTTTAAATCCCTTCTTCTAGCTAGCAAATAGGAATTTTACTAAAAATGCTTAAGTAGTACTAATGTAAACACAAACCCACTCAAACAAACGTGCATGTCTTTATGCTTAAGGTAATATTTTGTGTGCAGAAGTGTTTGGTTAATTTTTCTCAACACTCATTCATCATTGAACACAGAATCTGTAAGCTGTAATTTAAAGTGGTTGAATTTGTGCTTGAAAAAGCCTTTTAATATTTACTCTTACTGTCTTAGTTTCATTTTATAAATTTTATGCATGTGTGTTGTATTTATGATTTGTTTTCTTCACTTAATTTTTGTGTTTTAATTTTATGATTATTGTTATTAAATTATTATAAAGCTTTCATTTGCTTTATTAAAAACTATTTATAAATAAGTATGCACAATTCAGTATAAATTTAAATTTCCAATGTTTTCTTAATAAACTTTCAAATGGCATTTATGTTAATTCTGTTTCTTAGTAAAGCTAATCAGTCTCTACTAAATGTTGTTAAATATCTTTGTAAAGCCAGTCTCTATTGAATATTGGTAATAAAATCCAGTCAGTGTCTATTGAATGTTGGTAATATGTGTAAAGCCAGTAAGTTTCTACTAAATGTTAGTAATATCTTTGTAAAGCCAGTCTCTACTGAATAATGGTAATAAAATCTAGCCAATGTCTACTGAATGTTGGTAACATGTGTAAAGCCAGTCGCTGTTAAATGTTTTTAATATAATAAAGCAGCCAGTCTCTATTGAATGGTAATATAATAAAGCCAGTCCATCTCTACTGAATGTTGACATTATCAGTATAAAGCCATTTAATCTCTACTAAATATTGGTAATATAATATTTAGTCAGTCTCTACTAATAATAAAGCCAGTAAATCTCTATTAAATGGTATCATCTGTATAAAGCCAATCTCTACTGAATATTGATAATAACTGTGTAGAGACAGTCAACTTCTACCAAATATTGGTAATTAAAGCCAGCCAGTTTCTACTGAATGTTGGTAATAACTGTGTAAAGGTAATCATTCAATTAAGGTTGCTAATTTCTATGTAAAGTCAGTTGGTCCCTACTAAATATTGGTAATATCTGTGTAAATCCAGTCAGTATCTGCAATAATGTTTGTAGTTTCTAAATAAACCCATTCCATCTCTACAGATTGGCAATTTCTTTGAAATGCCAAATGAAATAGTTTCAGAATTTTGCAATCTGAGTGTTTGTGGCATGTGGAGTTATATGATCTCCAATTACTTCACCCTTTCTAAACCCAGGACAAGTTGTTTTTGTCCTGTCCCCCCACACACACCAAGCTCCTTCTCGCCCCTTGTAGCCAAGATCAGTTTACCCAAGTTTTCATCCCTGAGCTACACTACGTAATCATAATCTGAGAAGTAATAGTTGTTTTTCTAATTTTAAAAGTTCTTTCTTTTTAACAGTTAATATTTGTCTTCAAATTTACAAAGGAAAAATGTAAAAGGGTTTGGGGCTTAATCCAATCTTCCTGTCACATGCACCCACTTTCAGTAAGCAGTAAAGATGCACAATGAAATGACATGTCACAAACATCTATGCTAGGCTAAAACATTTAATCAATCTAGCTCAAGCCCCCCCAAATCCCCCTTTTAGAATAAAGTCCTTATGACAAATGAACGTGACGAGATGAGAAAAGAAGTCGTTGAAGATAAAAAAAATAGATTAAAAATAGAATGGAAATAAAACAAAACTAAATGACCAGATAGATTAAAATGACAACACTCATTGTCATCATAAACAGAGAAGTATTTTAGTACACTCAAATAAGTAAATATAGCATGAGCAATGTCTTTCTGAGTGTTTTTCTTTCAAAACTTATCTTCCACTCTGGAGGCAGAAAACAAAATGTATGAGGCTCTTACAAGCGACTGTTTTTCTTTGTCAATTGGTCCAGGTAAAAAGGAAGCATGGCTTGATGTCCTCACACCGGCCCAGTAGCATACAAATGTGGCAGTTGGATGGGGTTCAAAGCTGTCTTTTTCTTGGCTGATATCCCTCACAAAGGTGTCAGACTTTGCTGGCACTTACTAAATTATAAAATTAAGTTTTCCCACAAGTCCACAAATTTATAATTTATGCAGCCTGGGAAATATATTACATGAGCCAGTCACCATAGGAGATGCTAGAATGGGAATCCAAGACATTCTAATTTTGTTTTCTCTAGCTTACACTATTTAAGATTTCTGACATTTTTGCCAAGTTTTCTTCAACCTTGGGTGACACTCTTCATATCCAGTGTTAGCATTAGTTGTCCGAGGCCCACAATCTTCTCTTAAGGACACTCTTTAGGTCCACTTGTAGTGGCTGAAGTGGTGACAAATTAGACTGGACACTAATACTTTAGGTCCACTTGTAGTGGCCGAAGTGGCGACAAATTAGACTGGACACTAATACTTTAGGTCCACTTGTAGTGGCTGAAGTGACAAATTAGACTGGACACTAATACTTTAGGTCCACTTGTAGTGGCCGAAGTGGCAACAAATTAGACTGGACACTAATACTTTAGGTCCATTTGTAGTGGCCGAAGTGGTGACAAGTCAGACCAGAGATTACATAACTGGGGGTGTAGGAAAACCCAAGGTTGAGTTTAATTAGAATGTCTGAAGTTAGAATGCTACAACTTGAAATCAATACTTTTATAATGCCAAATGGTTTAAAGTAATAAAGTTACAACTATTATTACTATTTAAATTATTAGTATTATTAAAGTTATAGTATTATTATGGGTTCAGATATATTTATCACATAGTTTTAATAAAATCATGAAAAAAGTGGAACAATATGCCATACTGCCTTTAAACCTTTCAGTTTCACTGCAAGAATCAGATATATCTAACCTAGTTTATTATTTCATCATTCAGTAGAGAAACTTAACCTAGTTTATTATTTCATCATTCAGTAGAGAAGCTTAACCTATTTCATTATTTGTCATTCAATAGAGAAACTTAACCTAGTTTATTATTTCATCATTCAAGAGAGAAACTTAGCTAGTTTATTATTTCATCACTCAAGAGAGAAACTTAACCTAGTTTATTATTTATCATACAATAAACTTAACCTAGTTTATTATTTTTTATTATTTTATTATTCAGCAGAGAAAGCCTAGTTATTATTTATCATTCAGTAGAGAAACTTAATCTAGTTTGTTATTTTATCATTCAGTAGGTAGACATAACCTAGTTTATTATTTATCATTCAGTGATTTAGTAGAGAACCTTAATCTAGTTTATTATTTTATTATTCAATAGAGAGACTTTTCCTAGTTTATTAATATTATTTGTCATTCAGTAGAAAAACGTAATCTGGTTTATTTAATAATAAATGCTTACTTTATAGAGCAGTTGTGTTTGAGAGATATATGATATTGATAAATTATATCTAATATATTGGTGAACTACACTAAATTAGATTTAATGAATTTGTTAAATTAGATCCAAACCTGCTTTGAGTTATGTGAAAATAGATCCAGTCGCTATTCTGGTGAGTCATGTAAAATTAGATCTAATGAACTAGTGAATTAAGTGAAACTCTGCTTAATCATCTAGTAAATAAAGTGAAATTGGCTCCATCACCTGGTGAATGATATGAAATTAATCCTACTACTCAACTGGTGACTCGAAACCATTGGTTATCATTGCTGAAATCAAGAAAGGAGAAGCAGATTTTAATAAATGGCAGGACTACATGCTTATATTGTTATAAAAATAAGCATGAAACTACTTTTTGTTTTAAGTTCCAGAAAAATCTTCTGTCCTGAAAAAATAGTTATTACTATGTGTATGATAGTAATGATATGATAGAATCAAAAGCATTCATACACATGATTATTTTTCTTTTTTCAAAATGTTGATAGGAAAGTTGGCAGGATTGTTGCCCAAGATAATCAGTCAAATGACATCATTTATTTTAAGTTGTTACCAGTGTTGCCATAGGTTACATTTCATAATTCATGTGTTAACTCCACCATTACATTCACCAGCAAGTTAGTATTCACTGCCTTTTTGGTAAATTTTATGTTGGCTTGTGATGTGAAAGGTTATGAAATTATTAGAAAAATCAAGATTGTGTGCTCAGAATATAGGTTGCATTTTATCACAACAAAATTGGTTTAAATAGATTGAGAGATTTCAGAACATCCAATCACTTGATGATCCACAGCTTTGTGAGTTTTGTGGATCACCTAGTTTAAATCCACTTTGCGCAGGTGGTATTTTTTTTTTTTTTTTTTTTTTTGGGGGGGAGATTCAACTACCTCATAAATTACAATATAAGTTGTCCCAATTTTTATATAAATCATCTGCATTTCATAACTTTTCACTCCCATTAGCTCACAAAATCCTCACTTTAGTAGTTTACTTTTAGTACACATTAAAAATAAACCTACCATCTTTGGGGGAATCCAGCAACTGTCTGCTGATCCCCAACAACAATGCCATTGCTGCTAACCTTCATCATTATTGCCCTTTCCAAGAAACTGCAAAACAGTGTGGATACTTTTTTTTTTGGTTGTAAACTTGTAGATATACTTGAGGTGCACTCCATTGTAAAGTAATGTGATATTTATTTGTGTTGTTCATTGCAATAAGAATTTGCCTTTGAAATCATTTAAGCCTGTGTGAACTTTTCCAGGTTCTGGATGTGCTGGTGCTGATCTGTGCATCCATCGATTACTGGTATCACTTGGGAGGAGGTTGGGTGCAATTTGTTGCAGCATCTGCTTTAGTGACAACACTGATCCTGTTTATCTTCCACTTCTTCCGCATCATTTATCGTATGCCGTCTTATCACGTCCTCATTGTAAGTGATTCATTGTTTGGTGGGGGTTTTGTTTTTACTCTTGTTTGTAACAGTAAAACATTATTACACACATCACAGTGGCATGCTAGAGATGTGTTTGTGTGTTGGACAGCACAGTGCTGTACATGAGCTAAATAAAGAATATGAAAAGTTACTAGAAGTGTTCCTGCATATTATGTTGCTGTTGCTGCCCATTGGTGTGCAAGATTCAAACCTACCCATTCGCAATTGGTGCTGTGAGCAGGATAAACTATCTACAATGGGAAAACATGATAGAAAGGACACCAGTGCAGTAAAGGATGAGATAGAAGGCCGCCAACACCACCATCAACAACAAGCTGCACCACAAGTGCAATATGTCTTCCTGCCAAAGAAATGATCCATCCCTAGCTTCCAGGCAGATGATAGTGATGAATTGGAAGCAGAGGAATGGGCAGCCAAAATTCGCTGCTATGTCACAGCCAAAGGAATTGGTGATGCAGATGGAGCTGTTTTTGCCATCTCCCTGTTGGAGGGAGAAGCACGACAATAGGTCCTTTCCCTACAGCTCATGAAATCAGCATGGCATAGAAAGTCTGTAGCATTGTCATGCAGCATTTGGGGAACAACACACTGCAACTCTTTTCTCCAGAAGGCAAGTTAGATGTGAATCTGTCCATGACTATGGCCATGCCTTGTTGACTATAAAAGCTAAGCTCTGGGACATAGTGAGTCTCCAGTGAGGAGACAAGTGAGGAGAGGAAGTTTTCTCCAGAGACCCTCCAAAACCGAGAATATCTTTGATAAAAGGCTTTCTGCATCCTCTGGAGAGAAGTCAGCGGAAAAAAAAAACATAGTGAGTGAGTGACAGAGAGGCCATATTTTCAGTGAAACTGATTGAACATTTCATGGAGGGGTTGCAGCCTTCATTGCATGAATCTATGCAGTGCTTCCTGTTGCTTAATACAATTCTGTCATTTACTATATCTTGTCTAATATAAACATGTCAGGTAGAGGTGACAAAACTATTTTGTGTTCAAATATTACAAATACATTTCTGATAAAACCTAACATCATGTCATGTGTAAAGAATGTAAAAATGGAGAGTTAAAAATGCATGTGGTTGCTTTTAGTTTTAACTGTGTATTAGTATAATTAAAAATCTGTTTTAAAATAATATATTTTATTTTTTATTTTTCTTACCCTTCAGGAGTTCATCTACTACTGCATTTATGTTCTTCTCTACTTCATTGCTGCAATAGTGGCTGCTACCCGAGCCTTTTTAGCACCTTCAATTGGTGCTGCATGTGTAAGTTTCCTTAGTTTAAGTTCTCTTCCTCTTTCTAAGTTGTCTTCCTCTGTAGGTTTTAAGCAACTTTTATATAGCGACTATAATATTTGGTAAAAAGTAGACAGTTTTATTTTTAATCATACATATGTAGTCAGATTGGTTTGATGAAAATTTAATTATATATATTGCATTGTTTAACTTTGATGATATATTGGAGTTGCATCTTGTGTATGTTCTGATATAGTAAATAAGGTAAAAAAATAACATATAGTGAAAATCATGATGATGATTAGTTTAGCACTAATAAGACAGTCACTCAAAATGACAGAGTGAAAATCCTGATGACAATTAGTTTAGCACTCATAGGACAAGTCACTGAAAAGGACATAGAGTGAAAATAATGATGATGATTAGTATAGCACTCATATGATGGACTCTGAAAATAAGGAAAATCATGATGATTAACACTCATATAACAGACAATGAAAATGACATAGTGAAAATCATGATGATGATTAGTATAGCACTCATATGATGGACACTGAAAAGGACACATAGTGAATATCATGATGATGATTAGTATAGCATTCATATGATGGACACTGAAAAGGACACATAGTGAAAATCATGATGATAGTATAGCATTCATATGATGGACACTGAAAAGGACACATAGTGAAAATCATGATGATGATTAGTATAGCATTCATATGATGGACACTGAAAAGGACACATAGTGAATATCATGATGATGATTAGTATAGCATTCATATGATGGACACTGAAAATGGACATTGTCTACACTGCGATGACTAGTAAGCACAGTTGGGGTGATGGACAGTGAGTCAAAGAGTGGTTGGTTGTGGTTTAGTTCAGAAAGTCGAGTGTGTAGGCTCATTTGTTACTTCTGGTGTTTCTTGTTCTTTGAACAATATGTGATTGTCATCTCTGGACAGCTCAATCATTTCTTGCTATGATTGCAGATTGGTCATATTCATGTGCCATGTTGGAGAGTGGCATACTGTTTCTTGATATGTCTGATTTAGTTTTTTTTTTAAATATTGGAATAGATTTGCTGTGTTGTTTTTTTCCACAGAGTATCAGATGAGGCACGTGTAATAGGCTTGCATTCAGTGGTCATGTTCAAAAAACTGCGCATTATTTCTTTAAATATTAGAATGACACAACACAGTAAGTGGTGACGCTAGGCATGCTGGAAATGAGACTGACTAAAGGAACAGCAAATTTATGTAGTTTTAATCTCACTAATCATTCCAGGTAACAGGTGGAATCATCTGTACTAACTGTATTTTTATCTGGTTTTTGCTAAGTGCAGGTAGTTGTAGAATGTGTATATTTGTCCCTCTGGAATAATCTACATTTCAATAACGAAATAGAACAGACAGAATTTGGTAACAGTTGTACAATGTGTATATTTGGCCCTCTGGAATAATTCTACATTTCAATAACAACGAAATAGAACAGACAGAATTTGGTAACAGTTGTACAATGTGTATATTTGGCCCTCTGGAATAATTCCACATTTCAATAAAAGGGAAATAGAACAGACAAAATTTGGTAACAGTTGACCAAATGCATTGGCAATTGTTAGTTTCTACTTTTATAGTGGTTTGCATTTAATTTTATGATAAAAAATGAAAACTTCAGGTAAAGTTTTCCTACTTGTAAACCTTTCTTTTATAAATTAAACTAATTTACACTTTCCTTTATTTCAGTCAAATTTATAATCTGTTAAGATTTTTCTTTCAGTTCTTTACATTTGCTGCAACTGCAGTATATGCTGTGGATACAGTCTTCATGTATCGCTCATGGAAAACCATTAAGACTTCTCAGGCAGCAAGCCAAACCGCAGCCACCACAACCACTACAACCACTTTTGAGACCCGCACTCAGTACTAAGCAGAAGTGGACAGCCATCTGAACTAACTGCCCTCTCCCCTCCCAGAACAAGCCAAAAGAAGTCTAAAACACCAGGCTACAGCAAAGAAAATGAAAACTTATACATAACTATGAATAATTACAAACTTTTAGTTTAATAAATCCTAGCCTTTCTGAACATTGTAGCCTTAATTTGACATTGTGTATTGCATAGAGAAATTTTATATTATTTCACTTGAAAATTGTATACACATAATTTTATATGACGAAAAGTATACACCCTGCATTCATGTAGTTTTAATTGCTATACTGTATGAATATTTGTACATTAGATACACAAGATTATAACTGTAACACTTTCTTTTAGTAATGACCCAAATCTAGAATCTTTAACATTTGAGAAGAAAAGGTATTCACTAAAGATGTAGTTGGCAATAGATACCAAAGAGTTGTATAAATGGTATATCAAATTAGTGTGATATAAATGACTATTTTTCACCAAGGTGCCATGCTTCAAAAGAAAAAAGAGAGATAACTGCTTATGGAGACAGATAATCAACTGCACATTATGGTGAAAATTTTAAAGCAGAATAATTTATAAGCAATGCATCATTTATAGTATCAGTTGTTTTCAAGAAACAATCTACAGTTCAAAATGGAGTTCTACAGTTCAAGATGGAGTTTAATTATCAAAAACAGTAGGTCATTTTTTCCCTAAGACAGTCTATTACCAGAGCATGAGTGGGTTGTGTATTACTGGAGAAAGAAGTTGGCGGGGGGAGGGATGTGGAAACAGTTTATTACTTGAGCATGGGTGGGAGGCTTGTGGAATTAGTACATTACTGGGGCATGGATTACAGAATATATTACTGGAGCATGGATTGCGGAATACAATATATTAGTGGAACGTGGATTGCAAAATACAATATATTGCTGGAGCATTTGGGTGGGATGTGGTTGCTTAAGTCCAGAACATGGCTGAACTGAACTGTAACTGAAAATTTTGTAATAATCTCTCTTTTTCTTCTCTCACTTGATTCTGTTGCTTATGTTTTGCATCAGAACAGTATGCTAGACCTGTTGTTGGGGCATTTGCATTCATGGTTCAGGTGCAAGTTTTCAGACTTTGATGGGGTATGCTTTGCTTTATTTACTAACTCATCACGAAAACTGCATAACTTGATTTTTATGTTTGTTCATTTTTGACACTATTGCTGAGATTATTATTTTTTATATTTATTGTGTGGAAGCATTTTTGTGTGGTGTGTGCTTTATCTGATATAAATTTACTTTTTTTCATTTATTAACACACAAATGATGAACCTGTAGCTTTGAATGCTCTTGAGTGTTACTAATACTCATTTCACTCATACTCGTTAACTTGCTTTTATTGTTAATTAAAACAGAGTTGTTTTAAAAAAGATTCTATCACATATATTGTAAAGACTTTTTTCTGGTCTATTCAGATAGAACAAATGACTGAAATTCATGTATTTGAACACTTTGGGAATGGATTTTTTTAATGTAGTTAATCTCTTTAAACAGAAATTTGACTACTTGTGTCAAACTTCATTGTCATAATTGATATGCTTCAACAAATTTACTCTCAGCATATTCAGATATGATAAAATTATATTAGTGTTGATGTAGCCTTAGATAGAGTAAAATACATATCAGACTTCTTTTTTTTAATTTTAATGTTTTTAATTCTTCATTTGTTTATTTCAAGTCATAGCTTTTTATTCCAATTAATTTTAATAAAATATTTTTGCCTTTATTAATTTAACAGTTTCCAAATTTTGATATTTTGAATAAGATCTGGGCTAAGTTGTGAGAAATTAATTTGTAACTTTTCAACTACTGCAGAAACCATTGGAGATGCTTAAGTGATGTGAGTAGTTGGAAAGGAATAACTAACTGTGAGCAATATTTGACCTTTGGAAATGTTCAACTAACAGAAACAGTCATTCTTTTGCAAAATAGTACATAATTTCAAGCTGTCAGAAAAACTTTTTATGAAAAGTATAAAGAGAAGAGATAGAGATTTTCTTTGACTAATGTCTGGTCATGTTTAAACATTTGTCTCTGAGTTCTGACGTCACAAGGTTCTGAATTGTCTTGAGGTTCTGACTTGTGTCTCAGGTATCATTTTCCACTTGTCCCTAAGTTCTCACATTTGGAAGGTCTTGTCTCTGAGTTCTGGCTTGTCTTGGAGGTCTCACATTTTGAGTTTTGTTTGTCTCTGAATTGTGTGACATCTCAAAGTCCTGTTTGTCTGTGAGTTCTAATTTGTCTTTGAGTTGTATTTTAAGTTCTACTTTGAATTCTGACATCTCAAAGTTCTGTTTGTATCTGAGTTTTGGTTTGTCAGTGAGTTCTCACTTTTTACATTCTATTTGTCTCTGATTTCTGACATTTCTGATGTGTCAAAAGTCTCATAAATGAGACAGTTATCATACTCTAAAGGCTTAGTGAGATATATATCCTTTCTGTCTTTGTCTTCATTGTTTATACATCTCTTTTGCCATATTATTTGCAGCATCATTCTGTAAAGTTGTCTAACATGAACAATGAGAGATAAGAGATTTGCTGATTTTGGAAAATTATCTTTACCAGAAAACTTACTGAGAATGAATCTTTCAATTAAGGGCAATATATTAGTATTACAACTTTGTTTTCAATACTTTTTTTAATCAGCTTTCACATAGCTATCTAGGTGTGGAGCTGCTTTGCTAGTCCCATATTTCAAACTCTTGTAGTTTTTTTTATAATTTCATTTTTTGTCTAATCCCTTTTCATCTGTCCTCCCTCTCATATTAGCTGCATCTTACATTTCAGTTAGTCTTCCAGGGTGAGGGTGGGGGTATCATTGTTTCACTGATAAGCAGTGACATTTGATAACTATTGTCCACATGTATAGGAATGACACGATGTTAGAAAACTAATCCATGTTTACAGGAAAGCTATGAGAAAACTAATCCACATATTTAGGAATGACTTGTGAGAGAAAAATGATAGCACACATTTGTAGAAATGACATGATTATTTATTTTAAATATTGTAGTTTAATTTTACAGGACAGGTATGCTTGAGGTAATTGTAGTCCACATTTTTGGACAAATATGAGATAAATGTAGTCTATATATTTATAGGAAAGTCATGCTGTAAGTTAACTAGTCCACATATATTGGATGACAGGCTGTGATTAAACCATCCCTTCTCAACCTGGAGGAACCCTTGAAATAATTTTTTTAAGTCACAGGGAACACCTTCATAAAAATAATTTTATCTACAGCTCATAGTACGTAAGCATGATCAGTAAGTATATATAATAAGTAAATATAATAATCCAATAATAATTGTGACTGCTCTTTTGAGTAGAGAATGATATTTTATTGTGGATCTGTTTATTTTTGCGTACTCTTTTTGTTTGGTTCCCCCCCCCCCCCCCACAATAAAGTGTATCAACTATAATGCAAGTCAGTATTGTAGTATATGAAACTTCAGTTTTTCTTATTTACCTTAATTTCTTTCTTTATTTTTTTTTAACCTTACCCAAGTTGGCCTAAAAGTCTTTTAACAAATTCTACTCCACAAGATCCTAATGAGGTAAGATATGTGGAAAAATAAGTTTTTTTTCCCTATTTAAAACTAAAAGACATTTTAGTTAACTTTTGTTGAAAAATGTTAAGTTTAGTCTACCTTTCTTGAAAGTAATTTCTCTCTTTTTCTTTCATAATTTGTAAGAACTCTTATGGCAAACATAATAAATTTCTGTTAAATAACTGGTTTTAAGCCAAAATGGGATTTAATTTTTCTAAAGGTAGGCTTGGTAGATTTAATTTAAATAAAGGTTGTAAATTGATTTTATTTAATACTATCTACAACATGAAAATTTATTGACAATATTGATTAGTAAATTTATTAAAAACCATAAGCCAAAGAATTATGAATAAAAATATAGCCTAAGTCACAGTTTTATACAAGATTTTGTAAAACATTTTCTTACTAAGTGACATGATCAGGCTCAAATATAGACTTAGCAATTACAACATTATTATATATGTGTTGGAAATTCAAGAGGAAAAGGTCATCACTATCCCCTCTGTGCAAAATAGTGTGTCACCAATTATCAACATATCTCATGTCAAAAACTGAGAATGGTCTCTACCAAATAAAAGACCTCTAATGTTATTGCTAACAAAGCTGCTCAGTCACTGCCCACTGCTAGCTCTAGCATCGCAGTGCGTGAATTTAAAACAACAAAGTTGGGTTTTTTCAATCACCATTTCTCAAGGAACCCCTGGAAACCTCTCATGGGGAATCCCAGCTGCAAACCCCTGGATTAAACACTCACTTTTATAGGAATGGCATACTGTGAGCAAACTAGTCTACATTTATTCGGAATGTCATGCTTTGAGAAAATTAGTCTGCATTTTATGAATGACTTGCTGTAAAATAAAACTGTACTCCACATATTCATAGGACAGTCATGTCTTGAGAAAATGTGTCTACATTTAAAGGAAAGCCAAGCCTTGAGAAAACTTGTCTTTATAGAAAAGTCATGTCTTGAGAAAACCTGTCTGCAGTTTAAAGAAATGGCATGTTATGAGATAACTGTAGTTTGCATTGAAAGGAATGGTATGAGAACTATAGTCTGCATTATAGGAATGGCATGTTATGAGACAACTATAGTCTGCATTTAAAAAAATGGCTTGTTATGAGATAACTATAGTCTGCATTTAAAGAAATGGTATGAGAACTATAGTCTGCTTTATAGGAATGGCATGTTATGAGACAACTATAGTCTGCATTTAAAGGAATGGTATGAGAACTATAGTCTGCATATTAGGAATGGCATGTTATGAGAACTATAGTCTGCATTTTAAGAATGACTTGTTATGAGATAACTATAGTCTGCATTTAAAGAAATCACATGCTATAACCATAGGAATGGCATGTTATGAGATAATCCTATTTTAAAGGAAAGATATGCGTATGAGATAACTGTAGTTCACATTTGTAGTACTGACATCCTGTGAGATCATTGTAGTCCGCATTTATAGCACTGACATGCTTTGGGATAACTGTAGTCCACATTTATGGGAATGGTATATTATGAGTTAACTATTGTCCCCGTTTATAGGAATGATATGAGAAAAGCATAATCCATTTTAAAGCACTGAAATGCTGTGAGATAACATTTATAGCACTAATACAATTAGAGATAAATTTAGTCCACATTAATCTTAGAAAATTGTTTTAAGATGTTTAACCCAATGCAAACACCCCCTTTCTTTTTTTTTTTTTGTTTGTTGAAAGTTTAATTGCAAATTAAGAAATATTCATCATTATGGAGAATCTTTACATATGGTACAAAGTAGGTTTTTGAAATTTAACGTAAAATAAGAAATTACATTTAAAAATTTCTTAAAATTCCATTTGTCCTATAAATAGTATTTCAAAAGCAGCATTACTTCCTGATTGTATCATTGATCTACAGTAAGTTTCACTGTAAATTATTTGTTTGGCTTAACAGTGTGTAAATTAGGCAGGAGTCCAGGATTATCATTGTCATATTTTACTTTTCTCAAGAAATGTGTGCATCTTAATCTATATATTGTGCTCAACATTGTTCAGGCATAGTTCAGTAAGTCTTCATTATATTTCTGCATTTCACTAGAAATGTATATCTTAATCTACATAGTTGTACTTGACATTGTTCAGGCATAGTTCAGTAAGTCTTCATTATATTTCTGCATTTCACTAGAAATGTGTGCTTCTTAATCTACATATTTGTACTGTTTGGTGTTAGGCATAGTTCACTGAATTAATTTACATATTTGTGTTCTACAATATTTAGGCATAATTCAATAATTAATCTGCATACCTGTACTTTACAGTGTTTAGGTATAGTTCAGTAATTAATCTATGTATTTTTGCTGAGTACAATGCTTGGTCATAGTTCAGATATTAATCAACATATTTTTGCTGAGTATAGTGCTTGGTCATGGTTCAGATATTAATCAACATATTTTGCTGAGTACAGTGCTTGGTCATTGTTCAGCAAGTAATCAACATATTTTTCCTGAATAGAGTGCTTAGATAATTCATTAAATAAGTCATTGTTGTGGTATTACTATCTTTCACTAGAAATATGTGCATTTGTTTGTGTGTGGCTCATGTTGGTTAGAAACATAGTGGATCTTTCTTTGAGTTAAAATGATATATGATAATCATTAATATTTTTTCCACAAATAAATTTAATGTTTATTTAGCAATAATTTTAATAGATTTTTACTAATACCAAAAAGAATATTTGTTATTTTTGCTCCTACTATTTTAGTATATTAGTGACAAACAGGAATGAATAATTCAGTACATTTATTTTTTTTATTTCTCTAATTAAATACTGCAATCAGATATAACCAAAGGTGTAAATATTTTGTCTCTTCAAACACTTAATATTTAGTCATGACAATGAAATTTTACTTTTTACCAAGGTTAATCAAGCAGCTTGTTTATTGTGCTTTGACTTTATTTATTATTTTGAATACAAGTGCAATTGTGATACATTTGGCCATTCATCTTTCCACTAAATGGCTTCAAATTGTTGTTTGTATTTATAGCAAGTTATAAATCCCTGGAAAGTCATATTTTTTATTGCAAGTTAATTGCTTTGATGCAGTAATTCTACAGTCATGTTGTTTCACTTGTATCATTTCCTGCAGATTCATATGAATATATATATCGCTTTGTTTATTTGTAATTTCTTTCTCAGGTGCTATTTATCAACTGGGTTTTACTGTGTGTGAGTACTGCTGGTTGATGGTTGGTTGTTATTTGCCTCTGTGTTCTGACTCTTTTGTAGTTGTTGTTTCCTAACTGAAATTGCAGTTTTTACCTTAAAATAAAATTAGGTCTTGATTATGCAGATAATGAATCCCATGAAGTAATCACATTACTCAAATTTGCACTATTCAAATTTATGTTTATATGTAAAATATGGTAATTGCTTTCAACCTGATGGAAATATGCAATGAAAAATTTTAAACATAAGTTTTATGTTTATTAATGAAATATTACAGTAAAGGATAAAAAGAAAATACTCATAATTTAAATTTATTGTTAACAAAGCCACAGAGTAGTTATAGAAAGCAAATAAAAACAAACATAAGTCTAAAAAAGAAATTCTCTAATGTAATAATGAAACTCTTCTTTTTTTTGTGCTCGTAGTATTTTATCAGAAGGAATTTTCCTTGTGTCCATTTTGTTAAGGGCATTTCTTAAAACGATTACAACAAATCACAAAAACTAAATATACTATTATGGCAGGCAACAGCACATGCACACGCAAAGATAAACAAGTGCAGACTGGAATATCAGTATCTAAAACCCTAATGGTAACTGGGTAACCTCAATTACACAAGCGTTAGCCATGCATTAACTGAGTTTTTGTTTGCATTAAACGTGACCTGGTATCATTGTACAACTCACGCTAAATCAAATATTGCATTAGTTGAACTCTCATTGGTCATGACCTGGCTGTAATGTATTCTATTAAAGTCATCTCTAAACAGTTTTCAAATGTCCTCAGAGCTAGTTCTCAATCAGACACATTTATAATGTTTCCTAAATAATTCTGTGGTGGTATAGTGGTTCTGTGTATATTAAGGTCCCTCCCCACATCATTTATATTTTTATATTACACAGAGGCAAGGACAAGCACATATAAAAAATATATGTATTGTGTTGCATGTTTGTGCACTGATTTTCTTTCTGTTGCTATGGTGCTAGCTTGTGTTTGTATACTTATATTAAGTTATTCTTGGATAAACTCTTTGTCCCAGGTGTAATTGATTAGTTCTACTTGTGTGTGTATGCTAGTCATTTATCTGTTCTTTGTCCCACGTATAATTGATTAGTTCTACTTGTGTGTGTATGCTAGTCATTTATCTGTTCTTTGTCCCACGTATAATTGATTAGTTCTACTTGTGTGTGTATGCTAGTCATTTATCTGTTCTTTGTATATATAGAGGTATGGAATTTCAAAATACATTTATGATGCTGCTTAATATTATAAACATTTTTTAAGAATATTATTATTAATTTCTGTCTTAGAACTAAGTTTCTAATCAAGAATTTTTGTTCAACCTTGATTCTTAGAAGGACCACAGTATAAATTATCAGTGTACAATAAATTCATTGATTTAAAAGGTACTTTAGTCCTCTGCATTTCCATCACTTAATTCGGCAGTTAGTCTGAAACAGAAATATTAAAATGTATTTAGTTATAATAATATAATAATTTGTAGCCACCAACTTGAGTTTGTAATCATTTTATTTACCCTACCTTTCAAAGTTTGTGGTGTTTCTTCTCTGTTAGCTATATTATATTAATATTTTCTGTTTACTGCATAATTGACAAAACTTACAAATTTATATAAAAGTATTCAGTCAGACCTCAGGAAACTGAATTTGAAAAAGGAAGAATTTGAGTTATTAAAAATCCCTTGAAACATAATTTCTTGTTTATTACAATATAATTAATCACACAAACAATAACTGTTACCATTGACACACACCACCAGACAGTGTTCCTCAAATGGTTTTTTTTTTTATTTTAAAGACTTAAACTGCAAATAATTCATCTCACCCATTTTCCTGGGCCCACTGTGAAAATGATTGATTGAAGATAGACAGTATACATGGTCATGTGATTTCAAACAGTGATTCAAAATTAAATCCCAGTAAAAGATAGACAAAATTAAATCCCAGTAAAAGATAGTCAAAATTAAATCCCAGTAAGAAAATAATAAAATTAAATCCAAGTATTTATGCTGATCATTTAATATCTAAATCAAGTGCTTTGTAACTTTTATTAAATTTATGCAGACTTTTCATGGAAGGTAGACATCTATGCAGTACAAATTGTATTTCAATATCTGCAATAATTTTATTGCCACGTCAGTGGACAGAGGGCCAATGTTAACATAAATTCTGCATTCTCTGCAGAAAGATACAGCTTTAGAGGAGTTAACTTTTCTTGAATCTTAGGACAGGCTAAATCTAGGTGTGGTCTATTACACTCTGTTCTCTGATGTCCAGTATTTTACTTCAGTTATATTTGCTATTACAAAATTAGCTGTCTACTTTCATATCATTTCCATCTTCAGTAAAACTTCTTGCATTATTAACCTTCTTTTTCATCCTCTGTCAGATCTATTTATACTTAATGATGTTAATTAAGTGTACCCTATAATTACAGATTAACTAAAATGAAAAAGGATATAACTAAATATTTCTGCTAACTTAATTATTAGTACAGATGTACATTTACTTCTTTCAAGAGCATAGCTGTAACAGCTTTATCTAAACAATTGTTTATTCATGTTATACATTGCCTAGATGACTGTTTACTGAGGTATAGCATTACCTGGATGACTGTTTACATTGTTGTATGCATATTAGCAAGAGAATGCCACTCAGGTAACCAAAGAGAAGGAAAAATATTGATCTGTTGAGTGTAGCGTATCATAGGATTCAAATTAGTAAATTTTAGCTTAAGTAAAATAAGTGCGTTCTTATAAAGAATGCTTTGAGAAATTTACAGTGCAGCTTGTTATCAAGAAATTTAACATGGTTTAACATTGAATATTGACTTAATGCTGATTTGCTTTTTGTAATTTAAAATTATGAAAGTTCTTTGTGTTACATCATATACTCTGCTTTAAATCCCCCAACCCTTTTTAGGGAAGTATATTTGGATCTGACACTGACACTTTTGTGGGTAGAGTTGTAGTTAGAAAGCATGTAGTTAGTTTTCAATACATGACTGTTTTTACAGTTTAATGATGAAATAGAATTTATCATTTATGAAAGAATCACCTGTGGCTATTTCAGTTGACTAAATTATGATAATTTCTTATTTATTTAGAATATTTGTGCCTAGAATATGCAAAGGCAAAGGTGGGGAGGGAGATATTTTAATAATATTATGTTATTTTGTGTGTGTGTGTGTGTGCACGCGCGTGTGTATGTGTGTGTGTGTGTGTGTGTGTGTGTGTGAATGAAAGCCTGCACTCTGAATGCCTATACCTTTACACTTTTAATTTTCTGAAACCTGAAATTTCATATTTTCAATAGATTTGCAGTGTTCATGGTACTATTAATTTTGTATGTTGACATTTATACTATGTTTTTGGTTTTTATTAATGTATAGGTAGGTACTATTATAAAACTTTCCTGCAATATTAGTAATTTTGGTTTTCATTTTTATTTTTTTAAGTTTATTGTGAGAATGTAAGAATTCTAGTTGCAATTTTTTTTCTTTTATGAAAGCTTATTATTGACAATGAATATTTTATATTTAGTCCCTTATTTTACATGTAGTGATTATATTATTATACCCATATATACATTATAACTACAAAACATTCAGCAGTCTATTGGATCTTTGGTCTTGACTTTTTGATAAATTTAACATTTTTCTTTTTATTATCTTTTAAAATATATTGAATGTTTAACACATACTTTATTTAGGAGTTAGTTACTTGTATAGTACTCTCAGTGCATGATTAGTCAATAAAAAGTTGGGGTGTTGATATTTACTTTGTATTATTGAGATTTTTTCTTGTTGGAATGTTATTTACTTGTCTTGGTATTGGTTTGACTGAAATAAGACTGTTGGAGTGTTGATATTGTGTTGTTAATTATTTTAACTTTATTTACAAATTCATTTATGCATACTGAAAAGAAATCTAAGTTGATTGAAGTTTCCTTTCACATTTAAATAATCGCTTCTCACTTGCTCTCTTCTCTCTCACACACAGTGTGCATTCATTTCTCTGTTATATACATTTAGTAATGTACCTTTACATGCATGATCAAAAACTCTTACTTTTATACATCCAGCACAACCAAAATCTCCAAACTTGCAGAAATGAGGACTATTGGAATGGGTGTTTTGTGCTTTATAGACATAAAGATAGTAAAATGAGTGTGCTTAATTATATAGTACTAAGAAATAAAGAAAGTACTAAGAAAGTAAGGCCCTCTTATCGATGTTAAAACCCAAACCCACTGCCTGATTGCAGACTAGACCAATGCAACAACCGCCAAGCTATCCCACAGTCAATTTAACAGCCAGCCCAGGTAGTTTAAAGAGATAAATACAGACAAAACACACACTACAGTGGACACTATGCAAATATCGAATTGTCGGAATGTGCTCCCAAAATTTTGATTTTGTAACAACCTTTCAGCTACCATTACTTCATTTCTTTAAACTTTTCATCTACCCCTAAGTTTACAAGTTTTAACTGTTGTCATCTACCCCCTAAGTTTACAAGTTTTAACTGTTGTCATCTGCTCATGTCAAGTTGGGATTGGGGGTTCATAGCCATTTTTGTGATTATTAATATTTATAATACTGTAATTTTAAATATTTTAAATACTTAATAACACTTGACACTACGGAAATGTGAGTGGACGTGTGGTTGGCCACAATAGGGCTTAAATGTGATAAGTCTTTTCAGACATCTTTCTTAATACCCCTCGCCACACTATCCAACACCTATCTATAAACTATTGGTCTGGTTTTCATACTCATCTGAGGGTAAAATTATGGTTATCATATGCTTAATCTGTGAGCTATTAGTCTGACATTCAGTCACCATATGCATTCCCAGTCTTACAATACATTCATCTATACTTCTTTAGGCTATTAGTCTGATTGTCATACACTCATCTGTAGGTTATTAGTCTGATTGTCATACACTCATCTGTAGGCTATTAGTCTGATTGGCATACACTCATCTGTAGGCTATTAGTCTGATCCATACACTCATCTGTAGGCTATTACTTTATTAGTCTAGATATGTGAAGGTTGTGTTTTATTTTCCCAGTGCATATATACATGAGGGTAGTGTCTGATGTCCCAAAACTTCACATGCCAGAGAAGTAAGATTACCAAAGTCTGCAGTGCTTCAGAAGACAGAGGTGATGCGCTCATGATGGGGGTATAGAAAAGCTAATGAGTGTTAATAATGTGCTAACATACAAGTACAAAAGAGTACTGATAAAACACTTCAAAGATCACAGATAAAGTAGCAAATGCTGACATCTATTTCAAGGGGTATAGATAAATAGATGTGCCCATATGAACTTCATGTACCGATAAAGTGGTGAGTGCTGACTGTCAGGATATCTCAGTCCAAATTATGCTATTTAAACATTCTACATTTTTTTTGTATATACACTTAATTTGCAATGACTGTCGTGTTTTTATTTTTGTCACTGAGTTCATTGTGTCGCCAATGTGGGAATTAATAACCGATGTACAAGGCCTAAAGCGGGATGGTTTACCACTTTTGGAAAGCGTATCCACTTAAAGAGTGAGGGTTACAATGTGGCCGAACCAAGGTTCTAATGTACGAACGCCGCTTTTACATTATAATGTCTAATAACCGTCATATATGTAAGGGCTGCTGCCTTGCAGGTTAGGTTTTAAATAACCAAAGGCTATGGTGCTGACACAGTACCTGATTGGGCGTACGAACTTCCTCACTGAGGGCAAAGGAATCTCGGACTCAGAGGCCATATGTCCAGGACCAAGGCGAGACACTAGTAATGTGGAGTTTCAGCTGTGGTCAACAACCTGGAGAGGGATGGTCTCCACCAGGTTCATTCGCCCAAGACACACCACATGAAATGATAACTTTAAACCTCAAACCATACCGGGTCAGTCATTGCCCGGAACAAGGACCGCACTTTTTGCTTTGCACCAGGACAGAGGTGTTAAGTGTGCTACTGGTGCACCATCACCATCACCATCAAAACTCCATGCCAGAAACAACATCAGCAATGGTATGTGGAATATCACATTACAGCAACAATACATCGCTCAACAGACATCTTTACAGAACAACAGCAACAATGTATCTTTACATCAGCAACAAATTGTTCATCAGAAGTACATCACTACAGCAAAGACAAATCTTTACAGCAACAGAACATCGCTCAACAAAGATGCATCTTTATAGTAATAATAATCTTTCAACCAAGATGTGTTTTCATAACAGTAATACATATTTCTAAAAGTCACATCTTTAATGCAACAATAGTACATCTTTCATCAAAATATGTCTTTAAAGCGGCAGTACCTGCTTTAACAAAGAAACTCTTTACGGCAACAATGCATGGATCAAAGAAGATGCCTTTACAATAAAGGCACAGCTTTACAACAATACTTATTTTAACACAGATATCATTACAGCAACAATGCACTTTTCAACAGACAACTTTACAGTAGCAATACAACTTGACATCAGTATATTTCAACTCCACCCTCACTTTATGGCAACAATACTTCTTGCAACAAAAATATTATTTACAGCAGTTTTACAGTACAGAACATGCATTTTTCACAGCAAAACTAAAATACAATGTTTCTTAAATAAAGGAACCTTTACAGCCACAATCTGTCAAAAACATTTACGATACATCGTCATAGTACGGGCAAATTTTACGGGAAACTTGTTAGAGCAAACGTCTATCATTTGGCAGAAATATTTTGCACAACTGTGTATTCTGAAAGCAACATTTTACAGAAACATTATTTACAATAATGTAACAGAAGACAATCATTTTTTTTAAATAAACAAAAATATCTTGATAGCAGACACAACCCCATCCACAAACACCAGAACAAGAAGAAATGTACAGTATACATGTTTCTGATTAGTCTACATTTGTCTACAATACTCTTGTTTCTGTACAAATTCATGTACATGTGTGTATGTGACTAAAATTCTTTAACAAATTTACATTCTGTATCATCAAATGAAAGGTTTGTTAGTGCAAGCAAGAAACAAGTGGTTTGTTTGTTCAGTTGTGTGTCTGCCTCTAGGCCAAAGTTCAGTGGTGCACCTGCCTGTAGGCCAAAGTTCAATGGTGTGCCTGTCTGTAGGCCAAAGTTTAGTGGTGCGCCTGCCTGTAGGCCAAAGTTCAATTGTTACATCTGCCTGTAGGCCAAGGTTCAGTGGTGCGCCTGCCTGTAGGCCAAGGTTCAGTGGTGCGCCTACCTGTAGGCCAAGGTTCAGTGGTGCGCCTACCTGTAGGCCAAAGTTCAGTGGTGCGCCTGCCTGTAGGCCAAAGTTCAGTGGTGCGCCTACCTGTAGGCCAAGGTTCAGTGGTGCGCCTACCTGTAGGCCAAAGTTCAGTGGTGCGCCTGCCAGTAGGCCAAAGTTCAGTGGTGCGCCTGCCAGTAGGCCAAAGTTCAGTGGTGCGCCTACCTGTAGGCCAAAGTTCAGTGGTGTGTCTGCCTGTAGGCCAAAGTTCAGTGGTGCGCCTGCCTGTAGGCCAAAGTTCAGTGGTGCGTTCGTGACCAAAAACTAATGGCGTATCGTGCCGATAAATATTTTCAGTTTCAAGGAATTATTCAAATTACTCAAGCGACGAGTCCATATTTGAAGGGAAATTTCATTCAAGTTACAGTAATGCACTTCTGAACCAGTTTTAGAATTTAATGAAAGTGCAAAAAATCAAGTAAATCATCGTTAAGCTGAGGAGTACTTGCCGTCACGTATTCCGAGCCATTCTCGTCACAACCCTGTTTCCCATCAAAAGTGGACAGTGACTGGGTCATGTCTAAGTAAGCACCTTCAACCCTGGCACTGACGCCAGTGCCATCACTGCTCGAGGCCCTGAACATATGTGTCGGCTCAGGAGCCAATATAGGAGCCGACATATTGAAAGACGATTGAGTGGGAAGGCAACCATTAGGCGTAAACATGCGCGGTGTAAGGTTTGTTGGAGAAATAACATTCCACGGGGCCAAGCTTGCAGGGTAAGAAATCGGGTAGACAGTATTTACCGGAAACTGATTCCATCCTAAATGAGGATGTCTGACTGTCTGTACTAACTCTCCTTGAAACGGCTGGCAAGGAGAAACTAGACCCCTGTTTTCCCAGTGCGGTAACCGTATGCCCGGCCCCTGTGCATTCATAGCGCCATCAAGCGGACGTTGTGCCGCAGACTGCAAACTTCCGGTCACCAGTGGATTGGTCTGAAAGGTGGCATCATTAAGGAAAAAATCCATTAAAGCTTGTTTCATGTTCGAAGTTGAGTCTGCCTGCACGCCAAACCCTCTGGCACCAATCCCACAGCGAACATGCGCTGAGCTCGCAAGGTCATTGTCTGAGAACGACAGCAGATCTCGTGGGGCGGACAATGTTGTCCTGATCTCCAATGTGGGGCCAGCTTTATAAGGAGTAGACACAAATGAGTCCTGAATCAAACGGCTATGGTCAAGACTAACTTCTTGAAGGAGATCGATTCGAGACGAGACCGGCGTGATGTCAGAGGACCTACGACGGCGCGCGAGTTTTGATTCCATGTCCATGTCTGGGATCGTCGAGTAGACCTCTGTGCTGTTAGAGCGAGAAAGAAGAAGCGTTCTTTCTAGATCATGATGAGCATTGGAGTCCACCTTCAGTTGGCGCCTGGAAATAAAACATCAACAAAAAACAACAAAACGATAAGTCAGTTAAAAGTTAACAGGGGGGATCACACTTTTCCAAATTATAATGTGTGCCTGAAAAAAGCATGAATCAATAGTTAGTCAATGCTGATCAAAAATTTCTCCCTGAGTTACAGATAAGAAATGCATTATATAATGTAAGTTAAAAATTGTGTATGAGATCTGCCAGCAAATACCAACTTCAGTGTTCAGAAAGGTGTAAAGGAGCTTCCTAGTGGTATCCTAGTCAGATCATTCGCTAACTCCGATGATTTTATTCAACGGTCCAACTGGACTTCTAGTACGGCATAAGGAAAAGCTCTCGTGTGTTTATAAACAACATTCCAGAGCATCTTCGGACAAGGGAGGCTAATATTAAAGAAAAATCTTATTTATAAAAATATACATGTACTTTATATATGTTCGGTTTGTTTTGTAATGTTATCAAACAACTCCTTTATTTATTAAATATGTATCCGATACGCTCTTCATTTCCATTTGAATGGCAGTCTCTCGACGAAATCTCTTGTAAATGTAGGACGTTGTGAAAAGAGTTTAATTACTTATAGGTCCATCTTAACGAAATACATACAAGTAAGCCTTCTACACTTTTCTATACAATTGGTGTACATATAAGATCTGACTGAAAATAGAAGATTAACCGTCCAGCCAGTATACTAGTAAAATATGAAAATGTACACATGATCTGGTTATAAATGTGAACTGTCCAGTCGATATACTAGTTAAAGGCAATACATGAGATCTAGGGCTAAAAATAGTAAACCTCTACATTGCGCTAAAAATAGTAAACCTCTACATTGCGCTAAAAATAGTAAACCTCTACGTTGCGCTAAAAATAGGAAACCTCTATAATGCGCTAAAATTAGTAAACCTCTCCGTTGTGCTAAAAATAGTAAACCTCTACGTTGCGCTAAAAATAGGAAACCTCTATAATGCGCTAAAATTAGTAAACCTCTCCGTTGTGCTAAAAATAGTAAACCTCTACATTGCGTGCCTACTGAAGTAGAAGATGATTAGATATCTTTCTTTCATTGTTAGTTCTAGCACAGACTAATAAGCCTCTGTATACCGTATCTGGTGAAGAACTGACATGGATTGTTATAACGCGACTGTATACCGTATCTGGTGAAGAACTGACATGGATTGTTATAACGCGACTGTATACCGTATCTGGTGAAGAACTGACATGGATTGTTATAACGCGACTGTATACCGTATCTGGTGAAGAACTGACGTGGATTGTTATAACGCGACTGGAGACTGTTCTTTTTCAAGCACAATTCCTCCACCACGACACTATGGTAAAGAAAATCCGACAAAGCCAACTTGCTATAAATAGTCATCGACGGAAATGTTAGCATACGATATGCGGGTGTCAAGGCAGCATAGACTTTTAGGCTCATAACATTCAAATTTTTGATAGGGGATTTCACGTACCTATTGTTTAATGTCAGCATTGTTAGGTGTCACAGTGAGATGTTCTATTTCTTACCTTAATGATGAAAAGTCAAAGTGGTGTGATTTACTTTTCTCTGGCGGAAGTATACTCTTATTGTGCAACATTAGCGATGTAGGGCGAGCTGGCAACTCGGGCGGAATATCGCTTTTAAGGGAGACAGTCCTACTTTTCCCTAGCGTGGCTACGGCCCTTTGTAGACTGGTCACTTCTTCGTAATCGTTTTCTTGGCGAACATCACCGGTCGAGTGGCACCTTCGTTCACTTCCCGACCACAAAGAACCTCGTCGACTGCCACACTTGCCTGGACAAAGTGCAAAACATCTTTTAGATTTTAACAGTTTATTTAGAACCGTGGTTATATTTAGACTGACGCCTCTTCAGCACCAGTTATCTTAGATTGCAGTCACTTTTCAAAACCTCAGTAGAATAAAATCAAATGATTTCAATAGTAATCAACAGCTACATCAAAAACTATCCGTGTGCAACACTTTTTTATGATTGATATTTATGACAACCTACTTCTCGACCTGAAACGCATTAAGTAGTTCCAGTAGTAAAGGGACCATGCCAAGGCTGACAACCTACTTGTCGACTTTAAACGCATTAAGTAGTTCTAGTAGTAAAGGGACCATGCCAAGGCTGACAACCTACTTGTCGACTTTAAACGCATTAAGTAGTTCCAGTAGTAAAGGGACCATGCCAAGGCTGACAACCTACTTGTCGACTTTAAACGCATTAAGTAGTTCTAGTAGTAAAGGGACCATGCCAAGGCTGACAACCTACGTCGACTGTAAACGCATTAAGTAGTTCTAGTAGTAAAGGGACCATGCAAGTGAACGCCAAGTTGTCAACCTAGAGAAGAACCAAAACAATCAACTCCAACTGGAGCGCACTAAGACGGTCAGGACCAGACCGTTAGGCAGTCATTTAGGGCACAAAGGTCCTAGGGCGCATTCCCCCCAAAAGTGTGATTAAGTGTTAAGTGTTTAAAAATAATTATTTAAATTAAATAAGCTAATAATAATATACAGCAAGCAGATAAATATTATAGAAAATGGATAGATGCATGAAAGAATGAGAATAGATAATCTTGTTGGTAGACAGAGTGATGGATAGATGCATGAATAAATGATAATATATAATCTTGTTGGTAGGCAGAGTGATGGATAGATGCATGAATGAATGAGAATAGATAATCTTGTTGGTAGACAGAATACTGGACAGACAGACAGATGGAAGGTACAGAATATATGTGGAGTGCAAATTTTGAGTTTTGCCTATGGCGCGTGAAACCCTGGCGCAGGTCCTGAAGCCGGTATCCACAACTTTCCCGACCGTACTTAAAATATTTGTTAAGGTCGGTGACATTTGTAAATCCTCAAGGATTTTGTAATCAACTTCCGTTTCTGTGAATTTGTTACTGAGAATGTATATTTGCTTTGAGCGTTCGTTAGAAGTTTGTCATTTATATAATCTAAAAATAAACCACATACTTTATACGTTGGTGCAATATAATCCGTTTGAAATATTTCTTTCAGTATCACTAGGCTAACAAAAGTATAGCCTGGGATTGGACATTTTTCTTTAAGCATTACAATGTTAAGAGGCAAATGTGTCTTGCACAAGGTCAGTCATATGCTATATGTTTAAGTCTAGCATGCACAAGGTCAATCATACGCTATACGTTTAAGTCTAGCATGCACAAGGTCAATCATACGCTATACGTTTAAGTCAGGCATGCGCAAGGTCAATCATACGCTATACGTTTTAAGTCAGATATGCGCAAGGTCAATCATACGCTATACGTTTAAGTCTAGCATGCACAAGGTCAATCATACGCTATACGTTTAAGTCTAGCATGCATAAGGTCAATCATACGCTATACGTTTAAGTCTGGCATGCACAAGGTCAATCATACGCTATACGTTTAAGTCAGATATGCGCAAGGTCAATCATACGCTATACGTTTAAGTCTAGCATGCACAAGGTCAATCATACGCTATACGTTTAAGTCTAGCATGCACAAGGTCAATCATACGCTATACGTTTAAGTCTGGCATGCACAAGGTCAATCATACGCTATACGTTTAAGTCAGATATGCGCAAGGTCAATCATACGCTATACGTTTAAGTCAGGCAAGCACAAGGTCAATCATACGCTATACGTTTAAGTCAGGCATGCACAAGGTCAATCATACGCTATACGTTTAAGTCAGGCATGCACAAGGTCCAAATCCACTCTTTTTCTATTGAAGGTATGACACTTAACAAAAAGAAAGCGATCTCTGCTGAATACCTCATGCTCTGCAAACCTTAACTGCAGGCGACCTATAGAGACGTAATAGGCAAAAAGCGTCTGACCTTTTTGCAAACCTTAACTGCAGGCGACCTATAGAGACGTAATAGGCAAAAAGCGTCTGACCTTACGGTTGTTGGTACCAGAATGTGTTGTGAATCTCAGCTAGCTTTCAGCATAATGTGCACTGAGCATCTTGATGCCAGATTTAAATCATGCTATGAAGACACATATATATTAGATAGTTATGTAGACACGATAGTAATAAAATAAATCTATCTGGTCCATACGAAATGGCGGCTTTAGAATGTGACAGAGATGCTGTTAATAGGGATTTTTTTTCTTCTAAGTCAATGTGCTATTTTTTGTGCTAATTAATTTTAACACGTCAATAATTACCTAAAAAAAAATTAAGTATTAAATAAATATGATTATAACTACTATATTAATCTAATGCAGAGTACTGCTATTACTGTTTGTTTATTTACTATTTGTTTTCTTGTTACTGATCTAATTTGGTAATACAATTAACGATTTAGAAGAAAATGATTACTATAAGAGTATTACAAAGTGTTCATGACTGGTTGAGCATATTACAACACTTTGACTGTTTTTAGTTTACATTTGAAAATGAACGTCTGCCTTCGATAAGTGGATCAATGAACAGGAACAAGTTAATAGTTTTTCAAGCAAATATCCTTCACTTTCTCCTATTACTTTCCCTCGGTAATCGAAAGGGGATTGAATATTTGAACCTTTGCTAAAATGTTTTGCACAACAGCTTGTTATCATATTTAGCATGCACTTTGAGCTGATTCTAAATGATAAAGCTTTCACTGTTTGATTTATTTTGCCTACCATAACAACAGCAGACGATATGTCACGTGGTCTGTAACGTCGGAAAGTGACGTGCCTACTTTGTGTTGTCATATGGCGACCTCGTGCGTGATGGAGACTTTTTGGTTTCTATTTCACTTTTAACCTAAAATAATAGCATTTATAAAATGTGCTGGCTACTTAAACTTTGACAGGGCGTTCAGAAATGTTGCCATTACTGGAATGTCTGGTTTTTATATTTATGACCACAAGTTAAAGACCTAAAAATATTTTGTCATTACTAGTATAACTATCGAGATGATACTGTAATAGACATTTTAATATATATTTCATAACTTATTCTTTATCAGACCTGCACATAATTACAAATATGTTCATATATGTCAAGACTTATGTCATGTACTTTGTGACATTCGAATAAGAAAGTAAATTAGTCTCTACTGGCAGAAAGAATTGTTCACCTATACTTTCCAAGTTATCGATGTCTTGATAGATGTTCGATGTGCTGCTTGTCCGGGACGTCCTGTCTGCAGACAAGACTGCCTGACTACCTGGAGTTGTGGGACATTCCAGAATAGGCTCGGATACATCGCTCACCTAGAAAAAATAAATCCTGTACATCGTGCTGATAACCAATCTCAATTTACAACAATCGAGTTTTCTACAAATAAATCCTGTACATCGTGTAGATAACCAATCTCAATTTACAACAATCGAGTTTTCTACAAATAAACGTATTGTTCAATATAAGAATTGTATGTTGTGTGAAAATATCAGTAGAAGATTTGCTTTTTGTGTAAATTACTCAGTCTAAGCGTTGCATATTGTCTGAAAGTATAAAAATATATACTCCCTTTGCTAACACATTTTTATTTAAATTACTATATACATGACTGTAAGTTTTCTCTTCTGCATCAAGTGCAGTATGATGTGTGATATTTCTTTAGCTAGATCTTTTAAAAAGAAAAGAGAAAGATTTTAGAATTCTGAATATTTGGGATTTTAAAACAATATATATCTTAGACTGGCTTAGAGAGATAAACAGGACACAAACGTATTGAGAAAACACACAGCACTTTCAAAGGAAATGAGATACACCACACTTTCAGAGTACTTGAGAGAGTACACTCAACACTTGAGAGAGTACACTCAGCACTTTCAAAGGAAATAAGAGAGTGCACTCAGCACTTTCAAAGGAAATAAGAGAGTACACTCAGCATTTTCAAAGGAAATAAGAGAGTGCACTCAGCACTAGGGAGAGTACACTCAGCATTTTCAAAGGAAATAAGAGAGTGCACTCAGCACTAGGGAGAGTACACTCAGCACTTGAGAGAGTACACTCAGCACTTTCAAAGGAAATAAGAGAGTGCACTCAGCACTAGGGAGAGTACACTCAGCATTTTCAAAGGAAATAAGAGAGTGCACTCAGCACTAGGGAGAGTACACTCAGCATTTTCAAAGGAAATAAGAGAGTGCACTCAGCATTTTCAAAGGAAATAAGAGAGTGCACTCAGCACTAGGGAGAGTACACTCAGCATTTTCAAAGGAAATAAGAGAGTGCACTCAGCATTTTCAAAGGAAATAAGAGAGTGCACTCAGCACTAGGGAGAGTACACTCAGCATTTTCAAAGGAAATAAGAGAGTGCACTCAGCACTAGGGAGAGTACACTCAGCATTTTCAAAGGAAATAAGAGAGTGCACTCAGCACTAGGGAGAGTGCACTCAGCACTTTCAAAGGAAATAAGAGAGTGCACTCAGCATTTTCAAAGGAAATAAGAGAGTGCACTCAGCATTTTCAAAGGAAATAAGAGAGTGCACTCAGCATTTTCAAAGGAAATAAGAGAGTGCACTCAGCATTTTCAAAGGAAATAAGAGAGTACACTCAGCATTTTCAAAGAATTTAGTATCAATTCAAGGGAATCGAGAGTCACGTCAAAGGAACTGAGAGAGTATAGAGAACACTTTCAAATGCATTCCAGGTCGATGTCAGAGGAATTGAGAAAAACAGTGAGCTTTTCAAATGAATTAAGACAGTACACTGAGACTTTCAATGGAATTAAGACAATACACTGAGTCTTTCAAAATGGAATTAAGACGGTACCCTGAGACTTTCAATGGAATTAAGACAGTACACTGAGACTTTCAATGGAATTAAGACGGTACACTGAGTCTTTCAAAAAGGAATTAAGACGGTACACTGAGTCTTTCAATGGAATTAAGACAGTACACTGAAACTTTCAATGGAATTAGGACGTTACAGTGAGACTTTCAAAAGAACTACGAGATGACGTAACAGAGTCTATAGACACAGTTCTGTCAAAAGAGCTGTAATTTACGAGATAAAGTAACAGTCTATAGGTACAGCACTGTCAAAAGAGTTGTACTTTACGAGATGGTGTAATAGAGTAAATAGATACAGTTTTGTCAAAAGTCTTACCTTACCAGTTGATGTAACAAAGTCAATAGACACAGTTCTGTCGGAAAACTGTACCTTACAAACTGATGTACCAGAAGAGTTGTACCTTACGAGATAACGTAACAGTCTATAGGTACAGCACTGTCAAAAGAATTGTACCTTACGAGATGACGTAACAGTCAATAGATACAGCACTGTCAAAAGAGTTGTACCTTACGAGATGACGTAACAGAGTCAATAGATACAGCACTGTCAAAAGAGTTGTACCTTACGAGATGACGTAACAGAGTCAATAGAAACAGCACTGTCAAAAGAGTTGCTGGCAGCACGTCGTCCTCCAGTGACCTGTCCTATAGTGACGTCATTTTTCCTCTGCCCTTCCTCTCCTGTCATGATAATTCCAGAGTCACCGGAGCAAACGGACACGCGGGTGCGAGAACGTCCAGCCTTCAGTGACCCAGAACGCTCAAGCATGCTGTCATCTAGGAAACGCCCATAGAATGTGATTTTACACATCAAACATCCACGTCAACATTTTTTCACACTTATAAAAAATCAGTGACGTAGCATGGAAGGGGCGGGGATTGAAGGGTGGCCATGGGCTAATAGGAATACCGTATACATCATAAATAATTATTATAATATTATTAATATTATTATATTATAATATAAACAGAATGCTGGTAGTTGGTCCCCTATGTGATCATTTGCCTTGCAATGCCAGTGCATAAAATGCTCACACACAAAACAATGTTTTGCTACTTCATAAAACGCCTACACAAAATTAATGTTTTATTACATTAGAAAATATCCACACAAACATAATGTTTTATTATTTCTTCAAGAAAATATCCACACAAACATAATGTTTTATTATTTCTTCTAGAAAATATCCACACAAACATAATGTTTTATTACTTCTTCTAGAAAATATCCACACAAACATAATGTTTTATTACTTCTTCTAGAAAATATCCACACAAACATAATGTTTTATTACTTCTTTTAGAAAACGCCCACACACAAAAAGAGTTACTACTTTGTCTATAAAATACTCGCATTACTATTCTTTATTAAACACACACACCGTGATACTACTTCTTTATCAAACGCCCAAACAAAAGAATAATGCTTTAATACTTTGTTTTTTAAACACCTATACAAAAGAATAATGCTTTAATACTTTGTTTTTTAAACACCTATACAAAAGAATAATGCTTTAATACTTTGTTTTTTAAACACCTATACAAAAGAATAATGCTTTAATACTTTGTTTTTTAAACACCTATACAAAAGAATAATGCTTTAATACTTTGTTTTTTAAACACCTATACAAACATATTATTCGTAAACGACGTCACAATATAATAAAAATGTATACTGTTCAAAGCAACATCTAACAAAATAATGATAAATCATTTTGTCTATAAAGGTCCTCAGTAATAAAGTTTAGTATTCTGTCTATGAAACAATTTAATTAGCATGCAATATACTGTATGCTTGCTCCAACAGAGTGCAAATCAATAAATGTTATTTATCTCATTATTAGAGCAAGACACTAAAATGGATATTTTATTATTTCTCTTATAAAAATTTTTACTTCGACTAATGTGCATTTATTATTATGCAATATGTGAACACTTAACAGAATTACAAAACAGTTTACCAACATTAATATTGTCAAGACATTTGGCCACTGATTGCCATAGAGGTACACTTACACTCTCCGTGCCTAGATGCCTAGGCCCCCAAAGCGATTACATAAAATGGTTGTTCTAGAAATCCAGACCCCAAAACGATTACATAAAATGGTTGTACTAGAAATCCAGGCCCCCAGAACGATTACATAAAATGGTTGTACCTAGAAATCCAGGCCCCCAGAACGATTACATAAACTGGTTGTACTAGAAATCCAGGCCCCCCAGAACATAAACTGATTGTACTAGAAATCCAGGCCCCCAGAATGATTACATAAAATGGTTGTAGACCAAAGAAATACAGACCCAATGAACGGTTAAATAAAATGGTTGTACAAGGAATCAAGACTCCAAAACGATTTCATATTGTGGTTGTCCTAGAAATGTAGACCCAAACAGCGTTTAAATAGAATGGTTGTACTAGAAATCCAGATCCCAAAACGATTACATAAAACTGTTATACTAAAAACGCAGACCCAAGCAGCGGTTAAATAAAATGGTTGTACAAGAAATCCAGACCCCGAAACGATTAAATAAAGTGGTTGTCCTAAAAATGCAGACGCAAGCAGCAAATAAATAAAATGGTTGTACAAGAAATCCAGACCCCAAAACGATTACATAAGTGGTTGTCCTAAAAATGCAGACCCAGGCAGCGGTTAAATAAAATGGTTGCCCAATGAAGAAAAAGATCACTATTGGCTTTAGAGTTTTAAATGCTTTCCGTTTATAATCTATCCATCTATCCTATTTAGGGCCTAAATAGTTTTGTGACATTAATTTAGAGCACTAGTAGTGATTTAAATGATATTAAGACATCAATTTAACTACACTAGTAATAATTGAAATAATATTATGGCATTAATTTGGTAACACTAATATTCTTGCTGCACCAATACATACAGAATTTTCTTTCGTTTATTTACAAAATATTTAAGCGTCAAATGATAAAATTTCTTGAATGATGAGACATGAAAAAATTGTTAAGCTTACATTTGCGTATTTGTCTAGTCTAGTCTAATTAAGTATTTGTCTAGTCTAGTCTAATCAGGTATTTGTCTAGTCTAGTCTAATTAAGTATTTGTCTAGTCTAGTCTAATTAAGTATTTGTCTAGTCTAGTCTAATTAAGTATTTGTCTAGTCTAGTCTAATTAAGTGTCTAGTCTAGTCTAATTAAGTATTTGTTCATGTTCGTGCACGATTTTCAAGGTTTGTATTAACACGTGCGAATATATGCGTGTGTTAATGTGTGTGCACGTGCTCGTATGTGTGTGCTCGTATCTATATGTGTGTATGCATAGGTATAAGTGTGCGAGTATCTATATGTGTGTATGCATAAGTATAAGTGTGTGCGAGTAAATTATACGTGTGTATGTGTGTGTATGCATAGGTATAAGATAAAAGTGAAGACATTCTTACCATTGGCCACAAGAGAATAACCAGATTTGTCCTCTGTTACCATGGCAATATTACTAGGAACTGAACAATTCCGCGTCAGACCAGAAGAAGCACTTGATTCGCTCGCTGACAACACTCTCTCTCTTTGTGGGTGAAATTGTTTGTCGGTGCTAGCCTTATCGTCTCCAGGCCTTACAAAGCTGGACACAGATCTCTTGTGCTTGAATGGCAGAGTCGGGCAGCCACCATCACTATCAATGAAACTGTGGGCACCCTCCACTTCAGGAGATGATGGGTTGTTTGTCCTGATGGTGGACGTGAAACTACCAGTCCCAGACTCCTTGGACAACGATCGAGGGCGCGCCCCTTGTTCCGAGCCGAATCCATCTTCACTGACGTCACCGGAACGGTCAAGCAGATGTTGGTAGCCCATCACCGTCAACAGCGAGTCGCTCCTGTTGCGGCTATCACTGCTGACTGTGCGCAGGCGCTGTTTTGTTGCCATGGCGATGCTAATACAGCGCCGAATGGCACGCAGAATAATTTCTGATTCTGGGGTAATGAATCTAAATGTGCCTTCACCGCAGGGAGAGTTCCTTTTAGGGCAGATAATTTAAGTCTTTGATAAAATACAAACCCTTTTACATATAAGCTCAACACTGGACATTCAAACAGTCTCGCCAACAACGTTCATTTACTAACATAACACCGAACATTCAAACAAACTCAACACCTGTCATTCAAACACAAATTCAAAAACAGACATTCAAAATACGCCTACAAACTCTAATTCAAAACTAGCATTTTAATTTTTTAAAATAATACCTTCGACAAAAATGTTTTCATGAGTATATATTACAAATAATATTTGCATTATAATTGTAGATGTAAGTTGTAAAAGTATAAAATTTCTTTCAATTTTTTAAAATTTATTCAATCAAAAATGTTATATAAAGTGTAAATTAACATAAGTTTTAAAATATGTGATATAGAAAAATGAATGAAAAAATATATTATTTGATGCATTGTGATATTGTGACTGTTTAAGTTGGAAGAGGTCACTGTTAAAATATTTCATTTTAGTTGAAATGGTAGTACTGCCATTAATGGACAGAAATTGGCACGCATGAGCGTAAGATTAAGAATAGATGCTAGTATGTTCTTTCAAACCAGACGTGCAGGTTCTTGAAGTAGGCAGCAAAACAACCTCTTTGATAACTGCTATCACACATATGAATTTAGCAATGTCATGTAGTAACTGCTATCACATATAATTGAATTCACCAGTTTCAAGTAGTAACTGTTGTCACAAATGAAGTGAATTCACCAATATCACATAGTAAATGCTGTCACATATAATTGAATTCAGCAATTTCAAGTAGTAACTGCTTTCACAAATAAAGTGAATTCACCAATATCACATAGTAAATGTTGTCATATATGAAATGAATTTAGTAGTGGCATGTAGTAACTGCTGTCACAGGTTAAGTAAATTCAGCAAAGCCAGGTCACAAAGAGCTGTCACAAGTCAAGTAAATTCAGCATGCCATGTAGTAACTGCTAACACAAGTCAAGTCAATGTCATGTAGTAAATGCTTTCATATATGAAATTAATTCAGCAATGTCATGTAGAAACTGTTGTCACAGGTCAAGTAAATTCAGCAATGTCATATAGTAAATGCTGTCACAGGTCAAGTAAATTCAGCAATGTCATGTAGTAAATGCTGTCACAGGTCAAGTAAATTCAGCAATGTCATATAGTAAATGCAGTCACAGGTCAAGTAAATTCAGCAATGTCATGTAGTAAATGCTGTCACAGGTCAAGTAAATTCAGCAATGCCAGGTCACAAAGATAAAAAAATTTCTTTGGGAAGGTGTACAATGGATACACACTTAAAAAATTGTAACCATGTCAATAAGGGCTAACTGACGTCACGTGATCAATCTTAACTAAGTGTGATGATGCAGTTGAACTTTTTATAAGAAAAGCTGCGCTTGTGTTGAGGTGTGTAAGAAAAAGACTGAACACAACTTTTTATGCTGAGGATAAATTCATGCCCACTATCTATGTGACTATGACTAAAACTCTGAAGATAAATACGCATACTTTACCGAGACTGTGTACGAGTGTGTGTGTAGGGGGGGGGGGGGAGATATGATTTGGGTAAATTTATTTACTCGATGACATCACTGAATAACGACTGGGCTGGTCGTTATGTGTTAATATGTTTCATTTCAATGGTACTGTGACTTTTCCTTATTCCAAGTAAATTTGATTACTGGATAACTGTGCTGATTATTATATGACGTATATAAATATATTAGTAAATGTATTTTATCTTAGTGGATGATGCACAGCAGTTCAAGGGTATCGGTCCTGTATCAATAAAAACTGACGTCATTGTGATAAACAAGATGCTTCAACAGTTCAAGGCGCTATCTCCACTAAACAGCAAAATAATTGGGAAAAAAGTATTTGCCTTCGGATAATTACTGCTTACTTAATTTTTCATTTTATTACTCTTACACCAGTCTTTTGGAGTTCAAGGTTCAACCCAAATGACGGAAGGAGACAGAGTGATAAACATTTCTTTCATGGGAAAAGTGGTCAGGAACTATTTTTACTCATCTGTTTATCGTCTGCTCTTTTGCAGAATTGACATTTACGATTTAAAATACTACACATGCAAAATGTAAACTAACTATAATGCTAAGTCTAACCCTAATTCTAATTCTGTCCTTAACCCTAACTATAGCCCAAAATGAACCTGTTTGTGAGTATATTGTGAAATGTTTTGCTTATTTTTGTACACCATTTTAGTCGACCTTTTTAAATGTTCATGCATTGCAGTAAATGCTATTTGGTTTGCTTTTTAATTAGCCACGAAATATTTGTCATCTAGACTCTATAGTCACCAATAGCCTTATTAGTTATCCGCAATAAAATTCAGCTACATATGTAAATAATCTAGCCTCTATATTGCCAATAGCCTTAGTTATCCGCAATAAAATTCAACTACATGTGTAAATAATCTAGCCTCTATGGTTACTATTAAACTTAATTATTTGCAGCTAAACTCAGCTAAACGTGTATTTAATGAAGCCGTTAAGGTTGCCAGCAGAAAGTTATTTGTAATAACAATCTTGGAATAGGACAGGACAAGATTACTATTTTAAAGTGTTGTTCAACATAAACTTAAATGAAAACAAGAATGTAAAGTTAATTAATTAATTAAATGAGGAAGTTTTAATTCTGGTTAAAAATTAATTTTAAAGAGAAATTTCATTCGAAGGAAACCAAATAAAATACATCCAACTTACGGTCCACAGTCAATGACAAGAATCCATGGTTTGCCAGAGTTAACGTCCTTGTCCACGTTGAACCGTTTGAGCATTGCTAGTCTCCACATGACCACCTCGACAAGCTGGCCTTTTAAAAGCCCTGTATCGGTCGCATTCTTCTCACCCTTCCAGTCATCCTGGAGACTAGTTGAAGAAGACCCAGTGATACCAAATTTCTTAGTGTTACGATCCAGTGTTTTATTTCGTTTAGCAGAAAGCTTCGGTGTTGAGGATTGCTGTCGACTTTGTGATGTGGTTACAGACTTAGTTGTTGGGACTGCTTGCTGAATCGAGCACAAAGAGAGACCTTCTGGTGAAATACACATGGTGTACTGACCAGTAAGACCTAGGCGTCCAGAATCATGGTTAGGCTGGACTGTGACAACATACGTATCTGAAAACCATAACATATTTTACTTAGGTGTTGGATTAAGATCATATTTAAAACATTTCACTTGGGTAATTGATTAAGATAATACATAAAACATTTCATTTTAGTGACTGAATTTATCTATATTTCACCTGCACATATATATATTTGAAAGGATTATTAATTAACATTTTACTTTATCATACTTTTTGGACTATAACACACTAAAGTACATATCTGCAACAACAAATATGCTAACACGCACACAAATATATAAAAACATTTAATAAAGCACATTACTAAACTATGACACTTAGCATACTGAATATAGCTATATTCTAGAAATGCATCTGAAAACTACAGAAATAAACACATAAGTTTACTGGTTGGAAATCCAAAGTACACTTCCAACAAAGCTCATTTCATTTTCATTTTTTTATTATTTCGTTTTGTTTTACGTCCTAGCAAGGCAGACTTCAAGCAAATAAAGCAATCACGCACACAAAAACGCTCTTGCATGCTTTGTGCAGAAATTCCACAGCTGCTCGAATCACTCTGAGAGCCCCTAAATTTCAACACACAGTTCTTCTTGTCTAGTTCAAGTCGTCTAAGAGCCCCTAAATTTCAACACAGTTCTTCTTGTCTAGTTCAAGTCGTCTAAGAGCCCCTAAATTTCAACACAGTTCTTCTTGTCTAGTTCAAGTCGTCTAAGAGCCCCTAAATTTCAACACACAGTTCTTCTTGTCTAGTTCAAGTCGTCTAAGAGCCCCTAAATTTCAACACACAGTTCTTCTTGTCTAGTTCAAGTCGTCTAAGAGCCCCTAAATTTCAACACACAGTTCTTCTTGTCTAGTTCAAATCGTCTAAGAGCCCCTAAATTTCAACACACAGTTCTTCTTGTCTAGTTCAAGTCGTCTAAGAGCCCCTAAATTTCAACACACATTTCTTCTTGTCTAGTTCAAGTCGTCTAAGAGCCCCTAAATTTCAACACACAGTTCTTCTTGTCTAGTTCAAGTCGTCTAAGAGCCCCTAAATTTCAACACACAGTTCTTCTTGTCTAGTTCAAGTCGTCTAAGAGCCCCTAAATTTCAACACACAGTTCTTCTTGTCTAGTTCAAGTCGTCTAAGAGCCCCTAAATTTCAACACACAGTTCTTCTTGTCTAGTTCAAGTCGTCTAAGAGCCCCTAAATTTCAACACACAGTTCTTCTTGTCTAGTTCAAGTCGTCTAAGAGCCCCTAAATTTCAACACACAGTTCTTCTTGTCTAGTTCAAGTCGTCTAAGAGCCCCTAAATTTCAACACACAGTTCTTCTTGTCTAGTTCAAGTCGTCTAAGAGCCCCTAAATTTCAACACACAGTTCTTCTTGTCTAGTTCAAGTCGTCTAAGAGCCCCTAAATTTCAACACACATTTCTTCTTGTCTAGTTCAAGTCATCTAAGAGCCCAGATCTCAACACAAAGCACTGAGACAGTTTCATAGTTTTAAAGTCGTGTTCTTAGAAATCAGTAGTACTAATAGTAGTAGCAGTAATAAGTAGTAGTAGAATTACTATTGTAATAATATGCGAAAGACTGACACTTTTGTACTGATTGCCCGAAATTATTTTTCTGCTTAGGCTTATACTCTATTGTAAGAACTGTTTGTATCATACATAAAGCTTGATGTTTTATCTGCACTTAGCAAAATGTCTTTCTCTCTAGAATACTGTATTTTATCAATTGTTTGCATCATGAATGGTGATGGGGTACATTTACTTTTAGTACACGTAAAGGCTTTTAATTGTATTCTTTCATAACAGCTGTTTATGTAAAAGGCCACAAGTTGGTTTTTTTTATTTTAAAGAGAGCATCACCATATAATCTAAGTCGCAAAGTTTGTAAGTGTCAAGTCATTGTAAATATAAACTAAAGTTTGTAAGTGTCAAGTCATTGTAAATATAAACTAAAGTTTGTAAGTGTCAAGTCATTGTAAATATAAACTAAAGTTTGTAAGTGTCAAGTCATTGTAAATATAAACTATACTCTCAACCCTAACTGTATTCTTAACCATTATAATTATTGTGCTTTATAATTTTTTGAAAATTTTAAAATGTTGTTGTCCAGCTAGTTCTATCACACTAAGGTCATATCACACTAAGATCATATCGCACTAAGGTCATATCACACTTAAGGTTATATCACACTAAGATCATATCACACTAAAGTCATATCACACTAAGATCATATCACACTAAAGTCATATCACACTAAGGTTATATCACACTAAGATCATATCACTGCTAATCATGACTCTAAGGATGTTAAGACTTTTAGAATAAAGAGATAAGACCTTTAGGACTATGCTAATCATGACTTTAAGGATGTTAAGACTTTTAGAATAAAGTGATAAGACCTTTAGGACTATGCTAATCATGACTTTAAGGATGATAGTTAGTCCTAAAGGTCTTATCACTTTATTCTAAAAGTCTTAACACATTATCTAAAAAGTCCTACCACAGTCTCTTAAATGTCTTATTGCACAATCCTAAATGTTTTATCAAACAATCCTAAAAATCTTATCATAATATCCTAAAAGTTCTTTCACACTATCCTAAAATTCCTACTAAACAGAATCTTAAGGGTCATATCACACTATCTTAAAGATCCTAACAAAATTAAATTTGACAAATTTCAGAATCTGCTTACGTGTCTGAGGGCCCTTCTATGATTAAAAAAATAAAATCCTACGATAATAACTTCTCACAATATTCCCTGAAAAAAGTATGCCGTGTTTTCTTTCTCACCTTGTTCGTTCGTACTGCTCTCTGCGAAAAAGATGTGCCTGAGTGCCGTTATCCAAGTGAATGACTCGCTCTCTGAAGCGCCCGACAAAACCAGGACCGGTTCCACCTCGGAAATCTCGAACGCGAATGGGTGTGTCTTGGAAGTGGCCAGCTGGACAGATGTCACGTTATCTAAAACGAATGTCATGCGATCAACGGAGCCCTTGTGCCAAGATGCCTCGTCTGAGAAGACGTCAACTTTGGCAGCGAACGTTCCAGCAGCTAAATCTGTCATCTTGGTCACCACTATCCATCGTTTTCTCCATGTCTGCAAACAAAAATACGTCATTTATAAATCTGTCATCTTGGTCACCACTATCCATCGTTTTCTCCATGTCTGCAAACAAAAATACGTCATTTATAAATCTGTCATCTTGGTCACCACTATCCATCGTTTTCTCCATGTCTGCAAACAAAAATACGTTATTTATAAATCTGTCATCTTGGTCACTACTACCAATCGTCTCACCATGTCTGCAATACGTTATAACGTTATAAATACGTTATTTATACACTTGACAGCTTGACTATCATTTCTGCAAACAAATACTTCATCTATAGACCTGACAGCTTGACCATCATTTCTGCAAACAAATACTTCATCTATAGACCTGACAGCTTGACCATCATAATATCTACAGTAAATTAATCACTTACAAACCTGACAGCTTACCATCATATCTGAAAAAATATATCATTTTGTAAAACTGTTTGACTGGTGTAAGGCCACACTACCATTATTGCTTTGTTTGTACAACCATGTGACTGGAGTTAGGCTATATTACCTTTATATGACTGGGGTAAGGTCTCATTACTATTATTGCTGGTTTGTACAACTATGTCATTGGTGTAAGGTTATATTACCATTACTGCTTGATTGTACAACTATGTCGCTGGAGTAAGGTTATATTACCATTACTGCTTGATTGTACAACTATGTCGCTGGAGTAAGGCCACACTGCCTTGATTGCTGATTTGTACAATCTAGTAAATAGTATAAACATCGCTTCAATAGTGACTAATGGTACTCGAAATATATTCACTTGATAAACATCAAAAGCAATGACCAACAATGCGCACAGTCCATTGTCTAGTGTCAAGCCGCATTACCACTGGCTGAACGGTTTCTACAGTCCACAGTGCAAAAGCCGCATTACCACTGACTGAACGGTTTCTACAGTCCACAGTGCAAAAGCCGCATTACCACTGACTGAACGGTTTCTACAGTCCACAGTGCAAAAGCCGCATTACCACTGACTGAACGGTTTCTACAGTCCACAGTGCAAAAGCCGCATTACCACTGACTGAACGGTTTCTACAGCCCACAGTGCAAAAGCCGCATTACCATTGAGATTTCTACAATCCACAGTACAGAAGAGAATTACTAATGAGTTATGATTTGTTCAATCCACAGTACAGAATAGAATTACTAATGAGTTATGATTTGTTCAATCCATGGTGTAAACGCCGCATTATCAATGAATTACGGTTTGTTCAAGCCATAGTGTAAACACAAATATAATTGTGTAGATGATACTTGGTTTAAAAGTTATTGATTTATCATATCTATAACAGTCTAGTTTTTCTTATTTTTATAAATAAGATTTCCTTTCTCCTCTCCTCAAATTTATTTCAGACAGGAAAAGAAACAAACAAACGCAACGAAGGAATCTCATCCGAGCTGGAGTGGCGGATTTGGGTGTATTCGTCAAAGTAGAAAACATTCATATGCCTAAATTATATTTATAATAAATAGAACGTGATCAAGAAATAATACTGGTAATAATAGTATATGCACTTTCAAACTTGTAAAAATATCTTAAAAGGCCAAATTTTAAGAATGAAAAGAAATCTAGAAGTCATATATAAATAAAATAAACCAAGTAAAGAAGGAAGTACAGTATAATAAATATATACATATCAAGACTATTTATTAAATATATACATATCAAGACTATGTAGTAAACAGATATATATCAAGACTATTATTAAACAGATATATATCAAGATTATGTAGTAAAAATGATATATATCAAGACTATGTAGTAAACAGATATATATCAAGGCTATTATTAAATAGATATATATCAAGACTATGTAGTAAACAGATATATATCAAGACTATGTAGTAAATAGATATATATCAAGACTATGTAATAAATAGATATATATTAAGACTACGTAGTAAGTACACACGTATCAAGACTATGTAATAAATTCATATATACCATGACTGTAATAAGTACATAAATAACAAGACTATAATAAGTACATAAATATCATGACTATATAATGAGTACTTGATAATTAAAACTATGTAATAAACGAATAAATGTGAAAACTATTTAATACACTTATACAGAAGCATTGCAGCTTTAGAGATTTTCAACAGAAATATGATGGCAAATGAAATCATTATAATAAACAGAATAATAAGTCATAGGATACATAATTATTAACATTACGCAACATTAGAGACTTTCAATATGGTTACAAAGATCATTACAATAAATACAGATTTATAGATTCAGTGTAATGGAAAAATTGCAAAATATATGCTTGAAAGCCATGTGGCTGACCGAGAGACCAATGATTCAATCAGTCAAGCAATTCGTCGGAAAGGCAAAAGCAGAGTCATACAAATACGGCAAAGTACTTGGACTGTCAAACAGAAAGACTGACAACACTTATTTTTAAATAACGCAATGGCAAAGTGTTCCTCTGCAAGCATTTGAATTGTCAAACAGAAAAACTGACAGCACTTATTTTTAAATAACGCAATGGCGAAGTGTTACTCTGCAAGCATTTGAATTGTCAAACAGAAAACCTGACTGCACTTATTTTTAAATAACGCAATGGTGTGAATATTACATTGCAAGTACTTGTACTGTCAAATAGAAAAAAACTGGCAACACCTTTTTAAAATAAAGTAATGGTGTGAAGTACTACACTGCAAGTACTTGTACTGTCAAATATAATATAATGGTGTGAACTATTACACTGCAAGTACTTGTACTGTCAAATAGAAAGATTGACAACACTTATTTTTAAAACAAAGTAATGGTGAAGAAAGAAATTAAAAATAGTATTGATGTAAACGTACAGTGTGAATGTGTTCTTTTCAGTACATTGGTGTTTTGTGGTTTTGTGGTGTTTATTCAATGTGTATGTTGTATTCTATGTACATTTATGCTATTTGGGGAGGGGGGGTATATTAGTATATTAGTTGAGATGTATGTATATGTGTGCTAGGTATAGTATGTATAGTGTGAAGGTGTGTGTGTGTGTGTGTGTGTGTGTGTGTGTGTGTGTGCGTGCGTGCGTGCGTGCGTGCGTGTGTGTGTGTGTGTGCGTCTGTTTGTGTGTGTTTATTGATTGTATATGCTGTATGTGTTTGAGTATTTGTGTAATCCAGTAAACAATTCAAATAATGGATTACATTGAAATTGGTGAAAGAATATAATAATAGCCTTTGACGATATTGAAATTAATTTGACTAGAAGAGATTGGTGAAAAAATGTGAACAGTAGTTGATACTGGAATCTGTTCAGTCACAGCGACAAAATGCATATTAATTTCACACCGTACGAGAAAGTGTCGGTGATGAAGTGATTACGGACAAGATAACGAGTGAGATCACAGCCTTCTCCATGACGGTCGTTATCTAAAGTTAAGTGCTCACAAACTGTCCCAGTTAGGCCAAGTCATTGCACCATGGCAACGCTTTATGATGGGATTCACTTTTCCAAAATTTAAATTATGTACATTGCACTCATGACAACCTGCACGATTCCAATCTTTGTTTCCTTTAGTGGACACATTACTTGTCACATAACTAAACAGACACACGTATATATGTGTTCACATTACTTGTCACACAACTTGACACAAGTATATCTGTGTTCACATTACTTGTCACACAACTTACACATAGACAGGCTTCATACTTTCATTTACTTGTTGCGCAGTACTAAATACATTTCAGGATATAGTCGATTTATAATGTAATAGTTTCAGGATATAGTCGATTTATAATGTAATAGTTTCAGGATATAGTCGATTTATAATGTAATAATTTCAGGATATAGTCGATTTATAATGTAATAGTTTCAGGATATAGTCGATTTATAATGTAATAGTTTCAGGATATAGTCGATTTATAATGTAATAGTTTCAGGATATAGTCGATTTATAATGTAATAATTTCAGGATATAGTCGATTTATAATGTAATAGTTTCAGGATATAGTCGATTTATAATGTAATAATTTCAGGATATAGTCGATTTATAATGTAATAGTTTCAGGATATAGTCGATTTATAATGTAATAATTTCAGGATATAGTCGATTTATAATGTAATAATTTCAGGATATAGTCGATTTATAATTATACTGCTTACTGTCACTACTGCATACTTTATAATACATTCAGTTAAACTTTCTTTCATTTCATTTGAACAGGAGTATATATATATATATATTACATAAATTCACTTAAACTTTCTTTCCTTTAATTTCTTTATATATTCACTTAATCTTTCTTTTAATTTGAACAACAATATGTATGTATATTCACTTAAACTGTTTTCATTTAGTTTGAACAACAATATGTATGTATATTCACTTAAACTGTTTTCATTTAGTTTGAACAGAAATATACATTTTCGCTTCAAAGTTGCCCCGCTTGCCTTTTGAATAATAGCGGGTTTGTACTAAATATACTCCGTTAATTGTCTTCCATTTATCTTTGAAACATTTGATTCGTGCTTTGTAAAACAAAAGTGAAGTGCTCTATTTAAGTTTTTATAGAAAATTTAAACCGTACAAGATATAGCATATGCATTCACCTTTAGTTTTTGACCATATATTTCTTGAACACGATTAAACTTACTGAACGTATAGGTAGTATACGTCACACAGAATACTCACCTTTAGCTTGCGACCTTTGACTTTGGAAGACTGCTTAATCTCCATGTATCCACATTTCTGATTGATGTTATCGTCCTCCATGATCAAGAATCTTCACTGGCAATTATTTATTTTTCTTTTTGTTTTCGTTTCGTTTAATTCAACACTTGAAAGCAGTCTGGCATATCTATTGTGTGACGTCACAGAAGTATTCGACTGTCATCTAAATTAAGTTACTCGTACTTTGTCAACTTATGACTGCACGTCACTGACCTGAGAACCTAATACATCACTGACCCGAGAACCTACTACGCCACTGACCCGAGTCCCTAAGACACCACTGACCCGACCACCTAGTCGCATCGTTTCGAGCGCAAACCACATAGAACACAAGTATCCCATTCGTCATGGCATTATGTACACCTAGTCTAAAAAATAGAAATAAATCGCTCAACATAACAAATCACATGTTGATCTTGAATCAGAAGCAAAAGTCTTCCCAGTTTTATTATCCTGTGCTGTATTTATCTCGCATGAATAAATAAACAAGTTCCCTGAACAGGTACAAAACTGGTGTCCAACGCCACAATCTGATGAGCCCCAGCTACGTCAGGAGGGGGCGGAACTCTCAAGGGAAGTAATCTGAAAACTGATGATACTAACTACGCGAACTTGGTTCAGTCGTGGTTAGCCGTGACATGAAAGGCTTGCCCGAAATAGGCAATCTCGAATTCAGTAATGTGCGAGTCATAGATCGTAAATAATTAGATGAACTTCGGTCAATCTTGTTAATAATGTTTTAAGAAGCAACGTTTAGAATTTATTAACTTCAAAAGTAGGCCTAGCTGACCTCATCCAAATAAACTGATAGAATGGTAATAAAAACAAATTACGATAATCGCTATCAGAAATATATTTCGGACACTAAACTTTCTACAATTCAATTCGCAAATATATTTAGTAGAAGGTCTACACTAGTAGTAATAAAAACTATTTTTATTCAAAAACTATTTTTTGGAAATCGAGTAGTCGCTATTCTGTAGGACTACTTCAGTAGTGTCACTTATTCCATTATTTCTGATCACGTGATGGACCGAAAACAATCCCTTCACCCTACCCACTAATCAAAAAAAAAAATGTGGGGGAAAATTTTCCATATAAAGCTAAAGTGATTTCCATCCCAACAATTATGCTAGTGTCTACACTTCAGAAAACAAACATACATCCATTAAGAATTAGTTTAATCTAGAATGACATCTCGCAGTTAATGTTAGTTTTGCGGTGTGTATGTTTCCATGTTGTACATAATCATAACTTAATTCCACTTCAGTCAATCATAGATAGATAGATAGATAGATTAAATAAATGCACACAAACAATACTTAACATTGCTACTAATTAACTGACAATACTTGGTCCATCCATTCAGTGCGTAACTTCTGTAGCGGGAGAAGATGCATGGACTAACTGTAAGGGAGGAGTTTGTGCTTACGTAGGGTGGGGAATGGAATGAGGTCAGATCAGTGCGTACTCATGTAAATGAAATAAACTTTCAGACAGATTTGTCAAATTGCACAATATTCCTTCTAATTGATCAAGTTTTTGGATTTATCCCTTTTCTAAGAGAATGTAAGAAACAAAACTACCTTCTCATACACTTTCTTGCGCAGAGTCGTATATTCTCGTGATTTGTTGTGACGGTGTACAAATCAGTAGAAGTAAGTGTGAATTCTCGTGATTTGCTGTGACGGTGTACAAATCAGTAGAAGTAAGTGTGAATTCTCGTGATTTGGTGTAGCAGTGTACAAATCAGTAGAAGTAAGTGTGAATTCTCGTGAATTGGTGTAGCAGTGTACAAATCAGTAGAAGTAAGTGTGAATTCTCGTGAATTGGTGTAGCAGTGTACAAATCAGTAGAAGTAAGTCACAACACGTGGACAAGTTCAACTTTTCAAAACAAAATACAATCGGATTGGCGGAAGACACAAAAACTTTGAACTCGTTTATACAGCTCGTATTCCATCACTTTAGTGATAAGGAGAATTTAATGATTAAGATGGTTTACCGTTAATGGCAACAAAATTTAATAATTAATTAAGATAGATGTCGGCCCGTTAATGATGACATAATTTAATGATTAAGATCGATGTCGGTTTACCGTTAAGTAAACACAATTTAAATTAAGATGGATGTCCGTTTGCCGTTAAGAAAACATAATTTAATCATTAAGATGGATGTTGGTTTACCGTTAAGAAAACACAATTTAATAATTAAGATAGATGTCGGTTTATCGTTAAGAAAACACACTTTAATAATTAAGATAGATGTCGGTTTACCGTTAATGGCAGCAGAATTTAATAATTGAGATGGATGTCAGTTTACTATTAATGACGATATGAAATCTCGAACTACCTATTGGGTCGAGGACACAATGAAAATAGGGCAGTGCCTCCGGTCACGTAAGATTAATGGCGAAAAAGTGGACCTTCTTAGTGGACTGGTCCACTCCTACAGTGCTTTATCTCTTCCAAACGAAGTGACCTTAAATAAAACTTATCTCTCTAACTTGTGACCCCTTGCCTACTTTGGCAGTCATTACTATGGTGGTAGAGCTCAAAAGAGATGGACCCTGCATCGATTATGTCGTAGCTAACATTGGTTTACCTACGGGGTTCTTACTGTATGCATTCTGGGATCTATAACATTGGTTTACCTACGGGGTTCTTACTGTATGCATTCTGGGATCTATAACATTGGTTTACCTACGGGGTTCTTAATGTATGCATTCTGGGATCTATAACATTGGTTTACCTACGGGGTTCTTACTGTATGCATTCTGGGATCTATAACATTGGTTTATCTACGGGGTTCTTACTGTATGCATTCTGGGATCTATAACATTGGTTTACCTACGAGGTTCTTAATGCATGCATTCTGGGATCTATAACAATGGTCTGCATTTAGTTCAGTCCTCGAGCGCTTCCATTCTTTTCTCTGTAATGTTTGTCAGAAACGCGACTGCAACAACCGATCCGTTGGTTCATTTAATCCCGGTAAGTGAAATGGTGGTTTATTTAATCCCGGTAGGTGAAATGGTGGTTCATTTAATCCCGGTAAGTGAAATGGTGGTTTATTTAATCCCGGTAAGTGAAATGGTGGTTCATTTAATCCTGGTAAATGAAATGGTGGTTTATTTAATCCCGGTAAGTGAAATGGTGGTTCATTTAATCCTGGTAAATGAAATGGTGGTTTATTTAATCCCAGGAATTGAAATGGTGGTTTGCTCAAAATAATGGCAAATAATCAGGGATCAGTCTCGTTCTCTTGCGTTTGTTTGATGTGTGTAGTGTATGCAAGTGTGTGTGTGTGTGTGTGTGTGTGAGAGAGAGAGAGAGAGAGAGAGAGAGAGAGTGGCTTATCGTGATTATTTAAATGGTTGTTGTCTTCCACTTTTGTACAGAGAATTAGTGTAACAAAATTATTCCATCCTCATTGTATTTATTACTATTAATTAGTAATTATTATTTCTATTGTGTTTTTGTAAGTATTAACATATTTGTATTTATTACTATTAATTAGTAATTATGATTTCTATTGTGTTTTTGAAATATTAACCATATTTGTATTTATTACTATTAATTAGTAATTATGATTTCTTTAGTGTTTTTGTAAGTATTAACCATATTTGTATAATGTTAGTGCATTGGTTAGGAGTTATTTATCGATGTGTTAGACTGTCTGTTAGTGTCACCTGAAGTGGGTGCGTGAATGGATGAATGGAAGATGTTAATCGCTTGGACGTGTTCCGGTCCGGCGGCCATTAATTCCTATAGGGAAGTTTTCGTTGTATTTCCGAGTACTCGTTAGGCTTGGTCAGTACTTTGTATTGTAAGGATCGCTTCCAAAAACTACCGTTCGTAGGACAACTAACTATTTTCTCACCTCGTCCAGAAACTGTCCGGTGCACGTACTGTACAAGACCGACAAAGAGTATTGTCTCATTTTGACTGTGTCACCAGGGGTAGGAAATAGTCACCAATTTGTTTCACCTGCATAATTCTACAGACTGTATGCGTTTAAATAAGGGTGTATTTTGATTGCCGGCGTGGAAGTGCAGAACGGTGACTTTTTACAGACAGGGAAAACAAGATCCTACTCTTCACGCCACCTTCGACACCAAAACAACAGCCACTTCATTGCAAAATGGCGATGCCAACAATACATCATTTATACAATTATATTGAGTCCAGATGCAAAACATGCAACGAAATTCACCAAACAATTGCCTGCTGTGACCATATAATCCTCCTAATAGGATCTTGTACAAATCACTCTAAAACATACTTGACTCATTAACAAGGATCTTCATCAATGACAAATTGGCCTCGCTGGAAGCTAGAACAACAGCCCATGAGATAATATAATCCTACTAATCACCAGCTCACTAATCACCCAAGACAACAGCTACAGTGCAAACAACAGCTCACTAATCACCCAAGACAACAGCTACAGTGCAAACAACAGCTCACTAATCACCCAAGACAACAGCTACAGTGCAAACAACAGCTCACAAAGCCTAGACATCGATAACACAATCGTCTATTCCAACAACAATTTAGCCATCGACGCAACCACCAACACAGTCAGAAAAGTCGTCTAACAATGCACACACAAACAGTGGACTCTCCATAGCCATCACATATCATCGCTAAAAGAGCACTACTAACAACGACTCATCCCAAACATGAAGGGAACAGTCTCCAGTGACAAGCAAACCAGCCCAATCAAGACAAGACACAGATTCACAACCAGGCTAAATACCATCAAGATTCAGTCAGAAACACAAAATACCAAAATTGCTTTTAAAATTTGGGATTATGGATCGCTTACTCGCTGAAGGGGTTGTATCATCAAGAAAAATAATAGTAGTATCAATAGGCTATAACTCAGAAATATCTCGTTATTAGTTTTTACTTTTCACATTTAGATTTCATTTCATACAATGGGCCTATAAAGTGTATTTATAGTTCCAAGATAACATAACGCGTGGCTCGGAGCGCAGCACTCAGCACGAAATCGCACGCCTACAAATTAATGATACCAATACAACAACTGCAGGAATTTTTTTTTTTTTTAATGGCAAGATTGCTAATAATAGGTGTCATAAAATGAAGTTTGCTATATGGATGAGTTTACTGAAAGTTCAATCGTAAGAAATTTTTTTGTTAAATGGAATCTAGTGTTAGGACACAGCTGATTTATCGTCAAAATACGAACTTTGGCCATACTCATTATCTCGTTAGTTTGTACGCGTATGCGAAATATAAAGTTGACCATAATTATCTTCTTCTTAATTAAGTTAATAGTTGTAAACCTTTTCTATGAGGGCTTATAATTTAAGATGAAAAAATCATTATTTATATAAAGTTTATTATCATAGCTTTTTAACAATCCCTCACACCCTTCAAATGCGTCTTCCATTGAATTCTCTTATTAATCATCTTATTAGAAGCTTTTTGTTTTAGTAATTTCTTGCCTTCCCACTAGCCGTGAATGTTAAATGGTGGTTATAAGAATTTGAATAAAATCTCTAGAATAGATTTAAAGTGCTTGAACTAAAGCAATAAGACATTTGGTGTATATTCAATTCTATTTCTAGCTTACCCGCAGTACGAAATTAATACTTATAAGTTATATTATTTCCCATTTACAATTTGCCAGTTTTTTTTAAAAAAAATTCTTGCTTTTACCTGCCATTACATTTATTTGAAGATGCTTGAAATTTCTTTTATTATTAGTTCTTAGAATTTAAAATGAAGCGCAGTAATTTAACACATCTGGAGCCTGTCCGAGAATTTTTTAAAGTGGTGCGCACAGGAGATCATAAGAAGGTGAAGAACCTCCTGAAGGAAAAGGTTGTAAATGTAAATGCCACAGACCCAGATGACTCACTTGAATCTACAGCTATCATCGTTGCTAGTGAACTGCAAGATGTAGCAATGGTTCGAATCCTAATGAGAGCTAAGCCAGAGCCTGCAAATGTTAATGCTGAGAACAAAATTGGCAAAAGGGCAATTTGGTATGTATGATTGCCTATTAGTATTACACTCCTAGAGACTAAATATTTACTAAGAATAAGACTGTACCAAAGGTAGTTACAGTAGACATATCATATAAGCAAACAGTACATTAAAGTTATATTAAAGGTAGTTACACTACAGTGGACTGATTAGCAAACAGTACATTAAAGGTATACCGTAGGTAGTTACAGTGGACAGATAAACAGTACATTAAAGGTATTTCAAAGTTAATTACAATGGACAGATAAGCAAACATACATTAACGGTAAAAAATTACTTCAATACCTATAACCTATTAATTGGTTCCTGGAGTGCAATAATATAATGGTTCGGTGTCATTCTTTTTCTCCAAAATTTCAGCATATACTGGAACTAAAGGGTATTATATAAAACACTACTATGTACCTTTGCAGATGTTAACAAAAAATATTAATTACGAAAATAAGAAATAAAAATACAGTAGAAACTTACAAGATTTTCCACTGTAAATATGAACCAAAACATAACTAAGGAGATTTTAGAGACATTTTACTTCAGAAATAAAAATGGTTATTAATGCAGCCAGTTGTAAGTTAGGTGGTTGTAAATTGGGGAGATTGAGAGGGTTCTTGTTTCAGTTAAGTGTCTTTAATCAGTATCTGTACTGAAAGGCAGGATTAATAAAAGTATTTTACACAAGACATTTGATACATATCTAAGGATATGTATTATTATTATTAAAGAGCAAACATATTTCAGGTAATATTCACTTGACATTTTTAAAGATGCAAGATATGTATACTTAAAGACAGACATAATACAAGGAATTTTTACTAATTTTCTAAAGTTGTAGTTTCAATAATGTTTAAAATATGATAAAATTAAGATAAATTGTTTGATGTTTAAACTTTAGGCCTGTATTTGTATACATTTTTTAAACCAGAAAAGTAAATACAGAAGTTTTAAAAGCTTTGTCAAAATTTAATAAATTAATAACTTATAGAAATATTTTATTAAAATTAATAAAGTCAGACACAGATGAACATTCTCATAGCTACAATAAGAGAGAGCCACATCAGTGACACATGGACCAGCATAAAACTGCCTGAATGTCATCCCATTACAAGAATTAAATGCTGTAACAGCAGAAGGAGAAGTCAGGGTTGTCCCTGGGTAATTGGAGGTACTGCATAATTGCCACAAACTTGTTTTCTAAAACATGTTGAAATGCAAATTTTTTTAGTTAAAAACTGAATCATCTCTTCAAAACAGCACAACAACTTGAATTTCATACTCAAAGTACATTTTTCACTGCACAAGGATTTTAAAAATGCATATCAAATTGTACTGAGGGCTTTTATAGTATTATATACTGTGGGCTGAGAAGAAGCAAATCATTCTAGCTGATATATGCAAGGATATGTTGGGCAATTGCCCGGGGTCTCATGAGCTGTACAACATGTTTTTTAATGTTTGAACTCAGGGCCCAAGTGCACTGCTTTGCCTGGGGGCCTATAATAATGCTATTATGATGGCCCTGTAGGTAAGAAGTGGGATCTTCAGGGGGAGTTCCCCTGGATTCAGATCAAAGAGTGTTTTTTTAGAATGGTATTTCTTCAAGCACTACAATCTTCACACCTCATATGCTCATTACTTTCCATAAGTACAGTTTTTGTCAGCGAAATGAATCTTATCTATTTTTAATTTATGTAATGCATCACTAATGCTGTTTTCCTCAGGCAAAAATATCATTTATATAGATCTCATCATTAACGTGTCTTGTAAATGCAATTGAGCCTCCAGAGATTTTTTTTTATTCCCCCCCCCCCATTATATATATTACAAAATTTAATTAAATTTATTAGGAAATTAAGTATTTCAAAAAACAGAACAAAAGTAATTTTAAATTAAATGGTTAGGAGAAAAAAATCCTATATGAATATCTTTATTTGGAGTTGTTTTGTTTGTTTGGGTGGGTGGGATGAGAATATTTCAGTTCTCTAGTGTATTGTGTTAAAGAATTTTTTAAAATTCTGCTAATAAATGGCATTGTATTTTTATTTACAGTTCTAACAATGCAAGGATATATGATCTTTTGTACTGCAGTATCTGTACATTACTAAAATAAATTTCATGATATTACATGTATATGTAAAAGGCATCAGCAGTATGTGTACCATACTGAATAGATTTAATGTTATTGTATGTCAGAGGTGAGCAGCAGTACATGTACAATACTAAATATATTACATGTTATTATTTGTAAAACGTGGACAGCAAATACATTTACAGTACTAAATATATTACATGTTATTATTTGTAAAACATGGACAGCAAATACATTTACAGTACTAAATATATTACATGTTATTATTTGTAAAACGTGGACAGCAAATACATTTACAGTACTAAATATATTTCATATTATTGTGTGTTACAGGTGGGCAGCAAAACATGGCAACCAAAAGCTTGCAGAACAATTGCTATCTGACACCAAATGTGAAGTTAATTATATAGATCGTGAAACTGGTATGCATATAATATAAAACTGGTAGGCTCATTATATAATTAATATATGCATGTAACACATACACATTAACTTTTATAAATAATTCCCAAAACATTTATTTTTGGTACCTACAGTGAATGTTTATAAAATGCAGTAATCAGCAATAACTAAATTTAAATATTGACATTATTTTGTTAACCATTCTTGTTTTAAAAAACAGAACATCAGATTTTATGAATAGATTACATCCTTTGTGTGACTAGAATTTCTGTATTTGACTGATTACATGTGGATGATTACACTCTTGCATTTGGAATTGTCAGTGGATATCTGTTTGAGTAAATGTAGAATAAATAATTAAGAAAATGCATAGCTTTATCTATAAGTTATATTTGCTTAGATTAATTATATATGTATTTGCAAGATTAACACAGCTGTTTCTGAAGTAACTAATCTAATTTTTAAGTATTTTTTAAAGCCATAGTTTTAAGTTTCAGATTAAATTGTGCACTAATTCAAAAGTGAAGAAACAGATGAAATCACATTTTGTTGCCCCAAACATAATTGAAAAAATCTCTAGCACAGATGTTACTTTAAGATATGTATCACAAATATTCAGATATTATAGTAATGGTATACAACAATTATTTTGATAACCACGTGTGATTAAAGTCAGGAAAAAATGAGAACAACATTTTCAGACCATAAAATTAACTGATAATTTTCCTATGGTTTAAAATTTATAATAAAATAATATAAATTTTAATTTATTTTTTGCTTATATAAAGTTAATGAAACATTCCTATAAACTAAATCAGTGTTGTGCATATGAACAAGATAAAACAGTACTTAAAATTTCTTATCAGTATATTTCTGGTGTATGGCTTTGTGAAAATGGATATTTGTGCTGAGAAAAAATAATTGTGTTTATATATTGAAAGTAGATTTTATGATTATCGCAGAAAGGACAAAATAATTGCACAAACAATAAGTTAAATCTTGCTTGCTCTTTAAAACGCTTAGGAATTATTTATCAATATTTTCACATTAATGTTTGCAAAACCTATTTTTAATATCCAGACAGTATAACTTCATCAGTAATAACTCTCCATAAAGAGCCATTTGATTTCTTCACATTGCAACCAAAGATATTTACAAGTTGAAAAGGTTTATAACCATAAAAAATATGTTTCTTTTTGGAAATCATTTAAATGAAATAAAACAATTATTAGAATATTTTACAGCATATAAATCTTGATAAAAGTTCTTTATGATGAAAAAGTATCGTTATTGCTTCATAGTTCTTTGAACTAATACATTTTTTTTAAAAATACAAATTGACATTTCTGATTTATTAGGTTGCAGTCCTCTATTCCGTGCCATTGTTAGCAACAAATCTCAAGCTGTACGCCTACTGTTACATGCAGGAAGTGATGTCAACCTTCGGCGGCTTGGGCTCAGTGTAGGATGCAATGAAACACCTCTTATCAAGTAAGTGTTCAGAGAATACATCGAAAATTCTTTTCTATGTAACTTTCTCAATTAGGAGTGTGACACATTATCTTCTTATAATTAAATACATAATAATAATTAAATTTATTGAGCATTCTTAAAAGACAATTTAAAATTACAAATTTATTCAGTAAAACATTCAGCATAAATATAGCATTAATAGAGTAATCTCCCTTTAAAATAAATTACTGAAAATGATTTGCTCTATTAAACTCTTTTCAGTAAAAGCATAAATATGTAAATTAGCATTTTTCATTTGAATGGCAATGATATTTTGAAACTCTTTCATTGCAACATTGCATTTATCTATACATTTTCTTTGGGCTAAGTGCAATTCTATATACATAATATATATAAAATTACATTTACAGATTTGACTTATTAGTGTAAAGATAAACTTGCTCAGTAATTATGATTTTATTAATATTTTTGTTGATAATACTGAGATTAACAATGTTGCAATAATAACATCAAGAATAAGAAGAATAGATATATAACGTTATCATTTCAAGAGTATTTCAGATCATGACATTTTCAACAGTTACATATGAAATGTTTGGTTTTTTCAAACTAAACTTCAAAATGTTTACATATGTCAATATTCACAAAATTAACTCCCTTACCCACTTAAGTCCAAACCCTCCACCATCCCCCATCCTCACCACCAACCTCAGTACAGAGACAGTTTGTGAAAAGGGCCAGTGGGAGAAATCAAATTTTGTCTAGCAAGTGGAAGTTTCATTGCAGTCTTGTATATCCTTGCAAATTCATTTTATCTAAGTATTCTTCATTTTGAAGATCTTACTATTGAACCACCCCCATAAATATGGACTGTTTAGATTATATTTTTACTTGATACCAAGTAATAATTTTCTGACTTCCTTAGAGACTGTCACTTATTTTCTGAATTGGGTACATTTTGTAATCTTCACAGTTTTGTTTCTTTATAAAGTACGAAAAAATCTTGCACAGATCCAACTTCAAGATTACTGGAACAAAGTACATTTACTCTCTATAATACTTGTGTGGCTTGGGGTTGAAGAAGATTTTATAAAAAGAACCTTAAAACCCTAATGTAGTCAAGTACACATCCACTCATACTTCAGCGGTGTCAGGTGTTACAAGTATTTAACAATTAAATTATGTTTTGAACATTAAGAATCACAAAACTGGCTTCAAGACCCCCAATCCCTATCTGACATAAAGACATAGACACAAATTTTAAATGGAAAACACAAATACTTATAAACTTAGGGATGAATGAAAACTTTATAGAAAAGAGTAATATGGTGGCAGAAAGAATTATACAATAAATCATGAGTGTGTCCTGAATGTTTAATATTTGCTCAGTGTCTGCTGTCTACAAAGAGTGCTTTTATATATTTATTCTTTTAAACCACCTTGCCAATAGCATGCCAATAGTGAAGATGGGGTAGACAAAGTAGATATGGTAGACAGAGTGCCAATTCTACAACATTTAAAAAATCAAGTCCTACATTTCTAGTGAATGCTTGAGTGATGACTTATGCACCAGATGTAAGTCATTCATACATAGAAAATAGGAAAGAACAGGTGATGAGTGAACGAAAGAAAAAATAGAAAAGAGTGAATTAAAATGACAGATATTTACATAAATGAACATGCTACTCGTGCTAGTCACATGATCAGTCAGGCTAAAAATCTGGTGAATTATTACAACTTGACCTACTAGATCGGCCAAGATTGAATATCACCAGAGATTGCCTGGTCCCTTCACACAGAGGGGAGCTAACAGTTAAATATAGTGAAATGCAAAATTTAAAGTCTAGTCTGCTCTCATAAGTCTAACAGTAGATTATAGCCCTGAGAGTCAGAAAGATGAATGAAAGTGTGGCAGCCACCTCTCATTCCTCACAACATGTATGTGATTAAAATTGACAAACCCTTGCACAAAAAATAATAAACAATGTGTGGGAAATGTTACAAACTTTCATTTTATTTTTCAGTATTAATTTCTAAAAACCTGTGTTATCCTGAGTCTCTTGTGGTTTGCTAAACTTCATTTCTTCTTATAGAAATTAGAATGCTGACAGCTGATTTTGCATCCAGTGGTTAACTATGTATATGCAAATTACATCATCTGAACATAACCACTATTAGTGAAAGAAATATATATTTTTAAATAGTAACAGAACCATATGTTACTTCCTCTTTACAATCTTTAGAATCACCTTCATGGTATTGATATTAAAGTTTGAGCTTCAGTAGGTACAGGCCCTAATCTTGTCAGCAGTTGCACTTGGCTATGTTACCAAACAATGTTTTGTTTAATTTTGGTGCATGCAGAGCTGTACAAATGGATAATCTGGAGGTTTGTGAGATGCTGATAAATTCACTTTGTAAAAAAGATGCCAAAACTGATGAGGGGCTTACTGCACTACATTTTGCTGTAGCCTATCGTAGATATGCAATTTGTCGTTTGCTGTTGCACGAAGGAGCCAAGATTCATGTTGCCAGCCACAGTGGTATCACACCAATGACAGTAGCAGTGGAACACCACAATGCTGCCTTGGTTCAAATCCTCATTGAGCACGGTTATAACCTGGATCGTCCATACAAGTATGTGAAAAAAGATATTTTAAAGTTCTTTTAATCTGAAAATGTCTGTAATATTAACTTTTACTGTTTGATTTTTAAATAGCTGGGAAATGCCTGGTATTGTGTTGATGATATTACTGTTTGTTATTTTCACTAAAGATGCTGTTGTAGAAAAGTAATTTGTTTCCTGTTGAAAACATGATTTACAGTCTAAAATATTTTCCATGTTAAGAGTTAAGTATAATGTGTTTTTTACATATGGCATCTAATTTAATAAGGACTGTACTTTTTGTTTAGGAAGTTGTACTGAAATAGATTGAAATTATCTTTTTTATTTTAAAGGGAGAAATCTTTAATTTGTCCATTGATATTTCACATGGTTAGCACCCTGACTTCATTTAAATAACTTGATAATATGCTTTTGTCACCAAAGATGGGGTGAACTTCCTATCCAGCAGGCCATTGCTCTGCACAGTCAGGAGTGTGCCATGACACTGGCCTTTTGGGGATGCAGTTTAACAAAGATACCTGCTTCACAACACTCCAGAAAGGCTAGACCTTTTTCAGCTTTTTATTTGGCTGTCAGTGAGCGTCTCATGAGTTTAGTGCGACTGCTTATTGATCTTAACCCAGTATTCCTTCAAGAGAAGTGGCTTAGGCAGAGCAACTGGCCACTTTCACTCTATCACCGACCCATGGTGCAGCAGTGGTTGTTGGAGCAAAAATCAAAGCCAAGGTTCATTTTAAGATTTTTAGACGTAAAATGTAAATTCAACTGATTTTCTCTGTATTTTTTTAAATTGCTAATTTATCTATCTTGTTTACTATGTTAAGTTTAGACACTTGGTGAATAATCTTTTGCATACTTGTCAGTGTCAGTAAACACTTACACACAGCCTGCCTGACTAAGTATGCCTGAGTGCTGTCATTAAACTTAAATTTAACATGAATAGTAAACAGCATACAGTCAATAAACACTCACACATAGCCTTTCATGTATACATTGATGCTGTCATTAAACTTACATTTAACATGAATAGTATATCAGCATACCATCAGTAAATACATATAGTGTATTATGCATGCCTGTATACTATCAGTAAACTTATAAATTGCAATACATGTTCAACCCATAAGTTATATGGATCATTATTTTGAAAATGGGACTAGTTGAGAAATGTTTGCTACTATTTAAGATGACCTTGAGATAAATGAGAATTTGAAGAAAATGATCATCAAAGATTTGCAAACTTTCTTAAATAAGTCATATAATTAATAATTACTTAAAGGCACTATCATGTCTAATAAAATATTTTTAAAATGTTTAAATAGATGTGTTTAAATAGATGGTCTAAACGAAATATATCTTTTTGATAATTACTACCAACTACATTTTATGAATCTTGTGCCAGTCTCTAACTGTTTATTTTTTTTTTAATTGCTGCCCTCCTTGATAATTTTCCAAGTGATTTGTTTGAGGCTGTGAAACATATTTCCTTGTCAAATGCACATTAATTTTTATTATAAAAAATATAAGTAGGTTTACTTTAGCTACATTATAAATAACTCTGAAATCACTTTAATGCATGTGGATTAACCGGATTTGCAGTCAAGTATAGACAAAGCAATCTAAAGGCTTTCCTTCATGCAGTCTTTACCTTCCTGAACTGCTGTGTGGATCTAGTCATTTAAATTTAATATAAAAATCAAATTAAAATACTGTATCTTCAACAGTACAGAATGTCCAGAATAATTTATATTTAATTAATTATGTTATTAAATGACCTGAAGAAAAAAGACACAATTTATTGATTATTTAAGGTATAAAACTTTCAATCACTCTATCCTTTAAAAAATAAAAGACTTGGAGAAAATGTTTCAGAAGTTTGATCTTTAAATTTGTTTAATTCTGACACAAAGAAAATTTCTGAATAATTTAGATTTATTGTTTGAATATGCTCTTAAATAGTCCATAATTGGTAAGTATTGTGCCTTTAAATTAGTTCACTAATGTATTTGTTACCAAAACGATTAAAAATATATCACCTAAAGAAATATTTATTTTAATTTAGATTTTAAAAGTTTTAATATAATTAGGTATTGTGGCATTTAATTGTTTTTCATCATTTATATACCAACCAATATGACCTCAGTGAAATTATCTTTAATAAGCTATATCAGATATAAATGAATACATTAATTATTAGATGTTAATACAACTTACATGCAGATCAGACTGGATTAATGTCAATATTCTAAGAGGGATCTTCCTATATCCTTAGAAATATTATTATCCATAGACCCAGACTATCTTATTGTACAAGAATTCTCTTTAAGATTCTAGTGATCTGTTTTGATTGAAACTTTGGCTGTACCTTCCACTCACAAACTATTATAATCAGACATATAGACTATGAAAAGAATAAATTAACAAGTGGGAGAACAATAAAATTACATTAAACAGACAAAACATATAAATAATACAATCTAGTGGTATAAACTAACTTTCTTGTTCTCACTTAAATGTACAATAAATACTGTATGCTCTTTAAAACCTGTTGCATCAGTTGAATAAAAGACAATTATTTTAAGTCATCTTCACCTTTTCCAAAGTTTATTTGTGGATTAAATAATTAACATAATTGTACATTAGGTTTGTTAATACAAAGATACAAATAAATTCATCCAAAATGCCAAGTAGTCATGAGATTAGACATTGAAAAAAAATTATATAACTTGATCTTAGGTAATGCAGACTTTGATGATGTAGTTTGCCCCAGATCAGTATGGTTCTCTTAGAAGAGCAGAAACAATCTAAAAGGAACTGTTGTAAATGTTCGTATAAATGTCTCAGGTTGTGTTGTAGCCATTAGATGACATTGATTCCAGCCTTGGAATGGAGAACACACAATAGATACAATTCAGACACTGTCTTGAATACTGCTCTTGCAGTCTTTACAAACAAGTATTTTCTACTAATTATTAGACAGCTATAGGCCACCAATGATACATAAACTTATTTCATATCTCAGTCCTCAGAACTCCTTAATTTGAAAGTACTATATATGAAAATATTGCTTTTAATTTGTCTGACTGCAATTTGGAAGTAATTCACTTAAAATTCAGTTTAGTGCATACATTTCTTTCATCAAAACCTTCATATTCCAATTCTGAATAAACAAGATTTTGTCATCTTACCAGTACTGTACTCCCTCCCTTCCCCTGATAGCCTGACCATATATTGATTTAAACTAAAGTACTGCTTCCAAATGAAAATTCATCAGTTCTCTTGACTGTACACTAAGGTTTGCATTTGGTTGGGAAGAGCTAATTCTTTTCTTCATCTAACATTCTTTTCTTTTTCTTTTAGATCTCTAAAATGTTTGTGTCGTGCGGCTATTCATCACCGTCTAGGACTTTATGCTCCCAAGAAAGTGGACCAGCTTCCAATACCAGAGACACTAAAAACTTTTTTACACTTTCCAGAACATATGAGAGAAAAATTCTATGTAGAAAAATCACTGTCAGAAAAAGAATGTCCATTTGACTGTTCTGTTATGTGTACCATTAGAACCTGTCCCACACTAGATATATCTTTTTCTGATGACTCAGACCAAGATATTGAATTTTGGTAATGAACTTCTATATTTTATATTTATATACTGTTTAATATACCTCTGTGATAGATATTGTGTAGAATGATGACAAACCCAAATATCGAATTTGTTAGTGAACTTTGATGTAATATACTATTTAGTATACTGCTCTGATAAATATTGTGTCAAAGTGGCAATCCTGAAATGTTAATGAAAATCTGTTAATAGACTTTGTTGTCATATCTCTGTGATAGGCATGTAGGCATGATGCGCACCACAGAACCTGTGTCAGAGTTATGATTCTGACCCAAAGATTGAATTTGGCAGTGAAGTTTGATGTTAAATCTAGTTAGTTTACTTATGTGATAAATATTGTGTTAAAATGACAATCTTGACATAAATAGTGTAAATAGACTTTGATGTCATATATCTCTGTGATAACAAGTGTTATAAAATGACAACCCTGATGTGAAACAGTGGGAATTGATGTCAGATATCTCTGTGATAACCATTTATGTCAAAGTGACAACTATGACAAATTTTAATGAACTTTTGGTAATACATATTGATTTATCTTTGTGATAGACATTGATGTACATCTCTGTAATAAACGCTGTATCAGAGTTATGACTGAATTTGGTAGTGAACTTTAATTAATGTTATATTTGTTTAGCTTAACTCTGTAATAAATATTGTGTCAGAATGACATGTTTATAAAATTTTGCAATAGATTTTAATGTCATATATCTCTGTGATAAACATTTTGTCAGAATAAAGTTAGTGACTGAGATGTTAAATTCGAATGGTGAACTTTGTATAGTACTACGATAGACAGTAGTGCCTACCATTCACTCACTCACTAACCAATGCAGTCAACTCACCCACTTCTAGCTGTTTATTTCAGTGAAGTAAGTGGATTTGCTTGGCTATGGAATTTCTGCGTTGTAATTACAAATTATATCAAATCTTTGTTACTACATGTATTAGTATTACAGAATAAACCCTGTTTACTATTAGTATTACTGAACTAACTCTAGTTACCATTAGTATACTGAAAAAACTCTGCTGACTATTAGTATTACTGAACAAACCCTGCTTACTATTAGTATTACTAAACAAACCTTATGTGATTGCTGGGGTGAAACCTTCACCTCCATTGCATTAATAATTAATTCAATTAATAATCTGATTAATTCACTTGTCGACAGGGTCTTTGTCCTTCACAGTTGGAGAGACTAAGTCAAGCCCTAGAACTAACAATTCCACTAATTGTTCGCCGCTTCTAGGTGTTACTCATCCAGAGTGAAATACTTTCCTGCAATTTAATCTTTATGCTAGGTATTACAGCATTTCCCCCCTCGCCCCTCACACGTTTTCATTACCAGCTTAAGAGGCACTTCCCCCAAAGTATGTGTGACTTACTTTTAAAAAGATTAATATATTTGGCTACCCCACCCCTTAAGCCTGCATACTTTCTTTTAATTGATTTAGTGAAAAGTTGGAAAGTGAAAATCAACAATTTTATTAACTGTACATAAATAAGTGATTAATAAAATTATTTACACAATATTTACAAAGCAAATCACGAGGCATAAATATACATTAGGTTTTAGACAATCATCAATTCCAAATCTTCTCTATGTTGTGACATTCAAATTCAAGTTCATAGATCCTTAAATTGTTCATAATTGCACAAGTCTTTGATCAAGGTTCCTAATCAGCTAATTATTTAACAATAAGTTTAACTTGACAATTAATAAGAAAATAGTAATCAAAGAAAGAACGTTACAACAAGGGTTTGAGAGCAGGAAATGAACCTGAAGCTGCCAGGGCATACAGCAGTTACAAACGCAGATTGGCGGCTGATCAGGTCGTTTGTGATGCACAGAATGACTTGAACACATGCACTGAATAGTTTGGTCGTTATTGTCCCACAAATATCTCACAAAGTCACAATTATCCCATCACTCGAAATAATTAAGGATAGCAAGATAGATGACCGGTTACTTCTGCTTCAGGTGACTTCTGCTTCATTCTCCTTTCATCAAGACTGGAAAGGCCATGGAAGTACAGCCATCAATTGCACATTACAACTGCGGCTTCCAATGTGGACTTCAATGTTTTGGTTCTAAACCAACTTGGAATGAACCTCGACTTGTGTTGACACTTGAGCTCGTAATGCATAACTTCATACATGGAAGCTCAACAAACTGGACTGAACAGAACTTGTCTTAGCCCAAACTTGCGTCAACACCAACTTGGTAAACACAGATCTTGTCAACACCAACTTGATAAACACAGAACTTGTCACACCAACTTGGTAAACACAGAATTTGTCAACACCAACTTAGTAAACACCGAACTGGTTTGAAGCACTACAAAATAAACAGATGCAAGTGTCAGCTCTCTCCTAACAAATGTCTTTTAAGTCTATTCTGTTGCTATCTTTTTCATAATGTTAAAATATACCTTTAAAATTCAATTATAATTCTAGACTATAATAGTCCGAAAGAATAGAGATATATACAGTTGCCTCATTAGATTAATAGGCTTCAAAACGTTATAGAAAATTGTATATGCAATTCAATTTTTCGTCTAGACTTATGAAAATACAAGAATAAAAGTTTACAATACTTAATAGATTATATGAAGAATCACACGAGCATTCTTCCAACAAGAGTTTTGTTTTACATGATTATTTTACAACTTTTCCAGACATAGCTTCTTGGCCTTCTCACTGAACAAACCAGAAAACTCGGGACTCGGTAATTTTACATAGTGAAGTGTTAAGAGTCCAAACCTACTTACTATTAGTATTATTGAACAAACCCTACTTACTATTAGTATTACTGAACAAACCTACTTACTATTAGTATTACTGAACAAACCTACTTAGTATTATCAAACAAACCCTATTTACTATCAGTATTACTGAACAAACCCTACTTACTATTAGTATTACTGAACAAACCTACTTACTATTAGTATTATTGAACAAACCCTACTTATGGGGGAACGTGTGTAAGCTGAAGAAAGTTACTGTATGAAAGTATTGGCTGGATGGGGTGGTGGTGGGTAACTGAAAGTGGGATGGCTGAATAATCAGAGTTGTTGTCTAGTACAGTATGTAATTTTTTAGCTGACACCTATTAATCCCTGGCCTTAAGGTAAAATCCATTATTATCCCATGTCTATACTGAAATCCAGATGCAATAACAGTAATCTGTTCCCCAGAGAACTGTAGGGGAAAAAAAATAAATGTGACAAACTCTAATGCATACAAGATGAATTAAAATTTTAATCTAATTTTATAAATTTATTTCTTATTTAAGCTGGTAAAAGTATACAATGAAGTAGTGTGATTTTTGACATGTTTAAAATAGAGAAGTGCTGTCTTTTTCTAATGTACAGGAATAAGTCACTAGTTTTAGGTTTCTCTGGTTTCATTGCTTTTCTATGATAATATGGTGTTGTGCTATTCAAATCTAAATTCTCTAAATTGAAGTCGATGTTTGTTTCAGAATTTTAAAAATTAGGTTTAAGACAGCTGGTGAATTGTAAAATTTGTTACTTATTTCTAGGCTAAATGGTGTCTTGTTGATCATATCTAAATTCTTTTAGTTGAAATCCATGCTTGTTTTCAGAATTTACAAGCAGTAGAGTTGGTTGAAATGTAGTTGATGATTGTTCTTGACTGTAGTATATTTTATTCACTTTTGTTGAATACAATTTATATTTGCAATGTCATAAATCCAGTTCTTTTTAGAGCTCTCTTAGTGGGTGGTTGTAATACAGTATACTGAATTAGAGTGGTTGACTATCAAAATGCAGTGGTTAGTTTCTATATAATGATTGAAATGAAGTGATTGACAATCTAGCTCATTTCAGGGCAATTTGTTGAATTGCAGTGGTTGATGATCTTCTCAGGGATATATGCAGTATTGCTTAATATCAAAATGGATCATTTGCATGGTTTTTGGTTGGTTGCTGGATATACTTAAAGGGCAAGAAAACAAAGGACAAGTCTGAAAATCAGATACCTCATTTCTTTCCCTTTCTCAATGTGCGACAAGCCAACCAGCACTACATGTGTATTATTCAGGAGAAAATAACAATCACACATTCAAAAGAAAGTGTTTATTTTAACTATTGACCCTTTCTTATTTTTCAGTTTAATTGAATGTTTCCTATTGTTAAATTTAAGCTTAGAGTGCCTTGACTGATTATTTGGCACACTAGAGGAACATTCGACTGAACATTCCTATTTGCAGACAAATGTAATGGGCCAGGTGGGTTCAAAAAGTTGTTTGTGCATCTTTATTTTTGATAAATCCACAGAGCATTTAAAAAAAAAAAACGGACAAGAAAGAAAAGCTTTGTGGTTAAATAAAGTTATAGAAACATTTTAATTTGTTTTTTTCTTGGAAAAGGGCTGAGCAAAGTCAATGTTGCTTCCTGGTCTTCAAAGCATACCTGCAGAGTTACTGAAAGCAACAGAACACTTACAGGCATTAGTAAAGGCATTAGAGTACTGAAGGGATTTTAATAAGGCCAAAGAAGAGGCTTACGACTAAGCAGTGAATGGGGTGTTAATGGAGAAGATTAAAAATAAACTAATTTGGGCGGCATAAACGATATTCTGATGAACTAATTGAACTAATAATTACTGATAAACCAGCCCTGAAGCTTATTTCAAATTATTGTCTTCAGTGTCGCTCTTTGATATTGTTATTTTAGACTAAACAATAGATATAAAGGCCTGAAACTTGTTGCAGACAAATTCTCAACCCTTTAGCCTAATATGTCGACGATTAAGAACTACTAATACAGCAGCTGACTCTCAAAGATGAATATCCTGATGATATTTCTTTCGAATGGTTTCTTTCACAGTAACAACCAAGCAAATTATGTCAAAGCGAAAATGTCAACAGTAAATTAAAGACCTTGCCCTTAAACTCTTTTCAAAACTGAAAATAATAAAGATATATATGAAAGACTTTTGTGCCAGGATCGACTAAGAAGTTTGCCCTTATTAAAAAGGGCAGCTAAAGAGGCAAAAGGAAATGTGAAGGAGTTAATGACTATGCTGAACGCAATACGAAAGCAGTAGATTTTAAATTTCAAATTATTATTATAGATATTTTTAATTATTGTGAGCAGTTTTCTAATAATAACTGTGTGTACATAGTGGTGGTTTTGATTTTTTTTACAGGGTTTCCAGCATCTAAAGTTACACCACAGAGTTTGGTATCTTCTACAAATCTACAAGAACAATGATATCGGGTATTAGCACTTGTATTCAAGAGTTATTTCCTTTATAATGAAATTCATCTTTCTGTATGCAGTCTTAGTCATCAAGAAAGCTCGTAAATAATTTATGTGCATACACAAGACCGTTACCATATCTTTCACATGTCAGTTTACTATGTGAACTGAATACAAAACATCTAAAATATTATAATCATAGAAAGTGTACCAAGTTAATGATTGAAATTATATATTTTCCAAAACACTATGGCGCGTGGAGCCTCGGTGGCCAAGTGGTAAGGCGTCGGTCTCGTAAACCGAAGATCCAGGGTTCGATCCCCTGCCGGGGCAAAAAAAGAAAAAATTGATTTTTTTAGTTTTTTTCATATGAGCAGTTCATGAATTAATCTAATATTACTTATTCAATCTCCTGATACCCCCCTCTCCAGCAGGACAACATTACATTTTTCATTTCTTTGTTCAGTAGATACTCATTCACAAATTAACTATGGGAAGACAATGAATCCATCTAAAATTACTTATTCAATTCATTACTCTATTTAGATCATTTGATTAGACTGCTCATATTTTTTTTGTTTTGTTTTGTTAATAATATGAAAACTGAAGATGTTTCATATCTGTACAAAATATACTAAAATTACAATAGTCAACAGTTCAGCAATATAATCATCATAAGGACAATTACTAATAACAATAAAATTTGAACAATGAAATTAGTCAAGTGCATCGATGTATGAAATATGTAGTTTTTAAATATATGAATAAATAATATTATTGCTATATACCAGGGGTCTCCAAACTTTTCAGCCCGAAGGCCGCATTAACTATCAAACAGCAGTTCGGGGGCCGACTACACACTCAAGGTCCAAATAAAAAAGAATCAAAACATGGATGTTGTTTTTAATTATTTATTTAATATTATTTTATTCAGTTATTATTTATTAACACATTGATACACTACACATGAATACCTGTATTAGTGGGAATAGTGAAATTGTTTCCTGGATGCCAAAATAGCAGACATTTCTGGCTTTAGATTTGATGTCTCTAACATCAACAGTGACCTGAGATTATCGGACAAGTTTGTTCTCAAATTGTTCTTCGCGTATTTTCATTCTTGAAAATGTTTGTTCACACAGGTATGTTGTTCCAAAGACTGAAAGGTACTTTGATGCAAAGGTTTTGACATTAGGAAAGTCTTCCTTGGGCAAAAACTGGTAAAAACCCACCAGTCCTTCTTTGAATTTGTCCCTAAGGAGGTCATTTGCTTGCAACTCAATGGCTTTGTCTAATAGTCACGGTTGACTGCTTAGACTGGGTGGACTGGATACTAAGAATATTTATGTAACAATCAGTGACCCATATCAATAACGCTCCTTTATTCCGAATCTGGGACAGAGTTGTTTGTTCCCTCTCAACTCTCAGAGATAGAGATAGAAAAATTTAGCGGCAGCTGATTTTGACAGGATACACGTAAATTTCCATAATTTTTTTCCTTAGACACAAAGGTCTCTACGGGCCGCATGAGAGGGCCTCACGGGCTGTAGTTTGGAGACCCCTGTTAATACAGTAACCCTGATAAGTCAATGAACTTTGACCATGTGACTTTGCTTTCAAAATGTTGAAAATGTGATGATGAGCACAAACTTCTAGCAAGAGTGTGCATAGATGAGATCAGATGGAAACTTAGGGCTAGAATAAGAACATGACAATGAGAAAAATCTTGTGTTGTATTCTGATTGCTAATGAATGCAATAAAGAAATTGGTGACAACAGCTCTTGAAGCTCTAAAAATAATCTCATTTACAGTGTTTTGAATCTTTTTGAAGTTTCTTTAGAAGATTCAATGGCAGAGCAGATAGAAAAAACCACAACAGTTAAGGCAAGAAAGTACCATTGATGACAAGTGTTTTGTAGCATCGAATGTGAGAAACTTGCAAATAGTGTGGATCCATCCAGCCTCACAATTGTTGTCAGCAATGAGCACTTCAAAAATGTCACCTATATGTGTGACTAACTTTAATGGGAGTGTCACTAATATTTACTTATTCTTGCAGATTTAGATCCCATTTTAGAAGCAATAGAAGTGTGAGCACTAAAATATTTCCATCATCCACAGCACTAAAAAAGGTCATTAACAACTTGTAAAAGGAAAAGTTTAGTTTTCTGTTATAGGGGCAGTAAGTAACAACTTGTAAAAAGGCAATTTTGATTTTGTGATGGGGCAATAAGTAACAACTTGTGAAAGGAAAAGTTCAGTTTTCTGTTATAGAGGCAGAAGTAACAACTTGTAGAAAGGCAATTTCAATTTTGTAATAGGGGCAGTGAGTAACAACTTGAAAAAAACGGCAATTTTGATTTTGTGATAGGGGCAATAAGTAAAACTTGTAAAAGCAATTTCGATTTTGTGACAGAGGCACTAAGTAACAACTTGTAAAAGGGCAATAAGCTTACTACAAAGATTGTGGTGATTTAGGTTAGATGCTAACAGAGATGAAAACAAAATTTGGACATAAATGATAGATTAGACCTGGAAGGTCATTAGGGTCAAAATTTTGTAATAGGCTATTTAAAAGAAGCTTTAAAATGCCCTTTTAAAAAAAACATGATGAGAAAATGCCATTAGAAGGGGAAATATTTACTGTCAGAGCAGGAAATAATGCATGTGAACACTCAAACAGCAATGATGTTGGAATAAGGTCACAAATTTGGGGCATCTTTTTTCTTGGATTGATCATGAAAAACATCCAGATACTGTTTAAATGTGATATTTGCTGAAACTCTATATCATATATATGGACAAGTAAAGTGAATAAAATAAAATAAAGTAGCATTCAAGCAAAACTATTATTTAGAAAGCAGGCTCAATCACCACATCATTAAAATTTTCTCTTCCTTTATATACTGTAATTCACTATTCTACTAGTAAGTGCCATCACTAAGCATCATCAGTGATTGGGAGAATTTTGGGTAATTACATAATCAGTAACATTTATCTGAATTTATAAAATGGAATTAAATTTCCTACTTTGTGATGAGGATAATGTCTAGTTAGTAATGTAGGGGCCGCTTCCAGCTTCCGTGCTTGGGGAGGGGGAATAAGGTGCCTTCTTGCTGCATGCGTCCATTGCAAAGCATGTCTGGCCGGCAAAGGCAGACTCCAAACCCGATAGTCGGTGGGCTGGAGTTGTGGTTGTTGTTCCTGGTGGTGGCGTTGTTGGTGTTGTAGCCATTCCTGATGTTTTAGTGAGGAGGGGTGTCTTACAGAGCCCAGGCTAGTAGCACACCAGGTCTATACCTAATGTGTACGTGTGCCCGGATTGTTCAACCCTCCCTACCTCCTCACTGGTGGGGTTGTCATTGTTGTCGTGGCTGTCCCTGGTGTCCGATGGGATGTCTGAAGTTGGGCATTGGTGGCCAGTATATAAGGTCGAGCAACAACTGATCATATCAGCCATTGGGTAGTTAAAAAATCCCCAAGAGAGGTACTGTTGCTCGTAGTACGGCCATTGTTGTTGTTGACGTTGATATCTGCATTCTTGTTGCAGTTGTTGTGGGTGCTGTTGTTGCTTCCAAATATGTTGTGGTGGGTGCTGTCTTTTCTTTCTTTGGCCCTGTCTAGTCTTTATGCAAGTGTAATTTATAACAAAACAAACTTTTACTTTAAACTGTCACTTGACAAGTCCTTCATGAGGGAGATTATGAACCACTTCAATGGTCTCTCTCTTAAATATTGTAGGTCAAATACTCATCTCTCTCTCTCTCTCTTATATATATATATACACATTCATTCCCAGCAAAATCATATTAACAACTTGTGCATTTTTAAAATGAAAGACAAAAAGCAAAAAGTATTAGTTGATTTATTTTATAAACCACATGTAACAAATATGCATATAGCAGCAGATACCACACAGCTTTCTGTAATAAATTATGCACACACAAGAAAATAATTTTACCCTTTATTTTTTGTTTAAAACAATAATAAATAAATACTTTTTCCAAAATATGCAATAATTTCTTTTTAAAATCTTGCATAATTTATATTCAGAATTTATACCTGCGCAATTTATAATTTTCTTTTAAGTACTACAGGCATATATGGCTATTTGATAACAGAATACTGGATAATGGTGCATGGTCGTGATTACAAAATCTTGACAATGAGTAAAAAAGAAATCATTTTTATGATCAGATGTGTAAACATTAAGCACATGAAATAAATGACATTTTTAGAACACAAAAAAATAAAAGTTTATATTAATCTATTTTGAACCTCTAAATACATCACACGCATTAACAATCAAACAAAGAAAATTTAATTAAATAAAAACAAGTGAACAATAGGTTAAGTGCTGAACAAATCATGGCAAAAACTGTGGCTAGCTGAATGAGAGATGCTAGTTAAAATACTATGGATATGTTACAGATTGGGAACAGAGATGTAATTAGATAACAAATGAAAAAAGTTTAACAAATAGCTTGATATGCCTCAGAAATAAAAGAAAATTATCCATACAAAAATTTTCAATTTAATTAATGGAATTGTGCTTGATCATGAAATGTCTTATAAATCAGAGCTTACATTTTGGCACTACTATAATAAAAATTTAGTCAACACTTGTTCCACTGTCCTGATGCAAAACATATTACAATGAAATTGGAGGCAGGCATCATGTGTATATATATAAAATAAATGACAACCATACTACAAATATGTATAAAAACGCACTAAAAACGTAGATCTTTAACTTTGTATAAATTATGAAAAAATATGATAGTAATAAAAATACATCATAATATGTATCTTATCTTTTATATCTCAATGCAACATGAAATTTCATAACACTTTACTGGTAAACAAAAACAAATGCAAAAGTAAATGTTCAGACTTAATCAGGACAATAGTTATTAAAAACAATGTCCGAAGTCATAGCATTGTGCACATACAGCAAGCAAAGATTTTATTAGTTTAGACAAATTGAGAAATCTAAACACTTTACAAAGAACAGAAATCCAAATTAAGGAGATGATGTAACATATGGGAAGCTCCAAAGATTATATAACTGGGGTTTAGGAGAGTGAACCACATATTATCATTAGGTCTCATGGCCACCTAGTTTTAAATATAACTACATATTGTTTAATAGGTGCAAACAATTATATTTTAAATAAAATATAACTACACAATTAACAACTAATGAAGTAAACAAATATAAATCTAACCAGCTTAATGAATATATTCTTTTTTTAATACTGTAAATTTCTCTTCACCTGGTTAGGAGCCTACATCAAGTGATATGTAGAGTGGGATCTATGAAATCAATTATATATTAGTTCTTGGTACAGTGAAATGTACTGTAAGACTACTTAGATTTATACCTTTCTGTCTCTAAAAGATGAATTCTCATTAAATATATGTAAGTTGCCTGTTTAACCATCTAAATTTATATTTTTCTGTCTCTAGCAGGTGAATTCCCATAAATATTGCAAAACCAGTTGCTATTAAATCTCTAGATTTAAATTTTCATATTTTTAGCAGGTGAACTCCATTAAATATTTACTATTTGGTTGAAGTCAGTTCTATTAATTAACAGAACTGCCAATCAGTTTGCCAAACACTCTTTAGCAGTTCATAAAGTTCTCATTACTGGTAAGTTGTTCGTGACCGTGCATTCTGTACTTCTGTTTCGAAGACTATGCATAAATATGCAATGCTTGTACCTTCAGTTACTAAGGGCCATTCATGATTTTATGTCCCTTGTATCTCCAGTTACTAAGGGCCATTCATGATTTTATATCCCTTGTACCTCTAGTTACTAAGGGCCATCCATGATTATGTGCTCCTTATATTTCCAGTTACTAAATGTCATTCATAATTTAAATTTCTATATTTACTAGCAGGTGAAATTCATATAATTAAACAGTCATAATTGTAAATTTTGAGAAGCATTAATTTTGACAAATTATGCATTTTTTAAATCATACTAATTATATATAATATGCATAAACAATCAAACTTGCTAGGGTCCATGTTCTTTATCTTGAATCTATAAAAATTAGAACATAAATATATATATTTTATTAAGCCAAATTAGATGTACATGGTTATGTTCTAGCGATAAATAAATCTAGAAGATAACTCTAATAAAATTCAGATGAACTTCAACACACACACGTTTTATTTACTGATGAATAAAAATAATTAAAAAATTAAAATGAATTAACATAAATTATAAATAAATGAAATCTATAATTCAGGAAGCATTATATTCAAAGATGAATTTGCTAAGAAAACAACTATATGTAACAACTTTTCTAGCTGAGAAGGGAGAAAAAACTAGCATGCTAGTTATGTTCAGTCAAAAAGTAATGACAGTATTAAAAATGATTTAATTTTGAAACTTTTATCAAGACTGCTTTCAAGATGTCTATAACTTAATTCTACAGTAACCATAGAAAGCAAATTTGATACACTGGTTTATTACTGATCATTATGGTCATTTAATGTCTGTTTTCAGTTACAAATTTGCTTATATTAGTAGCCATGCTAATATGAATACAAATAGTTCAATTTCACAAGCATTTATAATACATGGTATAAATCTGTAATTGGGTTTCAGTATAGCATTCACTTTAAAGCTAGACACTATAGTGAAATCTGCTCCACACGAAAAATAAGCTGTAAAAAAATGTCATAAGTAGTATTCTACAATGGCATCTTAATTCAGAAATGTTAGCAGCAGTATTCTAATGTGACATCTTAAATCAGAAAATTAGATTTTAAAAAACAATCAGAATATAATCAATAACAGAGAGGAAATGGAAGCATTATCTCTCTCCCCCTTTCACTTCTGTACTTCTGTTGGGAAGTGGATGACTACTTTATGATGAATAAAAGAAAGAAACATTGAGTACATGAAATTTGTTTGAATATTATCTGATTTTTTACAACAAAGAATTGCCTGGTAATCAACTGAAGTCAACAATTTGTTTAGAAATTACAATCATTTAGTTTTCCTCACTCCATCACATCAAAGGATGCAAATGATGTCATTAACAAAACCTGAAGATGGATTTTTATAAATAGATACTTTAAAAAATGTAACAAACTAATTCTCAAATTTTTGAGAAAGAGTTCTGACACAAGCTTTATGCTATATGAGTGTGTGTGTGTGTGTGGGGGGGGGGGGGGGGGCGGGGGGCGGGAGAGAAGAATATATCAATACATTCCCACCAAATAAGGCCATAAATGAGGGTTTTTTTAATTCACAGATTAAATGTTTTTTTCAAAATTTAAAATAAGTTAATGATTGTTCTCTCAAATGTTAGTGGTTTCTCAATATTTGACTATAACTTCAAAAGTTGAAAGAATTTATCTAACTACATGTACTTCACTTCACCTGTTTGGCATTTATAAATGTTAAATGGGTGCAATCTCCCACTGCTTAGGAAAATTCACAGCCAGTATTACATAATGTTCTTACTTCTACAACAAATACAAATTATATAATGAAATAAATGTACAAAAGAATCTATTATTAAAGTCTGCAATTAAATTATGCTCTAAACATTTTTACTCATTTGTTCAATTTTTAGTAAACAGTTTTTTTAAAAACAATATCTGACTTGTTCAGGGTAAAATGGCATAAAACTTGCAAACTTTTGGCTCAGTATTTCAATATCTGTTAAACTTAAACCAAGACCATCTGTTTGTAGCCATTCTACATCTTCTTACTTTGTCCTTTTCGTATCTGTTACAAACTACAGGAGGTTTTTCATGAATTTAATTTTATATTACAGAGTTTTGTTGCATTATTATTTATAAAATGCAATTGCTCTGTAAAGCTGCTTTCAATTTTATGCCATGCTAGCTCTGTGTGCTGTGCTTACATAACTTCTGCCTGCATCACTTTATGCCATTACCCTCAGAAATGTATTTATGTCATAAATTTTGCACTACCTGTAATTCTGAACAAAAACTGTAGAAGATGCCATTAGAGCAAGTGTTCCTTACATATGAGTAAGTCCTCAAGATATTCAATGTCAGAGTATGTTCTGTGTCATTAAATTATGAGAAATATTCGGTGATTCTGGAGAAGTGTTTAATGAAAGCTTGTGACAGAAGTTGACAATTGCTTAAAAGACCAGTACTTTTTTTGTTTAAAATTTCATTTGAGCAGTTTTCTTAAGACAGCAGCAGTATAGTACACAGATCATTTGGACAAATAGACTCACAATAAATAAAAATAAAAAAATTAAATCATTAATATATACATATATATATATTATTTTATATACACAAATAAGCACAAACAAAAATTACCTTAGAATCTTTTTCCCTTGGAAGTTTTGACATCAACCTACTCAGCATGGAGTTAGGGTATTTTGCATTAAATGTGCAAATCAAAAACGGAGACAAGCAAGCAACAATCTACTTCTATTTACCACTATTCTTGTCATGGATTTTGAAGATAATGGTTTTAGAGTAAAATTTAAAAAATCCTTGTAATGTGAACAGCAAATTAAATAGATATAACATGAAAATGGCAGTCAAAAAATATTTTCTGACAGTTTTATTACAGAACAAAATCCCTTCAAAAGATCTCTACAATTAATTTCACACTGTTAATATAATTAATGCATAAATAGTAATTTGTCATCTATTAGTCAGGTAAGGTAAGTGTACTAAGTATCTTAAGTGTACTGTGAACAATTTCAAATTAAATTTCACTTCAAAATTACTGATTTTTAAATACTTAAAATAATAACAAAATATCAGTTTAAATGCAAACAATAGTTTTATTATGCAGTTTACTAAGCATCTGATATTCTGGTGAGGAAACCTGAAGCAACTCATCAAAATATACCATCTAAATATTCCTATCAGCATGCCATGGACATGAAAGTAATGGAAACTATTTGCCAGCAGAATGCCTTTTAATTTCTTTTAAAATACGAAGGACGACCCAGTACATTATTCACAACCATTACAAGCTTCAAAGGGAATGAACAGATTTCTTTTTTAAATTAATTAAAGGACTATATTTAAGAACCAATTGTCAGTTTCAATACCTTTACTAAGATAAAAGTAAGTATTCACCATCAAGGTCTGATTTGTATAGTACATGACAATAAATATCTTGTACTTTCATGCATAAAGTACATACAAAAATCATAGTTAATGTCTGCTTTTCTCCTATTGTATACAAACAAATATACACAACATTTATTGCTAATCTAATTCACCAAACAGTTAATACCTTATCTTCCTTAACAGTACAACTTTCACACAGAATGAAAAGTACAGCACAAAGTTTTGTAAAGTGCAATAGCCACAATATATTTTTCGAACTGCAAAATTCTTGCTATCTCTTTAAATCCTTAAGATATTGCCTAAGCCTTAAATCTTTTCTTCAATAACTTGGACAAAAATGTTGAATAGCAAAACCTGAATATTTTTCTTTCTAGGACTGCAACAATAGTTATTTTGTCAATTGCAGGAACAAATGTCAATGGTATGCCATTCCATTCATTCAGCTGATGCAAAATTTGTGAAAAAAAGAAAATATATGAATAGAGATTAACGAATACCGCCCACAAGTAGTTTAAAAATAACAGCTGAATTATGTGGAGACAACTGTATAACAGTTCACTCAATAAGTGGACAAAAAGAAATTGATCTTCTGTCTCAAACAACTTGAATACAAATCTGCAATAACTTCACACAAATCATACACCACAAAACATACATATAAAGATACCACTTATATGTCTATCACACTTTGCATTGAGGATTTTGCTGACATGCAGCTTTGGAAAGGCAATCAAGTGGAAAAGAAAACTAAAATAAAACAAGGGTCACAAAGTGGTATTTGAAGTGGATGTTGGAGGTTGAACATGTGGGAGGACGCTGTCAAAATGTTTCTTGGCCTCACTGGACAGCTTTCTAGCTTCATTTGAAAACTTTAATGCCTCACTTGTTAGGTCATGGGCTTCAGATTTTAATCTGTCTATCACCCACTCCATAGCCTGGCGACCCTGCGAAAATTAAAATAAAATTAACTCATATGCTGACACTTAAGGTGAATAAAAGATGTTTTTAATAAGAAAAATAAGCAACTGCTTATTTCTTAAATATTTCTTTCTGATCATTTTTATTTACTTTAGTATATGATTTCTAAATATTATATTCAAAATCACTACCAAGACAAATGTCTCTAAAAGCATTGATATAAGCAATGGTTTTTAATTGAATATCCTAGAGAAATTGAAATTAAATTAAAACTATAATTACAGATTTCTAAAACATAGCTAAATTCTACCTTATTGGCATTTTTTGAAATGCTCTCTGTCATAATGGCCTCCATTTTGCTGCATAATGGCACTCCTTGTACAGACACCACCGCTTCTTGTCTTAGTTGTGTTCTGAGCAGAATAATAATAATAACAATATGCTCTGAAAAATGAGTCAATTTTGAAATCAGTTCTGATATGGTTTTAATCAGGAGCAAGTTTTGTCAGTGTTACCGTTTATTCAAAACATATATTTGTAAATCTATTTCTGTTAATGCTTCATTATGTAAATACACTTTTTTCTTTTGTTGTTAATTCATGTGATTTTGTTTCATTACATTATCTTTAGGGTTTTGCAAAAATCTGTCTTGAAAAAATTTTTCAGTGTATTTTATCTGTAAATATTGCAAAATGTCAGGACTTTATAAGTACTCTAAAACTCATCATTATTATTAATGATATTGGGTCTTAAATCATACTAATGAATAACAATAAATTAAGAGAACTCAACCTGATTATATAATACTTACTTATTTCTGTCTTCTGGGTGAGGAGAGTACACAAGTACTTCATCAACTGTCACCACATTGCAGAAAGTAAGCTGTAAATAAGAATTTACAACATGAAAAACTTTACTTCATCATCTGTCACCACACTACAGAATGTTATTATAAAAAAGAATTTAATACAAGAAAAATATTTTCTATAAGATCTCTTTAGTCTTTATCCTAATGAAGGCTTACTTTGCCATGTTATATTAAAATTAATACAAACAGAACAACCTGGAATTACTTGGAGAGGAAATATGGTTACCAATAATAACCAAATCAAAAAGAGCAACTTTACAGATGAACATATGAAACATCAGTCAGTGCTAAACAAACAAAATCTCAACATATATACATAAAACCTTTAAACTTTTTCTTTTTAATGCCTCATTTATTACCAATTAATCATTTTTAATTCCAATTTGATAATTTATAACTTTCTCATATTTAAAAATGTTTTTTCCCCTTTAATCCCCAAAAAACTTTTAGATTTGATATATACTAATATAGTTAAAATGATAAAGTGGTTATATTATTCAAATGTATATATAACTTGAATGTAACCAATATTATTAGAAATAGAATTATAACAACAAATTCTGATATTGTGAGTGTACTTGTATTCATATAATTCCAATTAACTTTTAAGAAAATGTAGATTCACAATTAAACAGGTTAAACAAAGTAAGAATTTAAAATGTGCACTGTAAACTAAAGTATTACCTGGGTCTTTTATTAAATTCATTCAGTTTAATATAATTAAAATTTAAGCTTTTTTTAAAATATAAACTAATTAAGTCAACTGCATTCCAATTTATACTTTAAAAAATAATTTGAAAAAATTGTGCAGATTCTTTTACTATTTGGTAGTCCCAAACAATTTTAAAAATTGGATTCAAGATAAAACAAATGTGTTTACTTAATAGTATTTGATAAAAAAGGTGCATGCACATTTCTAAGGGAAAACCTCAAATAGTTTATGAAATATTGTCATTTGAATATACAAGTTAATCATCATCACTTTATGAAATGAATAAATGTTCATTTTTTTTTACAACCTGTAAAAATTAAAAAACTTCAGTCATGAAACGGCAAAGTTAACATTATAAGGGTACATTCTAAATGATAATAATGCAAATCTTTAAAGAAAATATATTATATTTTACAAACTGTGTTCAAGCAAAGCTCTTCATTACAAAAATATGCATGTAACATATTATAAAGTACACATTCACGACAAAATAATAATTAATATTCAAATAATTGGCTTAAAACTTATTCTTTTTGCATTTAAAACAATAAAAGTACCAAGGTGTTTAGCCCTTTTTTCCTCCAGAGACACTAATCTAAAAGTCAATAGTATATTTATTGACTCAAACATCATTAAACAAGCAATTCAACACATTTGGACTAAAGATTTAAAAAAATTAAGATACAAATTGTAAAATGCCATATCTCTAGAACTATATATCTATCTACTAGACATAGTTCAATACAGTTACATGTTTTAAAATTAAAGCTATTGAGTTATAAATAATATATTTTAATCACAACATAATTATAAAAACAACCGTAAACTGTTACTTATATGTGTAATTCATAATTGGGTATAAAATCAGCATACATATAGAAAATCAAGCAAATTGCAGAGATACAAGTTTGATCACTTTAAAATATTTAAATAATTTTGTAAAAATGTTATACAATAACATATGCACAAAAAATAAAATAGTATGAATAAAATTATTTCAAATAGACTGTGTACAAATTCCACCTTTTTTTAAATAAACACAGTTATGGTTCACATATCAAAATTATCAGTAAACTATAGTCTATAGTCTATCTATATCAGTACATGTATAGAGATAATTTCTGTTTAATCACATATTGTTACATTTTTCATTTTACTGTACAAAATTTTTATTTACAAAGAAAATTAAAACGGATAAATGATCACTATCTTAGAAACTATACAGAGCATAGTTATGTGACACCTATTAAAATGATCAGCAGGAAGTTATCCATTTATCTAAAGACAGATCAGTTATCTATGTTTTATATGAATTAATATTTTTACAATAGAAACTTTCTTTAAAAATCTATAAAACTGTATACTGTAGTTGGCATTCTTTATGTATAATTCATAGATATAAAAACATGCTCAACACATACTATTATTAATTATAACAAAATAATAAGTAATACATATCTTTATGTTTTGAAAGTTTTGTGACAAGTAAATTAAAGCATTGATATATAACGAAAATATGTATGGATAACTTTATTGCTAAAACTCTAACCACGTTTACATGCATTAAGTACACACTAGTGACAAGATATTTAATATAATAATAAAGTACACTATAAATATAATTTAATTCTGTGATATTTATTTCCAACAATGAATATGCATAACACAGATTCAAATATTAAATTATTAATCACAATACATATTTTTATAAATAGAAAATTCTTCATTTAATGCACTATAGTCAACAGCTGTCCAGTTTCTTCTGTTGGTTGTCTCCATTGTTAAACCCCATTAAAAAAAAAATTGGCATCCACAGTCCATGTTATCACTCCACTTAAAAATATTCTTATTTCTATACTGTTCCATAAATATTATCTATCTGCACTGTTTGTACTGCGAACTTCTAATTCCTCACCAATGAAAAATCCTACTACAATTATTAGGCCTAATTAAATAATGTGAGTCAATGTTGCTCTTTCACAAGCTACAGCTGCATCAGAAACCATATATATATAAAACAAAGTAGAGAAATAATAGATAAGTGAAAAAGAAAGTAGACTTCTAAACTTACATTTCTTGTTCTGAGAGTGAAAGATTTGTGTCTTGGGTCCACTTCAGAGTGCTCACTAGCATAGCAGGTTCGGTCTATCCCTATCATCTGAAATAACAAATAATACTGCATAATATAGATAACTTCTGAAGAAATAATAAAATTGTATTGCATAACAAATCTGGTATATTCCTATCATCTGAAATAACAAATTGTACTTTATAATAGGTTAGGTCTACTCCTCTCATCTGAAATAACAAATAATACTGCCTAATACTAGTAATAGGTTTGGTCTATTCCTATCAACTTATCAAGTGAAATAACAAATTGTGTGGCATAAAAGGTTCTATCTATTCCTATTATGCGAAATAACAAAATATTATATACTGTGCATAAGTGCATATTAAAATTAATACTCCAAATATGAGCAATAGCATCAATTTTTAAAATTACTAAAATAATTTCACTAGTTTTCTTTCAAATTAAATAAATACAGAATATTACTGCAATTACTTCAATAAATTCTTTCAAGTGACATCAGCAAAAGCTTGTTTTACTGTTAAGGTATACTTTAAAGAAGGGGTGTGCAACAGGCGACCCGCAGGCCACAACCCGACCCACCAGTGTGGTCCTCGCTGTTTTTATTTTTTGCAGTTTCAATTTCTTTTTTCGTAGCCATAAGACAGATTTTACATTATTCAAAACTACCATACAAAATGTCAAGATCAGGGACGTCACATTTTTTACTCTCGAGCGAGTATGCTATAGCAGCTACACGAAGTTTTGAAGAGCTTTTAAAAGTTACTCATTTATGTTGGTGATTGCTGGTAAGTTTTTAATAAAATTTATAATTTTATTTTGAAATGGTAACCCAATGCTGTGTGCATTAAAAAGTATTTGCGTGGGTGATAATACAAGTGGTTGTCTGATCGTAGCTATGATGTTGTTTATATTCAACAGAGCTTATCAATGTATTTAAACCTCCATCGGCCTCAGAGTTAACACTGATTTATCAGTTATTTTGTTGTATTTTGGACATTTATCATGCTCATGTCAAATAAACACTGAACAAAACCATATAACATTAAATACTCACCTGTTTAACCAAGAACAGCCATGAAATTAGTCAGCCCTACAGCAGATATACAGTGTAATTAGACAAATATTACTACGAAGGGAAGTGCTAACAAATTTTAAAATAAATTTGTTCTGAATGCTTAAAAAAGTTAAATTTAATTTCAGACTCAGAGTCAAAATGGCAAATTTGCTAATTATACCCTGGCACAGTATCAGCTAATTACTCTCTGAGCCCTTCCCTTTTGCCTTTGTGATAATTCAAACTGTTTTAATATTTTTCAAATTTTATGCAGATGAAGACGTTTGCTGCTAAAAACCAGAAAATTGATGACGAGGGAAGAATATTCAACAATGAATGGAGCAACAAATATTTTGTAGCTCATCACAACCAAGGTGCTATATTGTAATCTGCCAAACTACAATAGCCATAATGAAGGAATACAACATCATTATACAATGAAACATTCAACAGTATATGATACATTGGTAGGTCAAGCTCGAGTGGACAAACTAGAACAGATGACCAAGTCAATTAAGAAGCAATGAACTTGTAACAAAGCTTAGCTTCAAAATCTGTGAATCAATCACAGAAAATGGGAAAACCTTCACTGATGGAGAATTCATAAAAAGTTGCTTGAGCATATTTACCTGATATTGCATGTCCTGAAAAGAAACATTTATTGTAGCAAATCAGTCTGTCTTGTTTTACTGTGTCAGTGTCACGCAGGATAAATCAACTTATAGAAAATACTGAAGAAACTTTAAAAAAGAGGATAAACAGACGTGCAGCATATAGTTTGGCTTCTGATGAAAGCACATATATACATGACACTGCACAATTGGTTGTATTTGTACGAGGAGTTACTGACAATTTTGAAATCACTGAAGAATTTTTGGACATAGCCAGTATCATACTCATAGTATCAAGTATGTCTTCAACAACCACTGGACAAGACATTAGTCATTAGTGAACAAGTCCTGAAGTTGATGGAGAAGTTTCAACTGGACCCTTCTAAACAGTGTGAAACTGTGTGGCCTGACAACTGATGGAGCCCCCTCATGACAGGTAGAACCTATGGATTCACCAGGAAATTTTTTGATACCATCGGTTCATATGGAGTTGTGGTGAATCACTGCATCATAGTTCATACACCAGGAAAGCTTGTGCACAAAAGTACTTGGATTTACAGATGTTATGAAAGATATTGTTCAATGTGTGAACTACATTTGTGCTCAAGGACTGAATCATCGACAATTTAAGGTCTTTTTATGAGAACTTGACTCTGATTATCCTGATGATGTGTACTTCTCTGCAGTGCGTTGGCTCAGTAGAGCTGCAACTTTGAAAATATTTTGGAATCTAAGAAAGGAGACCAAATCATTCATGATAAATAAACAACAAGATGTTGCTTATTTAAGTGATGATGACTGGTTAAATAAATGATATTGCTTTCCTAACTGAGATCACACAACATCTTTCAGATTTAAATGTTAAGCTGCAAGGCAAAAGTCAGTTGGTGAACAAGATGTTTGAACAATTTTGTTCCTTTGAAAAGAAACTACAACTTTTTCAGACTCAGCTGAGTAGAACAGCACTCATTCATTTTTCCAGTCTAGATATCAGAAAGCAGAAATGCCAGATTTGGATTGTTTCAAACAAGCTAAAAGTATTGGCAAGTTGAATTTACAAGCAGATTTGCTAATTTCAGGAAATGTGAAACTGAGTTCAAGCTGTTTTCTCAGTCATTTGACATGGCACCCAAGGCCAGTCCTGATTGCTAACTAATTGAGCTGATAGATTTGCAGTCTGAAATAGACTTGAGATAAGCATAAGATTGCAATGACGGTAACTTTCTACAAAAACTATTTAAGTGGAAAGCATCCACATTTGGAGCAACATGCCAGTAAAATGACAACATTTTTTGGCAGCACATATTGTTGTGAGCAAGTTCTTCTCAAGAATGACATTTACTAAAAACAGATACCGTAGTCAGCTCACAGATGAACATCTGACCAATCAGCTTCAAGTTGCCACCCTTCAGCCAGAGCAAACATAGGTAAGTTGTGCAAAAACACACAATACCAAGTTTCCCATTAATAAAAGTAAACTTAATTTTATTTGTCTTTATTGTTTAAAAATGTATTCACAATGTATTCATAACTCAATAACCTAGCTATGATTAAATTACATATTTTTTATGGTTACTGGCCCTAATTGTTGTTCCATTGTTTGAAAATAGCCCATCAATGAAAAATGTTGCACACCCCTGCTTTAAAAGGATTATGCCTATAGAAAACCTTGATTTACAACATATAAATAAACTACCAATGTTTGTAGATTTGCAGACAATAGTAAAACCAGATTTTTTAAAAAACCCAGCATACAAATTTTTCTTTCTCTTCCACTAACAGCGAAATAGCACTTTAAAACTAGAGTCAGATCCAAAGAAAATTTGTTCCTGGTGTATACTCACATACCTTCTTTAATGAATTAGCAAAATGTTATAGTTTAGAGCATAATAACAAAGTACACTTTATAAAAATTCACTTATCCACTTACTATTTGGTAGATATTTGAAAAATAATTTTCAATATTTATTTGATTGTGCTTCTGTGTATGAGTGTGCATGTATAAAATAAACAATAAAATGACAAAAATTCAAAGTCAGCAAATATTTACATAATAATACCTTCTGTTCAAACAATTTTTGCAACATACTGAAAATTAATCTATCAATATCATGGTACACTCTTAGTCTTAGTTTATATGGGGGAAAAAACACTAGTTAAAGAATGCATAATAAAACAAAAGGATATTAAGTGTATGAATAAAGAAAAAGAATCCACAAAATTAAATTTTTTAAAAAGATAATGATATGAGTTCAAATTTTATTCAGATAAATTTATGCAGAAGAAAAAAGGCTCATTCTCTTGGTAAGAGTACCATAAAGGGTGGGTCCATTTGAAATGTATTTTCTTAAAAATAAAGCATTGAAATGTGTTTATATTCTATAAATTCAGAATTGATGTGAGAGATACATAAGATATTGTATGAATATGTGTTTATTTATTTTGTAATACAAATTCATTTTGTAAATGGCACCTCTTTTTGTTACATGGATGCATTTAGCCTTTTTCTTTCATTTTTATTGTTATAAATAATCCAACAAATTTACCGTATCAAGGTTTTCTTAAAAGCGATAATACATTAAAGCATTATTCAATATTCCTTTTATCTGCAAATGGTCAATTTTGTGAAGAAATAATATTTTTAAAAGGCACATTCTTTGTAATGCTTAGTTTCTACATAAATCAAATCCAAAACACTTATTCTTTTACCAATTCCACATGTCAGACAAAAACTCAATGTGCTTTTTAAATAGTTCATCACTGGAAGTATTCATATTCTAATGTTTTTCAAATTTATTCGTTATATTCAAAAATATTGAACATTAGGAAAAATAATTTGACTTCATTTCCTTTTTAATATGTTACAATAAATTTGTAAATGTAAAATAATGATGATAATATCACGAACTACTTCTTTCTTTTTTCAAAGGCACCATATTCCGGAAAGATAACTCTCATGTCATTTTGTCTTGGTGTTGTGAGTTTAAGTACCAAATAAGAAAAATAACTTTCATCTCCATTAAGATCACATTGCTGTAACAATAAAGGCAGAAAAAAATTTGGAATCATTAGCGTTTCAAAACAGCTAATATTTCTGATAATCTCAATATATTGTGATTAAACTGATTAACATTGTAAATAACATATATTTATGTATATATCCATGTGGTTTCTTTTGCATTTAAAGTTTCACATAGTTGTGTGTGTTTTAAACCTGAGCTAGTAAGGACAGAAAAACCTGTGAATTTACATTCAAGAATATAAACATCATGATAAAGCTTATTTATTAGTTTATATTTAAAAGTCATTAAATTTAAATAGATACTTTCTTTATTACTTAATAATGTCTTCATAGCATAATAACTTAGCCCATTTTATGTTTAGTTGAGAAAAATAGAGCTTATTCTATGATGGCTGATAATTTCCTAACTCAGAGACAAATAAGGTTTCTATGTTTTTAAGTTATAGTTTTATTACCCCATTTTAAATAAATATGTATCCAGATTAATTTAATAATTATATATAATTATAATTTAAGTGTCTTAAGAAAAATATATTCGTCCAGTTGGAACAGGTTTGCATTGCATCAGCAATTTCTAGCATATTCTCGACTGGAGTGTTTACTCCAACTCTGACACTTACAAAAATACCATCATAAGCCTAAGGACTGCCCAAGGTTGGGTCACCTACAATTTATATAACAATTAAGTCTAGAAATAGGGATAGGCAAATTTACTCACAAACTAAAGAAAATTGAGCTTTACCTTTGTAACCCAACTTGGTAATCCCCATGATGTGCTGAGCAATCGATGACTCCGAAGGATGCCTTCATCATCAATTTTACGTTCTACAACATCTAAACCAACTACAGCTGGATTATGGGGATTGGGATATTTGCGCCAAGCTGCTGTCACAACAGTTTCCCAAGGATGGCTAAAAAAAAGAACAAAACAGCAATAATATTAATAAAATAAAATTAACAACATAGTATCATTTGTAAAGTAATAAATAATTTAAGGTGATATACTTTGTGTTTATGCTAGACATTCATTATAGTATACCTTAAATAATGGTTCTAATAATCACAAACAGAAAACTAGTGATTATGTGAGCTCAACCAAGATGTTTAGACACTAAGATCAAATTACTCTATGTCTCTGTGCGCGTGCGTGCGTGCATGTGTAAGTGTGTGTGTGTTTCAATAAATAAATCTCTGATTTCATAAATCTTTCAGTGTTCTAAAAATAAAATGAAAAGGTGCTAAAGCATACAAAGTGATGATACCTTGATTGATAAATCATAAAGATTTATGGGCCATAAGGTCACCAGAATTTTTATTTATTTTAATAAGTTTTGAGAAGAATTTTTTAAAGAATTCATTTTCAAAATCAGTAAATCACTAAATGAGACACAATGCATTGACTTATCCAAATATAAAACTTAAAAGAGTACTAAACATGTTTTACATTTTAATTCTAACACATAATACATATTACAATTAAAAAATTAAGATATTTCTTTTTGTGTGTTTGTTTAGTTATTTGGTCTTTAAACTGACTTAGGTAGAGGAAAATAAGCATTTACAATACTCATATAAATTAGACAGAAAAATTAATATTTGCTGTCATTCATTTTGACTGATGTTTTAGCATCCATTATTATCTGACAAAACTGTACAAGTACGTGGTAAGAGTGTAAACTAAGGTAGCATTAGTTAGAATTAATGTTTAGAGAATGTTTAGTACACCCTATAATTGCATCTAATTGTGTGCAATGGTTGCACTTACTAGTAATACCACCCTTAACTTCCTTAAGTGTATTTTTATAATGAAACAAACTTTAAAATAGAACATAAAGATGAAGCAGAGTAGTTCCAATGCAACAAATATCATTAAATCTGAGTTAGATTTATGGTGTAATTTTATTACAGCTATTATATTTTTTATTACTATACTGGTGATATGAAATGTTAATGCCATGTTGAATAAATGTTGACATTTCTCACTGACTGTCTCCTTTTCATGAGTTAGTGAATACATAAGAATACTCTCTTGTAAATAAATCTATTCAGCTGTTTCATTTATTAAATGTATCTGAGTGTGTCTTCCCATATTTTGTCCTTGGTATCGTTGCAGCCTGAGAACACTAGTCACTAATGCTGACCTTACATTGATTCATCAATGTTGTAAAGTAACTAGTAAGACTAAGACTAGAGTCTCTGAAGAGTGAAATTTGAATTAAGTGCAAGAGATTTTTCTATATGATTCTAAAATCATCTGTTGATAGACATAATGAAAAACTTGCTTCCTTTCTCATCTTCAGTTATAAATTATTACCTTTCTTTAAAAAAAACAAAAAAAAAACAATAATAATAAACATTTGAAATTTAAAATAAATAGCAACTGAAAATTAGGGATTAGCAAAGACTGAAAAGTTTGTATTACAAAATATGCCACTTGTTGTTGTGTCATTAGAGATTATTAGCAATACATTATAATACTATACACATCCAAAAAAGGGAAATTCAGATTAATGGGGTAATTTTAAAGCAAATTGATCAACAAAATTGGTGACAAAACCAATCACTCCTCAGTATGAAAAAGGAATACAATAGTAATGAAATCATTTCAGTAAATGACTAGATGATAACGCAAAACCCCATTAACTCCTAGCTTTGAGTGTACCACTACAAAAGTACAATGACTTGTACTGTTGTAGTTGTACTAGTTCAGTAGTTGTAACTAAGAAAGTATTTTCAGTAACCAGCACAACAAAATGATTTACTCATTTACTAGCAAATAAAATCAGGTGCTGACCTTTTATTTTAAAAGTACATATTGAGAATTATATAAAATAATAATATTTTAAAAGAAAATAACTTGTATTTGTAACTAATTTTTAAAAGTTCTTATATTTGTAATCATCTTAATTTGACTCCATGCGGTTGAATCAATTCAATGAATGACGGCCGGTGTCAGTTCTCAATCTCAATTATCTTTAGGTAATGTTGGGTTATATTTAACGTTACCAGAAACACATGAAAAAAATTAAAAAGGCATACATACTCGAATGTATGTTCTGACGTCCAGATCTTCATGATGAGATGTTCAGATGTTTAATTAGAGTTGAGTTTTAAAGCAACCACGTTCTCTATACTATATGACGAAAGGCCCTTACAGCCCTCCCAACAAGTGACGTAAATCAAGGTCGAAAAGTTTTATGACATGAAAGGTTAACTGCACTTGATGACATCATTCATTCTTTCGTACGCACTCTAAATGTACGTTAATTTTACGTTAAAATAAATTTTACTAGGTACTAATAACATTTTAAATAACATTTTATTTGGTTTTGCGTTGTAGCCAACCTTATCATCCGGGTATTTTCTAGTCTATCACGTTTCTTCTCAGTAGAGTCCATAGTCCAAACGTGAATATTTATCTAAATTTAACTTATCTTTCCACAAGCTTTATTCATTTGATGTGGGGGGGGGGAATATATTTTATATGTTGTAGGCCTATATAAGAATTATTTTCCCTCACCCTTTGTGTCATTGTACTATATTGATCTTTTTATTTCTCTCTCACTTTTATTTCTCTCACTGTGCAGCTCACTAATCACTATGTCAAAAATAATACAACGCCTCCCTCTTTGTTCTTTAAACCAATTTTTAAAAAATACACATATATTTGGTCATTACATAGATCCTAAATTCTAGAATATGCCAATAGCTCTTAGTGTTGTTAAAGCTATGATTAGCACTACAAATGGAGGAATAATAGTAGGAAGAAAGCAATTCGTTGTTATTTTATGAAGCAACCAATCGTCGGGCGTTTATCATAGTTGGTTATGGCAACTTGAAACTATAGTAACATGTAATATGGCGCTTGAAAACAAGTCTTAACCACTAATGGTTTAGTTGACTAACAACCGCCAAGTAAGTAAATTTTTTACTATGTAGATACGTGGTGCTGATTTTATAAAAGACAAACATGTTTTTCGTGTAGAAAAAGGTAAATACCTTGTTTCTCAAAAATATATAACAGAAGCACAAATGTATCACATTTGAAAGCTTATTATTTCTCTGATATATTCTAATTTCTAGTTAATATTGTCCCGATGAAGGCTAATAGCCAGATCATTGACTTTTGAAATCGCTTTTGTATCGTATATAAAATTGTTTTGAATCATCTTACATTGATTTTTTTAATTTCTTTAAAATTCAGCATTTGTATTGTTGACATTGTTATTATTACTGTTAGTGTTAACGGAAGCTAATGAGATAATAATAAGTAAGTTCTCCGTTAGCATTAATCATGAGAATGTTGTTTATTTATTTGTTGTTTTGTTTGCTGTCCATTTGAAAAATCCCATAGACTCAAAACAAATCACAGAGACACCTACGTTGTTGATTACTAAAGTCAACGTTTGTGACATCAAAGCATGCGGATACACGAGCAATTCTAACTCTTGAAACACTAAGGGTTATGTATACTAAGACAATAGTAAGAGAGATCAGTGAATGAAAAATTGAATAGATTTTCAAGGGAGTGTGGCAGCAGATGTTTCATTACTCAAGCAAAGATGCAGAAACGTCAACACATAAATATTTGATTCAGCTGGGCATTGACATTTTGCATCATATCTATAATATATGAATAAAATTAACAAATATTATTTTACAAGCATAATTACTAAGTGGTTTGTAATTTGATCAATTTTTCTTTTCTGTCAGACAGACAATGCCAGCTAGATGCTTAATCACACTTGATAATGTCTACAAAGATGCAGAAACGTCAACACATAAATATTTGATTCAGCTGGGCATTGACATTTTGCATCATATCTATAATATATGAATAAAATTAACAAATATTATTTTACAAGCATAATTACTAAGTGGTTTGTAATTTGATCAATTTTTCTTTTCTGTCAGACAGACAATGCCAGCTAGATGCTTAATCACACTTGATAATGTCTACAAAAGATTAAACAAAACAATTATTTATTTAGTCTTAACTTGTATTTAATAGGTATAATCACAATTTAATCCCCCAAAGTATATTGGTATTTCCTGCAGAGCCCTGAAAAGTTTGAGCCTAAATAAATATTGCTCTTTTACAAAATCATTACTTTGATATATGTTAATGACACATTTAAACAGTCTCATAATAAGTAAAATCACAGGTAAGCAACTGATGCTACATAAATGAAATTGTTGTTAGATACAAATATAAGAATTTTGTTCATTAAAAAAACCACTATATTTAAATTTTCTTTGAACTGTTTATAATCACTTTTTTTGCTTTCACTTTGATATACTGTCTGTATACATTTTATTTGTCTGATAGATTTGTAACCTACAGCAATTATAAGTTTCAGTGTTATGGTTTTATTTAATTATCTTAAATTTAATTAAATTGAACTTTAAATTCTTTATTATAATACATATTTTCTAAGTGGTATTTATGACCTTTTCATATAACTTATAAATCACATAATATTGTCTTTTAATTTAAAACTAATTTTGCTCTTGTTGTATTGAATTTCAGAATGCCTTTGGGACCTTTTGGAGAGGTTGTGGGTACCACAGGCACTTTGGAAACCCTTGGTGAGGAAGCACAAAATTACAAAACAAAAGTTGTGGCCCCAAGGAATCCAAAGATAGTTCGCACAGATGACGATCAGCATAAGGTAAATTGTCAGCATTCATTTTTAATTTAATAGTAATCACATTTCAAATTAGTATTAAGCTTCAAAATTGCTTGAGGTATCTTACATCTAATACCTAAAGTTTGGAGGTAAATCATTAACTAAAAATATCTTCTTTAGTTTTGAAAATTTTGTAAATATTTTCACAAACATAAACTAATGTCAATTTGTTTGGCATTTCAATTAGCTGATTATTTAGCTTATGTTTTACTTATTATGAAGAAGACTTATTATGAAGAAGTGAAGCAGTGATGCTTATTTTCTTACAAATGTTGAAAGCCCTGTGTATTCAGTAAAATAACAGTTATACTCTTCACGTTTTGTATAAAGTCAACATATTGATTATAAATTATACCCCTTTCTTTTGGACTAGAACACACACACACACACACCCCATATATGCACACAAGTGCAAACACATATGCTTACATGGGTAAAAATTTAAATACAAATATATATTACATTATTTTAATAATCACTTGTACAGATATTTGTAATGCCATTCTAAATTGTAAATGTAGCATTTATTAAAAAACATATATATTACTGTGATTCAGATATAATTTAAAGAAAAACTATAAATAGTAGAAATCAAAATTTACAATTAATGGGAACAACACCAGCAGAAAGGGTATGAAAATATAATTCTTTAACTACGAATGAGATTTAGAAAATATTACATGAGTATATTGATAAAAATTATTAAAATTCACTGGCAGCATACACAAAAACAAATTCATTTCATCAAAAGCTTGATCCTGATAAAATTCAAAACCAAATATATAAATGTTTGAATTATTCATATATTATAGTCATAATAATTAATAATTTTTAGATATAATATTCATAATAATTATTCAGTTTAATTTTGCAGCAATATATATATGTATATATAATGATTTTGATATATGGGAAAATCATTAGCAAGATCAGTTAGCTGGTAAAATAGTATATTCTACAAATTCTTCAAAGAATTTTGTTAAAATTATGTCCATATAAAGAAAAATTTATACTCCTTTTCAGTTTTACTTTTTAATCTTGTGTAACAGGAAGATGAACAAGCAATCCAAAAAGTGAGAAAAAATAAACCTTGTCCACTGCTTATCAGAGATACCAAACCAGAACCACTGGTATAATTCAGTAAATAAACTTTGGCATGGAGTTCACTTCATACAATTCAATAAATAATTTTGGCATGGAGTTCAGTTTGTATGATTTGATAAATAATTTTGGTATGGAGTTCACTTTGTACAATTTGGTAAATAATTTTGGCTAATAGTTCATTCTGTTTAATTTGTTTAATAATTTTGGCATATTGTTCAGTTTGTACAGTTTGGTAAATAATTTTGGCATGGAGTCCACTTTGTAAAAGTTGGTAAATAAATTTGGTATGGAGCTCAGTTTTAAAAGTTGGTAAATAATATTTTGGTATGGAACTCATTTGTAAAAGTTGGTAAATAATTTTTGCATGAAATTCAGTTTGTAAAAGTTGGTAAATAATTTTGGCATAGACAAAAGAGTTCATTTGTATAATTTGATAAATAATTTTGGCTATAGTTAGTTCAGTTTGTACAATTGGTAAATAATTCTTGCATGATGTTCAATTTGCACAGTTTGGTATGTAATTTTGTCATTTAGTTCACTTTGTAAATGTTGGTAAATTATTTTGGCATGGAGTTCAGTTTGTAAAATTGTTAAATAATTTTGACATGGAGTTCAGTTTGTACAATTTAGTAAATAATTTTGGCATGGAGTTCAGTTTGTACAATTTGGTAAATAATTTTGGCATGGAGTTCACTTTGTACAATTTGGTAAATAATTTTGGTGTGGTATTCAGTTTGTAAAAGTTGGTAAATAATTTTGACATGGAGTTCAGTTTGTTAATTATTTGTTAATAAATAATTGAAGCATAGAGTTCAGTTTGTATAAGTTGGTAAACAATTTTGGTATAGACTAGAGTACACTTTGTAAAAGTTGATAGACAATTTTTTTGCATGAGATTCATTTTATCCAATTTTGTAGCTAATTTTGGTATGGAATTCATTTTGTAAAAATTGGTCAATAATTTTGACTTTGAATGTTGAGTGAAATAAAGGGATATGTTCAAATGTTTATTTTGATAGCCCATATTGATGAAATAAAGTTGAGTTTTCTTGATTTGTAATTTTATAATGTTTAATATTATTGTTATAATTTATGCATGTTTTCTTTCAATTTATCTTCTGCTGCAGGTACATACCTTTGTAACTTTTCCACCATCTCTGAAACCCCTCTATTTTTCAATAGTTGAACTAAACCAATTAAATATTAACTTTTTGAAAGATTAACTACAAATTAAAGTGCAGTAGAAATGCTGACAATTGCCTGGGCTGAGTTCCTAAATAAATGTAAATATTGATTCCATTCAACTATAGTATTATTATCTTAAAAGAGCCAGCCATAGTAATACTATCTTACAAAAATCAAATTTAGCATGTTATCTTACTAGAGTAAGATATGATAATAATATTATCTTACTAGAGTCATATAATATGTAAATTATAAGAGTCAGCAATAGTAATGTTGCATTATAGAATCAGCTGTTATCTTCAGAGAATCAGCTATTGCAGTGTTATCTTACAAAAGCAATGTTATCTTACAAGTCAGCTGTAGTAATGTTATCTTACTAGAATGCTACAGAATGCTGTCTTAATAGAGTCAGTTATAGTAATGTTTTATCCTACAAAAGTCAACAGTAATAATGTTATCCTAGCAGAGTCAGTTTTAGTAATTTTATCTTACTAGTGTCAACTGTAAAATGTTATCTTACTAGAGTCAGCTAAAGAAATATCTTAATAGAGCCAGCTACAGTATTGTTATCTTCAAGAGTCAGTTTCAGTATATTAATTTATTATCTTTTAATAGTCAGTATGTTGTCTTACAAAACTCTGTGTTTTCATGTTATCTTACAATAGTCATTATAGTAATATTATCTTACAAGATTCAGGTGTAGTAATGTTATCTTACACAACTTGACTATAATAATGGTATCTTACAAAGATCAGCTATAGTAATGTTATCTAGAAGTCCACTCTAGTAATGTTCTTACTTGAGTCATTGTAGAATGTTATCTTACTAGAGTCGTTTGCACAATGCTGTCTTGAAAGAATCAGTTTCAGAAGTTATCTTCTATTGTCAGCTTACAAAAGTCAGCTATAATAAAGAGCCAGCTATAGTAATATTATCTTACAAAGAGCCAGCTATAGTAATATTATCTTAAAAGAGTCAACTATAGTAATGTTCTCTTACAAGAGTCAACTATAGTAATGTTCTCTTACAAGAGTCAACTATAGTAATGTTCTCTTACAAGAGTCAGCTATATTGATGTTGTCTTACAAGAGTCAGTTATATTAATGTTATTTTATTAGTCAGCTTTGAGTAATGTTACAAGAGTCAGTTGTAGATATTATCTTATAAGAGTCAGCAATATTAATGTTATCTTATTAGAGTCAGTTATGGGTGATGTAATCTTACAAGAATCACTATATAATGTTGTCTAATGTTATACTAGCATTATCCTAATAGAATCAGCAATATTCATTGTATCTTACGAAAGTCATTTGTATCATGTTATCTTACTAGAGTCAGCTATATTAATGTTATCTTACTAGCATCAGCTTTATTAATGTTATCGTACTAGAGTCAGCTTTACTAATACTGTCTTGGGTGTCTGATATTTTAAATTATTTACTAATTTGGGAGTACCTTTACTAAATTTATCGTGGAGAGTAGTTTATTGATACAATTTACTCCTACCTAATGTATGAAATATCTCATGTTTACATGTCTCTGCATGACACATGGAGTGTCAATTCTCTTACTTTTTCATGTAATTTGCCTGAAGTAAAGCAGATCTAGTGCAACATTATTGCTGTTACTCTGGTACACACTTCACGTGTGACATTCGACTGTTGACTGATGGCTTTGTTCAGTCTTGTTATTCATGGATATGAAATTTATTTTGAAATATAATATAAATCATTAAAAGAAACTTTTTTGAACTAATAAACAGTGTATTTGGTAATATTCATTTGCATTTTGTAATGTAATGAATATGAACAGATTAATACTAGTAATAGTAATAATCAATATGTTTAATATTTAAAGAAATATTTACAAATTTAAATACATTAAATCTTGATTCCTTACTACTATATACTAGTTTGTTAACATTTTTTAGAAGCTGACAATAGTCTTCTTTTCTTGCTTTCTAATCTTAACTGTATATTTATAAAACTTTGTATTGCTGGAATTATTAATTATTGCAATGTATTTGGTTTTTGGACTAACAGATGACACCGAGCAGGTTCCTATTTGACATGAAGCTGAACACTGAACAAAAATTGGCAAACACTCATGTAATGAGAATACCTCGCAAAATTGAACTGCTGGACATGGGGGAGACTTCCCTACAAAAGGTAAGAGAACATTTGAACTGCTTGAGTTATTGGACTTGAGAGAGATTCTTTGATGGAAAGAATATTTGAACTTATAGGCATGAGAGACTTCCATGTAACAAGTAGTTCTGGTTGCCCAGTCCAACAAGTCTCCCCTTTTGTTTTAATTGCTCAGCAGAGTATATATCTTTTTGTTTGTCTTTGTTTGATGCAAAAGTAATATACCAGTTTAAATTTTACATATTAAGAAAAATTTAGAATGCACATTTTACTGTATGATCACATATTTAAATTTCATAAATCACATTAACATTTCAAGATGTTTAGATGCTTATAATCCATACATGTTTGCATGGATCACATATAACAATTTATTACTTAAGTCCACACATGTCTCCATGGACTACACAAACAAGTAGTTACTCAAGACCACACATGTCTGAATGGACCACATGAAACAATAGTTACTCAGGTCTATACTTGTCTGTATGGATGAAACAAAGTTACTCAAGTCCATACATGTCTGCATGGATCACATGAAACAATGGTTACTCAGGTCCATGCATTGATGATCTTCTCATTCTGGCATAGATAAGATGCTTAAAATCCACACCTGCCTTTTAGATCCCATGAGGCAACTAGTTAAATTCATACATGCCTTCATAGAAATGAACTCCAGTTGAAAATATATACATAGCTGCATAAACACAAACAGTCTACAGATATATATACCTACATGAACACATAAACATACCTGAATGAACACATAAACAATCTATAGATAACTGCATGAGCACATAAACAATGTAGAGATATAAATCTATACATATATGTACAAACACATAAACAGTCTACATATTTCAATGTATGCAAACATGTATAAACTCAATCTACAGACACAAATGTATACATACCTGAATGAACAAATAAACAATCTACCAATAGAAATGCTTACAAACATGCATGAACAAAAACAATCTACAGATATCTACCTGAATGAATATATGAACAATCTACAGATATAAATATAAATATACATTCCTGAATGAACACAGAAACTACTATAGATACAAATTTGTACATATCTGCATGGTCACAGTCTGCAGATATATACATATACATACCAATATGAATACATAAACAATCAAGAGATATAAGTGTACAGCTGCCTGCATGAATACATAAATAATCAAGACATAAATATATACCTGTCTGAATGAATTCATAAATAATTAATCAAGATACATAAAATATAAATGTATAGCATGAATACATAAACACTCAAGAGATATAAATGTATACCTGCCTGGATGAATACATAAACAATCAAGAGATATAAATATATACCTGCTTGCATAATACATAAACAGTCTATAGATATAAATGTATGCCTGCCTGCATGAATACATAGTCTTTAGATATAAATGTATACCTGCCTGCATGAATACATAAACTATCTACAGATATAAATATATACCTGCTTGCATAAATACATAAACAGTCTATAGATATAAATGTATAAATGTATGCATGCCTGCATGAATACATAGTCTTTAGATATAGATGTATACCTGCCTGTATTAATACATAAACAATGAACAGATAAAAATATTTACCTGCCTGCATGAATACATAAATCATCAAAATATAAATGTATATATGCCTGCATGGTCAATTAAACATTTCTAGATGCTTTAAACACATTTTCTTACTTGGATACACGAGCAATCTTTACATATAAAATGTATATCTGTCTGCATTAATTAATTAATTCTAGATGCTTTAAACTTATTTTCATTCTTTGGATGCATTACCAGTCTATAGATATAAAATATACACATGCTTGAGCAGACATTTGAGCACGTAGATGCTAAACACACATTTTCATGTTGGATACATGAATAACTTACAAATATAAAATGTACACATGCGTACATAGTGTATATCTAGATCATTGCTTTTTACAGCTACATATATAATTTTTCAAGTTTGATTTAATTTAAATTCTTGTTTTCTATTTCAGTTCTCAGATATAAACATTGATGATCCACTTTTCCAGCCATTCCCATCAGAAATTTTCTTTCAGAACTTTGAGCCTTTTGAAACATATGAAATTCCACTTGTCCTCCGAAACAATGACAAGGTACATATGTTATTAAATTAAACACGTTCACTTAGACACTCAGCAATTGGAAGCAAAATATAATAAAACATGTCTCTTTCTTCATATTCACTAATTTGTTCAATCAGCATTTATTTAATATTTATTTTAGTGTGATTTTAGACATAATTTATGAAAGATGCAACATTTTCTTAAAATATTTGAACATTTTAAGATAGATAAGAATTCTGCATTTTAGTAAGTTTCTTAGCTACTCAGTCCTTAATCCCCAAATACATGATGTTATTTAGACATTGATATAATCAAATATCATTCATTAATTCTGTGAGTAATCCATAAAAATAAAACATAAGGATAGTATATTTCACTCCTTGAACAACTGCTGTCTTCTTCTATGCATGTACATTTTGGAATTGTCATGTATACTTGTTTATAAGTTAAACTGAGTGCTAATCATACCTTGTCTTTAAAATTTACATTTGTAGATTTAAAATTTTAGAAACTTTTAAAGATCTACAAATGTCAAAATAAAAGAAAATGGAGCAAAATAAAATACATAGACATAAATGTAATGCTGTACAAGTTGTGCTCAATGCTAAAAAATGAACAGCATTTTGTGTATGATGTGAGCTGTATTGTATTGCTATTAGTTGTTTAAATCATTCAGTTTTCAAGCAAAGCAAAATATAGCCTAGCACACTGATTTCAGAAGAAAGTTGAATGGCATGGAGGGAGTTAAGATGCTGTTCACCATAACACATCAAAAGAAAAATAAATTGTGTTTTAAAATCAGCACATTGCTTTCATACAAAGGCGAATCTAATCTTAAATGATTAACATAAGGATACATTGGCATTTAAAATCAACAAAAAACCCCAAATAAACAGTACTCTGTTAAAATCAAATATGCTCGTATAAAAATGGGTCTGAGTTAAACTGTGGGAATTAGAAACAAGAAGAAAATACAGAATTTATTCTGTGAAAAAAAATAGGCTATTTATATTTTAAATAATCACTGTTTTAATCAAGCAAAGTCAAAATAGTAATTATACCTGCATAATACACTACATCCCTCAGAGCTATGGACCAGTTTTGACTGATTCTGAAACTTTTTGACTGATCCTGAAGCTATGTGCATCCATTATAATTGAAAAGAAAATCTGTCTTTCATTTTCAGAGTTCAAATCAGTACATTGAATTAATACAGTAACTGAATATATTCCTAAATAAATGAACAGGCAGTATGTTGATACATAAAAAACAACAGATGAAGAAAAATTACTAATGCATCAGTGAAGCAAGCAGCTAAGTCTGAACTGATCAATCTATTATTCGTCAGATTAGAATGAGGAAGGGGAATTAAAAATGAATATAAACCTAAATAGTGAACCTGACAGTGTTTTATGTGTAAAATCTAAGTGTTCTCATTCAAAACATGTATATATGAATAATTGTAAGTGGTCTGAATAAGAATGTAAGTAACATTTATTGAAAGAAAAATTGTATATCATTAAAAAAAAGAAAATGTAGTATTTAGACTTTATCATTTCAAAAGTCACATTATGCCTTACAGAGTTGGAAATCCTTGTTTGTATCACTTTATTTTTTGTATTTTCTCTACTTATAGGTTCCAAGGCTTGTCAAGGTCACCCAAGCCAACTCTCCATATTTCAAAATCATCAGCCCACACAATGTGGGACACAAAGTGGGACCAGGACTACCAATAACATTCATCATTCAGTTCATGCCAGATCAGAAGCAGGCAAGGCATTGTTCTTTAGTTTGACATATGACTGGAGATCTATTGAATACAAATACCCTTATGATGGCTTATTTAAGTTAGTAACTGAATCCTTTCTCTCCATGCTAAATATCAATGCCCTCACCAGGTGAATCAGTCTGTTATTACATTTCTTTTCCATCACGGAAAATGATAATACCTCTGTTATGAAAGATCCATTTAGGGCTTTAAAAATCCAAATTATGTTAGCTGAATAAGTCTAGGCATTTTCTGTTCATTTTTTCAGATGTGAGAGATGTTTGCAATAAAATATTGTCACTTTTGCTAGAATCTGAGATCAAAGCATTTCATCCACTTTAACCTTTCCTAGGTATTTATTATTGAAAGATATTATGGCAATGGTTGGTTGAAATTTCACTACTTATAGAGATTTTGTCTTAGGAATGTCTTTCTTTAGTTTCTGGCAATTTACTTGGTTGTGTGTCTCAAGATTTTGTCTCAGAGATTTGTTTACTCTAGTTTCTAACATTCAGTCAGCCCATATCAGTCTGAGCCTGCTCCTCAAGATTATGAAGTTTTCTCCTCTGCTGTATGTATTCATGTGTGTATTGACAGAAAATATTTGGTGTAAGTAGTACATTGGGAAAGTCTTATCTCATATTTGTACTTCTCCTAAGCACTCATTTCTCTAATTACAGAAGTATTTCATTGAATCACTGAGTGATTTAGATAGCTCGCATTTATATCTTACTTTCGGTACTAAGGGGGAACTACTCTAAGCAAGGGAACACTACTCACCATGTACTATTATTTTGGTCTTGTATGTCTTTGAAAGATATTAATATTTCAAAGTTATGCATATCTGGTAAGTATTCAAGAAAACTTATTTTACTTAGAAAAAAATAATTTTTGTCTATTGTCTATTGTTTTCTTGTGTAATGATTTCTTGGTTGAAAGAAATCACTCTCAAAAACGTGTTTTTGGAAAAAGCATTCCCCTAACTATCCTTGAGTTTCCTTAACATACATGTCAGATAGTATGCACACTACCATTACTGTTATAAAATATATTTTTTAAGTGCTGTTATGTCCAGCGACTTTGTCATCTATTGCAAATGTATGTTCAAGCATACCAGCGACTTTGTCATCTATTGCAAATGTATGTTCAAGCATACCAGTGACTTTGTCATCTATTGCAAATGTATGTTCAAGCATACCAGCGACTTTGTCATCTATTGCAAATGTATGTTCAAGCATACCAGTGACTTTGTCATCTATTGCAAATGTATGTTCAAGCATACCAGCGACTTTGTCATCTATTGCAAATGTATGTTCAAGCATACCAGCGACTTTGTCATCTATTGCAAATGTATGTTCAAGCATACCAGCGACTTTGTCATCTATTGCAAATGTATGTTCAAGCATACCAGCGACTTTGTCATCTATTGCAAATGTATGTTCAAGCATACCAGCGACTTTGTCATCTATTGCAAATGTATGTTCAAGCATACCAGCGACTTTGTCATCTATTGCAAATGTATGTTCAAGCATACCAGCGACTTTGTCATCTATTGCAAATGTATGTTCAAGCATACCAGCGACTTTGTCATCTATTGCAAATGTATGTTCAAGCATACCAGCGACTTTGTCATCTATTGCAAATGTATGTTCAAGCATACCAGCCAGACTTGGAAAAAAAGAAAGTCAACTGCTGACACTTGTAGCAATTCTGACTTATCTAATCATCTCCTTAACATAAACTTTTTGATGATCCCATCTTACTTTCAAAGTATCTGTGTTTGTTTGAGATTCTAAAAATAACTAACTTCTAATGAACAGCTCAAAGTTTCTCAGTAACAGATTCATAGAACCAGAAGTTGACCACACAAGACTTGAGGATTTACAAATATCACTGACCTTGAAACATATTTAGAGCAAGGATGCAGTAAATTGTGGATAGAGGAAAATCATTCTCAGAAACATGACAAATTATTACACTAACCACTGAGGGAAATGTTTTCCTATCATTTAATTAACAATTTTGCTTGTTGTCTGTGTTGTTTTTCTTGTGTAATGATTTCTTAGCTGGATGAAATCATTGTCAGAAACGTGTGTTTGGGACAAAGCATTCCACTAACTATAGAGAGAAATCATTTCCAGAAATCTGTGTTCCAATAACTTAGGTGGAAAGTTTTAAAATCATTTAACTTCATTCATCCTTCAGTTTTATATTTTACTAAAGTATTACTGTACTTTAAAATAAAGCAACTCTACAGTATAAATTTTAAGTACATTAGAAATGTATTTAAAGTTATTGATGATTTATTATTACCACTGATGTTTAGAGTGATTTAAAGAAAACTGTATATTTTTATTCAAATTTATTTGTACTGCTAATTTTTAGATTTTGGGTGAGTATTTTCTGTGATACTGGAGTAATGTTATAACATTTGTTTCTCTGTGCTATGACTTCAATCCTGCAATATTAAAATAATCTTAATACATTGATAAATTTGCAATAATTATTCTTTGAACTCTTATATACTAGTTTATAAGCCACAATTTTTGGGAAAGTGTTTCAAGAAAGTTTAAGTTATTTTGTATATTCTAGGACTATGAACATGAGCTGATTTGCCACACAGAACGTGAAAAGTTTGTTGTTCCTGTGCATGCTATTGGTGCCAGAGCAATCCTAGACTTTCCAGATGATGTTCATTTCCCAGTGTGTCCCGTGAAGTATCCAAATAATCGTACACTGCTTGTCCGCAATATTGGTAATCGGGATGCCAAGTTTGCCTTGGAAGCAGAAAAGTAAGTCACAAATATTCAGATATATTAATCAGTAAAAATGTCAACTCTTGAATATTTACACCATTTAATTCAACTTTGCATTATCCATTATGTTAAAACTATTTTTATTAAATAGTCAAAAATTTGCACACACACTATGGCAAGGTTTCTTGTCTGCTAATTGTTTAATTATTATTTGCATGATATTATTTTATATTCAATAATTCATAAATAATAATTCTTCCTCACAATCAACCACAATCGCCCTGGCGGGGTCTTTGTCATTTGTGATCAAGAGAGCGACTAAGTCAAACCCTGGGGAGTCTGTCAGAAAATTACCTCTCTCTCCCCAAGTGTTACTTGTCTAGAATAACAGACCTTAACTGAACTACCTCGTCAGTCACTCTGTTTTTATTCCAGCCCCCCAACAAATTCTCTCAGTCGATGACAGGATCTATCCTAAAACATGTGCTGGACCGTCTTATCATTTGTCATTATGTCATTTGGCAGAGCCCCCAACCATCATCTGCACAGGTACCCCTCTTCTACAATAACGAGAGTGGATAGATAAAATTCAACAATTTATTAAAGAAAAATAATAACAATTAAATCCAATTACAATCAATATTCTCAAAATCACACACAAGGCAAGAAGATTCAGAAATCGCAAATCTCTTGAATGCTTACTACAAACAAGCTCATTAATTAGGAAAACATTTCATTCTTAATGCCATAGAACAATTACTAGGAATACATGTCAAAATGTGTTATCAATCTCAGTCTCTAATTTAAGTTCATAAAACAATTTCTAGGATTTAATCAATCAGAACATATATCATGATTATAAAGAGAATCAGAAAATAGATAAGAAATTTACACAAATCAAAGAAACATGTACAGATACACGAACAATCATGAATACGATTCACCTGATACTGCTTATGAGCGGCAACCTCTGTTCCTGCACTGGTGGTGGCTGGCGGGTAGAAATTCTGGTTACAATGGCCAAGCCTGGTAATAGTTCTTGTTACACTCTGGCATACCGTCAGGTTAATGTATTCTTGAATAGTGCCAGTTTTTTAATGTCAAACACAATAACACAGACCACAGTTCCTCTTACAGTCTCAGAATAATTTCACAATGCTGTCCATAATTACACACATAGTCCAGTTCACAGTCCTGGTACAATTTGTGGCTATAACAAGTGCCTTGCTTATTGTTCTACTACTGCGTGTTCCACACATTACTCGGCAGAGTTCATTTTAAGTAACACACTGCTACTCTCCTCGTAACTTTACGGCACTCTCTTCGACAGACCCAATTTTCCCTTGAGCAAGTACCACCTAGACACAAATAAATTTCCATCACCAGTGTAAATCTACACACCCTTCTGGTTTAGGAAATACCTCCAAGTCACAACTCCCTTGTTATGTCAGATGCATCTCTCACTGTGCTCTGTACTTCTCACAAAATGTGGGTTAGGGTCTTGGCAAGAATTCCACTGCTCGTTGTCCTTCTCGTTATCTTCCTCAGATCAACTGTACTTCAGTAGCAGACTGGCAGGTGCCAAGCAAAACAACTTTTGAAGCTACAACATAACAATTGATTTTTGCTTACATGAGTTCATGCTTTCATAAGTCTTAAATCTGTAATTCCATTTTCGTTTCTCATTTTAAATTTCTTTACACTTATTTATCAGTTCTTTAGTAATGAGAATAAAATTACAAAGTTTCAAATCATTACAAACATTTTACAAGAATAAAACAGAATTCAAAATGTAATAAACATGTTAGGAAAAACCTTCATTTGCAGAATAGCAAGTTACTATCTCAGATATACCTCTTCTGCTTCTTCCATGAAAGCCGTAACATGGGGCTCCGTTAATTTTATCAGAGTTAATTAATTTTCTCTTGGACCCGGTATTTATGTACTTCCAGAATTTGGGTCATCGCGCTGAATTTTTAGGTGCGAAACCAACGTGTCTGCTTTCAAGCTATGATCTGAGTCTTGTTTCCTCCTTTGTTCAATAGTCATGGTTGACTGGCTGTGTTCTATAGACAGGCATTCGTAGGAAGGGTTTGGCTCCAAAATATAGCCGTAAGTTCATCGGTTCCTGATTTATGCTACGTGCAGTGCCCTACAATGCGTGGACTTATGTAACAATCACTGACCCGTAACAATAGTTATCCAACAATTATGCTTTCTACTCTAACTGGGTCAAAGTTGTTTGTACAAACTCATCTCATAAGAGTTTTAGATAGCAAATTTAGAAATGAATTTTGCATAAATAAAGAGCATTAATAAAAATATTTAGAAAAATATATTTAAATTAATTAAGTATATTTGTTTGCATTTTTCCTGCCATACACACATAACAGAATTTTATTGTTCTTAATTTTTGAAAATCATATTTTCCACCTTAGATTTAATATTTGTGTCCCTTATCTTACTGAAATTTAGATGTTAATAATTTATATTTTATTTTTAAAATTTTAATATTATTAAAATTAAAATTTAAAATTATTTTTAAATTTTAATCCTTCCTTACATTCAGTGTTTGATGCAGGCAACCAAACTCTAACAGAAATATTAAAATAAGAAACCAAACAACTCATAAATACTGTAGATAGCCAAACAGTATAGAAATATTATAGTAAGCAACCATATAGCCCAGAAGCATTGAAGTAGGCAACATGTGATGCCAGCACCACCTAGTTAATGGTTATTATTATTATTATTAATTAATCATCAATAACTAATCTTAATTTATGTTATTAATAATTCTCCACAAGACACCACTTGTCTCTCTCACTTGGTGGATATGTGGGCACTGTAAAAATTTTCTCTTCCACAACATTAATGACAAACATTTACCATCACACAATATTTCTGTAGGTGGAAAACTTCTTACTAAAGGAGAAGACAAATCCATCTTTAATCTATATTTAGCAAGCCCCCATCCACCCTCCATATTTCCAATATATGGTTATCAATATGTGTAAGAAGGTCAATAAATTAATAATAAATTTAATAATAAATTTATTAAATCAACAATCCAATATATAACATATGAATATAACCAAAGAGCAATGACATCTACATCACTTCACAGCAATGTTCAATTAACACTGGACAATCATTCAATTTATCCTAGCATAGATATAAGCAGTCAATAATATAAGTATATAATCAACTTCATTGATATCATCACGGAAATGAGAATGGAGTTTAGAGAAATAGTTAAAGTCAATACACATAACCTGTTCAAAGATGGCAGCTGTCACCAGCATGTTTCACAATCGTGCGGTTTGCAACAAGTCACTGCCTTTCATATCTAGGTAAGATCTCACATATCCCTGAGGCAAGTTGCACAACTGTTCCAGAATCTTTGTCATGCTCTCCAAGCAACCATAGAGAATTGTCCTGAATTTCACATGTGTTATCAAGCACATCAGGAGGAATGTTCTCAAGTATAGTATGCATTTACTCAACCCCCCCAAGGAATGTTTACAATGATCATTAATTCTCAAGACCACGAATCTCTGTCAAATTGTTCTTGAACTTGCAGCAACATGATTTACCAATAAGTTGACAGCAATGCTGGATGCACACACCAACTTATTCAAGTAGAGTACAGTAGTCACTGTAAAAGTGACAACCAAAAAGGCCTGATCTGCTTTGCAAAAGTCAAATTAAGGCAGCACTAAATTTTAGTCATATTTCATCTCTAAACTCCTTTCTCTCTTACAAACACTCTCAGCTTACAAATCCTGCAACAGTTTCATTAGCTCAATACACACAGTAAAAGAAATATAGCATCAATCTAAATTCACAAGTATAATGTACAACGTAGTAAAATTAATGAACATAGAAATAATTGTTCAATTATAATTATATAAGCATTCTCCACTTCAAATCATAGATCAATAGCAAACATGTATGAAATAGTCTAAATCCATTTTTCCTTTATCAGTCAGTTAACTTACCATAGGCTTATGATTGCCTTTATGACCAGACTCGAGTTATATTCAGATTCAATGTGATTGTGATTAGAATAGAGTACTTCTTCAACAAAGAAATTTCTGGTCCATCCCACTGGAAGAATTTTATATGAACAAGTGTGAAACTATTAGTCAGAAAAACTACTCATCCATTTGAAAGTGGTTTAGATTGCATCAGCAATTTTCTAGCATATTCTCAGCTCAAGTTATATACTCCAACTCTTACACAAAAATACCATCATAAGGAATGCCCAAGGTTGGGTCACTTTGACAATTTAATAGTTTCTATAACAGGTAAATCTACAAAATAGGGATAGGCAAATTTACTTTGCCACACAACTAACAACATTGAAATAGGCAACCAGACAACATAGAAATATTAAAATAAGCAACCATATAGCATACAAGCATTGAAGTAGATTATACAACAGAAATATTGAAGTAGGCAACCAGACAACATAGAAATATTAAAGTAAGCAACCATATAGCACACAAGCATTGAAGTAGGCAACCAAACAACAGAAATATTAAAGTAGACAGCCAAACAGCATATAAATATTGAAATAGACAACCAAACAACATAGAAATATTGAAGTAGATGACCAAACAACATAGAAATATTGAAGTATATGACCAAACAACATAGAAATTCTGAAGTAGATGACTAAATGGATAGAAATACACTGTATTGTAATAGACAACCAAACAACAAGAAATATTGAGGTACAACACATAAATAATCTTTGTTTTGTCTTCTTATTACTGTTCAGTTTGTTGTTTTGTTAGGACCTGTTTTTACACATTTTTTTGTCATTGAATGATATTTGTAGTCTTTGTAATTCCCTATGTTTGCTGATACATAACTTTGTGATGTGAAGTGTTTTAACTTCCAAATACAGGCCTTTCTCAGTGATTCCTGAGATTGGAACCCTGGCTGTCAATGACAACATGCAGGTCACCATTGAATTCAATCCAAACCAGACTGGTGACTTTCGACAAGATCTTATAATTTCATATGACACAGGTATACCATTGCCTAAATGCAATCATGATTACATTTATTGCTGAATTGCCTTTTAAAGCTTATATATACATGTTTATATACAGAATGTGTATGTTGTATATGAATATTACCAAGTCGGTTTTTTCATTCCATTTTTTCTCTTCCCAAAAATTTCAAGAAGTACTTAAAATACCTCCTTTCCATCTTGCAACTAGATGCATTTATAGTAGTACATTCCTACTGGAAGTCATCTGTCTCAGTTTGTAATAGTACATTCCTACTGCTTTTTCATTTCCTGAAGCACTTTATATTTTCTTGCACTTTCACTATTTTCTTGGGCTAATATGTTAGAAATTAATACAACTAATTTTTCTGTAGATAGCATATTATTGGTAAATTTGCTGCTAATGCTTAATAATGAGTACTAAATTCAGTGATAGTCAGACAAAGTAATTTTTCTATTATTATTTTTATGTTTAATTATTTTTGTAAGTCTTAGATTTGATTGAAGTTTTTAAAAAAAATTATTATGTGTTCATTTGTGGCATGGCAATTTTTCTAGGAGAAAAAGTCTATGTCAGTCTGTATGGAGCTGCACAGGATGCCAATGTGCGTCTAGAAAAGAATGCACTGAGAATTGAAAACACATATGTCTCTATGGCCTCACAGCGCACTGTTGTCATTGCAAACCGCTCTGATGTAATTGCACACTTCCGCTGGACACAGTTTGCCACACAAGAAGAAGAAGAGCAACAGAAGCTTCTGTAAATATTTTGTTTATTTATATTTGTAAGAGCCTTAACTCACATTTCATATGTATGTTGTATTTCTCTTGTTTGGCAGGAACTTTCACTGCCTGCATTTTTGTTTGTTTGTGTTTGTGTTTTAATACTGAGTCAGCTATTGGTTATCTGATGGTGAGAACTCTGTTTGTTTGTGTTTTTAATGTTGCCAGCTGTTGGTTAGCATATGGTGAAGATTGTTTGCATGCTTATTTATGTTTTAATGCTGAATTAACTATAGATTATCTCATGATGAGAACTCTGTTTGATCATGTTTAATGCCTAGTCAACTGGATTATCTCAAGATGAGGACTCTTTGTTTTAAATCTGAGTCAAGTATAGGTTATTCATGGTGATGATTCTACTTGTTTGTGTTTTAATGCTGAGTCAGCTTTAGGTTAGCATATGGAGAGTTCTGTTTGCTTATTTGTGTGTGTGTGTGTGTGTGTGTGTGTGTGTGTTTTAATGCCAAATCAACTATAGATTATTTTATAGTGAGAGCTCTGCTTGTTTGTTTGTTTTGTTATGTTTTTTATTGCTAAGTCAACTATAGATTATAACATAATAAGGACTCAGCTTTCATTTTGGGATTACCCTCTTCAAAAGCTAGTGTTAATTAGTTTATTAATATTAATTCCAATTTACATTAGTTATTTCTTAGTGGCTGTTGTATCATTGCTATCAAACTATATGTTTTATTCCTAATACAGAGTGATTTTGGTGTGAACATGAAATATTTAATATTAATATTATGTCTATATTTTATGTTTCTAATAATAAATAATTTTTATTTTAACTTTAATTCAGAGTAAATTTATTTAAATCCTATATTTTCTGTCATTCATAATGTTTACAAAATTTTATATCTAGTATTGTGATCATTTTCAATAGAATCATTCAACTGAGAAAGAGACAGGTTAGATTGGAAAAATAAATAAAATTACTAAACAAAATACAAATGGCTTCTGACAGATTTTCATTCACTTATTTGCACTAAATAGATGAATGCAGAAATTAGGAGAAAAATATGAATTTACAAATATTGTATATGCAGACACCTACGTAATTTGCAATTATTATATATTCAGACACCTATATAATTTGCAAATATTATATATGCAGACACCTATATAATATGCAACTTTTTTCTGCTACCCCCCTTGAATTAGAAGATATTTGTAATTACTTAATTTTGACATTATATGTTTTTAATAATTACAAATATTACTAGCATTTGTTTCATTGTTGTTGTCAAGTTCACAGAAGACAAATTCCCTCCAGACCAAGTAACATCCATGCATTATATAGATAAATAGAAGTAACTAACTAATTTCTATACAGGAATTATTTTTGCAATCATATAAATTTATTTAAAACTTAAAATGAGTTGTAGACTAATAGACATAGATAGACAGACTGATCTATGATTGATTGATTGTGTTAAAAATATACACATAATGAATTAACCTAAAAAGAAACAATAAGTAAAATAAAAACAGTAGTAGATAAAGGTATTGGTGATGCTAATGCCACCTAATTAATGGTTATGCTTATTATTATTATTAATTAATCATCCATCACAAATTACAAATGATGAGAATCTTAATTTATGCTATTAATAATTCTCTAGAAGACACCACTCATCTCTTTCACTTGGCAGATATGGGCACTGTAAACATTTTCTCTCTTCCACATCAAAGACAAATATTTACCATCACACAATATTTCCATAGGTAGAAAACTTCTTACTAAAGGAGACAAATCCATCTTTAATCTATATTTAGCAAACTCCCATTCATACTCTTTCTTCTCCAACATAAGATTATCAATATGTGCAAGAAGGTCAATAAATTAATCAATAAATTTATTAATTCAACAATCAAATATACATATAACAAATACAATGAAAAAGATTACTTGACATCAATATTTCCATAAAACCACTTTGGTTTTATTTTAATAGCTAATCAGTCATATATCCTAAAATACAATTCAACAGATTAGTGTCAATACAAATCACAGGATGGTTCTTATCAGAGCACAGAAATTGAATTATTAGAGATAAGCGATAATAGTTCTACATAACCTTGTAGAGGCAGACAATGAACAGATAGATGAGACAAGTGAAGACTAACATAAATACAACAGTTGTGTCCAGATTTTTAAGCCAATAACCTGGCATGATGTCATACATCATGTTTTTGGTCAAAAGCTCAAGAACTAGAAACATTTTAAATACATTATGTCAGAGTCCGCAACATAGTATGAATTTTTATTTCATACATGCATTCTGTAGAAATGAAACAAAATTATGATTATTAGAAAACAACATTTTAAAAATAACCTGTTTTATTATATTTAAATATTGCTTGGAATACCAAATCACATTTCTAAAATGAGTCACTACAAAATGGTAAACTAGTCATTTACTAAGGTATATGATAAAAGAAGTTTAGAATTGCATTTTCTCTCTACCAGGCATCAGATTGAATTGGAAAGAGAGGAGAATACAGATACTGATCGCTTCCTGGAAGAATGTGTAACAGATCCAACTCTCCGTGACAAACTCTCCATTCTCAGCAGAACTTTTCAGAACAGAAAAAGAGTAAGAACATTTTTGTGATTTTTTTTTTAATTTTGTCAAAAAATGCATTTGTTTAGCTATCCAGTATAATCATACCCACCTGAGGCTGAGTTGTATAAGAGCATGTTATTGATACTTAAAATCTTGCAACTCTCTGCTTAGTTTCCTGTTAACTTTATGGTTTTTCTTGCAGCTCTTAACTTCTTCTTTAAATCAATCATGTTTATGTAAGTATAGTTTTCACATTAAATATAAAATCAATTAATACACAATATTTGTGTATTCTTTGCATATTTTACAAAATTGTATCCACTGATACTTAATTCTTGTATTTAATTTTGCCACAATTACATTTATTTTTTACTATGCATAATATTATGCCATCTGAAGCTTTTGATATCATCTGAAGGTTCAGAATATTCAAGCTTATGCATTTGATAAAAAAAAAAAAAAAAAATAGGACACTCTATGCCAGTCTATTTGGCATTATGATAAGATCATGTTAAGGTGCATTATGGTAAGATCATGTTATGGTGCATTATGATAAGATCAATGTAAATTAGCATTGTGATAAGCTCATATTGCTAACTAATTTCAGTATGCTGATGTTTTAATTAGTTTTAGGTAAACTCATGTTACATTTTTTAGTGTTATGATATGCTCATGTTGTTAATGTTATGGTATGGCCATGTGGTTCACCTTATACCAGCTCTTATTATACATTTCGCAACTCTTAATTTGCCTTTACCAACTTTATTATATATTATCTTACTAGAACTTTCCATGAAGTTTACAACTCTAGCCTTTCCTCTTTCCTGGTAAATTTACTGAATATGGGAGAAGGATGTCTTCCAGAAATAATACATAACTTGAGCTAACTACATATAGTTTAGACACATCCCAGAAATGTCATTTTGAAAAGTAGACTAGACCAAGTCCATGCAAGAAAAATGGAGTAGCTATCAAGCTGATAACTTTCTGAAGATAGGAGATGGGTTGTCCTTCAGAAATAATACTGAAATAAAGCTAGGTACTGATAATTTAGACATATTCCAGAGACAACATTTTGAAAAATTAGACATTCAGGCCATATGGGATGAAATGACTCTTGTTTCATAGATTTAAATGACAGTAGGCTAATTTGCTTTGGCAAAGATTTATTACAGGACAAATATCAGAAGTATGAATTTTTTAAAAATTGTACAGCACAATTTATTTCCCTTGACTTAAATAAACCCTTTCACTCTTGTACCAGCTAATGTTGATTTTTACTCTTCAGCTTGTTGAGAGAGACCCCTTGCTGTTTGATGATGATGTCATCAAGATAGAGCCAGTGGAAGGTGACATCTGGCCAAACTCAACTTTTGAAGTGAATGTGATTTTCAAACCCCAAGAGGCTATCCAGTATACTCGCACTGCATTCTGTGACATCACAGGGCGACAGAGTCGTTTACCCTTGCGTATACGGGGTGAAGGATCTGGACCTAAGGTGAATGTAGCTATGATGCTGAGCTTTATAACATAAGTATTTAATGCCACAGTGAACAATTATGCTAATTTAATCATAACAAAAGATTAGTGATTAACAAATTTAAAGTAGAATTGAATATTTTATGTCATATAGTATACTGTATGAATGTAGTAATCATGTCATGAATATAAATATATAAATAGATATATGACTTGTCAATCATTTAAAATGGCAGATTTTAACAAATCATATATTAATAGAGAAATCATAATTGGCAACATACATGCTGTTTCTTGTTAATATAATTTTCTTATTTTCCTATTTCATCAAATAGTTGGAGTTTTCATTTGAAGTCCTTGATATGGGCAACATCTTCATTGGGTCCAAGCATAATTATGAAGTGATACTGGCAAATAAAGGGGATATCGATGCCATCTACAGTGTCTTGCCCAATAACTCTACATTTGGCCCCTGCTTTGCTTTCACCCCTGCAGAGGGTATTGTCATGCCAGGGGGGCACCAAGCTGTGCAGGTGACCTTTAGCTCCCCATTCCTAGGAGACTTCTTAGAAGACTTCTTCTTCCAGATTGATGGTACTTGTGAGAAGTTAAAACTTACCTTCAAGTGAGTTGTAAATGTGTATCATGCTTGATTTTTGTGGCAATGTTAGAATTTAAATATTACTTCAAATAATTTGTAAAATGTGTATATTGCTTGATTTTGAAGTCACTATTAAAATTTAAACATTACTTCAAGTGAGCTGTAAAATGTGTATAATGCTTGATTTTGATTGCAGTTTTATAATTTAAACATTACTTCAAGTAAGTTGTAAAATATGTATAATGCTTGATTTTGATGGCAGTATTAGAATGTAAACATTACTTCAAGTGAGTTGTAAAATATGTATAATGCTTGATTTTGATGGCAGTATTAGAATTTAAACATTACTTCAAGTGAGTTGTAAAATTCATGTAATGCTTGTGTTTGAAATTTAAAAGAATTTTTTACCATGTAAGAGAAGAAAAAATAATTTAAATTATCATTTTGTGATATGACACTTGTAATATTTGGGTCTTTTTCTAAATCTATATTTATCTACTCTGTATAATAAAGAGTTAACTAATATATTTTATAAAGGTAACACTTTGAAATGAGCCCTAATTTCTTGCAGAGGATCAGTGACTGGACCAACTTTCCAGTTTAATGTGCCCAAGCTGAAGTTTGGTACTGTATCATATGGTAAGCAATTGTAGTGTGTAGAGGAATCTTCCCTTAACATATATCTATGTTACAATTGAAAAAATTCTAATAGTATATTAATCATCAAATATAGAAACATTATTAACGAAAAAAACCACTGTTTAAATAGTCCAAGCCTTTAGTTCACAAGTTAATTCCCAATGAAGAGAAGGAAAATGGACAGATAACAAAAAAGTTAGAATAGAACTAGAGTTCAGACTACACTCAGCAACAGTAGCTGTGCTCTGTTTTGTCACTTATAGCTAGACTTCCTAGTGCACTAACAAAGCTAGCAGGATTAGTAGCCATGGGCTTTCAGTTATAATCAGTGTGATGGCAATGCCACTTAGTTAATGGATATTATTATTAATAATTAATTAATTATTAATAAAAAAACTAATTACAAGTGATAAGAATATTAATTTATTTTATTAATGATCTTCCAGCAGACACCACTCATCTCTCACTTGGCAGAAATGCATGTGCTGTAAATGTTTTCTCTCTTCCACAACTTTAAGATAAATATTTACTGTCACACAGTGTTTCATAAGTGGAAAACTACTTACTAAAGGAGAAGACAAATCCAACTTCAATCCAAATTTAGCAAGCCCCATCCATCCACTTTCTTCTCCAACATAAGATTATCAATATGCATAAGAAGGTCAATAAATTTATTAAATCAACAATCAAATATACATATGACAAATACAATGAAATAGATTATTTGACATCAATATTTCCATGAACCCACGTTTGGATAATTTCTATAATTCAGTCTTATGAGTAAAATAAATTCAACAATAGAGTCAATACAAATCACATGATAGTCTTATCAGAGAACAGAAATGGAGTTATTAGAGATAAGTAATAATAGTCTTTATGTAATTTGATTCAGCATGGTCTTAACAGTCCTTTGCATGCTTTGCCACAATGTCACAAATTATAGTTAAGTTCAATTTCCACACGATTCCCTCCTCATGTTGAAACAGATTAGCCATATATTTTCTTGAAGTCAACCTGGGATTTCTTCTCACCATACCAGTTCATTCAAGCAGAACAATAACTGTAGTAATTTCAAGTACTTTCCCATACTAAAAATTTTCTCAATGTAGTGAGCATACTTTGCCACCATACATCATAGTGTATCCTCTTTACACTTACACATACTGTGGCAGACAATTCCCATGTCTCCTCCATCTCAGTGGTCCACAGCCAGTGAACCAGTGGACTCAAACAACATATGAAAATAGTCAACTGAAAAGGCTGCTTGCTCACTGCAAAATATAATTAGGGAGCAAACCTAAGTTTCCAGTTTCCAGTTTATCACTTTATAACTACATTCCAATCTCAATTTACAATTTCCTACAATGGTATTTATTAGCCTGATACATGCTTACAGCATAATAAATACAGCATATCAGAACAATGTCAAGTGTTAACACACTAAATACGAGCAGCATAATTAAAACATTTGTAGAAATAATAGTCTACTCCCATAATACAGCTTATTAAAACACAAGTATAACACATCAACAGCAAAAATGCACAAAATATCTCTCAATCAGTCAGCTAACTCACCATCAAGCTAACAGCTGCCTTTCAAAATCGAACTTCTTGCCACTCCAGATTCAAGTGATCAGAGAATAGAATTTTCTACAGCAAGTAAACTTTTTTATCTCAGCCCATTGGTCAGTTTCATTCTAATGAATCATAATCATTAGATAATACAAACCACTCATTGGTTTGCATTACATCAGCAATTCTAGCATATTCTTGCCTCGAGCGTTTACTTCAACTCGGACACTTTCAAAAATATCATCATAAGGAGTGCCCAAGGTTGGGTCACCCTGACAATTTATAACAATTTAATTTTAAAATAGGGAGAGGCAAATTTACTCTGCCACAATTAGATTACAAACTGCACTAATAGTACTAGTAATGCCAGTGACTATGGGCTGTCAGTTTTGTCGCGCGTGCGTGCGTGTGTGTGTGTGTGTGTGTGTGGAGAGAGAGAGAGAGAGAAAAAAAACAATATTAACATCTCCAATCTTATAATAATTAATATTAGGTTATATCCAATTTTATGCCCTTTTCTAACATTTTCTATGTGGCTGTTAAAGGTATACTTTGCTCCCACCCCTCTTGTACAGATTTTACTTACATTACATGAGTGAAAAGACATGCATGTTTTGTGACTGCTGTTCACTTGTGATAAATAATGTGAAGACTCGGAGATACTCCAGAGTCTAGTACCATTAAGCAATTGTGATAGCATGTGGAAACTAACAGATGTAAACCAGTGCCCATGATGCAGTGAACTCTCTCAGAGTTTATATTTCTTGTACTATCTTGAGAAAAGGGTATGAGTAGGCAGCCTTCCAATGGCAGAGGGTGTATTTTATTTATGACTGTTGCTTTGTGCCCAGATTGTTGGTGAAAACTCCATTGCCACTCATTTGGGTATGTGTCACAAGACATGGTCAGGATTGGTTCTATTATAAACTTTTTTACAGTGAAAATGGCAATAAATCTTTTTTTGTAATAATTTATTTTATATATGTAATTTATTTATTTATTGCACTGATATAATTCTATTATCTTAATTCCATTAAGATTTTAGATGTAAACTATATATGGTATATCTTTTCATCAGCTCACTGCTTGCCATATTGAAATTAAATTTATTAATGCCTCTAGGTTTCTGTATTATGATGCTGTTCATATCTTTTTGACAGTTCTTTGTTTATTTTGTATTAAAACAAAATATCATTAAAGTCATTTTATTTTAAATATTTACAGGCTTTAAGAACACGATGACCTGTACACTAATGAACACTTCCTTGGTGTACATGTCTTTCCGACTGCGAGTGCCTGGTGATGGTCCTACTCCAAGTATTTGTGCTACCACAGACATGGATCCTGATGTCTCACAATGTACCCCTACCCCACGACATGGCATTCATAACACAATGGCCAAAGAGTTTGAAATTTTGCCATCTATTGGGACCATCCCACCACAGAGTGAGATGGAGGTAGCTGTGACTTTGACTTCAAACCATCCACACAAATATGAAAATGCACTGGTTGTTGATGTTGACCAGGTTGGAGAGGAGATTCTCAGCCTTCCTATTACAGCCAAGTAAGAATCACATTTGACCTTGTGGTAGCAGTCCTAATAAAGAGTAGGACTGTGGTTAAGAATGTTTTACCTTGTAGTAATGGTTTAAGTAAAGAATAGGTATTGGTAAGACTGTGGGACAGAGCATTGTGTTGTAGTAGTGGTCTGAGTAAGAATGTGTAATGAATGATCTTAGTGACAACATTGTATGTTTTAGTAGTGTTCTTAATAAGAATGTGTGATGGAGCATTGTGTATTATAGTGGTGATTTTAGTAGGATTGTGTGATGGAGCATCATGTGTTATAACAGAGGTTATAATAAGACTGTGTGACAGAGCATTGTGTGTTGTATTTAGTAGGACTGTGTGATGGAGCATTGCATGTTGTATTTAGTAGGACTGTGTGATGGAGCATTGTGTGTTGTAACAGTGGTTTTAATAGGACTGTGTGATAGAGCATTGTGTGTTGTATTTGGTAGGACTGTATGTGGAACATTGTGTGTTGTAACAGTGGTTATAATAAGACTGTGTGATGAGCATTGTATGTCGCATTAAGAAGTGTGTTGTAATGATGTTTGTAGTAAGACTGTGTGATGGAGCATTGTGTTTGTAATAGAACTGTGTGATAGAGCATTATGTGTTGTATTTGGTAGGACTATGTGTTAGAGAATTGTGTTGTAACAGTATTGTAGTAGGATGTGTGATGGAGCATTGTGTTTTGTATTTAGTAGGACTGCATAATGGAGTAATGTGTGTTGTAATGGTGCTTGTAGTAGGACTGTGTGATAGGCATCCTGTGTTGTAACAGTGGTAGTAAGACTTTGTGATGGAATACTGTGTGTTGTATTTAGTAGAACTATGTGATGGAGCATTGTGTTTTGTAGCAGTGGTTGTAGTAGGACTGTTTGATGGAGCATTTGTTGTTGTAGCAGTGAGTTTAGTAGGTCTGTATGCTGAAGCATTGCATGTTTATGTAGTACTACATTTACTCTAATAATTTAGCATTATTTTAGTTTCAAACTGAATTTTTAAAAAGTGTAGAAAAATTAGAAAAAGAGATAAATTCCGTAATCAGAGTTGTTGGTGAAAATTTACAACTCTAAATTTTATAAGTACAAAGTTAGGTACTCATTAAACAGAACTACCTGAGAGTGGGATGCTTACTGAATAAAACAAATATTCTGTAAATATAATTATAGTGGTTCAGTAATATGTTTTAACTTATAGTAATGCAGGATGTTATGAAGATGTATGATGTTTTGATTTTAAATTTATAACTTAAGTAATAAATATTTATACATTTTCAGACTGGTTTAGGAAGGATTTGCCATGAACTAAACTAGTTCTACCTTCAGTCATGGTTTTAATAAACTGCTGCTTCTACTTTTTTATTCAATGTTGTCAACAAAATTAATTATTATAACCTTGATGTTTAATCAAGAAAATTATTACTCCAGTCATATTTTAAATTGTCTTGGCAACTCAACATTTACAGTAGTAATAATGTCCTAAATACATGTAGCTGTAATAAAATCAGAAAAAATTACTATCTCAATTTTTACTATCATTTATTACTATTCCCAAACTCACCCCATCCACTTTAATTTTAATGTCTGAAATTAAAATTAAAATTATTTATTTATTATCACAAATAGTCTTGCATAGCATGAAATGTGAGATTACAGGCACCATTTAAAACAACAGTAACCACCCACACATTTAATTTAGCATCAGTGAATATTGTTTGTGTTAAGTGAAATAAAATGTGTCATCAGTGAATATTAATTCTGCTAAGTGAAATAAAATGCGTCGTCAGTGAGTATTAATTCTGCTAAGTGAAATATAATGGATTTTTATGAAGAAAATGAAGGGTTTTTTTAGTTAAAAATGATAATTTGATTAATTATTAGATTGCTGAATGAATAGAGTAAATATGGTAAATGTCTTAACAGAACCTTGTGATGGAACATTGTGTATCATAAAGTGGTTTCAGTAATTAATAAGACAGCTGATAGCTTTCCTTAAACTGCTGGTAGCAGTTTAAAAAAGAATAAATAGTTTGATAGAGCATTTTGTGTTAGTGGTTTTCATAAATAGCTGTGCTGCTATAGTAGTAGTTCTAATAAAAATAAAACACTTGATGGAGCATTGCCACATGTGATAGTGGTTTTTTAAAAGAGTAGGACAGCCAAATATGTATACCTTGTGTTGCTGATGGTAGTTGTAAACAAAAATAAAGTGGTTTGATGGAGTATTGAATATTGTAGTAGTGGTTTGAATAAGTAGGACAGTTGATAAAGCTTACCTTGTGTTGCTGATAGTAGCTGTAAACAAAAATAAAGTGGTTTGAGTAGAGTAGGACAGTTGATAAAGCTTACCTTGTGTTGCTGATAGTAGAGAAAAAAAAGAGAAGAATAAAACAGGGTGATGGAGCATTCCTTTAGGGTTGTGGTAGTTCTTCTAGATCAGAGAATGACACTGCTTTGGAGCTTTGCTTATTGTTGGGAGTGGGTCTTATTTAAAGTGAAAAAGCTTGGAACATTCTTTATTGTTGTTAGTGGGCCTTGTCAAAAGTAAGACTGCCTTGGAACATTTCTTGTTGGTAATAGGTCATATATGCTGTAAGATGCTTGTGCACCATTTCTTATTTTGGTAGTGGTCTTGTATACGGTAAGATAACACTGCTTTGAAATATATTTTATTGATGGCAGTGGTCTTGTAAAAAATAGGTCAGTCTGATAATTTTATTCAGTTTAAGGAAGAATTTCACAAATGTATCTGAAATACAATTATAATGTAAGTACTTCTTTTTGACTTGATTTCATTTATCATCATTTGATTTAAGTTTTCTTTATACACATCGTCATGTTGCGATTTTTGTTTTAGATGCATTGTCCCTGAGATCACAGTGCTTTCCCCTGTGCTGGACTTTGGGCGTTGCTTTCTAAGATATCCATATGAATCCATCCTCCGACTCCACAATGATACAGATTTGCCAGCAAAATATATCTTCCTGCCAGAAAAAGAGCTGGAAATAAAAAATCCGCCAATTTTGTATGAAAGTCCAAAGCCAAAGGTAAAGACACTCTAGTTGTACTGCACTGTACATTTTGAAAAGCAGTTTATTTTCAGCTGTAGGAAAAATCTTCTGTTAAAAAGTTAGCTTTAGAACAACACAAATTCTTTGTGTTTGAAATTATCTGAATGTAATCTTTTGGTTTTAACATTGAAAATAATTTTAATATAAATAAAGAATGTTTATTTGTACAATTTAGAGTCATTGCTTGTTCCTTTTGGTTCAACAGTGCAAATAATTTTAATATAATAAAGAACGTTGGTTGTTGCTTGTTCCTGAAATCCAATCTGTATCTACATTTCCTGCACCATGGGGGAAATAAAGATTTAGAGGCTTATAAAAACAATGCACTCCTGCAATTCTTTTTAAACACTCATTTTCCTCTTTTGTATCTTTTCTTAGTCAGTACAATCAAGCACTCGTTTAAGTTTAAAACTGCTTTCTTAGTCAGTACAAACAAGCACTCATTTAAGTTTAAAACTGCTTTCTTAGTCAGTACAAACAAGCACTCATTTAAGTTTAAAACTGCTTTCTTAGTCAGTACAAACAAGCACTCATTTAAGTTTAAAACTGCTTTCTTAGTCAGTACAATCAAGCACTCATTTAAGTTTAAAACTGCTTTCCTTGGGTTAGAAGCAAAATCACTTTAAATGAATTAATGCTGGTAAAATATGTTAAATTAAATGTAGTCTAGTTTAATATAATTGCATTGTCCATTGTTCATATATCTACAACATAAGGATATAAAATGTATTTCATTCATTCAAGTTTACCAATTCTATTCCAGTGCTACACAAGTAAAACTTAAAGAATTGTAACACTTTCCAGTCATTGAAATCCCCTTACCTGTAAAGTAGGCTGTCTTTTCTAGTACAGTTTCTTTGCATGGAATGTAGCTACCAGTTTGACTATTATAGTATTTGAGGTATTTCATTAAGGACATATTTCTTTCGTTCACTTTGTCCTTTCATTTTTTTATCCACTTGCTTGTAAGAAGTATTTTTTCCATGCTTTATGTTCCTTTATCTTTCTTCAGAGTGATTGTATTTATAAATGGCAGCATTTCTTTCTTATGCTTATTGCAGGGGCAAAGCATATTTTGTGTTAGCTGCAAAGCATATTGCAGTTCTTACATCATTTGTATTAGCTGCAGAACATATTTTGTTTCTCACACCATTTGTGTTCACTGAACAAGCTATTTGCATGATAATATGTATATTTTTTGGTAAGTGCTGGTTTTCTACTTTTGGGGAGGGGAAGTGCATAGACATTTGTCTCCTCTTTGCTCAAGTGTTAGAGGGCATATTTTAAAAGATGAACATTATAATCCTTTAGATATTTCCAAGGCATATGTGCACATTCTAAGAAAAATAAAGCAAAGAAAACATGAAAAAATGTAGGTCTCATCATATTTTGGCACACATTTAAATGTCTGATCAGATTTTGATGCAGATTTTAGAAAATTATTATCTGATCATTTTAGTAAATCTATGTCTGATCAGATTTTGACACATATCAGAAAGTATATATAATCAGATATGACACACATTTCAAAAAGTCTACATCTGATCAGATTTCAACATACAGTTCATCCTGCTTGGGTGTGTTCAAGAATATACTTCCTCATTTCATAACAAGAATGATTTATAATTGGATAGCTCTGGAATCTCACTTATAGGTCAAAAGGACAATGCAGAGCTCTCTCGCTTGCTCTTCAATGAAACTCTATCATGCATTCACCCTACCCTTCCCATTGATCCTTGTTCACTTTACCATATTCTAGCCATGCACTGAAGGAAATAGGGGCTTTAGGAATGGGGATGCTGACTCTCTTTTCAGTGTGACATGGCACAAAATAGCCTTTGAAGGTGAGACTACCACCAAAAGCAGATCACAACAGCTCTTTAGTTTATTTACCACAAGAGTTGGCTTATTTCATGGATTGTCACTTACTATCTCAGTCCACATTCAGTCACCTGCATCCATGATGTAGGCAAGACTTTAGAACACTTTATAAAAATGCCCAAATCCTAAGAATACATAAGATACATGGAAGAATCTACAGGTACATTGTATCTCTAAGAGTGTGGAATTATTGCTTTGTTCTTTTTATATTTGCTTGGTTCTTATTTTATTTTGTTTGCTTGTGATTGTATTTCTTTTCAAGTTAAATATTCAGTAACTTTAATTTGTTTGGGGATTTATATTGTGTGTTTGTTTGTTTGTTAAAGAAAATAATTATGACTTTCCTCCCCCAGGGTCTTATAATGCCACACTCTGTGTGTGAGGTGCCACTGATCATCAGAGCACAAAAGCTAGAGGAACAGGAGGTGCCATGTTATGTGGCCATCTTTGGCAGTCCAGACCCACCTCTTGTAAGTCAAAGTTAGTTTTCTGTTATCCTGCCATGGTCCGATTTGCAGTGGTGTGATGTGATATCATGTGATTTGATCTAAACACGCTGTAATATGTTATTAAGTAGTGTATTGATTTTTTAAAAAATCCATAACTTTTTCTGGATTGTTTCTTTCACCTTTTTAATTCACACAAGCAGTTTAATAATTGTTTTCTTTTATTCTTATTGATGAATGAACATATATGCAGTGAACCAGTAAAAAGCAGGTTGTAAACTAGTCAACCAAGTACAGTTTCTGACAGTTCTGTATTTATAAATGTTGTCTTTTTACTGGTCTGTTTTCATCTTGGTGGGTTGAGATTTAATGTCATCTTCCAAATAGTTGTGTATTTAGTTACATCAAACATTACTAATAGCAGGCTAGTTGGAATTCTTACTATACAAAATTGTGTGTAACTTGAGAAATAAGAAAAAAGCTTATCCCAATTTTATAAGTCTATGTTATTATGAAATAACAAAGGTGGGAACAAGAGTGACAAAAGTTAGCTATAGTGAAATTGGTTTGAAAATTTCTTAAATAGTTCATCTTGAACATTTGAAAAAATACCATATGGTGAAAAGAAAGCAAAATGGATTTATATCTGAAGTAAATTCATTTTAGTTATTGTAGATTACCATTACAGAAGTACTAATAACATAATAATCTTTAGACTATTAAAGATGCATCCATAAAAAAACAAAAGACCCCCAGAGCTCTCATCGAACCAGCTTTTGGTGGAATGATTCTAAATAAGTAACTTAAAATATATAATAAGACGATATTTAAAGAGAACTGTACAAAAATATTATTTCCTGCCTATGCATATGAATGAGACAAGATTATTTAATTTGATTGCTAATGTGTTTATGATTATACAAATAATGTTTAACTTTAATTAAAATTCTTATGGAGCTTTCAGAACAGCAATTTTTGATCAGGGTTTTAAATTCCTAATTAGCTTTCAGAAAAGTAATTTTGATCAGGATTTTGAATTCTTAATGAGCTTTCAGAAAAATAATTTTGATCAGGGTTTTGAATTCCTAATTAGCTTTAAGAAAAGTAATTTTGATCAGGGTTTTGAATTCTTAACGAGCTTTCAGAAAAATAATTTTGATCACTGTACCTGAAGGACACCTGATTGCTGATCATCTCAAGACATTTGCAATACATGTACAAGATTTACCCACTGTGCTTCATGAATGAAACTCCTTTTAAAATGAGAGGTATATTTTTGTGGGTTTTGAACAATATTTATTCATTTTTCTTCTTTCAGTGTGTGCGCATCGTATGCATTGGAGAGGGTCCAGTGGTTCACACGGTACCACAAAAGTTGGACTGGGGATCTATTCCAGTTTTAACAGACCTCTCTCAGAGCATACTTCTGTCAAATGAGTCACTCATCCCAGCTATCTTTACTGCACACATGGTAAGAAGTTTAATTTAACACTCAATTATGATTTCTGTAATGTTTTACTTTAAAAAACATTTCAATTTAAAATTAATTTAGTTCACTAATTTATGTTGTAAAATGTGTTTTCGATTATACAACCAGACAGACAATATAACAGTATAAATGTACAAGCTAAAATTGCTATGAAGGGTCCATAATAAACTGATAAAGATTAAGCAATAACCGGACAGTGTAGTCTTTTTGTCTTTACTAACATTTCTTGCATGTACACCATTGGACATGTTGTTGAGTTAGAGTTGCTTGTCCGCTTTCTTTGAGTTAGCATTCTCAGAGTAATGAAAAAATGCCTGGAGAAAATTTTTAAAATGCCACAAGACACAACAATGGGGCATCATACTATCTATTCATGTCATCCTTTCTGTCTGATTTTGGACTTAAGGATAAGATGCATTTACTTCTTTATGTAGGGCGGGGTTGAGGATGGTGTGGTTAGCTGACTCCTGAACTCTCTTGTTCTTGTTTTGCTGTTTAATATGATGGCCAGTTATGTTTGTCATTCCTATTGGGTGACTAAAGAATATTTTGATTTTCATTCCTCTCGTGAATTTTATACAAATTGCAAGGGTGAAGGAACTTGAATTTTTTTCTGAATGCAGTTGAATATATGTTGTGTAAAACTTGCACTTACACCCTAGCTCCCTTTTGTCATTTGACTCTCAGTCAGATAGGAGGACATTAAACAACAGCAGTGTCATGCTTGGTGCCTGATACTTATATATTCTGGGTTAAAAAAAAAACAAAAACGCCCCAATGATGGAACAAGTTGGTGATGAACGCACAGATTACATTGGTTTCTAATGTCACGCCAGCTCTAAAAAGAGCCCCCATGTTGTTATCACTGATAATTAACAAGACAAAGACAGTACAAACTAGAGGATAGTCATACATAATTATGAAGTGATAAGAATTTGACAGTGAGATTAATAAAAATTAAAAAAAGGAGTTTATAGTAACAACAAAATTAAATAAAAAGAAGTGTTTTTTGAGTCTTGTATGAGGGGTGCAGTCCAATTAATTACACAGAAATAGCTATTTTAATTATATTGTCATTGAAGAATCTTAAGAATGTTTTCAGATGTCTTGACTCATTTCCATAACAAATGTCAGTAGCTCTGACATAAAATGAACGGAGATCCAACATCTGGTTAGAATTAGGAATGTATTTCGCAAAGCCCAGCCCTGTCATTGTGCATAGATGCAAGGCTATGGATGGAGGGCAGAATTGATTCATGTTTTTCTGGTTATTCAGTGTATCTGGAATCTGGTCTCTATCAATAAAGAATTTTGCATATAAATTACCTGGAAATGCTGTGTGTGTTTTATGCCCTAGAGCTGTAAATACAAAAATTTGTAGATAAAGTTTCATGATTCTCTCAAACAACTCCATGGGAAGGCTTACATCCACTACCAGGAATGGACCAGACCAGGACTTTGTCCTCTGTCAGATGGGTTTTTCTACATAACACCAGGAATGGACCAGACCAGGACTTTGTCCTCTGTCAGATGGGTTTTTCTACAAACACCAGGAATGGACCAGATCAGTTGACCTTTGCCAGCTGGATGGACAGGTCTTTCTATGGTGCAATGGTTAGATGTGCCCTTCTGTGATCTCAGAAGAAATGTATGTGAAACACAATATATTCAGGAGACACTATCTATCTGTTCCTCTTCAGACAAAATACACCCTCACTTTTGGTGGAAAGATTTTACCTTCATCCTTTAGATCCCTGTCAGGACACCACAAATGAACAAGTAAAAAATAACAAATTGTTTCCTAAGTAACCAACATAAAACAAGTGGCAAAGCAGTTTATGACTCAAAATATTAGTCAAATCAGCAATGATAGTAAATGTAGCTGACACTAATTATGATTCACAACTAAATATAAAAAAGAAATAACCAAGTTAACTAAGAACCTTTGATTGGTGTCATAATATTTTTATATTTTACATCTTTGCTATTTGACTTTTTTGCAGATGCGTCCAAACTCCACATTCCGGGTGAATCCTGGTAATGGTGAAATCCCCCCTGAGAGCACCATAGAGATTTCAGTTACTGCCAATCTAGATGACTGTGTTAGGTAAACAAGAGTTTATTTCAGTATATTGCTCAAACATTCATTTACTGTGCTAGGTAAACAAGAGTTTATTTCAATATATTGCTCAAACATTCATTTACTGTGTTAGGTAAACAAGAGTTTGTTTCAATGTATTGCTCAAACATTCATTTACTGTGTTAGGTAAACAAGAGTTTGTTTCAATGTATTGCTCAAACATTCATTTACTGTGTTAGGTAAACAAGAGTTTGTTTCAATGTATTGCTCAAACATTCATTTTAATTTACTCTCATCATCATCATCATCATCATTATTATGTAAAAATCATGAATGCTGTGCAGCTTGACAGTGAACACATGCTCCAATGTATGAATCTTCAGAAATAACTTTTATTAATATTTATACATATCATTTATTTTCACATTTTAAATTTAAATTTTACAATTTTTGTATCACTTGTTAGGATAAAGTTCTTGGTAAAATGATCTCCTTGTCAGGTTCCAAGATAAGCTTCAGCTGAACTTCTTTGAGAGTCAGTCTCGTCTAGTGCCTCTCTTTGCTCATGGGTATGGTACCACCATTGTATCTGATCCACCTCTTTTGCCTGTCATGGATTTGGGACCAAATTTTAGGTAACACCCAAAAAAATGTCCTTATACGAGTCTGATGTTTTTTGTTAGGAAATATGTTAATTAACATTAAATAAATTGGATATTTTTGAAGAAATAATTTAACCAATATTAAAATGTCTTTTGAAGATCAAATATTTAAAGACTTTTAAAATTTAGTTTAATATATATCCTTAAAAAATATATCATACTTGTTTAAGGACTTTTTAATATTGGTTAACTTATTTCTTCAAAAATCACAAATTTATTTAAGGATTTGTTGATGTTACTTAACATATTTCCTAACAAAAAATATCAGACTTGTCTAAAGATATTTTAATTGGTTAACATATTATTCTAAAAATGTAAAACTTATTTAAGGATTTTTAATGTTAGATAACAGATTTTCCAAAGAGTACGATTTGTTAAAGACACTTTGAATTTAGGTTATCTCCTGAAGAATCATGTCTATTTTTAAGATATTAGTTTTCTGTTTTGTCTTATTTGTTGTTTAAAATGACATTTGGATGCAGTGACAGTCTTTTTAACTTATTAGATAACATTTAGATGTCAGTTACATAGTCTTGTTGATTTGTTAGATAACATTTAGATGTCAGTTACATAGTCTTGTTGATTTGTTAGAAAACATTTAGATGTCAGTTACATAGTCTTGTTGATTTGTTAGATAACATTTAGATGTCAGTTACATAGTCTTGTTGATTTGTTAGAAAACATTTAGATGTCAGTTACATAGTCTTGTTGATTTGTTAGAAAACATTTAGATGTCAGTTACAGAGTCTTGTTGATTTGTTAGATAACATTTAGATGTCAGTTACATAGTCTTGTTGATTTGTTAGAAAACATTTAGATGTCAGTTACAGAGTCTTGTTGATTTGTTAGCAAACATTTAGATGTCAGTTACAGAGTCTTGTTGATTTGTTAGCAAACATTTAGATTGCAGTACCACATTCTTGCTGATTTGTTAAAGAACATTAGCTTCTTAAATGAAGATAAGGACTAATTAGATTGATATAAAGTTAATGTTCTGCTTATAGTTTAATGTCTGAAAGCATCTCTTTAATTGAGCTATAATGTTGTGCTTTGTACTATAGTGTTTATCTTTAAAATCTGTAAGATTTATCTTTGTACCTGTAAGATTTATTTTTGTACCTGTAAGATTTATCTTCGTACCTATATGATTTATTTTTATTCCAGCAATAGAACACTGAAGAAAACATTCCGCCTAACTAACCGTGGACGTCGTCACCAACAGTTGATGTGGAGTACTGAGGGATTTAACAATGTGGCCATTCGTAAACATAAGAGTAGCATCAACAATACTAAAGACATAAAAGTAAAGGTGAAAAATAACAATCATAACTTTTAACCCCACAAAATACACATTTAAATTATATCATTAAAGTAATATTTATAGTAAATTTGTCTTGTATCTTATAGCAATTAGATCATTAAAGTAATATTTATACTAAATTTGTCTTGTATCTTACAGCAGTTATATTAAAAGAAAAGGAAACATATAGTAGCTAAGTACTGCAATCAATCATCCGAGTTCTAAACTGATGTATTTAATTAATGTCATGTATATTGTAAATTTTAAAATGATGTGTTTAACTAATGTAAACTGTTTGAGTTCTAAACTGATGTATTTAATTAATGTCATGTATATTGTAAATTTTAAAATGATGTGTTTAACTACTGTAAACTGTTTGAGTTCTAAACTGATGTATTTATCTAACTGTAGTGTACAGTTTTGACTTGTAAAATGATGTATTTAACTAATGCAGTATACTGAGTTCTAAACTGATGTATTTATCTAACTGTAGTGTACAGTTTTGACTTATAAAATAATGTATTTATCTAACTGTAGTGTACAGTTTTGACTTGTAAAATGATGTATTTAACTAATGCAGTATACTGAGTTCTAAAACAATGTGTTTAAATAATGTAGTGAACTGCTTGACATAAAATGATGTATTTAACTAATGTTTACTGTGTGAGTTCTAAAATGTGTTTTAATTAATGTAATATACTGTATGAATTCTAAAATGATATATCAGAGTAGTTCACTTGTAAACTGTTTGAGCTTATTAAGAGAGATTTCTAAATTGATGCATCTAAATAGTGCAGCCAGCTGTGTCTAAAATTATGTCTAAGTAATCATTATATTTCAATGGCTCTTTCATCATTCAGATAATGTTTGGCTCTGAACCACTTTCAGCTTGAGCTCATGGTTTTGAATCAAACTCACTTTATTAGTCACTATATTCTACTATCCTTTTTTGGTCATTCCAGATCATTGAAATGATCTGTGTGTGTTGTTTTTTTGAACTACTTTTCTCTTTTTTTAAATTTTCATCTATAGATGTGTGTGTGTGTGTGTGTGTGTGTGTGTGTGTGTGTGTGTGTGTGTGTGTGTGTGTGTGTGTGTGTGTGTTGAACTATTTTTCGCTTTTTTTTATTTTCATCTATTGATCTGAATAAGCTGGCTTATTTATTTGTTAGGAATGGTTATTTTTTTTACATTCATTTGAAGGGCAAATTAATTTAAATTATTCATGAGTGTTGATTTAAATTGTTCTTAATATGGCAGGATCGTCCAGCACAACCTGACGTTCCTCAGCCTGTTTTCTCTTTGACACCTAGTCGCATGGATCTCAAGTCTGGCGATTCTGTTGATTTCCATTTAGAAGGCTTTGTTTCACAGTTAGTATTGCAAACTCAGCTCTTTTGTTACATTTGGATAGATTTGTATATTTATTGGTTAGTATTTTAAAGATATCTTGAATATTACATTTGGATTGCTTTGTTCTGTGTGTTTGTTAGTATTTTAATTTTAATTGACATTGTATTTATATGATCTTCATTAAATTATGGTTAATTAAAGACATTTATAAAATTCTAGAAGAATATCATTTTACATTGCACACACACACACACACACACACACACACAGACACACACACACACTCAAAATATATACACATAACACAAACACAGATTGTATGTCTCTTTTTCTAAAGAACTTGTCTTAATATGATTAGGTTGTTGCCTGCATTAGAACTATGTATACTTATATATACAAAAAGTAAGTGTTCTGAAGAAACCTATTTTACTACAGACAAAGAAATGTTTCTATATATGCTTATAATAAAAATGTTACGGTTGTGCATTTATGCCAGTTTAGTAAAAAAAATACTGGAGAGATTTTCATCATACTTTTTCTGTTGTATACCTTAGTGCCCTCAAATCAAGATAGGCTATATAACATCATGATAGGCTATATAACATCATGATAGGCTATATAGCATCATGATAGGCTATATAACATCATGATAGGCTATATAACATCAAGATAGGCTATATAACATCAAGATAGGCTTTATAACATCATGATAGGCTATATAACATCATGATAGGCTATATAACATCAAGATAGGCTATAACATCATGCTATCCCATAAGGGAGTTTGCAAGTAGGCTATATAACATCAAGATAGGCTATATAACATCATGATAGGCTATATAACATCAAGATAGGCTATATAACATCATGATAGGCTATATAACATCAAGATAGGCTATATAACATCATGCTATCCCATAAGGGAGTTTGCAAGTAGCCCTAAAACTATGAAAATTTTCCAATAAAAGTAAAATGTGTGCACACAAGCTCTTGCCAGTGACCCTAAAATTACAAAAAGTTTCCACTAAAAGTAAAATGTGTGCACACAAGCTCTTGCCAGTGACCCTAAAATTACAAAAAGTTTCCACTAAAAGTAAAATGTGTGCACACAAGCTCTTGCCAGTGGCCCTAAAACTACAAAATGTTTCCATTAAAAGTGAAGTGCATATATGCAGGCCTTGATTTATATAATGCTGCGACCTCCATACACATCAGATTATTTGTGTTTCACTCAGACTGCATTTCTCTTTCTGGATATTAGATTTTAGAGCTGTAATAAATATTGTATTTTGGATTTTGGTGGGTTGCATTAAACTGTGTGGTTAGTTTTTATTTTTGCCTACCTGAAAGAGGTCTAGCTATATTTTTCTATAATTCTCTCTCTCTCTCTCTCTCTCTCTTTTTTTTTTTCTTCTCTCTTTCTCCTGTCTTTTTTTTGATCATTTTCTCTCTTTCTCTCTCTCCCACTCCCAAATGCTCTCTTTCCCCTTATTATCAATTTATCACTTCTTCCATTCCCTTCTTTCATTTATTTATTTCTCCCACTTCTCCCATCTCTCATTAACTTTTTCATTCTCCCTTCCCTCTTGTTGAATGCTTTGCAGTTAAATTTAATATAAAATATTTTTCCTAAATGCTTGCCAGGTATGTATGAATTGGGAGATCATACAGTTAAATCAGCCATTAAAAGAGGGAAAATCAGCAATAAAGGAAATTTATTTAGTAGTATATCCTATGTATAAATTTTCCTAATCCCTTTGAATGAGATACAGGTAGAAAAGCTTAGAGTTTGGATGACTTTGTGGTAGATAGTTTTTAAAAAGTTATTTTATGAAGAAAGGGGTCTTTTGTCTTTGCGGTCGTGAGAGCGACTAGATCAATCCCTGGAACAGTCTGCTAACTAATTAACTCTCTGTCCAAGTGTCTAGATTAACAGACCTTAATTGAACTATTACGTCAATCTTGTCTTTAACCCAGCGCCCACACATTAGCTCTCTACGATGACTGGGACTATCATAAGCTTGCACTTAACCGTCTTTCTATTGTCGTTACGTCATTTGAAACCCCCATCCATCATCATGTGCAAGTGCCTCTCTATCAGTGTAATGAGAGTGGATAGTTATAAATTCAACAAATTTATTAAGGAAAAATAATTAAAAGAGTTTACAATTAATGTCGTCAAAATTACACACAAGGCAATTTATCAGAAATCACAAATCTCATCAAAGACACATAGAATTCAATTAATCAAGAAGATATATCATGCTAAGAACTAGGAATTTTACACCCAAAGAAAGGTCAATACAGTTTAGTTTAGCTTATGCAAGTACTCAATGCCAATAAGTAAACTAGATATCAATTTGGTTAAAGTCAATATAAGACATATAGAGAAGAATCAGAAATAGGTAAGGAATTTAAGAAATCATAGAAACATGCACAGATTACACAGAAAATTCATAATAACGATTCACCTGATTGTGGCCTGTGAGTGGTAATCTTGCTCTTGTTTTGGATTGGCTGGCAGTTAAACAATCTTGTTATTGTGGCCTCGCCTGGTAACAGTTCCGCATACAGTCACGTGAATGTTCGTGAAAGAATGCACCACAGAATTATGATCACATATCTTGTCTAGAGTAACTACACAATACAATGCACAATCTGTTCTTATATTGTACCCTGCACAATTCTTTCTACTGTCACTGAATGAACAACAGTAAAATCATTCACAGTTTCAGTTTTCCATACTGGTTTCCAACGGTCGTTCCTTATCAGTTCTAACAGTTACTGGAAAGTCAGACTTATGCTCCTTGCAGCAGCTCTCCACATAACTCAGCCCTCTTGATTGACCCAAATTCCACGAGCAAGTGTTACTTTACTGGTTGTCTAATGAATCTCTTTCCAACTTAGAGAGATACTCCTCATCCTAACATCCAATTAGGTCATAGCCACACACAGTGTCCCACACTTCTCTAGAATATGACATAGTCTCAACAAGAATTCCACCTGCTCTTGGACCTCAGCACCCTTCAGAAAATCCAATGACAGTTAACAATTATCAACGTAGAAGTAAAACTTCAGACTTCAACTGTCGAATCATACGAACATAGACATAACCAGTGTCAAGACAAGTGAAGCTTGATGGCAGCACGGGGTGAAGTTTACTAATGCTTGCACATCAGCAAAAACAAAACGAAGATAGAATGAAAAAAAACGGTTTGCTAACTTTCAGTTCAGCTCTAACCATGAAGCCACCACGTGGGACTCGATGATCGTAACAAGAGTACCGGTCAGTGTGTGTGTGTGTGTTTCGCTCACACTCACCCCAGAAGCTGCAATAGATCTTTCATCTTTATGACATTCTCAGTCTTGATCTGCTTCTGGGGGATCCCCACAGCCTTGCAGTGCATCTGAGGTGGAGGGCAGGAGGGATGGCAGAAGGGGGTGAAACAGGTTGCACCAGTTTGGTGCACACCCTAACCGCCCTCCGTCAGTGTGGGGGGGTACCGGTCGGTCGGGGATACCGGTCGGTCTTGATTCTGCCCTTATATAAGATTCTAGGGATTTTGAGGAAGGTTCTGGAATTTATTAGCCTTCCTGGGTTGTTCCTACGGCTTGTCTGAATAGTCACGGTGGACTGCGCAAACACTAAGGGTAGGGTGAACTCGTGGCTAGATTTATATCAGAGTTATGCCAGAATCACTGACCTCTAACAATCACTCCCCATCTTCAGGATATAGGTCAGAGTTGTTTGTTTCAACACTCATCACACTGAGATTTGAATGGTGAAACTGAGCATGTCAATTCACAAGAAGAAAGAATTAATTAAATATTAATTAAATTAATTAAATGAGTGCATTAATTTGCATTTTTCCATCACACATATATAAACTGAAATAAAAGATCTCATTTACAAACTGAACTAAATGATCTCCTTATACACAAACTGAACTAAATGATCTCCTTATATACAAACTGAACTAAATGATCTCCTCATATGTACATACTGAACTAAATGGTCTCTTCATGAATACAAACTGAACTAAATGATTTCCTCATGTATGCAAACTAAACTAAAGAGTCTCATGTCTACAAACTGAAGTAAATAATCTCCTCATGTATAAAAACTGAACTAATAAATGATTTCATGTATGCTCATTTGGATGCATAAGGAAAAAATTCCTTTTAATCACTTACAGGCCTCAATTTGTGAATGAGCGGCTTCTTTGCCATGCAATTTTGGGCAGACAAGGAGGAAAAGAACTCATCATTAAAGTGGATCTGTCAACAGAATTCATTAGCCCTCTGCTGGAATTTTCCACCAAAAGTGTCTTTTTTCGTGTGGACAAAGTATGTACTTTGGTGATTATTTAACACTAGGATCAAAATATAACAGATTAACATTATCATCCAACAACAGATATAAACCAGCGACATTTTCAAATTGCTAGTTTATAGCAGTTAGAATTAGGATTTCATATATCACTGTAGATGTTGCAACAGTAATATATATTTATTTACTTCATTTAGTTATTCCTTTTATTTATATTTTTTATAATACCACATCCTTTAGAATGTGAATTTGACTAGTAAATGTACATTTTAACATTTTTTTTGTACAGTTACTAAAGATTATTTTTTATGTACAGTTTATTTACAGATATTTGCATGACTATTAGTTTAAAATTATCTTTAACAGTACAAAATATAAATTTTACAAATAACTTATTAAAGTACAAGTTATCTCGACCAAGAGGCAAGTTGTTTCATTTTGTAATATAGCACATTGAGAACTGACATGACTGCTTGATATCTGCAGATGGTGAAAGATGTGTTGGAGATACAGACCCGGAGTCTGAAGCTGAGTAATGTGTCTCCACTGCCCCTCACTGTCTCCCTGGCCTTGCCATACCCTTTTAACATCCTTCTCGCCTCTGGTGAAAAAGTGCAGGAGATGGTGAGTTTCAGTGTTTTTTTACTACAATGCAATGTATGTAATATTTCATTGTGTTAAAGATAGTGAAATTATAGTTTGTCTTTCCTACAAGTGCAATGTACGTAATATTTCATTGTGTTAAAGATAGCAAAGTTATAATGTGTCTTTGCTACAAGTGCAATGCGCATAATAATTCATTGTATTGAAGATAGTGAAATTATAGTATGTCTTCACTAAAATTGCAGTGCAAGTAATATTTCATCATATTGAAGATAGCAAAGTTATAGTATGTTTTTCTACAAGTGCAATGCATGTAATATTTTGTTGTGCTGATAACAAATTAATAATGTGTCTTTGCTACAAGTGCAATGTATGTAATATTTTGATCAGTGTTGAAGATGGTGAAGTTATAGTACATCTGCAAAATAGATGCTGTTAAGAGAAAGGAGGGATATCATGAAATAAAATTCCCTGATTATACAAAAAGTGAACAAGAACAGAAATGTTGGAAGTTTATTCTAATCAATTTATAAACAAAAGTAAACATCCAATTATTAAGCTTAAGTCTGAACTGATTTCAGATGGATCTTATGATAAAGTGTGATTATAAGGAATTTTATTTGAATAGTATTGCTCTGAACTCTTTGAGTGAGTTATAGTTGATTGTAGTAGATTCTTTACTTTGGTGCTTAATTTATAAATAAATTTATTTTATTTAATTTATAATGGGGAAAATCCAGCAGTTATTTTTTTTTATGGTCTACATTTTCAAGAGTCACAACCAAAAGGAGAATACCATCTTAGCAAGAGTCAGAAGCCACCATGAAGGAAATAATTCAAGTATAGAGAATAATATCTTCCTTTGATATAACTAATGCACCCATTGCTTAATTTCTTGTTTGTATAGGAAAGTCCATGCTGCACTCTTAAGAATATTGTGGGAATGCTTCTCTCACAAATTTGATTTATCTTTGGTGTTCTCTGTTCTAGTGGTTCTGTTTATCTGCTTTTTAGTGGTAAGGTGCATTTTTCCACTTTCAAGGGCAAGTTGAAGCTTTCCTGTGAAATTAATTATTATATTTTAAATAATTACCATAATGTAATATTTAAACATGTTGGTATTCTTAGACAAAAATAATATTTAAAAAATATTATTTTAATCTTTATGATATACTGTTTAACTCTTCCTAAGTAGGATCTTTATTTTGATGATTTATGCATTCTTCTATAGTTGAACAATGTTCCATTTGTTATTTATTTATTTATTTGAGCAGCATTTATAAGTTAGTTTTTGGTTACTGAGGACAGATTTGTACATGCACTGAGTTATTCACTTGAATAGATGTATTTTTCTCACTATTTGTAATACAACATGTGTGTCTGGCTTTCCAAGAGAACCATGTTTTGACCATTCATTCACTTTAATGTATATTGCTCCTCACTTGTCTTACAGGATGTGTCTGGCTTTCCTAGAGAACCATGTGTTGACCATTGTCACATGTCCAGTTATATTTAATGAACTTGCCGCTATATCAGAGTCTAAAGTATCAATATTAGATTATTATTTCACTTCCAATACTACTGACAGTTAGACGGCCTGATTTATCCTTCTGCTAATATGCCAGATATTCAAGCTATTATTCAAGTGGCATACTAATAGATAAATCAGTTGACGTGCCTAGCTGGTAGTGTTATCTTCCCCTTTTATCAGTTACAATTATAATATTAATTTCCTCTGGCTCAGCCCCCATACCACCTTCCTGGTCATTATTCACAACAAATTATGTAAATGTGGGTGAAGATAACAAAGTAAAATTTAATATCAATAATAATAAAGAAAGAATATAAATTTCTGAATCTTTAAATATTCACTGAGTTCATCTATCCTGTCATGCCCAATTATTTATATAAAGTTCATATTCACTGATCAATTTATTTTGGAAAATGCACACTTAACTAAAGTTTTCATGAAGCACAGCAACTGCCCATGGCTTCCCTTGACAGAGTGTGATGTCACGTTGTGGTTGTCTTCCAGGTAGGAACAACTCGGTGCTGAATAGGTGCACTAGATATTGTAGTCGGAGGATCTAGAGACCAGTATACCTTCAGACCAGGAACCGGCTGAAATGAACAACATTTCTTCTATAGCAACCTATAAGCATGAACAATCAATTGGGCTTCATGGTGACAATAATGGACTACTCTTTACAATGTTCATCACAACTCACAAGCTGCACGCTAACATATAATTCACAAACTCAATGAAGTATTTATAAGTGAACAATAATAGTTCCACTCCTGCAATTACATAAATACATAGATGATGCAACAAGATGTTTATATTAATATTCATTAACAATCATTCTGATCTCTATTTAGCTCCACCGGCTACAAATAGTTTCAGTGTGTGAGCATTGTGTATACACCTGCTTATATTGTCTCAGCATTCCTACATAAATGTAATCATCGCTAATGCCACTTAGATTCTGTGAGAGAAAATACATAAGTTCATACAATGTCATTAACAAATCACATGAATATTTTTACACAAAATTCTATCAATAATATGAACAAATAATTTAGAGAAGTCAATTATATTTACCATTCTCATAATTCGTGCTTGGTATCAGTGTTCACAAGAAATCGACCCTTTGAGCATGGGTGTGGTGAATATTTATCTGCAGACAGTGGTCATTGATATGTATATATGAATGGTCTCAAGGTTAGCTAGCGGATTCTATTACATCACGACACAGAACGCAAATGACTGAATATGGGCATATTGTATCCAGCTAGCAGTTTCCCCTTCTTGCCATCCCCTTTACTCCTCTGCATCCTGAGAGACCTACATCTTAATAGGTCATAAACACCTATTGCACTACAGGTATGCAATCCTGTAATGGTACATAATTTATTATAGAACAATTTTAAAAAAGACGTTAATTAATAAAATGTTTAGCTAAATGGCATAATTTGCCTAGAACTCATCTGTTCACTTTAATGTACATTGCTCCTCATTTGTCTTACAGGATATATGTCTGGCTTTCCAAGAGAACCATGTGTTGACCATTCAGTTTGATCCTGCATACAAGGATGATTTCCACATTCGTACCATTGATGAGGTGTTACATATCACCTACAAAGAGCATCCACATGTTGTAAGTTTATTGTGGCTTTTCATGCTACTTGATATTTAGTCCAAATATTAAATGTTGGTTGTTAAGGGGTTAAATCTTTGTATCTCTTTTTGAAGTTTGATTGGTGATTAAATGCAAACCAACAGGAATATGTGCCTTTAAGGTGCAAATATTTATTTTTTTATTTGTTGGTGCGGTGGTGGTGGGGATTTTGAGAAGAAATGTAACTTAACAAAAGTCTTGAAATCTTCACTGTCAGAAACATTAGTGGTCAGCTTTAGTGAGATTTCCTTTCATCTCTTTATATAAATCTCATAATAATTTCAAAACACTTGCTCAAATCTTGACAGTGCACCATCTTTTCATACTCATAGTTTTCCTATATAAAGACCTACTTCAATTATTTTTTATTATAAATCAAACTCTGTCTTAGAATCATTGCCTTTTCTATTAATGGTCTCAAATCTATGTTACTCTGACTAATGGATGGGTTCTCTTGATATTCATTTTGGAATTTCATATAAACATGCTTTTATTTGTAATTATATCTCCTCCACGTTTTACTCAGTGTAAACCCTATCTGTAACAATATTTTTATATATTATTTTAACCATGGGATCACAACAGCATTTTCAAATAAAATTATGCTGTGAATATATTTCTAGATCTTTCCTTATGCTGTTTTATCTATATAGTGAAGAAATGTAACTCCTGTTATTCAGTTATCTGTTTACAGTACAGTTAATCACAAGCTGTGTGCCTGTACCTCATTATTGCATAACACCAGTTGTGTGACTATATTTTATTGATCAATAAATCATAAGTCTTAAGATTCTATAAATGCATATTATTACATTTAGTACATATTTTCTCTTAGCTAACATACTTTGATATTGTCAATCTGCTAACACCGTAGTGGATTTCTTCATCTTTCTTTTTGAAGTCACAAGACAAGCAATTAGCCATAATTAAGGGTTATAGATCTATTGCAGAAGCATTTGGATGTTTAAACTAACCAGATTTATCCTCAGATCTTGATCTGTCAGATTGAATGGACAGAGAAAAAGAAACATATCCTCAGATCTTAAAATGTCACATTTCATGGCCAGAATGAGCATAGAGTCAGAGAGAGACATTCTTAGATAAAGATCTGTTGGATTTCATGATCAGTATTTACAGAAAGAGACATATCCTTAGATAAAGATCTGTTGGATTTCATGATCAGTATGGACAGAAAGAGACAAAAGATCTATTGGATTTCATGATCAATATGGACAGAGAAAGACATGTCCTCAGATAAAGATCTATTGGATTTCATGATCAGTATGGACAGAAAGAGACATGTCCTCAGATAAAGATCTATTGGATTTCATGATCAGTATGGACAGAGAGACGTGTCCTCAGATAAAGATCTATTGGATTTCATGATCAGTATGGACAGAGAGAGACTTGTCCTCAGGTCTCAGTTTCCCTTCATGGAATTTTAGTGTATTCTAAAATTGAATTCTAGTCTCTTGGAATCTCAGGAAATAAAATGGTATTTAGCAATAAATTTTAAAACTCTTTTTTTTATGGCCTTATGTCTTCATGCAGGATAATTAAAATACCTACTTTGTCAGAAATCCTAATAATCTTCTTAGTGATGGATCATTGATGTTACTAGAGTTCTGTTTTACCTAGCATACAATAAACTTCTTTATCAGAATATTCAGTCTTTTATTATCTCCTCTTTGCTTTGTTCATAACAAAAATAAAGATAATATCACATGATCATAGTCTTTTAAAGACCATGAAATCAAAGTTGTTTCATCCAGCCTTGCTTTTTATATGAACGTGGCCTTAAAGGAGATTATAGCATCCATAGGTTGGAAGATATCTTTAGACTTCTCTTATGAGATATGTCAACTCACGCCAATATCCAATAACAGTTGTCCAATCCATTACTATTTTTTTCTCATGAGTAGGAGAGGAGATTGCTGGCATTCCTTGTACTTGTAAGTGCTTCTTGTATAAATTTTTAAATTATTTTTTACATAAGAGAAATTTCCTCAGTTTAATCATTATTTTCCTCTTGTATATATCTGGTTGTATAATCAGAAAAGGATTTGGGGGTGGGGTGGATAAAATTAATTTCTCCTGAATACTTACATCAGCAAATGCTTAGGCTCATTCCCCTATAATTGAAGTACTGAGTATCACCTTTCTTTGTAAGAAGGACTCTCTTGGGTAAGTCTTTTATCATTTGTCTCCCCCTGAGAGTTTACATGGGCCCATTTTGGGTGTGGCATGTAAAACTTTAGGATTCTTATTTTGTAAATATTCTTGAACAAATAATTTTACATAGAAAATAATTTTTCTTTCATATATGACAAAACATCTGAATGATCTCCCCTAGAAAAACAAGCTGATACTGTTCTTAATATCTTGCTTTTGCTTGAGGAGCTCATTCATATCTTTTCTTTATGTGTTTATATATATAATTATCTGCAGCCATCTTTCCTTATGTCCATTTTCTTTTTCAGGATTATGTGGCTTTGCGTGGAGAGGTGTACTTTCCCAACTTGGAGTTTGAAAAGACAACACTGGATTTTGGCTGCATTTTGAATGATACAGAGGTCACTCGCTATGTCAACATCAAAAACAACAGTCCCATGCAGGTGTGCAACTATTGCTTGGTCTTTTGTTACTCTGGAAATTTTTCTAAAGATTAACTGTCAAGTTCTTCATAGATAAACTGTCAATTGTTTTCCAAAAATAAATTGTCAAGTGTTTTTCCAAAAATAAATTGTCAAGTGCTCTTCCATAGATAAACTATGAAGCATTCTTCTAAAGATAACTGTCAAGTGTCAAATAAATTGTCAAATGTTCTTCCATAGATAAACTGTGAAGCATTACAAAGATAAATAAACTGTCAAGTGCTTTTCTCAAAATAAACCATCAAGTGCTTTTCTCAAAATAAACTGTCAAGTGCTCTTCCAAAGATAAACTGTCAAGTGTTTCTCTTAAAATAAATTGTCAAGTGTTTTTTCAAAGATAAATTGTCAAGTGTTTTCCCAAAATAAACTGTCAAGTGTTTTTCTAAAGATAAATTGTCAAGCATTCTTCCAAAGCCAAACTGTATTTTTCCCCAAATAAATTGCCAAGTGCTCTTCCAGAAATAAACTGTTAAGTGCCCTTCCAAAGAAAAACTGTCAAATGTTTTTCCAAAAATAAATTGTCAAGTGCTTTTCCAAAGATAAACTGTCAGTGTTCTTCCAGATAAGTTGTGTCAGTCAAATCAGTTTGTATAAAATTCATATTGGAATGTTGGAACATATGTTAATCATGGTGTAGAAATGTGTTTTATGCTTCAAATACTTAAGTATGCTTTCTCAAATTACATTTTCATGAAAAAACACATTGAAGATATATAGATTTTCAAACGTTGTTGTATTTTCATTATTATTTTTATCATCATTCAAAATTGATAAATTTCAAAAGTGGCAAGTAAAATGTAATGCACTGAAAGTACTATTACATCCTTTGTAGAAACTTTTTTATTAAAAAGAAATCAATAAAAAAATTCCATTAATATCAAAATCCTTCATGAAGCAATACAATTCCAGATATTTAGCTTTGTTTACCAGTAAAAAATATTAAATTATGATTATTTAAAATGGGAGCTTTAAAACCAGATATTCCTAATGAAAGACATTTTAACAGCACAAGAAAAGTTTTAAAATTTCAAACAGTTTAATAATGACTTGTAATTTTCATTTAACTTTACTTTTAAGCTAATATTTTGTGTTTGATAACTGATCTACATTTAATTTTATTTATTGTTCTATTGTGCATTTTCATAGTCTTATGATTATTGTGTTATATATACTATGCTGGATTATAATTTATTTCTGCTTGTCAGTTTTGCCCTAGTTTCCTTAACACAGGATAAACACAGTAGTCAGCATTGGCAATAGGGTACTTCACAGTACATTAGGATATAGTAGTCAGTATAGTTAACACAGGACATTAGGATATAGTAGTCAGTATAGTTAACACAGGACATTAGGATATAGTAGTCAGTATAGTTAACACAGGACATTAGGATATAGTAGTCAGTATAGTTAACACAGGACATTAGGATATAGTAGTCAGTATAGTTAACACAGGACATTAGGATATAGTAGTCAGTATAGTTAACACAAGAAATTAGGATATAGTAGTCAGTATGGTTAATACAAGACAATATGACACAGCAGTCATAATGGTTAATACAGATCAGTTTTAAAGTATTTTGCATGGTTACCTCAGGACAATAGGATATAGAATGTTTTCAGCATGGTTACCATATGACAATATGACTTCTTCAGTTTTAAGCATGATTACCACAAAACAGTAGGACATAATATAATAATCAGATTATTTATCACAAGACAGTATGACATTCCAGTCATAATCAGATTATTTATCACAAGGCAGTAGAACATACCAGTAGTAGTCACATTATTTATCACAAGGCAGTAGAACATACCAGTAGTAGTCACATTATTTATCACAAGGCAGTAGAACATACCAGTAGTAGTCACATTATTTATCACAAGGCAGTAGAACATACCAGTAGAGTCAGATTATTTATCACAAGACAGTAGGACATACCAGTAGAGTCAGATTATTTATCGTGAGACAGTATCCAGCATGGTTTCCTCCAGACATTAGGACATATTTATCAACATAACGCAAGACAGTAGGACTTAAATACTAGCCAGTATAATTGTAAGTATAACACAAAACAATAGGACATACTATTCAGTATGATTGTCAGCATAACACAAGACAATAGGACTTAGATACTAGCCAATATGGTGACCACCAGACATTAGGACATGGTTGTCAGCATAACTCAAGACAATAGGACTTAGATACTAGCCAATACGGTGACCGCCAAACATTAGGACATAATTGTCAGCATAACTCAAGACAATAGGACTTAGATACTAGCCAATTAGACATGGAGAGTAGTCAGCATGATTACAGAGGATTAATCATAGAACTATAAGTCTAAAATATCCAGCATGAATATACAGAACTGAATCATAAAACAATAATAAACACTGGATCCTCTGCTAATCTTTTATCTTCAGGTGAAATATCGCTGGTCTTTCCTGGTGGGAAATGTTCCAACCCAAGTGAAGCGCATTGTTCGTCCACGTCTGCCTCAATTACTGGAAGAAGTGGTCCAGGATGTAGAGGAGGAGCAGGAAGAAGAGAAACTGGAATCCAAGCACACTCTAATAGTGACAGATGAAGAGACAGAAAAAGATGAAGTAAAAGAAGAAATCCCAGTAAGTGACAGTTCACAAGAGCTGGATACTGCAAAGAAAGTGGAAGAGAAGGGTTCCCATCTTTTTTTCCAGGTTGATTAGCATTTATTCTTTTAATGATTGCTTGTATGTCTATTTTTTTAACTGCAGTTGGTTAGCATTTATTTCCACACATATTTATGCTTACTTTCATGACAAGTTTGTTAACTCATTTGATTAGCATTTATTTTCTCAGTGTTTCTCTAATGACTTGTTTATTAAATGCACTAATTTCCTCAATGTTTGCTTTCATGTCTAGTTTTGAAATGCATATTATTAGGATTTATTTCCTCATATTAGTTGTACTTGCTTCATGTGTCTAGTTTATTAGCTGCAGTTTACTAAAAAAATTAAGCACAGAAGATTCAGATGTTGAATTTATTTGCTTGCTGATGTGAAAACAATAGGTATTTCACAGTTCAGAGAAATTAATGGATTAGCAAAGAAAATTACAAAATTCTTGTTTGGATATCCATATATACTAATATAGTACATAAAAGTAGGAAATTATTTACTATGGATATATTGTCTTTTCTCACCTTTTACACTACCTGCTTTGAAGTTGCTCATTTTTAATAAACATATTTACTTATTTGAAACTGTATAAGTTGATTGCTTATTTCTCATCACTGTATCTGCTTATTTCTCATCAATGTATCCTCTTATTTCAATCTGCATGTTTGGCTTTCAGAGGTTCAGACCATCTGACTTCTTCTGATCTTTGAGAATAAAATGGAACTATGATTTCTTTTCTGACATTTTCAACTTGGTTCTTTCTCATTCATGAATTAGCAAAATTAATTCCTTAATTATTATGCATGTATTGATTTTTGATTCTTTTATTTAAATTTCAGGAAGTGAGTCTAGCTGAAGATAGCACACTTCATAACAAAATGGATGCCGATAAAGAAGAGGAGGAAGATAATGTTGATAATCGACATATTGAAAATCACACCCTTTCTTGTGACTCAGAAGTGTTGGAAAAAGTAATTTAAAATATTATTTGTGCCTGAAATATGTACATTTTTGTAGTAGGAAAAATGCTAAATGAAATGTTGAATGTTGTTTGTCATTCTTTATTCCTTTCATTACATCTAGGTTAGATTTGTAATTGTTGAAATTACGGTATTTTTCTGTAATCTTTTCATCACATCTAGATTATTTGTAATTGTTAATTTTATAATACCATTCCTCAGTTTCAGTCCTGTCCACTCTGAGATGTTATCCTCCCATCCTTTCCTCTGTCTTTCTCTCCTTCGCCCTTCTTGCACAGTACCTTGCATGATTGTCTTGGCAAGCCATGTTGATCATGTGACATGCCCATACCATTTCATTTTGCATTTTTTCACAATGGCCAATAGCTCTTCGCAGGGCCCAATGGCTTGCCTAATTCTGTTTCCCATTTCCTCATTTGTGACATGATCTCTATACTAAATGCCAAGCAACCTTCGAAAGCATCTCATTTCAGTAGCTTGTATCCTCCTTTCGAGATTCACTGTGATACACAGGCATATAAAAACACAGATACAACCAAGGAGCACATCAGTCTGATCTTTGAGCTGACTGAGATGTTTTTGTCTTTCCAAACCGTCTTCAGCCTTGCCATTGCTGTTATTGTCATCACAATCCTGGACAATATTTCAGGTTTTGATCCCTCATCTGTCACGATGGCTCCTAAGTACTTGAATTTATTAAATATATATATATGTTACCCACAAATGTTCTTTAATTTACATACACTCTAATTTTAAAATAACAAAGTTTTACTTAATGAAAGCATACTTGTAAGAAATATTTTTTTTTTTGCTTTTGAATTTTAACTTGCACCTTTGAATTAAACAAAAAAAGAATAGAAAAGAATGGTGTGAGAATTGTTCTCAGTATATTTAATATGCTCATTTATTTAATGTTGAAACTATTGAGAGTGTGAAATGTTTGTTCATTAGAAAATATTGTAGACATCTTATTGTATTAATTTATCTTTTAAATATTAGTGAATATTATAATTAGAAAAATATGTTTACACAATAGGGTCTAAAATAAGTTTTTAAATCCTAATGTTCTAAAGTTATTTTGTATTTCTCATGGTCTTAAATCATTTCATTATTTGGTATAATTTCATGGTCTGAAAATCATTTAAATTTTTTTTTCAAATGTAACTATTTTGTAATCTCAAGTTCTAAAATAATTTTAAAATCCTATTACTATTTCTATAATCTCATGGTCAAATATAATTTGTAAAGTCTTTCACTATTTCTCTAATTTCATGTTCCAAAATTGTTTTATTTTATTCTATATATATATAACCTCAGATCCCAAACTTATTTGTAAAGTCCTATTACTACTATTACTAGTATAACCAGAGGGTCAAAACCAATTTGTAAAGTCCCATCACTATTTGTGTAACATCAGGGTCAAAACTAATTTGTAGTCTTGTTACTGTTTGTATAATCTCAAATCCAACACTAATTTATAAAGTCTTATCACTGTTTGTGTAACCTCAGGGTCAAATCTAATTTGTTAAGTCCTATCATTACTTTTTTAATCTCAGTAATTTACTATATTTTCATATTTCATGGTCTAAAAGAAACAATTTTAAAGTTCATTTTATACCATTTGTTTTACCTTGAGGTCTAAAAAGTTTTCAAAGTCAAGTACTCTTTGTACACTTTTGTGGTCTAAAACCATTTAAAAATTCTTTTAAAAAAAAAACTAGTTATTTAATGTCAGGGTCAGCTGGAAGAGATAAAAACTGAAAAAGAAAAAGAGCAGAAGACAGCAATTATGGACCGGTTAAATTTTGGCCCTCGTCTTTCTCTGCATGAAGATGAGGAGGAAGCACTAAAAAGTAACCGCATTCTAACTGCATTGCTTGAGCAAGAAAGTGAGGAAACAGCATCACTGGGCATTGAAGAGGTAAGAACACATGCTGTTTTTCATGCAGCAACACAATTCACATTTATAAACATTTCACAATCTGACGTTAGCAGGCTTCCTTAGTATTTGGATGTAATAGATGCAAATATCTGGCTTTTCAAAATAATTATCAAACCAGGAAACAAGCAAAACCAGTTTGACGGGACAGTTTAAATATTGCTTTGAGTGTATAATATATATAGTATTTTTATATTCATAAAATAGCATAGATCCTATCATTACTTCTTTGTAGCATAAGATATTTCATAACATAACTTCCTTGTACATATTTTATAACATTACTTCTTGGTATCATAAGGATTTGACATAAAATATTTAAAATCATTAGTGATGATAATGTTTTTAATAATTATTTTGTCACTTTTTTATAATTATTTTCAAATAGTTGCATGGTCAACATGCTTGAAATTGATATTATAGTTGAACAAATTAAATGGTGATTATACTAAAATATTAACTTTAATAATTAAAAATTATATGTCTTCTGAATGATCATGACATTTAATTTTTAATTTTTAAAACAATGTTTATTAAAGAATGTTGTTGTTTTCAATGGAATTATAAAACACAATGACCAATAACTGACATCTTTGAAAGAAAGGATCACTTACTTTAAATGTGTAAAACACAAATAAATCTGAGTAAATGCTTACATGGATTTTTTTTTTCAACACCCTTGCTTACATTTTTCCCAAAATGCAAAACAGAGTAATTCAGTTAAAAATACAGTGTAGTATGTACTTTAGTTAGTACTTTTAAATGTAAAATAGTTGTTTATAGGCTGTCTACAACACAGGAAATGGGATACTTTCCTAGGCATACATCTTATGAAGGCCCTTCAAGACTAAACTTTAATCTCTACAACTAAATACTTGTAATGAATATTGTTTAATATAGCAGCACACAGGAGGAAGAGTATATCCATAGGCAAACAAGTTTTACCATTTTCATTTAAACCCTTAAAAGTAAACATTTCGCAGCCAACAAGCCTAAAGTAGAGTAAAAAGACGGATATTTTTCTTTCTAATAATTGAGATTATGTGTGTTGTGCATGTAAGCAAGGGAATCATACAAATTCTCTAGTTCTTCTGAAATAAGAGCTAGACAGAACTACTGCAATGGGTGTTAAATATGAGAAGTAGGCCATAAAAACAAACTGCTATGAGAGCATGTAGCAGATATAGTATTGGCCTTCCAACTGACTATATCATAATTTTTCTTAAGGTCTTATTCACTTTGTTTTAGGGAGAGGGTCTCAGGTATAAATCTTCTCACTTTTATTTTGAAATGAAGTAAAGACTGTGAAATACTTTTGAACAAAAGAGAAAAATGATATTGTCAAGATCAAAATTCTATTGCATTATTAAGCTAATTCATTATTATCTTATATTAATATTTTCTTAATAGTTTTATTCACAATATAATATTTGTAGTTTGTTTAAGTGTTAACTTGTATTTAGTAAAGACAATTTTAGATGTTTGTGCATGAACCAATGTAGCTGCTAATTCAACAATCTAATTCCTTTGTTATCACCTTTATTTGAACCTTGTTTGAAGGCTGTGTTTGTGTGTGTGAGCACTTTGAACCAATTGCGGATTCTGGAGATTATTAGTAGTACTATGGTGCTATTGAAGTGCCATTCAGTTAGAACTAGAAGTAGTTACTTGGAATTAGTAACTGTCAACTTGGTGCCACAGATTATAGTCATGCTAGACATGGGTGTGTGCGCAATCCCTGGCCCTGGTAAGAAATCAGCCAGCAAGTTTTGGCCAGAGCCTCTTTTGTTGGAATGCCAACAAAAAAAACATGTCTACCTATGCTGTGCACTGAAGCTTGCCTATGCAGCAGACAAACAAACACTGTTTGCACTCCTGTTCACAGAAGAACTCTTGTGTCTGCAGAAACATAATCTGTACTTCCTAAATCAGCTGGGCAAGTATATATTTCACTCAATTTTCTCTAAGATATTTGGTCAGCCTCAGAAAGCCAATCAAATCCCTGCCAGTCAGTAGCAAGATGCAAGCGTTCTTCTGGACATTTTATTTGTGTATTTTCATTGGAATACTCCTTAATGTGTTGTGATAATTCAGAGACCCTCTGCTGATTAAATTTCATTGAGCTGTCCTGAGTTCTTTACTGCTACCAAGTGCTGTCTGCATCTGTGGGTCAGTGTGTTTGCATAAGCATGTTATGCCACTGTGAGAGGAGTCTGATGAACACAGTAGTAGTAGCTACTTACAGGAAAATAAGTCATTAGCTGTAAAAGTCTCGAAGTAAAAGTTGGCTAATACTTTTCTCAGAGAAATAGTTCACTTGGAGATTACAGGTTATTCCTTAGATGGTATTTTGTTAAATCTAGATAGTAGTATGGAATTCATTGTTTCCATTTGTTGACAGAGGAAGTAGAATACAGGATTTCTGTACTGTGTATGTGCTGATCAATTGCTGTTCATAGTTGATATTTGCATAATGATACCCAAGTGTCTAAAGAGTAAATGAATCTTTATTGTGTTGTCTTGACATATATTAATTAAGAAAGTTTTTAGTTGTATGTTTACAAGAAGGTTTCATTGTTAATAACAAGTGTAATCTGTGTGACATTAGGTAATTGTGACATTTATGAATATTTTAACTCATATTCCAAAACATTGTACAGAATGTACAGAATAGGCTACTGTCTTGAGCTCTGAGTTAACATTTCACCATTATTTCTTCATTCATATTAAATCACCATTTCTTTCCTTTTTGCTTTTTATTAAATAACAAAATATTACAAATTCTTGCTGCCCTCTGAGTCATTCTTCGTTTTTATATTTTCATTCTAAATCTTCCTTGTCTTGTTTCATAATTATATAACTGGTTGACGATGGGGAGAGGGGTAGCTGAGCCACATGTGATTAAGAGGTATACAGAGGAAAATGATTCCACACACCCCCCCAGAAGAGTAGCTAGCTTTTGTCAGGGTTCACAAATATTGTTATTAAATATAATAGTTAATTTCATATCTTAAATCCTTTCACACCAAAACACCAGATGGGCTTGCACTTACCACCATTTTAAGGCTTATGAAAACTTGATTCAAGTGGAAATGTCAATGGGGTGTAGTTCTCTTTCAAATTAACAATGTTTGTGGTGTGTGTAGTGGGTGGATTGCGACCAAGAGGTGAATGGACATAAAAATACATTTCTGATCTTTATTTTGTAATACAGAAAAATCATGGTGTATTTTAGACATCTTATATTTCCTGGACATTTATCAACAGGTGTTTGACATTTTGCCCCTTTATGGTCTGCTGGAACCTGGAGACACTGAACAAGTGACCTTCACATTCTTTGGTCATGCTGACATCTGGGGAGAGGTTAAAGCAATTTGTGAGGTGGAAGGCGGGCCAACATATGAGCTTACCATCACAGGAGAGGCCAGTCTTATGGAGTATCACTTTGATCATAAAGATATTGATTTTGGCAAACAGGTAAAATTCATCTTTAATTCATTCATTAAACATATAGACAAGCAGATATAAATATACATGTAGATATATTAAGAAAGAATGGAGAGAATGGTTGCATTTAGAAATGGATGGATATTTTATAAGTATATTTGATTAATTTGAAACAAAATTACATGAAAAATATATTGATTATTGTAAGATAAAATAATCTATATTATAAACAATTTAATTACTCTTAGTAAATGTTATTTGCTAACAGATGTATGACAGTATAGCAGTGGCTGAGTTGACATTGATCAATACTGGCAAAGTAGCTTTTGAATATCATGCCCTCAATATGGACCCTGCTCTACAACAACGACCACAGCCAGGAAAACCGATTCTTGTTCCACACACTGTGAGTTTTATTAATATTACAGATGTTATTAGAGGAATGAGGAGATAAGTGTCATTGATATTACAAATGTTTGTCAGGGAGTGAGAAGGCATATCATTGATTTTACTAGTGTTGTGGGGAGGAAGAGGAGGAATTCTTAGGAGGAGAAATTCCTTTGTTATTACTATTGTGGGAAGGAGGGGGAGAAGTTTAATTGTTTTTACTGTTGTGGGGAGGAGGGGGAATTCCATTGTTGTTACTGGTATTGTGGGGAGGAGGAATTCCTTGGTTATTACTGGTATTGTGGGGAGAAGGAGGAATTCCTTGGTTATTACTGGTATTGTGGGGAGGATGAATTCCTTGGTTATTACTGGTATTGTGGGGAGAAGGAGGAATTCCTTGGTTATTACTGGTATTGTGGGGAGAAGGATGAATTCCTTGGTTATTACTGGTATTGTGGGGAGAAGGAGGAATTCCTTGGTTATTACTGGTATTGTGGGGAGAAGGATGAATTCCTTGGTTATTACTGGTATTGTGGGGAGAAGGAGGAATTCCTTGGTTATTACTGGTATTGTGGGGAGAAGGATGAATTCCTTGGTTATTACTGGTATTGTGGGGAGAAGGATGAATTCCTTGGTTATTACTGGTATTGTGGGGAGAAGGAGGAATTCCTTGGTTATTACTGGTATTGTGGGGAGAAGGAGGAATTCCTTGGTTATTACTGGTATTGTGGGGAGAAGGAGGAATTCTTTTGTTATTACTGGTATTGTGGGGCGGGGGGAAGAGGATGAATTCCTTTTATATTAGTATTGTAGAGAGAGAAAGAATTCTTTTGTTATTACTGGTATTGTGGGGAGAAGGATGAATTCCTTGGTTATTACTGGTATTGTGGGGAGAAGGATGAATTCCTTGGTTATTACTGGTATTGTGGGGAGAAGGAGGAATTCCTTGGTTATTACTGGTATTGTGGGGAGAAGGAGGAATTCCTTGGTTATTACTGGTATTGTGGGGAGAAGGAGGAATTCTTTTGTTATTACTGGTATTGTGGGGCGGGGGGAAGAGGATGAATTCCTTTTATATTAGTATTGTAGAGAGAGAAAGAATTCTTTTGTTATTACTGGTGTTGTGAGAAGAAGGAGGAGTATCATTTTTATTACTGGTGTTATGGTGAGGAAAAAATGGAGTTGGGCTTGCCAAGACAGTAATAATGTTTCACATAAATAATGTTTCCTTAATGGGGCAATATTTTTATAAAATATATGTTGCCATATTTTTTCTTAAAGGAAAAAGGATTTTTGTCTCATAAAATAAATTTCTCAAGAATATTTGCAGATATGTATTCAGACAAACAGGCAAAGATCAAAAAGACACATCTGCTCAAAGGGAGATAAGACAAACTACTCATTGGATAGGTGTTCTTTGCCTTGAAGTACCTTGAATAATATTCAGGAATATAGGTAGCTGAGTAAACAGTATAGGGATATGGGTTTTAAAATGTCTAGACTTATTAATCAGTTTATTGTTTGACCATGCAGAAGAGAACCATTTGCAGAGGAGTGGATTTACCTGTATTTCCCCATTAATCAGTGTGTCATATGACAGTGCAGGATAGAACCATTTGCTGAGGAGAAGAGTTACCTGTATTTCCTCATTAAATAATATATCATATGATAGAGTGAGATAGAATCATTTGTAGAACAGAAGCTTTAACTGTATTTCCTCATTAAATAATGTATCATATGACAGGGCAAGATAGAACCATTTGCAGAGCAGAAGCTGTATGTGCATTTCCTCCCAGGAGTTCCAGAGCGGTTCCACAAAAGTTTCAATATTCAGGTACACTTTGAAAAATGTTACTATATTGATGAAGGGTTCTAGTAAGGATGGTAGTCTTATATACTTATTGCTATATTTTATCTAAGGTTTCAAGTATGACTCAAATCACACTTTGAAGAAATGAAATAAATAAAGTATATGTAGTTTTATTTTTAAATTGATTACCATTCCATTTTGAATTTGACTTGTAAAGAGAACTTTAAAAATTCAGTATTAGAATATAGTCCAAACTTACTGCCTTTCTTTTCAAGACTTTCAGAGCTTTTATTTTGTTTTCAATATTAAGGTTGCTCACTTTGAACCTGCTGTGATCAACTTGTATGGAGAGGGAGTTTTCCCACGAATATCATTGGACTTGCCTCGACACCTTGATGGTGGTTCTTATGATGCACTGTTAGCAGAAGCACGTGAAAATATCTCCAAGGGGTCCGCCCCTGTTTCTAACACATTTTTCCAGGAACATGCAACAGCATCACTGTTGCCTGTTCAGAACAGCTCTCGGAATTTGACTGTCCAGTTACAGCAGGTATGAGTTAGAAAACAGTTTCTTATATTCTTTGTTATCAGTGTCTTGACTGTACCTTTATGTTCACTTTTAATCGTGACTTGACTGTACATTTATATTCTCTTTTATGAGCAACTTAATTCTACTTTTATGTGTACTTGTATAGTGACTTAACTGTACCTTGATATTCTCTTTTATCAGTGACTTGACAGTGCCTATATATTCACTTTTGACATTGATTGTACCTTTAGATTCTCGTACAAGTGATTTTCATTTTACTAGTGATTGTACCATTATATTTGCTTTTACAAGTGACTTGATATTCATTTTGCCTCTGACTTGACTATACCTTTATATTCATTGTACCAGTGACTTGACTGTACCTTTATATTCATTGTACCACTGACTTGATGGTTTAGAATTTTAGATGGACTTTTACCAGTCTTGATTGTATCTTTATATTCATTGTACCAGTGATATGACTTCTTTTATTGTCAGTTGTACCAGTGACTTGACTGTATTCACTGTTACCAGTGACCTGGCTGTATTCATTTTTACCAGTAACTTGACTGAGCTCACTTTTACCAGTAATGATTGTACTCACTGTTACAAATGATTTGACTGTACTCACCTTTACCAGTAACTTGATTGAGCTCACTTTTACCAGTAATGATTGTACTCACTGTTACAAATGATTTGACTGTACTCACCTTTACTAGTAACTTGACCGGGGGAGATTTTTTTATAACTTCTTTCCTCACAAGAATTGAAATAAACTTTTCCTCTTTTGATGCTCTGTCTTGATTTGTTCCCTTAAGGATTTCCTCATCTCAGAATTTTCTGAAGAATTTTCTACTTGTTATAGTTCATGTGGAGATGGTTAGTTTCTTATAATGCAGGTGATGGCTGTGCTTTTGTTTTTATTAGTTTATTTCTTTGGGGTTTTTTAAAGTCACTACCTAAAATGTTTTGAAAAGGTGCATTGTGTTTGTTTCTATAAGGAAATCAATGAGTGCTTTTAGGATTAATTCATCTTTTTGTGGCTGGAATAAAACAGTGATCCAGTGGAGAGATGGACTTATAACAGATTTATGTGTCAGTGATTGTTTTTCTTTCTTCATTGTATAGTGGACAGTGCAATAGGAAGTGTTGTATAGTGTTTTCTGTTCTAAAATGATTGCATGTTTTTGTTTGACCTGAAATTTTTTGTTAGAAATGTTGAATTTAGTCTTTATCTGAAAATGGCTTTGTTGTGTAAGTTGTTGGGTAAGTTAGGAGGTCTTAGCGTATTTTTCATTTTATAAATCTGTTTAATTTGTGCATGCCTTTCTAAATTGTATTTGAGAGTGTGTAACTGTCTGTCTTATTTTATACATTTTGCCTCTTTATATGCTGTTTCATTTCCTGGTATATTCTTGTGGCCTGGTATCCATAGTAATGTGGCTTTAATGTTTGTTTATCTGGTTTCTTATTGTAGTTTCTTATTTTGTTTATGGTATATATTCTAGAAATGATGTTTGTGTTGCATAATGTCTGTATTGAAGATAATGAGTCAGTTAATATTAGTATGTTTTTATTTAGGGGTAAAGATGGATTTTTGCTCAGACAAAAACTATTGTGCATCTTATAATTTATTTGTATAAATTGAATAAAATAAATAGCACATTTGTATTATATAAAATAAATAATACATTTATTATCAGTACAACAAGACATGCATAATAGTGATGGTATATTTGACATATGTACAATAAATAACACATTTATTATCAGTACAAGACTTGTATAATAATGTTGGTATATTTGACATATGTACAATAAATAACACATTTATTATCAGTACAAGACTTGTATAATAATGTTGGTATATTTGACATATGTACAATAAATAACACATTTGATTTATTATCAATACAAGACTTGTATAATAATGTTGGTATACTTGACATATGTACAATAAATAACACATTTATTATCAGTACAAGACTTGTATAATAATGTTGGTATATTTGTCATATGTACAATAAATAACACATTTATTGTCAGTACAAGACTTGTATAATAATGTTGGTATATTTGACATATGTACAATAAATAACACATTTGATTTATTATCAATACAAGACTTGTATAATAATGTTGGTATACTTGACATATGTACAATAAATAACACATTTATTATCAGTACAAGACTTGTATAATAATGTTGGTATATTTGTCATATGTACAATAAATAACACATTTATTGTCAGTACAAGACTTGTATAATAATGTTGGTATATTTGACATATGTACAATAAATAACACATTTATTATCAGTACAAGACTTGTATAATAATGTTGGTATATTTGACATATGTACAATAAATAACACATTTATTATCAGTACAAGACTTGTATAATAATGTTGGTATACTTGACATAATATAATAGCACAAGTCTTCAACAATGCCCTGCTTAGTCATTATAACTTCCCATCAGCACACCAATATCAGTGTGATGATCTCATCTTCTCTTTAAAACACACATAAAATAATTCTAGTGGTGTTTTTATTTTAATACTATTTTTGCATGGTGCATTTGTTGTTATATGGAATTTTTCAAACAATAAAGCACAGAAAGACACATTTATTGGGTCATAATAATTGTGCATTCATGTTATACATCACAACAAAATGCAAAATGATACAGTAATTGTTATTCCACATGTTTTAGTGTATGTGTTTATTTTGAAAAGTTTTACTTATTCTCTATGGAACAAAATTTGATTATTTACCGTTTTGTGCTTTTTCATGATGGTTTTGATTGTTGTTTTTGGAGGTTTGGCTTAGAATTTAAAAAAAAACTTTTAGAAAATGCACACACAACTGCATGATTGGTTTTGCAGTCAGAGATTACACCAAGTGAGCTTGAAATTCAGATGGAGATGGAGCGATTAGCTGTGAGAAAATTTGCTCTACAACAGCAAATGATACATTTGGGAGTTTCAGTATCCAGTACAACTTCTACTTTAACAGTAGACCAGAACAGTCAGAGAGATGCTAATTCTTCACACCTCCTACCGGTACCACCACCTGAAAGTGCTCTTGATGGAGACCCTAACTTGCAACGCATTCGTCGAAGAAAACTAAAGTAATTTATTTGTTCTTTTTAACAGAATACATTGTATTGTATGCTTGTAAAATATGGGAATGAACTATATTGACAACTTTTATTTACAGCTGGTCAGGTTACCAACATAATGTAATAAAACAATGTTAGAGATGCCAGCAAATAGGACAAGCATGTAGATTTAATGCATAAATGTATTCAATATTTCTATACACAAAAGTGAATGTTGCTTATATCAGCCTATGCTTTATAACCAACCTTTTTTTACAATGTTAGACATGTATAATGTCTCTTTGATTCTTTATGTTTTGACCCACTTTGTACAGAGACTGTTTACCGTTTGTGTCTCTCTTTGGCCCTCTTTATATTTTAACCAATTTCATACAGAGAATGTTTGACATACAAATACAGTGTCTCTTTGGCCCTCTATATGTTTTAACCAGTTTGACCTACAAATAAAGTGTCGCTCCAGCCCTCTGTTTGTTATGACCAGTTTGTACAGAGAATGTTTGACATATCTATACAGTGTTTCTCTGGACATGCAAGTACAGTGTCTCTCTGGTCCTCTTTGAATTATGATCACTTTTATACAGAGAACATTTGACATGCAAGTACAGTGTCTCTCTGGTCCTCTTTGAATTATGATCACTTTTATACAGAGAACATTTGACATGCAAGTACAGTGTCTCTCTGGTCCTCTTTGAATTATGATCACTTTTATACAGAGAACATTTGACATGCAAGTACAGTGTCTCTCTGGTCCTCTTTGAATTATGATCACTTTTATACAGAGAACATTTGACATGCAAGTACAGTGTCTCTCTGGTCCTCTTTGAATTATGATCACTTTTATACAGAGAACATTTGACATGCAAGTACAGTGTCTCTCTGGTCCTCTTTGAATTATGATCACTTTTATACAGAGAACATTTGACATGCAAGTACAGTGTCTCTCTGGTCCTCTTTGAATTATGATCACTTTTATACAGAGAACATTTGACATGCAAGTACAGTGTCTCTCTGGTCCTCTTTGAATTATGATCACTTTTATACAGAGAACATTTGACATGCAAGTACAGTGTCTCTCTCTCTCTCTGGCCCTCTATATATGAACAATTTCATACAATATTTCACATGTACAGTCTCTGGCCAGAGACCAGTTTTATGACCAGTTTTGTATAAAGAGTGTTTGATATACCTGTGCTGTCTCCAAATATACTTGATATTTTATCACCACCTTTGTCCAATGAACGTTTTTATATTCATTAGTACAGTGTCTCCATATATACTTGATATTTTATCACCACTTTTGTCCAGTGAACATTTTGATATTCATTATTCAGTGTCTCTCTATGCAGGCCCAGGCTTCCTGAGTATTTGCTGGATTTTGGCTATGTCATACTGGGCACACAGAGAACTCATGTCGTGCGAGCCACCAACACTGGCTGGTGCCCAGTGTCTTTCAAAATAGATCGAGGAAGCATACATACATTGGGTTTCAATGTGGAACTGGATCGAGTTCGAAATCTTCCTGGTGCACCAGATAATGAGACTGTTGACTTTGTGGTAACTTTTGATCCTCGGGCTGCCAACTTGCAATTGGGACCAGTTGAAACAGTTGTTCCAATCAATGTGAGTAAGGATTTAGCCTGGCCTTTTGTATGTTTTAAACCTTCTTTAAGCACTTTTCTATCATTCATTATGGTTAGTTAGATCTCTGTGATTGTTATACGTCTGATTTTTAATTGTACCATATCAGATGTATTGAAGAAAATAATTTACAAAGACAAGAACAGAATAAAACCTGTTTTCAACAACTTTTGTTTTTATTTTGCTTTAACACTAAAATAAAAACATTTACAAAACAGTTTGGCTACTGCAACATTTCTAAAACATTGAGATAAGTTGATATAATTGAAAAATCAGTTTATCAACATATATTAGTGATGGTGATCTTTGTTCACATGGTCTTTAATGTAAATTATCCACAAAATGATTTAAGTTTATTGAATACCTATTTACAAACTGAATTGACCTTATATCCTAATGTGAATGGCTCACATTCAGATTTTCTTTAATGTCCCTTGCACAGGATAACTTGAATCTCTCAGTTGTAAATGGTCTACACTACTGTACAGTATGCTTGAAACTCATTTGAATCTCTCATTGTAAATGGTCTTCACTAGTCTACAGTATCTTTGAATTTCTCATTTGTAAATAGTATTCACTAGTTTACAGTATATTTCAATTTCTCATTTGTAAATGGTATTCACTAGTTTACAGTATCTTTCAATTTCTCATTTGTAAATGGTATTCACTTGTTTACAGGATGCTTCAGCAAGGTAACTTGAATTTCTCTCAATTCTAAATGGTCTACAGTATGCTAGATAATTTGAATCTGTCCGAATTGTAAATAGTATGCAAGATAATTTGAGTCTCTCAGTTCTGAAGGGTGTACAATAGCTTACAGTATGTAAGAATCTCTTAGTTCTAAATAGTCTATGGTATACATGATAACTTGCATCTCTTATTTTAAATGGTTTACAGTGTGTAAGATAACTTGAATCTCTTAGTTCTAAATAGTTTACAATAATCAAGGTAACTTGAGTCTTTCAGTTTTAAATGATCTACAGTATACAAGATAACTTGAATCTTTCAGTTTTAAATGATCAACAGTATATAAGAGAATTGAATCTCTTTAGTATGCAAGATATCTTTAATCTCTCAGCTTTAAATAATCCACACTAGATTAATTTGGTGATATTTCTACAAAGATTGAATTAAATAATAATTTTCTGCCTTAGATTGTGAGTGGTCCGCAGGTGATTATGAGGCTGAAAGCACATGTGACAATGCCTGACATGGAGATCTCAGATGATGTGTTGGAATTCCAAGAGGTAAAGTGTGGGGAGTGCAGAGTCATCACAGTGCAGCTACACAATCACCAGCAGGTACGCTGTGACTGGTCAGCTGGTTCAACACAGAGGGAAATAAAACAGGTAGAAATTTCTTATTTTGTTTTTAATGTTTTAGATTGAATTGATTTTACTCTTAATTCTTATATAATAATTTTATAATACATTTTCTCATAATCAATGTCATTATTTTCATGAGCTTGAGAGGTTTCAGTATATATGTGTGGAATGTTTAAGAATTAGGTTGCCATGTCTCCTTTCATAGTTAGGCAAAGAAGGTTGGCATGTCTCCTTTCATAGTTAGGCAAAGAAGGTTGACATGTCTCCTTTCATAGTTAGGCAAAGAAGACTGGCATGTCTCCTTTCATAGGCAAAGAAGGTTGCCATGTCTCCTTTCATAGTTAGGCAAAGAAGGCTGGCATGTCTCCTTTCATAGTTAGGCAAAGAAGACTGGCATGTCTCCTTTCATAGGCAAAGAAGGTTGCCATGTCTCCTTTCATAGTTAGGCAAAGAAGGCTGGCATGTCTCCTTTCATAGTTAGGCAAAGAAGACTGACATGTCTCCTTTCATAGTTAGGCAAAGAAGGCTGGCATGTCTCCTTTCATAGTTAGGCAAAGAAGGATGGCATGTCTCATTTCATAACTATACAAAGAAGGCTGGCGTGTCTTCTTTCATAACCATACAAAAAAGGCTGGCATGTCTCCTTTCATAACCATACAAAGAAGGCTGGCATGTCTTCTTTCATCACCATACAAAAAAGGCTGACATGTCTCCTTTCATAACCATACAAAGAAGGCTGGCATATATCTTTTCATAACCATACAAAGAAGGCTGGCAAGTCTTCTTTCACAGTTTTGCAAAGAAGGATTATATCTTCTTTTACAGTTAAACAAGGAAGGTTGCCCTGACTATGTAGGAGTCATGCAAAGAAGGCTGGCATGTATCTATTCATACTCAAGTAAGGAATGTTGTCATCTTTTTTCATGGTTATATAAAGACTGTTGTCATCTCCTTTCATAGTCTTGTGAAGATGGCTAGCTTTTCTCCTTTCCAAGTCTGGCATTTCTTCTTTAAAAGTCTTGTGAAGAAGTCAAGTTAAAAGTATATCCTCTTTCTTAGTCAAATGAAGAAAAGGTTGAATTAATTCTTTATTTGTCATCTGAAGAAGATTGTCATATATACTATCAAAGTCACATATCACTATTGTGTCAGACGTTATTTGTTTACTTGCTAAAATAAATGCTTGTTGCTTCCAACTTCATTTCTGAATTTACCAGCCACTGACAAAAGTAAATTTTAAAAAAGAATTGTATTGTGATATATGTATTTCAAGGTTAGTAGCAAGTAACATAATTTGAATCAATAAAGAAAACTATGGTCTCAGTGCAAAATTAATGAGTTAAATGGAATATTTATGGCATCAACTAACATTATAAAGCATTTGTTATCAAAATATGCCAAATAAAAGCTATTATCAAGCTATAACAATGCAAAACTTATCAGTTAAATGAATAGTTACATATTTGTACAAGAAATTTACTAGCAGCACTCTTGCCCCAAACCCATCACATTACATAAATTCTGGCCCAATAAATTACATTGAATATTCCACATTTCTTTATTTCAAACATTTGTACCCACCATGCCTTATGCTTCTTGAAACAGTCTTGCATTGTGATTTGATTTTCAACTTAATCCCCTATAGTAATGAATAGAGTATCAGCATGTAATAATTATGAAGGAAGAATGGAGGAAGAAATGTTATACATTAAAATTACATTTTCAAGATGTTATTTACATTTCTTCCAAACGGTACATTTACATGTGGTTCTGCTCAATATATTCCTTCCATTAACTACTGCTCCAACTTCCTGATGGTTCAAAATATAACTTAAAATCATGGGTGCATACTATTAATTATAATTATGATTGTACAGTATGTTCATGTACATCACTGAGCAATACTCTACCAAAAATAAGCTTCTAGTTGCAAAGGAGTAGGATTTATTTTTAACTAACAGTGTACTTAATTGGAAGTTTTATGAGAAATTATATTTAAAATTTTGTGGGTAATACTTTATTCATTCCTAATTGTTTACAATCCATTCTGCAACTCTTACCTTATATACACTGTCACAGTCTGATAAAAATGTCATGACTCCTTGACCCACTTGTTTGTTTTTCAAACATCAAAATTTGAAATTCCTTTGTTTAGAGTTCTCCCATGATACTTCAGTATCGAGAAGCTTCTAACAAAGAGGTCAGAGACATTATGTAACTTTAGGCCATTGTCTAAATTCTCGAACCAACTACATACCACGTGACCAGTCACGTGATGCGTCCTATACATTCTGATAAATAGGGGAATGCGTTTCTGTAGAGTCACTCCGAGAACCAGAAGCATTGACGTAGTTCAGTACCGTCGCTTAATTCGTTGAGTCAGAGGACAGCCGACGCGATTGCTGAGATAACATTTCGACTTCTCACTAAAGGTCGGCTTTTTATCCTTGTTCTACAAAGCCCTGTTCAAGCTCTATGAGTGAGCTGAATCCACTATTGTCCTATTACCATATCGAGACAGTGCCGACGCGCAGGTTTGCACGTCTGTCTATACTTACCATTCCATTCAGCGCGATACTGAAAGACAGTTCCATTGTTATGCTGTATGCATCCTTGCTGAGGGAAGACAAGTGAGGTAGACTGGTCTGGACTGGATTCGAACACGTGGCCACTTTCACAAGCTAAGTCATTGCTTGGTGTACCGAAATCAAATGAACTTTGTTTCAAGGCAATTCTCTCGTTGACATTTAGCACGTTAAATAGTCGAGGCTTAGAATCAGACTTCGCGCTCGTATTAACTATTTGTTAAATTGTTAAACTTATTAAATCTTATTTTTAATTGTTAATCCTCTTCGTAGTATATTTTTATGCATGATAGACCTATAGATACTCTTGGTTTGGATGGGGGCGAATGAGCTGAATGACATAACGAATGCATATTAATTTAGAGGAATTTAACGACTCCAAGCCAGCTTTGTACGCAAATTGTCAGTTTGTAAATCTGTTGTCCGCACTACACGACACATTTTTAAGTTAGTCAAATGATGATTTGGGCAACCAGTCTGTTTAGGTTAAACGAGAAGGAATTAATTTAAATAGTAAATTAAAGTTTCCATAATTTCCTAAGCAGGGTCTCTAAATAAATACTGGAAACATAACATACACACTTATGCAAATCTTATCATTACATTGTATATCCATGTGTGTGCACACACACACACACACACACACACACACACACACACACACACACATGCACACACACACACACACACACACACACACACACACACACACACACACATGCACACACACACACACACACACACACACACACACACACACACACACACACACTAATACACATAACATACACAAACACATTTTTCTGTTATAATATGTTACTGTTTTCATCCCAGGCTTTAGATGGAAATGCCACCAAAGTATGCCTATGGTTGTTTTCTTCTTTTATTTATTGTAAACATTCACAAATGCATGCTGTCTTACTTGGTTCATTTGAACTATGAGTGTGTTTATTTTCAGCACTTTTTACTACTGTTAAAAATTTTTAAAGCCTGTGTTATTAAATGCATTTTGTAATGAGTGCACTTATTTGTGTCACATGCAACAGTATAGTATTTCATTTAAAAGAAATAGATTTAACTATTATTCAACAGTATTGTACTGTATTTCATTTAAAAGAAATAGATTTAACTATTATTCAACAGTATTGTATTTCATTTAAAAGAAATAGATTTAACTATTATTCAACAGTATTGTATTTCATTTTAAAAAAATAGATTTAACTATTATTTAACAGATTCTTTGTATAGGTTTCATTTATTTTCTTATGTATACCTCACTTTTCTCTTCACTTTTATTTTTTTGAAAACTTGATTGATGATTAGAACAGTCTTGCAAAATTAAATTTCTTTTTTAATGAAATATATATTAAATGCATGCTATTCTTGTTTTGTAGAGACTGTTTTGTTGACAAATGTTAGCCTGTCTTAAATACCATATATTATAAGCGCAATGGTTGGATATTTTGTCATCAGTACATCACCATATGAACACATAATCTTGTAGTTGATGTAATTGTGCTTTGTCCTTTACCATAAGCTTTTAAATGCCTTTCAATTCACATTCATTTAAGGTAAACAGCATTGTCTTACTTTGTAGTATCTACCTTTAAAATTTTAAAATTTATCAAAACAAATTGCCTTTGTATTTCTTACTTTAGTTATTTATTTTAGAAAAATACTAAATCTAGTTTGATAAATAATAATACTAACTATTCAGACTGCAACATACACCGTTTACCTTTCTCCTGTAGTTATTTATTTTTTTAATGAAATTTGGAATCTAGTTGATGAGTAATAATGTTAACTAGACAGCACCTTGTGCAACTTTTATTTCTTTCTTTCTCCGGGTATTTATTTTTAGAAAATATTAAATATCATTTGATAAATCATATACATGTACTATTATCCAGTAAGTATGTTATACAAATAGAGACCTAATTATTTTTCTAGATATTTATTTTTTTTTAATATGAAATTTCATTTAACAAGTAATAATACTATTATCCAGTGATAACTATATACAACTTACATTTATTTTTATTTCTCTAGGCATTTATTTTAGAAAATGTGAAATCTTGTTTGATAAGTGATAATCCTATTAAGTACTCAGTACGTTATATACATCTTACATGTGTACTACTAATTATGATGTAGATTTTTAGTTGCTTTCTTGTTGTTGTTGCATGTTTACTTTGTCTTTTAAATTGTCTCTTTTTAGCAAGCCTGTTAGTTTTGATTTTGAATGAAAATAAATACTAGGCCATCTGGCATAGTTAAGTAGAAATACTCAAGTAAATAGTGTAATAATAGAGAATTTGTTTGTGTTTCTAGTATGTTAAAGTACTGATACAGTACTAAACAGTCTCAAATTCAAAAAGTTTTAATACTAAGAAAACTCTTTCAGAACAGAAAATATAAGCTTAATGCTGTTGGACCTTTGAGTACAATTATCTGCTAGATTGTAATTGTAGGCAAATGCTTTTCACTTTATATAAATATTATTTAGTTCTATTTAATTGTTGTATTGTTTAAAATTTAAAGTTTAAAAATTTAACATTTTTTTAAACAGTGATCCATCAGCTTTCCTTTCTTTCTTTCTTTCTTTAAGAGCATATAATTTACTTATAACAGTTAGAAATGTTGATCTGCTGTGCTTATTGATTTTGCCTCTCAATGCTACTTCCAGGCTCAGAGACACTTGCCACAACACTTGCGCAAAAAAATGCGTAATGACAAGAAACAGCCAGTGAATTTTGAGCTCCTGCCACCTAGTGGCAGTTTGCTTCCTGGCCAGCGTATTAATGTGCAGGTGAAATTCATGCCAACAGAGGAGGTATGTTGTTATATATACTATTTTACCTGATATGTGTTATTGAAGTTCGAGGTGGTAGGTTGTTATCTCTAATATTTTAAGTGATATATGTTATTGTAGTTAGAGGTGGTATGTTGTTATCTCAAATTTTAAGTGGTACGAGTTATTGCCATTAGAGGAGGTGTTGTTGCAACTGTTTTCTTTCATATTTTACCTTTTATTACTTGTTTTATTTTCTTACATTTTATACTACAACTGTTTTCTTTCATATTTTACCTTTTATTACTTGTTTTATTTTCTTACATTTTATACTACAACTGTTTTCTTTCATATTTTACCTTTTATTACTTGTTTTATTTTCTTGCATTTATACTACAACTGTTTTCTTTCATATTTTACCTTTTATTACTTGTTTTATTTTCTTACATTTTATACTGCAACTGTTTTCTTAGAATTTTTGCCTTTTATTTCTTGCTTTATTTGGGGAATTTGTAACTGCAACTCTAGAACTTTTGTGAAATGTTGGCTCTGAATGAGACTAATGTAATGCTTCATTGCCGACAGAAATTCTACGAGCAACGGATTCCCATTAAGATTGCTCAGAGCAGCCAGCGCATCCTACTGCTCTGTCGCGGACAAGGTCTTGAACCACGTCTTGAGTTTGAACCCCAGTTGGTGGAATTTGGTCCCATTTTGCCACACAGTTGTGGGGATGAGAGGGAGCTGATAGTTCGTAACCCTTGCAACTTTCCTATTGAGTTTTACAATTTGGAGTTTGACCACCAGTACCTGTCAGAGGAGAGGGTGAGGCTTTGTGGTTTGTGTTTAAGTTGAAAAGAGTCATTCAAAGAATAAAGCTAATCTGACATGACTCTGACCCAATCAGAACTCCTCCACTTTTTTATTTATAATCTTAGCTTTATTTAATTAACTTAGGATGTGGTTGATTGGAGGGTGGATAGATCCACATAAGAAATCAAATAGCAGACTTGTAAAACACCACCAAGCAGACAAAATTTTCAGCCAAATGTTAGTCAACTTGGTTTAAAATATTTTTTAGTTCTATAATTTAACATCATTGTAGTCTTTCACCTTTTAAAATTGCTGCAATATATTTTGTACTTTTAATGCTTCAGGTTCTGAGAGTAATGCGGGGTTATGATGAAAACAATACTATCCTTTTGCCAACTCGCAACACAGGTGAAAAGCTGCCCATTGAACTTATTGATTTCTATGAAGGTAAATGGAATTTTTGTAATTTACTTGCATTAAAAGAAGTTCCTTTTTCTGAAAGTATTAAACATGTATTTCTTTTTAAATAGAGATTTTATGGGAATGACTTCATAGCAAATATAATATAATAATAATAAATATAATATAATATAATATTTTTAACTTCCAATTTAATCAGCCAGTGGAACATATGATGTGTGCTTACAATACGCTTTATGTCTGTCATTCCCTTCTAGAAGTAGCGCTTATGGCATGTTTGTTTGTCATATAGTGTGTGCACAGTATGTAAGCTATATATTGTATATGGTAACAGTGATAAGAATACAACTAAACTAAATAGTCACTTTCACCAGCAAGAAGAAATATAATTTGACTCATCTGAAAAAGTATATAATATACTTTCACAACTAACTTAATACAGTATCAAATTCTTAAACATTCCACATGATAAATATAATCACTTTATACCTTACATTGTAAAAATATTATTGCTAATAATAATATTATACCCTTTAACAATCATCTTAAATTATCAACAGTTTCATCGATTGTCATTATTACATTATGCCCATTATCATTAAGTTACATTATGAAATTCAGCATTAATTGTCATCATCAAAATACATGTAGTATAATATTTATCCCCATTGCATACATCTTACATTATCAACATTATCATTGACTATCAAAATATTATAAAACCCATTATAAAGGTCTTCACTTTCACCACTGATTGATGTCATCATAATATATTGTTTGTTACAGTTGGTTTATATTATCAGGATTATCATCATCATAATGCCTACACCCAATACAGATATATTATCAACATTATCATTGATTGTCATTATCAAAATAGTATACCATTAACAAGCTATTTCATTTTAAAATGTTTTTAAAGGTTCATTGACTGAAACACTGGCTGTTGTGATTATTTTGTAGTCTGTCTATGTGATTGGTTGGGGTCCTTTGGATTTTTTAATTTCTCTTGCATGATGGTGTAATGCTTACAGAGCAAGTCAGAAAGCTGGATGAAGAAGAGCAATTAAAATTAAGAAACAAACAGGAGGAAATACAAAAGTTCTCGGAAGAGAAAGAGCAGGAAGGTTTGTAATTTTAATATATTGATTTCTTATTTGATAATTTATTTGAGGTTGGTTTTGGGTGACATGCTGCTCCTTGTACCTGTATGCCTGTAAGATTCCTTATGCCATTCCAATTCTTTCACCTTGAATCTGCTGTATGATGGTATTTATAGTAAGTGCTTCATCACATTTCTGCTGGCTTATTCACCACCTTAGTACTTGAATCTGCCTTATAATGACATTTGTAATTCATCAGTATATATATGCTAGCTCCATTCTTGAATCTGCCTCAAGATTCCATTTATAGTGCAGGCTGGTGTAACTATTTTTGCTGATTATCATGTATATATTATGTCAGTAATGTGTATCCATAAGATAGAGTTCATCTATCCCCACTGTTTAAAGCATCAAATTAATGCAATAGGAATTTGTAATTTATTGTGTTTTCAAAAAAACTAAGTAAATAACAAAAAGTGTCTTGAAAACAAGATTAAAAGAATGAATATATCTATTATGACAAGGTTTACTTTATTATTCTTATCAGATTGTTTAATTGAATGTCAGTGAATCATTTATGATGCAGAAACTTTCAAATGTTCCTGTTGTAAATACTTTTTTTACTTGGTTGACAGTACATATTATATTGTTACATCACTGACAGGGTACTTTTCATTAAAATACTATAAAACATTGATTTTGTTTTCTTTAATACAGATTGAAAAATATTAATATGACTTAGTTGAATTAACATTTGTTTGCTTTTTTCCAAATGATTTCCTGATAGGTGTTAAGAGATCCCTGATATACTTATGTTGTTGATTTTTTTTTACCTTGCAAATGCCCTAAAACAATGCATAATCTAACCTGATCCCCAAAAATTTGGTTCTTATATATTGTCCCATCTGCAGAAAATTTTATTTATTATTTATTAATTTTAGATTTAAGAATTCTAAGGTATTGTTTTATTTATGCTTAATTTAACGTTTTTTGTCCAATAGTGGCAGTGATTTAGTTTTCATAAATCAAAAATAATTTATAAAAAATGCTTAAATGCTTCTTAACATTTTATTATTAAAGAAATTAATATCAGTAATATTCCTTTAAATTTTTACTATAAACATAAATCAGTATTAAATTATTTAGAGTTTTTGAAAAATTAATTTGAATAAATATTTTGAAAATGTTTTTCTCTCTCTGCTCTTTAGAGATTGAGAACATAGTTGTTGATCCATCCTCTGATATCCATTAATTTGTAAACCTAATATAATATTTTACCCACTGAAGAGAATGAAAAAGGTAACATATTTTAATTTGCAGAGGCTTTAATTTTAACTTTCATTTCACAAACTGAGTACATGTGTACTATATATTTAATGAGAGCAACCCAGACCACAATTATGCAAAAGTTTACCAACTTAAAGATGAAAAACAAGCTGCAAAAATGTAAATACTGAGATTATGAATACCAAGGGTGTACTATGTAAAATAGTAGAGATTAAATTACAAAGATTTCAGCATGTTTTTTAACCATTTGCTTGCTGAGTGAAAGAGTTTTTAAACTACTGAAGATTTATAAATCTTGCAGGATATCTGTGGCAAATTGGTAACTTATTTTCAGATCAGGGGGCTTCAAACGACAAGCAGTCTGATGCAGCAGAAAACCTCAAAGTTGATATATCTGCGAGCACTCAGAAAGACAACCAGCCTCTCACTGATGCATTGGTAGAAAACACTGAGAAAAAAGAGGAAATTCTTGAAGGTGATTCATATCTTTCCTTTTCTTTTGCACATCATAGTTCCCATCAAAATAACTGTCATGATAAACATAGCTCTCATCAAAATGACTGTCACGATAAACATAGTTCCCATTAAAATGACTGGGATTAAAATAAAATAATTAAAATCTACATGGCAATGTCTAAGTTATTATGAAATTTACTACACTGTGAAAAGGTTTAGATGTGGGTTTTTTAAAACTAAAATTTAATTCGGTAAAAGACATCGTGAGTTTAAAATGTTTCCAGGAAATGAAAATTGGTTTTCTTGAGAGTGGTGTGGAGAGAAATGCTGTGGTTTTACAGTACTTTACACAGTTGGGTAGATAAAGCATTTTTCTTTTTATTTATTTTTAATTGCTTGACCCAATTCTTTTGCAGAAAAAGTGAATGACACAGCAGTTGCAGTTGACAGAGTTGGAGAACTGGAAATTACTCCAGTGTCTGCAGCAATAGCCCGCCACCTGGGCATTGATCTGACAACTGAGGGTAAAGCTGCTCGTAACCGAAGAGGTTTGGCCATCATTGTACATGGAGCACCATTATCAGGTCATTTCCTGTTACTTTTTTCTCCTTTATTTTTTTATGTAAAGTCATCATATATGTGGGACATCAACATCAGGCCATTTCCTGTTTCTTTTTTGTCCTTTATTATTTTATGCCATTTATAAATGCCTGGTCATCACTTGATTCTGTTATTTTACTAGTCTGGTGAGAAATATTTCTCTGTCTTTAATCTATTTAGCAAGCCCCCATCTACCCATTTTCTTCTCCAACATAAGGTTATCAACATGTGTAAGAAGGTCAATAAATTATTAACTCAACAATCAGATTACATATAAAAAAGACAATGAGAAAAGATTACTTGACATCAGTATTCCATGAAACACATTTGAATAATTTTGTATATATTATACAGTCTTATATCCTAAAATACAATTCAACAATAGTGTCAATACAAATCATAGGATATTTTTTATCAGAGAACAGAAATGGAGTTAGTAGAGATAAGCAATAATAGCTTCTACATAACCTTGTCTAGATGAAGCCACAATGTCCTTTTCACATGCTTTTCATATCAAAGTCACAAGAGTATTGTCCAGTCAACTCATGTGTTTCTCTCCTCACATAAAAACTGATTGACTGATATTCTCTCGAAGCTAACCTGGGCACTCAGCTCCTTCAAGCAGAACAACAATTGTAACAATTTCCATTAACTTCCTTGTACCAAAGATTGCTTGATAGAGTCAGCATACCTTGTTACCATACATCAATGGAGTGTAGTGCATTATTTACACTTACACACTGCAGTAAATGCTTTCTGCATTTACCACAGTCATAGGTGGTTGAATCAATAAACCAGGAGATTCAGATAACATGAGGAAAGACTGCTTTGTCCCTGTAAAAATATAATCAGGAAACAAACACAAAGTTTCCTGTTTACTCCTTTTTAACTCCATTCTTTCTTACATTCTGGTCTCTACTAACAGTTTCCTGCAACAGTATTTATTAGCCCAATACATGCACACAACATAATAAACAGCATATAACTTTTAAGAGCAGGTTTACTAGAAACAGTGTCAATTTTTTAGCATACCACATATAAGCATCTTAGTTCCCAATTTGTAGAAATAATAGTCTACTCACATAATACATCTCTTCTAAAACACAAGTTTAATATAACTCAAGGGTACATTACTTGGTAAGTTCTTTATTGTTTATCTTTTTCTGGGAGGGTATAGGGGTTTCTGAAGGCTCTGGCTTGTATATATGTAGAACATATGACTCCTCACATATGCTCATATTCTTAAGTATTCAGGAACATTTATTTTACTTAGAAAAAATATTTTTATGTCATATTATATCTATGACAGTACCTGACACAGTGGACAAATGATACAACCCCTGACTCAGTACCATAGTCAAAGATGACAAAAGTATTTGATGAAGTGTATAATAGAGTTACCTACTTCAGTAGACCATTAGACATTTCATGTTGTGCTGTATAGGTAGAGTTACTTACTTCTGCAGACCATTAGACATTTGTGTGGTGCTTTATATGCTGCAATATGTCACAGAGTTTCTTATTTCTATACACTATTGGACTTTCATTTTAGGCTGTAATGGTAAATCTACTTATATCAGTAGACCATTAGACATTCATGTTGTGCAATATATGATGTAATATGTAACAAAGTTGTTTACTTATGTAGACCATTAAATATTTGTGTTGTACTGTATATGCTGGTATATGAAAAAGTTTCTTACTTTTGTAGACCATTAGACATTCACTACTGAGATGTACTGCAGGCACTATGATACTTTTGTAGTAAATATATTACTTCTCATGCGGGATGAACCAACTGTAAAACTATAATAAACAGCCTGCCTTTTGCTTACATAATATTAATCTGCTTTCTAATTAAAGCAATAACAGAATGCAATACCAGTGTCAGCTACACAAAAATAAACAAAAAAATCGACTTTTTTCTTCTTACATCCAATCAATGAACTGGATGAAACTAACTAAAACTGCACAAGTCAAAAAATTAAAAACAAAGGAAATGTCACACACACACACACACAGAAGTGAGAATTTGTTTCCCTTTTTTGTTGTTGTTGAAAATATATGATCATGAAAGTACAAAAAATACTGATCTGTGCATGTAGTGAAAGTTTTAGTAGCATAGCATAGAAGCTCTTTGGTGTGCTATTTGTACTTTTGGGAGAGTTCCTGGATAGAGTATTGTCAAACTGAATATTGAACCAGACTAAGAAAAAAGATCTACCGGTAGGTTGAATACAGACAAATTAAATCAATAGGGCTCATTGTTTTCATTACATACAGCAAATTTCAAAGTTATAGTCCCAATAGATAGATTAATAAAAGTGAGTGACTGATTCTGCAAAACTGTTGGCTTACCCATGCATTCACAAAAGAATGCTAAAGAGGGACATGTGAGCTCTTAATCAGTTAATGAATAACAAAGCAGATCATCATTAGCGCAAATTTCTTCTGATGTGGGAAACAAATAGATTATTTATATATATTTTTAGGTCTTGACTTCTAATCCTATTATGTAGACTGTGTGGTGTAAAATATTTTTAGGTCTTTAAGACTTCTAATCCTATTATGTGGAATGTGTGGTGTAAAATAATTAAATAAAAATTACACATCAGCAAAGCATATTTTTCTTCTCTGTTTAATTGCTTTTAGTCATCTTTCTCTGATTTTAATAAATCTAAGTACAATCTATAGTTCCATTGATAACTGTTGCATAGCTATGTCATGAATGACAGTTGTGTTTCTTTTTTTTTTGTAGGAAAGACAACAACAGCAGTTATGTTAGCACGGAAATTCGAAGCAGCAATTTTGACTGTTGATGGTGTTGTCCTGGATGCAATTGCTAATGGTAACAGTAATGCTGGTCTGCGAGCTCGCAATTTGTGTGCAGAAGCTGCACATCGTAGATTTGAAGAGCTAAGGCTGTTGGAAGGAGAGGAAGCAGAAAAAAGAGGTGGAGGGCTCAGTGTTGAGGCTGTGACAGCACACACTCAGGGTGCAGGTTAGTGTGTTCTAATCAGTTAAGTTTTTCAATACCAAACTTTCAAAATGTGACCTGTCACCACAAAAAGATACTTAAGTCGCGCAAGGCTAAGCCGAGAAAAACGGCAAAAACGAAGGTGGGGGTCTACATGGGTGAAATTGAGATTTTCATTTTAGCGTGTTCCCAAACCATCGAACAACAAATTACTAGCGTGTTTTTCTTTAATTCGAACTAGAAATAGCTTTATTATTATTTTTTTGTGACCTACTGTCTAACTTCGAAGGAAAAATATGGCCCAAAAGTGCTATAATCTGACGATCGTAGACGGTAGCATCCCTGGCTGAACCTCATCATGTTGTATATCAGAATGCTCAGGAAAAAGCCTATTTTTATGCTGATGACACTGGTTATTTATTTATTTATTTATAACGTCTAATCAGAATGTTTTATAAGGCTGTGCTTGGCGTAAACAAAGTGAAAAGCGTCAGCCAATCCGCAGACAGTTTATCAAAGCTTGCTATAAGTTACCAAGCATGCTCTCATAAAAAGACGGTCGCGATTGGTTGAAATGCACACAAGGGAGACAGTTTCGTCCTGTAATGCGTAATGTAAACATGGAGAAACGAATCGCTAATTTGTTGAATTCATGTAAAGAAAGCAACATTTTAGAAAAAGAAATCATTCAGATTAAAGATTTGATATCTGATTATTTTGCTAATGAGGATGTAGCTGATGGATTTTCATCTGAAAGTGACATGGACAGCGAATCGCGTGATCGAACAACGAAAAAGACGAAGCAGACGACAGCTGACGATAACTGACTGTACACTGAAGTGAAAGGTGTGCTATAATTATTGGATTATTTAAACGATATTTTTTTTAAGAATGTGAAAGTAATGCAGCTTTAATCTGTGATTTATTTAGTGGAGCTAGCATCAGATTTAGAAAGAGGTATCAATTCAATATTATGCCTTAATTTTAGAATATTCTGTGAGCCACAATAATCATTCTCGCATACAGAAATTCTAATCGTTATGGCTTAAAAAGACTGTTGTCTGTAAATGATGTAACAATATATTTGTTGTTTATAGTTATTACAGTGTTAGCTATTGTGTCTTCTTCAACTCTGATTGCAAATGAAGCAGATTAATATATGGTTGCTAAGGAAAAACCTCTCAGAAATGTGTTCAATCTTTGAGGCCGATTTTCTCAAAATGGCCGTCCGGACAGTAGTGCACTTCAAACAAACATAACTTTTCCATATTTTGTCCTACACTCTTTATTTTTATATCAACAGAAAGCCCTTTCAATTTTCTTTCTATTGATATATATATCTCAATACCCCCCAAATCCGACTTAAGTATCTTTTTGTGGTGACAGGTCACAAATGTGTGTGTAGTTGGGGACATATGTATATGTGGCTGTGTGTGGAAAAGTTAATTTTTATAAGTATTTTGTTTCAAATCAATTTTGCCTTATTATTATAAAAGTCAATGTCTAAACATAAATTAAAACATGTAGCTCCCTAAGTGGATCATAGCACTTTTTACCTTACAAAACACTAAAACATTTAGCTCCCTAAGTGGACAATAGCACTTTTTACCTTACAGCACATTAAAACATTTAGCTTTCTAAGTGGATCATAGCACTTTTTACCTTACAAAAAACTAAAACATTAGGTCTCTAATTGGATCATATCACTCTTTCTTCTTTCAACAGACATAAATCTTAGAAAGACTAAAACATTTAACTAAGTAGATCATAGCACTCTTTCTTCTTTCAACAGACATAAATCTTAGAAAGACTAAAACATTTAACTAAGTAGATCATAGCACTCTTTCTTCTTTCAACAGACATAAATCTTAGAAAGACTAAAACATTTAACTAAGTAGATCATAGCACTCTTTCTTCTTTCAACAGACATAAATCTTAGAAAGACTAAAACATTTAACTAAGTAGATCATAGCACTCTTTCTTCTTTCAACAGACATAAATCTTAGAAAGACTAAAACATTTAACGAAGTAGATCATAGCACTCTTTCTTCTTTCAACATAAATCTTAGAAAGACTAAAACATTTAACGAAGTAGATCATAGCACTCTTTTCCTTACAAAATACTAAAACATTTAGCTCTCTAAGTGGTTCATTGCAGTTTTACACTTTGCTCTCTGAGTAGATCATAGCAATTTTACTCTCTTAACACACTAAAACACTTTGCTCTTTGAGTAGATCATACCAATCTTACTCTTTGACAGACTAAAACACTTTGCTCTTTCAGTAGATCATACCAATCTTACTATTCTTTTGGCACACTCAAACATTTAACTCTCTGAGTAGATCATACCAATCTTACTACGCTTTTGGCACACTCAAACATTTAACTCTCTGAGTAGATCATAGCAATTTTACTCTTTGACATTCTAAAACACTTTGCTCTCTGAGTAGATCGTAGCAATTTTACTCTTTGACAGACTAAAACACTTTGCTCTCTGAGTAGATCGTAGCAATTTTACTCTTTGACAGACTAAAACACTTTGCTCTCTGAGTAGATCAAAGCAATCTTTCACTGACAGCAAACTAAAACATTTCTTTATTTCACTAAAAACTATAATATTTAGTTTTCTAAGCAGATTACAATAATTTTTCTCTTACAACAAACTAAAACAATCAGCTTTGTGTGCAATTCATAACAATTTTTCTCTTTCAACAAACTAAAGCATTAACTTTCTATGCAAATCATAACTTTTCTCTTACAACAAACTAAAACATTTAAATAGCACATAAAATATTTTGATAATATTTATTCATGCAGCTGTGGCAGTCACTGGTTCACTGATAACAAACCGTAAGACAAGCACAGTGACTGAAACAAAAGCCAAGGACAAACATCATGGCAGTATAATGGGAGGAAAGACTCTAAACACCTCTTCTATGGAGGGAAGCAGTCAGGTGTGTTTCCAATAATTTATGATTAGCACTTTGCCCTGGATGAACTGCACAGCAGAGACAGGAAGAAGTCACAATTAAAATATCATCACATAATTTTTATTTCTTTTCCTAGGACTAAATAATATTTATTCATTCATCCTTGTGTAAATTATTAATGATTACCCTTTACAGTTTATAGGTAAAATTATTATTGTTTATTCTGTATAATGAATTTAATTTATTTTTCATAAGGATTATTATTTATTCTTTAGATTTATAATTTTATGTTTACTTTTATTTCCATCTAGCTAATATTCCTCAGTGTAATTAATATTGTTTATTTTTTATTTTAATCTTAATGATTAATGTTTGTTTTCTTTACCTCTGCATAAATTAATTATATTTTATCCTTTGCTTCTTCATATTAATTATAGTTTATTCTTTACCTTTGTTTACAGATTATTGTTATTATTTATCTTTGCATAAATTAATATTGTTTAAATTTATTACATCAAAATAATGATTATTAATTATTCTTTGCTTCTGTAGAGTAATTATAATTAATGGTTTCTCTATAGTTTTTCATCAATCAAGAGATTGTTCATTTAAAGTTTTTTTTTTCAAGTAAAATATTTTTACTAATTATATAATTTGTCAATTGCACTTTATTTTAATATGTAATAGTTACATGTTGGTGGGTGCTATTTTATGATCATTTTTTTAATTTTAAAGAGAAAATCTTTGTTTTTAAATTTGTCAAGACTTGTATCAGACATCCAGAAGAATGAGTAGCATTAGACAGATTTGTTTAGAGATTTCAACTGTATATACTTTACATTTAAACTAATGTAAAAGTATAATGTCTTTTTTAATTGTTCTTATATTTAATATTTTAAACTGCATTGCCTAAGACTAATTGTTATAATACCTATCAAACACAATTTTAAATGTCTTGAAATATTATATCAGCTTTTGTGTTTTCAACAGGTGCCCAGTAGCCCACCTCCCCTTGCTGCACCAATAGCAAGACGACTGAGCATCAGTGCCAGCGTTGCTGGAGAGGAAGGCCTCATGAGCTGTGTATTGCCAGAAGAACTTCTGGTAGAGATTCTTTCAGAACGCCTACAGGTAAAACACCTAACCCTGTTTAGCATTAATTCATCTTTCATTGTATTGAGATATCTTACAGGTATATATTTTGTATTGTTAAATTTATTCCCAATGCTTACAGGTGATAAACAAATCCTGATTATCATTAATAACCTTTAAGTTTATTTAGAATGCAGATATTAATTATGTGATGTTAAATAATAGTCATTTCATTCAGAGCAGCAAAAAGAGTACATAATGTTCAAATTTAATTCACTTTTAGTCATTTGAGGAAAAAATCAAAGTCACATGATGCATTTAAGTGCAAATATTTGATTGCATCACTTTGCTTTATTTATTTACTGTAATAGTGCCTTGACTGCATTGTGTTTTGTGGATTTCAGTTGAATGACTGTCATCATGGTGTAGTATTTGATGGTCTGGAGACACTCTTCTCTCAGAATTTATTCACCACAGTCAATGCCATTCTAAAGTCCTTGAACAATCGCCGCTTCATTTACTTCTGCACTCTTAAACTAGACTTCAGTGTATTCAAGGATCAAGAACGCAAAGAGCAGGAAGAGAAAGGTATCAGTTAGCCATCACTTCTTCAGATTTAAAAACAAATTCTTGCAAACTTCTTTATGTTTTCAAACTTTGTCACCATGATTTATTATAAATATAATAATAATAATAATAATAATATATTGAATAATATTAATCTTTGGATAAATCCTTCTCAAATTTTAAAATGATTAGCCCATTTGCTCAGAGCCATGTGTAAAAATTATAAAAATGAAAAATCATCTTTATTTTCTATCAAACCTGTGATATGTTGTCACATTATAAGAAAGTCATTGTGTAAAAATTATAAAAATGAAAAATCATCTTTATTTTCTATCAAACCTGTGATATGTTGTCACATTATAAGAAAGTCATTGTGTAAAAATTATAAAAATGAAAAATCATCTTTATTTTCTATCAAACCTGTGATACGTTGTCACATTATAAGAAAGTCATTGTGTAAAAATTATAAAAATGAAAAATCATCTTTATTTTCTATCAAACCTGTGATATGTTGTCACATTATAAGAAAGTCATTGTGTAAAAATTATAAAAATGAAAAATCATCTTTATTTTCTATCAAACCTGTGATATGTTGTCACATTATAAGAAAGTCATTGTGCCTCAATAAAAAGTCTTTATTCATGCAGTTCTTTAATAATTTGACAGAGAGGCAGGCAAAGATAGCAGAAGAACAGGATCGCCTGCGACTGGAAGAAATGGATGAAGAGGAATATGATGCTCTGAGTGAAGAAGAGAAAGCACGTGTGGATGAGAAACGTCTTGTCATCAAAAAGGAGCGCATCAAGCGGTACATTTCTTTTACATTTCTTTTAAAAAGAAGTACAGCACTAAAGTAACAATTATGTATTTTAGAAATGCTGAATACAGCTTCAGGAATGGAACTACATGTAATAAAGTACATGACCTGTGACTTCACAGATAGGAAATATTGACTATAACTCTTGCAGTAGATTTAATAAGGCACTAACTGTCAGTGGGGATGATGCAAAATGACCATGACATTGAGTCATCAGTGATTTTTTCCTGCATTCCTCCTTTATTTTGGGAAACTTATTAAAGTATTTATTTGCCTCTTAAAACCTGATGTTCACAGTTATATGAACATCAAAATATGTGGAAGTTAAAATATATAAGAACTAAACTAAAAAAAAAAAGGATAGTCACCAAGCAGTAAGGTTCAGTATCCCCTCAGAGGGTTTTGGCACCATGCTTTTTGCTATGCCATTTATTTAAGAAAATAGGATCATGTGACAATTACACCTAAAGTTTCTTCACCAGCTGAAGATGCATTCACTTAATGGGGAATGGAAAATGGATATAGCCCTGCTGTACTAGCATTTTGCAAGCAAGGGACAATGAGAGCTTAACCCAATTACCTCCTTAGGTTACCTCCATTAGAACAGTTCTCAAAACATCCATGTCCTCTCACTTATGCAATTAGTAGTTGCCTCTCCAGAATTCTCACATGTTTTTTGTTACTTTTTTAATTCTTTCATTTCCATCATTTTTTCTGCCTCCTAATTAAGAAAAGACATATTTTCTTTACTTTTGTTAGCTATCAACTGGGCTATTTATATTTTGGTAATAGCACCATGGATGATTGTGCATTCTGAATTCTGTGAAATGCACAACCTTGGCTTGCCAAATATCTTAGCCATACCAAGCAACAAAATACAATATAGTAATATATGTTGACCACTCACACTAAAAGGCATGCTATTGGATAAGTTCATTATTGATCCCCTAGGAATGTATATGGGGACCCTTATGAACTCTGGCTTGTATAACTCCTAATGTATATGGGGACCCTTATGAACTCTGGCTTGTATAACTCTTAGTGTATATGGGGACCCTTATGAACTCTGGCTTGTATAACTCTTAGTGTATATGGGGACCTTTGTGAACTCTGGCTTGTTTAACTCTTAGTGTATATGGGGACCCTTATGAACTCTGGCTTGTATAACTCCTAATGTATATGGGGATCCTTATGAACTCTGGCTTGTATAACTCCTAATGTATATGGGGATCCTTATGAACTTTGTTGGCTTGTATAACTCTTAATGTATACTCATCTAGTTGTATAAGAGAAAATCATTAGAGACTCAAACTTTGATTTGATTGTGAATGACATCATATCACATTGATCATAATTCCTCCAATGCAAACCCTCTATAGTCATTTGACAGCCAAACTTTCCCAATAGCATAATATTTAAAAGTTATATTAGAAGTTTCTGATAATGGGATTTTATACTGAAATGATGTTTGACTTTGACATTCACTGTAATTGAGAAGAAATGAGATGATCTAGTTTTTATCTCATAGTAGACTGATTAATAAACAAAATGTGGCATATAGACAAATATTGAAAGGAAACACCTAATTTCACATTCTTTCTGCTGGTACAACAGTATTCCATTTCAACTGTAAACTGTTACTTCCTTCATTCTAAAAATATTATTTCTTTCCTAAGGTTTGTTTGAAATGCTTCAGATAGTTTTAAAATATTATTTATTTTACTCTTAATAAATTCTGGGTGTATTACCTAATAATATAATTGAAAAGAGTTGTTTTCTACAGAATACAACCCTTAATGGTTCCTCTTTGATGTAAGTTTTTATGGATCTGATTATTTACAAAAATACTTATTGCAAAATAAAATCCACTAATTTTATTATATATTCCCAGTTTTGTTTGATTGAATATATTTTTATAGGGAAATATTCTTGTGGATGAATATTTTGTATTTAATTTGTCAGTATTGTTACTTTGAGCTTTTTTACTTGCATTGTGATGCAGTAACATTTTATGAAAAATACATTTATAATTTGTTATTGACAAAATATGGAATACATTTGAAGAGTAAATATATCCAGATCATTGCCATGAAATGTTGTAAATAACAGGGAGCAAGAAGAGCGAGCAGAGAGAGAGCGACGTGAGCGAGAAGCAAGAGAAGAAGAGGAAAGACGAAAAGAAGAAGAAGCGTAAGGAAGCTAGACCAGATATATAATATCTTCTGAAGTATTAAAATATATATATGGAGAGAGAGATGGATGGATGGATAAATGGATGGACAGACAGACAGACAGATATTCTATACAATTTCATACTGTCAGATAAGATTGTTACTACCATTAATAAACATCTGCAGTATTCAAATGGCAAAGTTCAGGCAAGAGCTTATAGAATATGTTTGTTTCATTATAGAGTTATTGACTTAATTCCAGAGAATTTACCTTTTACAATCTTTTCTAAGATTGGTGAATTTATCTTCTTTTTTCTTTAACTGTTTTCCTTATATGATTTTGTTTTGTCACCTTTATCCATTTTGTCAAAAAATATTCAAAAAGTTAAAAAACCATTAATGAGTGCCACTTTAAATCAATGTCTATAGGCGCCTAAGAAAGAAAAACAAAGGAAAGCAACCTGATCCTAAAGAAAAGGAAAAAGACAAAAAGGGTGCACCTCAAGACAAAAAGGGACAAGTGCCACCTTCAGATCGAGGCCCCAAATCTCAGGGAGGTGCCAGGCATGATTCTGAGCGGCCAGAATCTCACCAGACTGAAAAGAGTGATGGTGTAGAGGATGCCAAGTGAGTGAATACTGGCACTCTGTTTCATGTCAGTTTTTTTAGTAGACACAACTTTCCCAACCTTACTTAAAATATGTGTCATGGTATATGATGTTGATAAATCCTTAAGGCCATTGTGGTCAACAGACAGTTTTGTGAATTTGTTACTGAGAAAGTATATTTGTCTTGAGCCTCTCACTAGAAGTTAGTCATTTTTAGAATCTCACACAAACATGGATATTTTGAAAGTAAGATTGGATCATCAAAATGACATGTTAAGGAGTTGTTCAGATTAGTTAGAATTGTCGCATTAACTTCCTTTTTCCAACTGTGACTGGTATGCTTAGGAAAATATATTTTCAATAGATGACATTGTCACTGGATACCATATCAGTACTCAGCACTTTTTAATTGCCTTTCTTTTATAACCAAGATTAACTCTGGTGTAGGATTGTCAATGGTACTATATTTATTAGTACACATAAACACTCTTTGGAGGATTTTTCAGCCTCAAAGCAGACAACCACCATGTTTAGAGGTCTGGCTCCAGTGGCATTCGATAGTAGGCGAAGAGTACATCACATTGACAGTAACATTCTGTGATTGGAAAATGTTTAAAACAAGATTGATTTAATGTGGGTTTTTTAAAATGTATCCAGTTATATGTACGTTCATGCACTGTACTGTGTTTTCCAGAGCTTTTAATTATGGCTTATAGCTTAAGAAAACAATATTAAATATGAGTTATTTATTGTAAGCTTATAGCATGAGCAATGAAAGCCATAATTTGACCACAAACATCACTTTTAAAAATAACTGCTGTGACATCATGCATGCTACATCACCTATATGTTCAGGAAAGTCATGGATTGGTCACCACAATAGTGAATATTGACTAAGTCTGACAGTAACATAACCCCATGCTGATTTTGTCTGTTTCATCATTTTTTGCTCAATTTTTCCAGTATTAGCCATTAACATAGTCAAGACCAGTAGAATCTGCTTCATCACTTGGCTTATTTCCTGTTTATTTTCTCCAGTAGTAGGCATTGACATAATAAATATTATTGTTTAATTCAGTAACTTAATAGTTTATTTGAATTTAAACTTATTTTCATAAATCCTAGGAAATTATGTTTGTTTCAGCATATCTTTTAAGAATCTGAATTTTGTTTCAGGAAAAAGAAAGCAGCAAAAGATGGGAAGAAATTAGACAGTAAAGGAAACTCCAAAGAAATGGAATCTGTTTCCTTGGAAGATATTATTAAAGATCCATTGAAAGAGGCTGAGATTCTTCTCATGCAGCGGTAAGTGAATGGTGAATTAATGATATATTTTATTATTAATAAAAATTTGTTTAATTCTCTTTCTCTAATGAACATCTAATATTGTAATAGCTAGGATTCGGATTACAAATTACAGCCCTAAATAGGAGATAATTATTTTTTAAAGTTCCAATTTAATCTTTTTATTCATATTCATATTTTATCCCTCCTTGGAAGATTATGTGGACCTCTTAAATGCTAGCTTGCAAACATTAGGAATCTGCATGGCTTCCTTACATCTAATGAATTATATAATGAATTAACATAAAGATCTCTAAATTTTAATTAAAATAGCAGTTGTGCTTTTATTTTCAATTTTTATTCATTTTAAGAATAAAAATAATAATAAATCATTAAAATTGATACTTAGGAAATTTTCATTTTTTAGTTTATTTCTTTTTTTATAACTGTAGGTTTCGAACATTTGAACATGCACAAAAAGACATTTCAGAATTGCTGGAACTCTGGGACCGTACATCTCTTCAAATCCACCGTCCCCCTTCACCATCAGACCGGTCTGAAGAGGATGGAAAGGATCACCCTCCTTCTGGAAAAAAAGGCAAAGGCAAAGGTGAGTAGACAGTCTCTATTGCCAGTTAATTTACTCTTAGTCATCCTTTTGTCATTTAATTAATTATTAGTCATCCTTTTGTCAATTAATTATTTATTAGTCATCCTTTTGTCATTTAATTAATTATTAGTCATCCTTTTGTCAATTAATTATTTATTAGTCATCTTTTGTCAATTGGTTAATTATTAGTCATCCTTTTGTCAATTAATTATTTATTAGTAATCCTTTTGTCAATTAATTAATTATTAGTCATCCTTTTGTCAATTAATTATTTATTAGTCATCTTTTTGTCAATTCATTAATTATTAGTCATCCTTTTGTCCATTCTTTGCTGTAACAAACAGTATATGCTCAATACTCAATTTTATACTGGAATTTTTTTTTTACTCAGTTCACCCAAATATGCTGCATGTCTTCATAGTTACAACTTTAACTGTTCATCTCATTATACATACAAGATGGTTCACTCCTTTGTAGAGCTAGTAATTTTGATTGTTCATGTAATTTTACATACAGGATGATTCACCTAAATACTCACTCACTCATTCACTCACTTACTCTCTCATTCTTGATAATTTTCTGTCAAAATGGAAGATCCGAGGATTCATACCCTCCTGCAGTACTAGCAGACATGATCATATCTTAATGTTGTTGATGTGTATGATGAAAAAATGTACTTTTATGATTAATTTTATGAAAGACTGTTACGTTTTGGGACAGATTACTGCATTTCACACATAACTTTTCTTCTTAGGCACTTTATTTCAACATTTTGAGTTTATGCATGTTATTATAATTTCCAGGTGACAAGCATGATAAAGAAAAAGAAAAGGAGAAGGAAAAGGAAAGAGAAAAGCAGAGACAGCTTGAAAGAGAAATGGCAGTAAAGGCTGCAAGAGAAGTGAGCCTATTTTTATTTCTTTCCTCTCCTCCATATCAGTTTGTTAGGATTTAGTTGGGAATATCATGACTATTTAGTATGATAAAAATGATAAAATATTTGACTCTGTTAATTTCCAATAAGTAAATTTGATAGTCACAAAATATTATCATTTCCTTCTTGTGGATGATTATTTCAGCTTATATTAGTAATAATTACATGAGACATAACTTTTATTGCTGTTTGTCCCTTGCTCATGTCACACATAGTTCTTTTAGATGTAGACGTCATTCCAATTAAGTCTTCATGGATGTTGCAGGTATATATAATAAATTGAGTACATGAAGTAATCTTACTTGTCATGAACAATCTTTGTATTCTTCTAGTTATTAATGGAAAAAAATAATAGCATAATGAAGATTTTCATGAAATGAAATTAATTTGTTAGAAATTCTACCAAGTTTAGACTTACCAAAGTTGACTTACTATATTGTGTTATATGCAGTGAAAACTGTATTGTGTCTATGGTTATATGCAGTGAAAATTAACTGATCGTGTTGTGTCTTTGTTATATGTAGTGAGAATTAACTATGTTGTGTCTTTGGTTATATGTAGTGAGAATTAACTGTGTTGTGTCTTTGGTTTTATGTAGTAAGAATTTAACTGTGCTGTGTCTTTGGTTATATGCAGTGAGAATTTGTTATTTCTGTGGTTATTGTAGTGCAGATTAGCTGGCTGAGACTATACAAATACTATACAAAGATGCAATTATCTTTGATTATATGTAGTGAGAATTAACTGACTGTTTTGTGTCTATGATTATATGTGGTGTGAGAGAATTAACTGACTGTATTGTGTCTATGATTATATGTGGTGAGAGAGAATTAACTGACTGTATTGTGTCTATGATTATATGTGGTGAGAGAGAATTAACTGACTGTATTGTGTCTATGATTATATGTGGTGAGAGAGAATTAACTGACTGTATTGTGTCTATGATTATATGTGGTGAGAGAGAATTAACTGACTGTATTGTGTCTATGATTATATGTGGTGAGAGAGAATTAACTGACTGTATTGTGTCTATGATTATAATATGTAGTGAGAGTTAATTGAATGCATTATATCTTTACGGTGAATGAGGATCTTAAAAAATTATATTCTACTTAAATAAATATATTTGCATCTATAATTGCAACAAAAATTTTGGCACCAAATTGTCCAGTGTCAAGTCAATGGGTTCATATTGGCAGAACTACTCTAAGTGACCCATGAAATCAAGAAACAGTGTTGCCTCCTCCTAATCATCCTGAGATGCTTGCATCTTTGGAATAAGGACAGAGCTAGGGGCATCATCATCACTCCTTTTTTTTAGCCATTCACTGTCTACCTGTACTGAATAGTTTGTCCCTGTCAGCTTCATCTTTTACCATATGATTCCTTGAGCCTTCAAGAGAAATTGTATAGGTTGATGTCCCACTGTCTCTCTTTCCACCATGTTTGTCATGGCCAGAATAATTTTATGAATACATTTGTATTCCTTATAGCATCAGAGATCTGTGAATACCTATGAATTATAGACAAACTAAAGATAGAATCCAGAACTGAAATATTCTTTCCTTGAGTGCAAACCAAAGATACTTTTGAGATCTTTTGACCCACAACACAAACATCTTCAGACCTAGACTTATGTTGGTAAAATAAAGTTACCCTTCATTTTGAGGAACAACATAAAACATGAAAGCATCTTCAGAAGACTTACTGTTGGTCAAATAAAGTTATGCTTGCTTTTGAACATCTTGAAGCAATGGAATGAAACAAATTTGTTCAGAGTGACTGGTCTCCATTCACCATAGGTAAAAATTCACTAGAGATGTTGATGCCTAACTGTGGCTGATATTAATGATGTCTTTCTTTTAAATAGCTTTTAATTATATTTACATATGTGTGTTGTGTATATTAATTGACTCATCAGATTAAGAATGAGTATAAAATGTGTTTGTCACCATCAGCCATAGGAAAGCTGCTTTCTCGCATTTGTACATACAAAAAGTGAGAAAAATGTGACAAAATCTTATTTACAGGGCTAATTACATCATCCATTTATTTTTTGTCTGCCAGCTTCATTTGTTGTTTCCACCGAAATCATTTGTTGTTTGACAGTCAGTGGTACTGGAATTCTTAAAGTTATGCTTGCTGGCATTAGACACTGGAGCAGATGACCATTTTAGAGCTACTTTCTCTCAGCAGCTTGCTGGTATTAGACACTAGAGTAGTTTCTCTCAATAGCTTGTTGACATTAGACACTGTAGTAGACAACCATTTATGGGCTACTTTCTGTTAATAGAATTTTGCCCAACATTCGCTATGCATTTCCTGCATACCTTACAGTAGTGCTTGTTTGAGGTTATTTTATCATTTTATTGTAAGAGTGTGTACATCTGATTGCTTGATATAAAAACTTCAGCAATGATTAAAGAGTTGCATGCCCAACATAGAGTTGTCAGTTATTTGAAAAATAAACTAATCATTTCAAATTCTTTTTTTTCAATTGCCACTCATGGCAGGCAGCAGCAGCTGAGGAATTAGGTGACAGCAGTGAAGACATCATTGAAAATGGTGATAAGGGCAAAGAAGAAGAATCTTATGGTGTGCCCCACATTATTGTTGACTGCTCAGATCGTTCTGTACCAGTGTGGCAGAAGATTTTTGATACAAACCGCCTGCCTTCTGTTGAGGATGTAAGTACAGTTTTTTCAATGACACATTTCTTAAAATGCAATTGATAGCATTTTATGTGTGATTGCAACCTGTATTATTTATATATTGTTAGTTAATAAATATGGTTGTCTCTGGGAATGCTCAGCAGTTGAGTGGTCATTAGTGCTATCTCAGGGTCTTTATGGAGTTTTTTTAGGAGTCATTAGTGCTATTTCAGAGTCTAAAATGGAGTATTAAGAGTCATTAGTGCTATCTCAGTCTCCATGGAGTAATAAGAGTCATAGGAGTCATTAGTGCTATCTCAGTCTCCATGGAGTATTAAGAGTCATAGGAGTCATTAGTGCTATCCCAGTCTCCATGGAGTATTAAGAGTCATAGGAGTCATTAGTGCTATCTCAGTCTCCATGGAGTATTAAGAGTCATAGGAGTCAATAGTGCTATCTCAGTCTCTATGGAGTATTAGGAGTCATAGGAGTCGTTAGTGCTATCTCAGTCTCCATGGAGTATTAAGAGTCATAGGAGTCATTAGTGCTATCTCAGTCTCTGTGACAGATTCTGACCAAATTCTGTGTCATGAACTCCTGACCCATATCTGAGAAATTCGAAATCATATTCGAATGAATTCCTTTGTTAGAATTTTTCCTGCCGTACACCAGTATGAGGAAACAATAGAGAGTTCAACCTATGTTATGCAACTTTAGACGATAGTCGAGAAAGTTCAAATCAACAAGCATACCTCGTGATCTAGTCACGTGATGCATTCATGCACTTCAATAAATACTCTTGATGCGATAATATACTTCACTCGCACACAGACCGGCCGGACACACACATCTGCTCACGAGCATCTTAGTCGCCGAATATTTTTTTTGCTGAGTCGTAAGGGAACACATGGAACCCGTGTCTTTTATATAAAGTCTACTTAAGAAGGTAACACGTCTACTTCTTACAATATTATTGCATTTTACTATTTGTATTTTTGAATTTATGTATGTATTTTGTGCGAATTATTACTATTCTCCTACGAACATACGTGATTTGATAAGAATGACTAAAAGCCTAAAAGTTCATTGTATATAAATTAACTGTAACCTTTTAACTTTAATTTGTATAAACTTTAATTCTCTTGTGCCGCAGAACATCTCTGCACATTGCGAATTTCTATGTAATTCAAATGACTTTCTTGCATGTAATTTCATTGTTAAATTGTAAAGCACTCATGCTTAATTTGGATTATATTTTATTCTCCTTGTATGAATTTCATTTTTAATGAAGTAAATGTTTGGAAATTCATATGTTCATGTAATGTTAAAAATAACACACGTGAATTATATTGTATCTTTTATGAATATAAATATATTGTAAAAGACACGATGTCGAAGATTTAAACTATGTGCATTGTTATCATCACGTGCTTCGGATCTTGCGAATGTAAACGCAAATCGCTCATAGAAATTAACTACTATTTCAGAGCAGGTTCTTTTCCTTCTTAATCTATGTTTCTACGTATGATTGCCACCTTCGTTTCTACGTTGGGTGCGTGTTCCTTTGTTCAACCTTGGTCGGACAATGTTACAAGTACCGTGCCGCCATTTTTGATGATGTTATGCCGAGATACATCATTAGAGTGACAAGTCGAGAGACGACGTGTTATTGGAACTACTGATATACGGCGCAAACATCGCTTGATATGTGGAAGGATCGAACTGACCTTAGACCATGCATTTATCAAGACTACTGAGACAGATAAGTAACTGATCTGGGCTCTGAATCAATGGAATGTATCGAGCAAAACAATTTCTCGTAACATTAACTTTCAAAGACTAAAATAAGCACTTCGAACTTGCCTTAGTTTAGATCTGAAGCTGTGTCTTCATAATTGATTGTTATTGTTAAATATTAATTATTAAATTCTTTCATTGTTAATACCTCTTTCATAGTGATTTTTATGCATATGGACCTAATCGTGGTTTGGATGGGGGATCGACTGAGCTAAATGTAACATTCTGAATGCATAAAGATTTAAGAGAGTCTTAACGGTTTCCAAGCCGGCTATTGTACACAAGTTTGTCTGTTCGTGAATCTGTTTGTCTGTACTACAAAGGCACATTTTCATATGAGATGAAAGATAAATTTGAGCAACCAGTCTGTTTAGGGAAAGAGGAGAGATTAATTTATCTAATTAAATTAAGGTTCTGTAAAATTCCTAAGCAGGGTCTCTAAATAAAAACTAGACATGTAACAGTCTCCATGGAGTATTAAGAGTCATAGGAGTCAATAGTGCTATCTCAGTCTCCATGGAGTATTAGGAGTCATAGGAGTCATTAGTACTATCTCAGTCTCCATGGAGTATTAAGAGTCGTAGGAGTCAATGAGTCTCAGCAAGTGTCAGTTTTGCAGAGTGTACATGGTGGTTTTGCAGAGCAATGCTGGTTTGGAATGATCAAATGAAAAATAACAAGCACACACACAGAGAAGTCATCTTGCATACCTAAAGGTATGATAATAATCTACAATGGTCTTAAAATATTAGTTCTAATGTGTTCTCACACAGAGAAGTCATCTTGCATACCTAAAGGTATGATAATAATCTACAATGGTCTTAAAATATTAGTTCTAATGTGTTCTCACACAGAGAAGTCATCTTGCATACCTAAAGGTATGATAATAATCTACAATGGTCTTAAAATATTAGTTCTAATGTGTTTTCACACAGAGAAGTCATCTTGCATACCTAAATACATGATAATAATCTACAATGGCCAGTCATGAAATGTATAGTCCTAACACATTTTCATGCCTATAGACAATAGGGTAATAATTTACAATAGTCTTGAAATATATAGTCCTAATATGTTCTCACACTGAGAAATAATGTTTCTTACCTATAGGCATGATGGTGATAATCTACAATGGTCATGAAATATATAGTGCTAATATGTTCTCACACATTGTTGTTCATACCTTGAGACATGATAGTAATAAACTACAATGGCCAGTCATGAAATGTATAATCCTAACATGTTTTCATACAGAGGGATCATCTTTCATACCTGTAGACATGATGATAATAATCTGCAACTACTTATTTGAATTTTCAACAAAAAATTTTAATTACAATCTCAGTTATCAAATTAAACCAATTTTAACTTGCCTCTCATAAACAAGGTGATGTTATCAGCTGAGACTGCATATGGAGATAAGTTGGCTAGTAAAAGTCCTCTTCCCAGGAAAGAAATCACTAGATAACAATTGCTTCTTTCAAGAGGAAAGTTTCAGTGGCTTTTGAATATTATTATAAGAAAAATACTTAATGGTTTTAACAGTAAATCTACCAATAATTGTTTATTTATATCTGCACGATTACTAGACCAAGTTTAGTAAATTACAAAAATATACCACATAGAATCAGTAACTTAACATTTTTGCAGCAGCTGTTGGGACAGGGGATTAATTATAAGTGGGGGGAGATGAGTTCACTAAGTATTTCAGTATGTGCCCTTGTTAACAATGTTTTAAAACTTAACCAATAATTTTTCTTTTCCATGCCTCTTACCATTGTACTATTTCCATCTGCAGTTATCTAAGAATCTGTTCCTTCACACCTTTTCCTGTTGTACTGATAATTATCTATCATTATCTAGATGCTTTGCAGAAAATTTTCATATCTTGTATGTTCTTTGCTTAGGTTTTGTGCTGATAATTATTATCACAACTTGTATCTATCTGTCTTTTTCTAGTCATTGTACTGATAATTATCACAACTTGTGTCTGTCATTTTCTAGGTTTTGTGCTGATAATTATCACAACTTGTTCTGTCATTTCTGTTTTTTGTGTTGATAATTATCACAACTTGTATGTCATTTCTGATTTTTATGTTGATAAGTATCACAACTTGTATCTGTCATTTTGTATGTTTTGTGTTGATAATTATCACTATTTGTTTGACTATTTTCAGGTGTTAGATGGTTTAGGCATGGGTCCTCATGGTCCCCCCATTCCTCCACCAGCAACATTTGCTGTGGTACCATATCCTGTTAAGCGATATGCACCACCTACTTCTGAATTGGGAAACCACTATATCTTTGTTGCTTCTTCACCTGAAGATCCGTAAGTAATTCACACTATATCTTCATTGCTTCTTCACCTGAAGATCTGTAAGTAATTCACACTATATCTTCCTTGCTTCTTCACCTGAGGATCCATAAGTAATTCACACTATATCTTCATTGCTACTTCACCTGAAAATCCATAAGTAATTTACACTATGCTTTTGTTGCTACTCACCTGAAAATCTACAAGTAATTTGTTGCCTTTTCATCTGAAGTTCAATAAGTAATTCACAGTGTATCTTTTTTCCTCTTTTTTACTTCATGGTCACAAGTAATGTACACTGTTCTCTTTCTGATTATTCATAAGTAATCCACAGTATATCTTAAAACATACAACCGTCCCTGCTTCCCAACAGTGATTTTATTTCTGATTCCATGCAAACAGGTTATGTGACAGAGAACTTCTCCATAGATAAAGATAGCTAAATCTTTCAAAGAGTTACTTTTTTTATCTCTACCCTGGGTTATTGTGGGGAGCCCAGTAGCAGGGGAACTTGAATGCATGAAATATGTTCAGTATCTTTATATGATCAAAAATAGAATTGTACATTAAAAAATACACATTTATTTAAAAATAATTAATTATGAAGATGCTAAGAAAACTTGTACTTATAGACATTGTTCATTTATTCTTTTCTTCTCTTATGAAGCAGTCTTCACTTCAGACCACAAAATCTTGTTAATATAACTCCAAGACATTTTCAGCCTATGCATTAAATTTGGTTTGTCACATATGAAACCTACCATAACCATAGAATGAGTATCTTACTTCATACCCCTGTATTACATTTGCCTAAGTTAACTACAACCTCTTTTATTTCAATATTTTTAAAATTAAGTATTACTTCATTATTGAAGAGACAAATGTGAATTAAACAATACAAATAAGTATTTCAATTGATTTAATTTAGCAGAAAACGAAATTTTATCACTGGCTTGTTAATTTGAAAATTTAAAATACAGCTTTAAACTTTGCCTCTATTGTTCATTAAATTTCTCATTACTCTTTAACAACAGCAATGTATAATCAATAACAACAGCAATACTAAAATCTTTAACAACAGCAATGCTATAGTTGATGAGAAAGTGAAGGAGTCAGAACAAGAAGAAGAGAAATCAGTTACTCCAGATAAGGTACTGAAAGAAGACCACACTCCAACAAAAGGCAAAGGGAAAGCTACTGACAAAATGCGTGCACCAGATATCAATTTGCAGCGCAAGAAAAGTGCTGAACGCAAATCTAGACAGGCTAGACGTAGCTCTAATGCTACTGTTACCCCACCCCCAGGACCTGTCACACCTGTATCCGATGCAGATAACCAGAGGTTAGTAGATATAGTGTGCTTTATTACATTTTGTCCTGAATAGTAGATTCCCTATCAGAAATATTTTCTTTTGGCCTCACATACAATATTTAAAGTATGTCTTTTTTTATTACCAAATTTAGTTTATGACATACTTGTAAATAATGATATTCTTAAAAGTATTAGATTTTTGTCCAAAGCTTATTTTTATTAATCATTTTATGCTGGAATATTTACATTTTTATTAGTAAAAAATATGTATTATTATTATTATCTGGTAAAATACCTTTCTCGCAGATAAAGATTAAAATATTTTAAGCAAATTTTTATTTTGTTTGGTGCTGAGGAGTTTCTTCAAGCAGAAACATTGCTAGGATGCTAGGTCAAAAGGGTAGAGATTTTTTACCATCAATGCACATAACAGTGGCATAAAAGAAAAGTTTAAATAATTCTTGAATTGTATATTTTAAGAAAAGTTAAAATAATTCTGAATTGTATATTTTAATTTAACAAGGAACGATAAAAACATTATAACTGAGAAATTAGTAGAAAATAGTGATAATTTATTAAAGTTCACTTATTAATACTATTTTTTCTGGTCTGAAGAAATTCACTGTATACAAATAAGAATATCTTACTTATTTAGTCCAGGAACCCAAATGGCTATAGACCATATCAGCCCCAAATTTACTTCCACTGAATAAAAACAGCACAGTAAACAAACAGGATGTAGAAATTTTGAAGCTAGCTTTAAATTGGGATAGGGGACATAGTAGGATGTATAGAACTTCCAGATTGCAGAACTTAATGTGTAGAACTGTGATTATTTGTATTATGGGGTGCCCTTCATGTCATTCACCCTGGTTATCATACAAGATCTTCAAAACCTGTTGTAAATGCTCTAGGTTCACAGACATTCATCACCAGTTCCAGCTTTCATGATGCTATGCAGTCATTAACTTTTTCACTTCACAGGAAGTGAAACATAACCTTATGTATTGTTTTGTAAGGAAAGGCAGCATTCACAAGTTCATTTAGACATTGTAATCTGGGGTGTCCAAAAATGTTTAATATGTTAATGAATACTTATGGAAATCATTAACAAGTCTGTACTTAGAAACATGAAATCATAAACAAGCAAGTAAATCCCTATTATGTTGTCGGCCTAGGACATCTGGTCACTTGAATGGGAAAAATCTCTGGATCTTTTTTCATTCTCTGTATAGTTTTAGAAGAATTTGATACAGTTACATGGTACAATAAATTCATTTATATACTACCTGTCTGCTGGGCAGAGATTTACTTGATTGTCTGAGGTGTTACTTGTCTAAAAATTATGCTTTCTTATATCAATCCACACTTCACCTTAAGAGCTCTCTAAGTATTATTCTAACAGCCAACTAGATTTTCCCTTTCTTTACAGTTATATAAGTTAATTTTGCAAGTCTTTCCCTTTTGCTAATGCTGCAGAGAGATGGTTTACTTCATTGTTTGAACAAATGCCAGTGGCATCATAATTTGCTAAATTGATATTGTCACAAATTACAACTACTTACAAGACAAAAGCTTTAACTGCTCTTTTGGACTGAAGTCACAATTTGTACCTTTCCTGGTAAAATTAAAAATTTTAGACATCAAATATTCTGGACATTCAAACAGCTATATTTGTTGTTAGTATTATCATTTTCTGCAATTTGCATGTATTGAGTTCATTCATTATTAAAGCCATCATCTTTATCCTGACAGTAAGTTAATTAGATTTTTAAATGTCTCATATATGCAATTTTTAGCTAATTTGAGTTAAAGCTCAGATTGGCTGTGATTAAAACTTGTCTTGCATTTGATGTATATATCAGACACTATATTGATTGCTATAGGTTCCTTTTTAAAATGTTTGTGTATGTTTTAAAGTGAAATGGTACTTTGTTGTTCTTGATTCCACATTGGTGCAAATTGATGACACCTGAGTTCCAGCAAACAGTTGCTTTGTTTTCTTTATGCCTTTTCCTCATTCTGTTCTGGACTGGGGTATGTTGTAGTATCTTCTCTTATGCCTTTTCCTCATTCTGTTCTGGGCTGGGGTATGTTGTAGTATTTTCTCTTTTGCCTTTTCCTCATTCTGTTCTGGGCTGGGGTATGTTGTAGTGTTGTGCAGTGTGGTGTGCTTTGAGTCAAACTAGCACTTTAATGGCTGTCCTGATACTTTTTTCTCAGTTTGTATGTACTTTTTCTTTTACTGAAACTGGTAGCAAATAATCCTATCATGGAGATCTTCCATATGACTCTTATGCTTTTAAAAATTATCACAAACAGCTATTACTGCATGTATTAAATATGTAACTGCATTGTTCAAGCTGCTGTTTGTGATGCCCTTCAAGATTGCTAAAGTAAGACTAAGAATAATGTGAACATATATATATGTCCTTGCTAATCACATAATTCATATATTCAGGGTTTTTAAATAAAGATTATATTATATTATGGTTTTTCTTCTATACACCAGTTTGTCATGTGTATACAAACTTTTCTGTATGCATTTTATACAGACACCAATTTTTAAATAAGCTTTGTTAACATTAACTTTTTCTGCACTCTTCATGTATTCTTTCCATCAATAACTGATACTTCCCCTTCAAACATCTCCCTCACAACTGTTCTCCCTCCTCCCCTTTCTAACATTCCCTTTCTGCTGATTATCACAACCAGTACACCCCCTTTTAACTCTAGTGGTCCCCCTTCTAACATATCCCTCTGTGTTGATTATCACAATTAGTGGTCCCCTTCTAACATATCTCTTATGCTGATTATCACATCCAGTACTTCCACCTTCTAATGTACCCCTTTATACTCATCACCACAACCATTACATTCTCTCCTTACAACTATCTTCTGTACTGATCTTAGTAGCATGTACAGCCAGTCTCATCACAATCAGTACTCCCTCTTCCAATACCTTCCTCTGTGCTGATCTTAATAGCATATGCATTTGGTCTCATCTCAAGGTAATTTTGAGAGTAACTGTAATAATATAGCAATATAAATTTTAATCCATTGTTTGAGGGTGAATCAGAAAGTACCCACTGTGGTTTTTTTTAATCACAATTTCAGTGAAATGTACAATATAATATTTTTTCCTTATAGTCCCCTCCTGTACAACACATTTAAGTTTTTGTATGCTCTCAGCAACAAGTCTTTGGTAGAGTGAAAACCAAGCAAGTCTTCTTTCACTTTATGATGTTAGTGAACTGGCAGCTTCTCAAAGTAGCGTGCACAAACTTTATAGAACCCAAATTGATCATGGATGATTTCATGGGCAGAACCATGACTGATGTGCAGATGAAACTCTGTGAGCTGTCATTTATCAAGAATCATGGCAGAGACTCGTTCCTATTGTAGTTCTTTTGGACAGGCATCTTGATCATTCTTATCGGTGACACTTGTGTGACCCCTTTTACAGAACATGGTTTTCTGCAGTAAAGAACATATTTCCATTATTGGTTGAAAGTTTATGATGGCTGTCTATCCTGGACACAACAAGTTTCAAAATAAATCATTGTGGAGACTTTCTGGTACTGTCTTATTATGTTAGTATGTTTGCTGTATTTTTCACTTGTTTATTGTAAAACTTGCAAGTGAAGTAGACTTTAAGGAATGTAATGACAGTTACTAACTTGTAATTTTCCTTTGTTCTCTAATTTTACTCTAATTTTTTACAAAACCAATCAAAGAGTTTTAGAAAACATAAGCCTTGCAGTTGATGAGAAAAATAAAGACTACATTTTATTTGGAGAACATTATGCATGATCAACTCTTGGTGGTGGGAAAAAGATTTAATTTTTATATTAGCTGTATTAAAACATTAGCTAAGTATTTCCACCAAAAACACAAATTAGATACTAGTCTCTTTGGTCCGAGCAAAATATTGGATGTCTCCTGAATATTTTGCTTTCAGTGATTATTTTCAAGTTTGGAAGCTGAAAATAATATTGACTGCAGCCATATCTCTCTCTTTCACTTTATTATTTTAAAAACAATGAAAATTTGACCAGGTTAAATTAATAATTGTCTTCTAAATACATGTTGATTATTTAAGAATTTACACTTTCTAATCATAATATTAGACCTTTATTACAGTAAATGTAAAATAATAAAATAATAAAATGTGGATTTGTTAATTAGTTTTAGAATTGTGCAAAAATTTAGATATATTTTGTGTTTCTTTTTTTTATGATGATTTGCTTTATTTTATATATATACAATATACTGTTAAATGGAAATTACTCACCTTACTGTATATCAGGCCCAAAGGCCATCTGCTCATCACATAGTAAGGTTCTGAAATGTGCTTAAATAATCCTACTTCTGGTTATGAATAAAGCTCTGAAATATTTGTTAATAGTCCTAAAAGTTCTAGTCCAGAATAAAGTTCTGAAATAATCCTTGTCTAGTTAAGTTTAGTTCTGAAATGTGATTAAATAATCCAAGGTCTAGTTAAGAACATGTATCACTTTATTAATAGTAAATATTTTAAAGGACCAGATATAAATCCTTTTCAAGTTAAGAATAGTTCTAAAATGTGATTAAATAATCCTACACCTAGTGAAGATTATAGATCACTTTGTTAATAGTAAATATTCAATTAGATCACTGATGGATCCATTTCACTTCCGTGGGAGAGAGGGCTGTATTGTATTTTACTCTGTTAGCATAAAACAGCTGCACTCTCCCATTCATCCACCCTTGAATCTGACACTGACATGAATATTTATTGTATATTGCTCTAGCTCATCAAACAGAGATCTTATATCACACCTATCAGATTCTTTCACAACTCTTTCTTATTACTACTTATCCAAAAATAGTGTGAGAAAGTTAGATACCATCATTTACTGCTTATCCCATATGCAGAGCCTTTCTTCACTACTTATCCTGCACGCACAGCCTTTCTTCACTACTTATCCTGCATGCAGAGCCTTTCTTCACTATTTATCCTGCATGCAGAGCCTTTCTTCACTACTTATCCTGCATGCACAGCCTTTCTTCACTACTTATCCTGCATGCACAGCCTTTCTTCACTACTTATCTTGCATGCACAGCCTTCATTCACTACTTATCCTGCATGCACAGTCTTCATTCACTACTTATCCTGCATGCACAGTCATATTTTACTACTTACCCTGCATGCACAGCCTTCACTCACTACTTATCCTGCATGCACAGTCTTCTTTTACTGCTTACCCTGCAAGCACAGCCTTCATTCACTACTTATCCTGCATGCACAGTCTTCTTTCACTGCTTACCCTGCATGCACAGCCTTCACTCACTACTTATCCTGCATGCACAGTCTTCTTTCACTGCTTACCCTGCATGCACAGCCTTCATTCACTACTTATCCTGCATGCACAGTCTTCTTTCACTGCTTACCCTGCATGCACAGCCTTCATTCACTACTTATCCTGCATGCACACACACACACACAAATAAAGAGTGGAAAATTTTATTCAATGCATGGATTTACATGTACTTGCATGATAATTAATTTTGTTTATACTCTATTGGTGTTTCCACACTTTGTAATAAGTATTTCTCTTGGTTCTTGCAGTACTACTGGTGAAAATTTGGCACTCAATGAAGCCAAGACCCCAAAGTGAGTTATCTTTTTCTCTTTTAAGAGCTTTGAATTTACTTGCTACAGCTCATTGTTCTCATTTATAAACCCCACTTTATGATATTATTCCTTTCCAGAGACCCCATTGTATCATGAAATATATCTTAATAGGAACCTGTTATATATTGTTTATGATGGCAATCATATGTCATTATAAAGTGCATTTTTTATCATACAATCAATCTTATTTTATTATGTAATCATAAAGTGCATTGCAATCAGCCTTGTTTTATTATGTAATCATAAAGTGCATTTCTTATCATACAATCAGCCTTATTTTATTATGTAATCATAATGTGCATTTCTTATCATACAATCAGCCTTATTTTATTATGTAATCATAATGTACATTTCTTATCATACAATCAGCCTTATTTTATTATGTAATCATAATGTGCATTTCTTATCATACAATCAGCCTTATTTTATTATGTAATCATAATGTGCATTTCTTATCATACAATCAGCCTTATTTTATTAGGTCATCATAAACTGCATTTCTTATTATACAATCAGCCTTATTTTATTAGGTCATCATAAAGTGCAATCAACTTTATGGAGAATCCTTCATAAAGAGATTTGCTTGTATGATGAGCCATTCATACAGTCGGGATGTACTCTATGATTCATATGCTAGAGTAATACATATACAGTAAACTCTCATTATTTTGTTGGATTGGGAATGGGTGGAAATGAATCTCTCATTTGCCAGACGAATAGTCATAGGAATGAGAACACACCTATTTTGTCATAACTATGATCTAATATAAGGAACAGCTAACAGTGCATAGTCATCTGTTAGGGATTGCTTAGAAAACCTAGTCTTGACTATGATCTGATACAAGGAACAGCTAACAGTGCATAGTCATCTGTTAGGGATGGTTTAGATAACTAATCATAGCTGTTATAAACATTTTAGATAACCTAGTCACACAACTATGATCTAAGGAAAACCAACAGTAGGCAGTCATCTGTTAAGGGTGGCTTAGATAACCTAGTCACAACTATGATCTCAGGAAAACCAAAAGAGGCAGTCATCTGTTAAGGGTGGTTTAGATAACCTAGTCACTACTATGATCTAAGGAAAACCAACAGTAGGTAGTCATCTGTTTAGGGTGGTTTAGATAACCTAGTCACAACTATGATCTCAGGAAAACCAACAGTAGGTAGTCATCTGTTAAGGGTGGTTTAGATAACATAGTCACAACTATGATCTAAGGAAAACCAACAGTAGGCAGTCATCTGTTAAGGGTGGTTTAGATAACCTAGTCACAACTATGATCTAAGGAAAACCAACAGTAGGTAGTCATCTGTTAAGGGTGGTTTAGATAACATAGTCACAACTATGATCTAAGGAAAACCAACAGTAGGTAGTCATCTGTTAAGGGTGGTTTAGATAACATAGTCACAACTATGATCTAAGGAAAACCAACAGTAGGCAGTCATCTGTTAAGGGTGGTTTAGATAACCTAGTCACAACTATGATCTAAGGAAAACCAACAGTAGGCAGTCATCTGTTAAGGGTGGTTTAGATAACCTAGTCACAACTATGATCTAAGGAAAACCAACAGTAGGCAGTCATCTGTTAAGGGTGGTTTAGATAACCTAGTCACAACTATGATCTAAGGAAAACCAACAGTAGGCAGTCATCTGTTAAGGGTGGCTTAGATAACCTAGTCACAACTATGATCTAAGGAAAACCAACAGTAGGTAGTCATCTGTTAAGGGTGGTTTAGATAACATAGTCACAACTATGATCTAAGGAAAACCAACAGTAGGTAGTCATCTGTTAAGGGTGGTTTAGATAACCTAGTCACAACTATGATCTAAGGAAAACCAACAGTAGGCAGTCATCTGTTAAGGGTGGTTTAGATAACCTAGTCACAACTATGATCTAAGGAAAACCAACAGTAGGCAGTCATCTGTTAAGGGTGGTTTAGATAACCTAGTCACAACTATGATCTAAGGAAAACCAACAGTCATGTGTTAAGGGTGGTTTAGATAACCTAGTCACATTGTGGGTGAATATAAGCATATGAAAGCTTGTAGCCATGATTGAAGAAAAAAAATATTGAAAAAATACACTTATAGAAAACTATTACAGGTATATTGCAAATTCAAATTCATTTAGCCACATCATGATGCTTACTGCATTTAGAAAGACAAAGGGCATTGGTTTTGTAACTGGAAAAACACCCCTGTGACAGATCAAAATATATTTATTCATTTGTGAACACATTTTCTTAAAATAAATAAAATTGTACATCCATTCCATTGATGCTAGCTATATAATATTTCCATTCTTTCATTTATCTAACAGGACAAGATATATAATCTGACTAGCAGTAGTTTGAATGTGGAATATGGATTCTTTTTATAAATTTTTGTTGTTGTTTGTTTTATAGCCTCACATGTTTTTTATTGTGTAAACTGAAGCATTTATATTATTTGTAGCTTGAATATATTTTGAAAAAATCTGAGTGTTTGTGAATCATTTCAACTGATTTTCATTATTTTTCATTATTAATGATTGTGCCTAACAGCCAAGATGTTCAGGTACATATATGTATGCCATACTCAATAATTTCAAGCTAGAGAGATAATGAGAAACATTTTGTGTACTACTGTATTTAAACTTGAGCCTTTTGGAGCCTTTACTACAGTTTCTTTGTTTAAAAATTATTCTATAATATAATCAACCTATTATGCACTTAATCTTAAAGATGTTAGAAAAATGAAATGACCAAACCTCTACACCACAAAAAAAAATTAAAAACTTTACAGAAATTCAAATGTCCTCGAATCTGTACAAGTAGTCACTGTGATGTTTTGACAGTAGGCAAGATGTTATTTCTCCACCACCCTGGGCTGCTCGTAACCTTAGGCTAATCCCCTTCTGGCTGCTACACGTGTTAGAAAGATGAATGATAAATAAAGTAGAAAAGAAGAGTGATAGTTCAAAAAGGTAGCTCAAGCCCCCTGATACATACAGCCAGGATAGTAAGTAAATACAAGTGACAGACTTCAACATGATACATTTAAGTGAGTCACGCCAAAACAAGTGGTCTAAGTATCAACAATAAATGTATTCAACAAGAAATAACATTAAGACAACATAGTTATGTGTAGCAAATAGTTCAACAGTTATAATTAGAGTTTATATATATTTGAGTTCATATATCCCAACCATTTGGTGTTTTAAGAGAATGTCCATTTGAGTCCTATGGCATTGTAGTAGTTATTTGCTTCATTTGTTTATAAGAGAACACTGAATGTTTCTGAATGAACTCTAAAAGTACTTTGATTAAAGTTCAAATGAATTTGATTGTGTCTTGACTGAAGCTTTGTGGTTGTTGACTTTATAATTACGTAACTTTAGGATTTCCTGACGTGTAGTCTAGGGTCCCAGTGAAATTCGTCAGCAGTCATGCACATGGTCTGTTGAACCAATCCTTGGCATGTGGGTCGTTCTGCTCTGGTATTGCTTTGCGGTGCAATAATCATCATAGTCAGCATCCAAGATAAAGTGGTCCTGTTCTGGTGTTGTCTTGTGGCTAAACACTCAACAATCAACATCTCAGATAAAGTCTTGGATAAAGTGCTGATCTTCAGCAGTAATATAGAGGATGGTTTCCTGCTGTGTTGATAACTGGTGATAAGGGTTAGTAACTAGTGATTCCAGGAGCCTAAATAATGTTGCCTTGGGGGTCAGCTGCATTTGACTGTCAGTTTACAGGCGAGTTTCGTGTACATTCATTCATGCAGCTAAGCTGTGGCTTTGATTGGCTAATTTAGTGAGTTGTCTAGAACATTCAGGTATGTTTCCAGCCTGAGGATAAGGGTCAGCCTTTCTAGAAGGTAGTTTTATGTGTAGTCTATTTTTAGAGGAGGGGTGGGTGTGGGCTACATAAGCCATTATGTGACAGTCACCAAAAGATTTAATCTAAGTGCAAAACAGAAAGTTTGTTAATAGTAGAATAGGTAATAGTAGAAAATTAAAGGCTTCAGTAGTGGCCTGATTGTAGACTGGGCTTTCTTATGGATTTCATGATTTTTAGTTTTTTGTTTTGGCCCCCATTTAATCTGGGCTCTTTAATGGATTGTGGATTTAATTATGATTTTGTCCTTATCATTTTATGCTATTTAGCTTTTAAGTATTTGTCTCCATTTGTGGTTAGACTCTTTAATGGATCTATGGATTCATTATAATTTTGACTGTCGTTTTAATCTGTTTAATTTTCACTACTGACCCCCGTTTGTAGACTGGGTTCTCTAATAGATGAATTGATTTAATCATGACTTTGCCAATGTCATTTTAATCTGTTTGCTTTGGTTTTAATTGTTTTTTCCTTAAAGACCAAGGGAACTGAAATCCAATCAAGCATATATATTTAAATAATTACAACTTATCTAAAAGTCCTGGCAAAGTTTAAAAAGCAAAACCGTTTAGTAAGTTTTTTCATTTTAATAAAAGTAAAATAAACATCAAAATTCTTGATTGGTCCATAAGATTGTTACATAACAAATTTAGTTCTTTGAAATTTGCTATGATATCAGAGTGCTTAACTCTATTGGTTTTATATTTTTTTCTTATTTGCACAGATGATCTGTATTCCTGCTCACTCAGCCTTTAAAACTAATTATTGTATATGTATGTGTGCATTCACGCCTTTGTGTGTTAATGCTTGTACTTATAAGACGACAGAAAATATTAACTTGAAATCCCCTCCTTTTGTTATGACTAGTGCAAATTTTTCTTCAGATTGGGAATCTTCCGATGGATCATTCAAGCAAATGGAGAGACAACTCTTCGTCTACGCTTTCAGTCAGAAGAACTAGGGCAATTTGATCAGACTCTCAATTTTGAAATTGTGGGCACCAGACGACGGTACCAGCTTTTCTGTCGTGGAATCTGTGCTTTTCCTACTATCAGCAAGGAACCCAGGTTGAACATTTCATTTGTTTCCATAAAACAAAATCATATAAATAGTACCTAACATTAAGATTACTTCTGCATTCCTTAGGCTTGATGTATTTTTCCATCACACAGCCAAATGCCTCTATTGACAAGATTAATTCTCTGCTTGTGTAGGTTTAGGTGAGAGATATTTTGAGTCTGGTGGTGTTAGTAAGACATTTAATAGAATATAATATTTTACTTATTGCATTTCCCACACATGAAACATTTATTTCCCAAAAATATCTGAGCTTGTCTGAAGTTTTTTGAGGATTCACATTAATGTCCCAGGATGAATAAATGGATGAAATTAATAATTTTGATAAGTACACTTCTATGAGGCAGAATTGGTGTGTTTCTCAATTTTGTTGAGATTAAATGCATGAATTAGAATTGGCGTAATTTGTGATGAGTTTAGATGCAAGAATTAGAATTGGTGTATTTGTATTTAATATAGATGCATTATTAGAACTGAGGTAATTTGTGATTAATTTTGATTCGTGAATTAAAAATAGTATGTTCATTTTGAGTTTAGATGCTTGAGTTAAAGTAGAGCATTTTTGTTAAGTTTAGATTCACAAGATGTAAGTGGTATATTTGTATTGAGTTAATGCAGTATTTGGAATTGGCTGTTTATGATGAGTTGGCTTCAGAAGTTAGAAAAATTAAATTTGCAATGAATTTAATTGCAGGAACATAAATTGCCTATTTGTATTGAGTTTAGTTGCAAGATTTAGATTAGGATTTATGATGAGTTTAGCTACAGGAATTACAACAGGCTGTTTATGATGAGTTCAGTTGTAGAGTTAAAAAGTTGATTATCATTAGTTTAGCTATAGGAGTATGAGTAGTTATTTGTAATTAGTTTAGCTGAAAAAGAGATTAAGGTTTAATATGACTTTAGCTACAGAACAGGCTGTTTGTACTAAATTTAGATCCAATAGTTATGAGTTCAGTTGCAGGAGTATAATTAGCTGTTTGTAATAGGTTTAACTTAGGAGTATAATTAGCTGTTTGTAATGGGTTTAACTTAGGAGTATAATTAGCTGTTTGTAATGGGTTTAACTTAGGAGTATAATTAGCTGTTTGTAATGGGTTTAACTTAGGAGTATAAATTAGCTGTTTATAATGGGTTTTAACTGTAGGAGTATAAATTAGCTGTCTGTATTGAGTTTAGCTGCAAAGGTAGAGCTGTTTATAATGGGTTTAACTGTAGGAGTATAAATTAGCTGTCTGTATTGAGTTCAGCTGCAGAAGTAGAGCTGTTTGTAATTAAATTAGCTTCATGAGTATCATTTAGCTGTTTGTAATGAGTTTAACTGCAGGAATATAAATGAACTGTTTTTATATATAATAAGTTTAGTTGCATGAGTTAAAACTTTGGTTTGGAGAATTTTTCACATTATTGATCTAGTTAGATATTTATTTGTATTCATTACAGAATTGTTTTCCCATCACGCAAGAAAACCAAAAAACCAAATGAAATTGTCCAAAAGAAATACATACTGATGAATGAAATGTTTGAATTTGGACCATTGCTTGTTGGCAAGAGCAGAGAGAGGTAAATTCTGTTTCATTGTTTCCCTTGTATCTCATGTTTGTAATTATATTAAGCCATGTTTGTTCTCTTACTGCTGAATAAGATTTTATATTGTACTCTTTAGCATTAATTCATATGTTTGAATACAGAAAATATTTACTCTTTAATGACTGACTGATTGGGCTTGGGATTTTACATCACCTCCATCATTTGTTGATTTTACATATGGTTTTCTTTAATGGTGATATTTGATTTGTCTGTCAGATACAAGGAGGGAAAATACCCAGAAAACATGGAAGTCCTCAACATTGTCAATACATCTCCACTTGAGACTGATATCAGTTTCTGCTTTCTAAATGATAGCAAAGGCGACACCTTCCTCATGGAGCCACCCTCCATCATTTTAAAACCTGGCGAATCAAATCAGCTCTCTATTTGGGCCTATCCCAAGGTATATAAATTAGCTGTCTATCAGGGTATATAATATATAAATCAGCTCTTTATCTGGGCCAGAGTATATAATATATAAACCAGCTCTCTATCTCAGCCCATCCCAGGATATATAATATATAAATCAGCTCTTTATCTGGGCCAGAGTATATAATATATAAACCAGCTCTCTATCTGGGCCAGAGTATATAATATATAAACCAGCTCTCTATCTCAGCCCATCCCAGGATATATAATATATAAATCAGCTCTTTATCTGGGGTTATTGTAAGATATCTTGATTCCTTTGGAAATGGTCTATTGTTAAACAATAGCATGAATTGTGAATTATGCAACCAGTTATTTATTATTTAATTTAACTTGTGTGCTTAAAGATGAGCATTAAAATAATGGTTTGTTTTTTTTAATTTATCTTGAAGGGTCCTTTGGTGTCACAGATCCAGTTTAAATGTTTGTCATTACAATTTTCAAAAGAAATTTTAAAAAGACATGGTATCCTTAATTCTACTTTGAATCACTATATTTTGATAAGTCAGTTGTCTGTTTTTATAAAGTGAAATTGTTAATTAGAAATACTTAAAGCAAATCAAATAAGATTCACAGAGACGAGTATATTATACCTTGTTAACTAGCAATAATTTTAGTATTTTAGTGGTCTATGCTTCTTATAATAATGGCATTTTACTGGTCCAAAGTGTTGTTAAGAGTTAATTGGTCAATATTTTCCATCTTCTATTTAGGTTTATATTACAATTTTCTTTTGCCATGTTACAGGTTATGACAATGGATTATTTTGGTGTGTTTAATATTTCTGTCTTGTATGTTATGTACACCTTTGCACTTTTGGATTAACATTTACATTTAGAACATTAGAAGCCTTTCATAAGGGATTTCATGTGAACTTTCAGGGTCAATACATGTATTTATATGGAGTCTTGAACATTTGTATTTTTGTGGAGTTACTATCATTTATATTTATATAGGGTTATCCCCATTTGTATGGAGTCATCTTCATTTGTATTTATGTGGGCATTAAGGTTATCAACATTTGTAATTTTACAGACATTGGGGTCATCAACATTTGTATTTATGTGGGCATTGGCATCCACAATATTTGTATTTATGTGGGAATATACATTCATAATTATTTGGACATTGAGTTCATCAATGTTTGTATTTATGTTGGCAGTAGGTTCCTCAACATTTGTATTTATGTGGGAATGTGGGGTCATCAACATTCATAATTATTTGGACATTGAGTTCATCAATGTTTGTATTAATGTGGGCAGTTGGTTCCTCAACATTTGTATTTATGTGGGCAGTGGGTTCCTCAACATTTGTATTTATGTGGGCATTGAGGTCATCAACAATTGTGTTTATGTGAGAATGTGAGGGGTCAGCATCAGTTATATCTCCACAGGCATCCAGAGTCTTTCTTGCAATTGATTTTGTCTGTAGGGTCCTGGTCGTTATGAAGATGCAGTTGTTTGTTGCATCCGTGAAAATCCAGAGCCAGTTGTATTCAAGGTTGCCTGTGATGGTTTCCGTCCAGATCTAGACTTAGACAAAAAGGTGTTCCACTTTGACAGAATTCTTCTACACAGGTGTGTATTGACTTTTAACCCAGTTGAATGGACCTCATGCATTCCTTTTATCCCCATCTCTTTGAACTTGTTTTTACCCCTCTTATACATTCTAACATCATTCTTGCAACAAACATATAAGTGCACAACTTGAACCAACCTTATCATGCTTCAACATTAATAAATTGTACAGTCCCTATAAATATTAATTTTATCCTTGCTAAATATTATAGCATTTTTTCAAATGTATTCTATTAATTTTTGTCATACTGTTGTTTTAATCACCCCTCCACTCTATTATTTTGAACTCCATAATAATGTCTGACATTTACCCACCACTCTATTCACTTCACATTTTTAAATCACAACTCTTGCCCTATGTCATATTAATATTTTATATTTACCAACCACTTTTTTCACTTTACTTTTTTAAATCAATTCTCTTGCCCTATTTCATATTAATATCTGATATTTACCCACTTTGTTTTTCTAAATTTTCTCTTTTTGCCCAGCTTTATTTAGCATTTACCTACCAGTCTATTTTCTTCAATTTTCTAAATCATCTCCTTTTGTCTTGCTTTAAAAATAATATCTCTCATTTACCTAAAATACTGTTTTCTTCACTTTTCTAAATGATCTCTCTTGCCCTCCTCCTTAAAAATATCTTACATTTACCCACCACTCTATTCACTTCACTTTTTTAAATCACCTCTCAATGCCACCCTAGTTAATGGTTATTATTATTATTGTTGTTGTTGTTGTTGTTGTTGTTGTTGTTGTTGTTGTTGTTGTTGTTGTTGTTGTTGTTGTTGTTGTTGTTGTTGTTGTTATTAATAATAATAATAATCATCATCATCATCATCCATAACTAATTTCAAGTGATGAGAATCTTAATTTATGTTATTAATAATTCTCCAGAATACACCACTCATTTCTCTCATTTGGCAGATATGTGGGTGCTGTAAACATTTATGCTCTTCCATAACATTAAAGACAAACATTCACTGTCACACAATATTTCTGTAGGCGGAAAACTTCTTACCAAATGAGAAGATAACTCTGTCTTTAATCTATTTTTAGCAATCCCCTATCCACCTATTATCTCTCCAACATATGGTTATCAGTATATGTAAGAAAGTAAATAAATTTAACAATAAATTTATTAAATCAACAATTAAATATACGTATAGCAAATACATTGGAAAGATTATTTTACATCAATATTTCCATGAAACCACATTTGAATAATTTCAGCCTTATATCCTAATACAACAATTTAGCAGATTAGTGTCAATATAAATCACAGGATAATTATTATCAGAGAGTTATAGAGATTATCACAATAATAGTTTGTACATAACCTTGTCTAGGTGATGCCACAGAAGTCTTTCGCATGCTTTTGTAACAAAGTCGCAAGCTTACAATAGAATTGTCAGTTCTTCACATTTCTCTTATGTGCTGTAGAACACTGATGAGCTGCTATTCTCTCAGACTAATCTGGGTATGCCGTATTTGTTCCATCAAGCAGAACAACAATGTAGCAATTTGCAGACTGTCTCTATTCATTTCTCATTGGTTCAGACAATGCAGTCTCTGTTCATCCCTCAATGGAGTTGATAATAGATATTTACTCATTTTTAGGGTGGTATCTTGCTTTCTATCACAGATCTGTACTTCTAAAAGTGAATCAATTTAAATGATATATTTGGTTCTGTCTATTGTATAGATTGCCCCTTATTCCCATTAAATATGTTTGTGATACATTTGGTGTTTGGAATAATTCATGTTAAAACCTATTGAATAATCAGACATATTGTATGTTTGCTTGTATCACTTTGCCCTTCTCCTTTGTTCCATTTCTCTTATTCATATGACCACTCGGAAGAATAGATATTTTTTCCATCATACAATTCCATTTCTCTTATTCATATGGCTGCTTGGTAGAATGTATATTTTTCCATTGCACAGTTCCATTTCTTTTGGCCACTTGGTTGTATGACCACTTGATTGTGTGACCACTTGGTTGTATACAATAGATATTCCCCATCATACACCCCCATTTATATACCTAAGGAGCATGAATAACATCACAGACAAGTGATGAAATATTAAAACATATACAAATAATTTTCTTGTCTATAGATGTATCCACTAGTGCTTGTTTAGTTATCAGTTTATTATGTGGATGTTTGCAAGACAAATTGTGCAATTTGCAATGTTTTGTTTTGAAGATGCCAGTTTCTTAACATTGGGGGTGGGGGGTGGTTGCTGTGGATTCTTTTTATTCATATTGTCTTTTTTACTGTCTTAAAATCACAGTAAGAAATTTTTTTTTTTTACTTTTATTTATAATGTTTATAATATCATGGCTGATTTTGCTTGAAGTACATGTACTGGCATTTAAAAAAAGAGTATTTTGACTTTCACTTTTCTTGTTTAGCATACACATTTTGCAGGGGTGAAAGGATGTGTGTGTGTGTGTGCGTGCGTGTGTGTGTGTTGGCAAGCATTATTTAGGTACCTGTTAAGAAAAGAGAGCTACTCTATTGTCAAATTTCAGCAGGCATGACATGCTTAGGCAGAAACTACCAGAGAGCTAGCAGACAATGTACTGAACAATTGAATTGAGTGGCCAGTTACTACTTAATAAATTGACTGGCAATTACCGCAGTTATAGGACTGACAGACTGGTTACTGCCCCTACAGAATGGGCAGAATTCTGGTTTGATGGTAGAGTAATGAAGGAGTTTCTTCCTTTTGTTACCCCTTAACACTACAATCAATATTCAGCAACCACTGGCAAAAATGAGTGCAACACTTCCTTTTTTTATTCCAAATGATCTGGATATAAAGAAACACAGGTTTGGTCACTCACTAGAGAAATTGATAGGAAAGTGCATGTTAATGTAATAAGAGATTGGATGGAACCTATGTCCTCTTATTATGCTACCTTCAGCTACCATTGCTTGGAATATCATAGGGTGCCATTTTTTTATATAGACTTGTTATATAGCAATAACTGTTAATGGCAAGGTACTTGGTTGGTATTAAAACATTATTCTTTATAAATAATAATTTTGTTGGTTTGTTTATCCAGTGTACCATTATTATTCCACTTACCATAATTATACAAAAATTACACTTCACAGAAAAGACACCAAGACAATTTACTTGCGAAACACTACACAGTTACCAGTAGCATGGCGTCTGAGTGGGTTAGAGACTCTTGGAGATGACTTTACAGTGGCTTCTGACTATGGAGTGGTGGAGCCTCTTTCAGAATATGCTTTAAGTGCTTTTTTCCGTGCCATGAAGCCAGTACAGACCAGTAAACGCATGATTAGACTGGAGGTATGTTTTTATCATTATGAGTATCTGCTTGTGTGTGTGTGTGTGTGTGTGTGTGTGTGTTTCATTGTACTCTTTCACTGATACCTAGTCTTGTACAAGGCTTTAAAAACATGATCACACTGGAAGATCATCTGGTTGTCCTGTGTGTCTTTGTGTAAATGATTTTCATCTGGTTGTGTCTTTGTATATGTAAATGTATTTCCTTGTATATAGTTAATATCTATTCTTGTGCAGAGCTCTTAAGGCATGATCACACAGGAAGTTAATCAGTAAGTGTATAAATGTTTGTGTAAACTAACCAGAAAATGTTATAACTAATGTCAGTAAAAACCAGAAAATATAAATCTTACACTTAATATATGTTTGTGTGTGTGTCTGTAATAATTTACAAACAAGAAAAGGCATGCTTGCATTTTTTGTTTCTTGTTTTTGTTTTATATGTGTGTGTGTGTAGCTATTGTCAGTATAAATCAGAAAGTGCAATCTTACACTTAATATGTATATGTGTTATTTCATGTAATTAATATTAGTCCATTTGGAAAATGCATTCTTATATTTAATGTGTGTTTGTGTGTGTGTGTGTGTGTGTGTGTGTATTGCAAACCAGTGTCTGTTTAGAGTTTAGGCTGAATGAGGATGATGATCACTTGATGATGGTATATAGATTTGTGTTCTGTAATATAGAAAAGATGTGAGAATGACCTTTTGACAATTGTGGAATATTTAAAATAAACATATATTTACAAAATTTTACATAATATTGTTTTTTGTTTTATATATGTACATTTTATTGTTGTTGTTTTTAAACTGATTTCGCATTATGTAAATATGTCTTCTGTAAATACAGATTTCTGATGTCGACAACATCATGGGAGTAGTACAGACTGAACCAATCCAAGTCATTGCAGAGGCTTATGATGTTGCTTTGGACATGAGTTTCCCCAAAGGTTATTATATTTCAGTTTGTAATAATAATTAATTAAGATTTTACTTTTCTCAGTCAGTTGTAGTGATAATTATATAATAGAATTTACCAGTATTTATCAGTTGCTTTACATTTCAGTCATTTGTGATGAATAATTCATTAGGTTTTTAATTTTCCTAAAGCAGAATTAATAATTTAATAAGTTTTTTGAGTTCTAAATCAGTTTTAATAATAATACAATACATTTTCTAGTTTTCTGAATCAATCATAGTAATAATTAAGTTTTCAAGTTTTCTGAATCAGTTGTAATAACAATTGTTGAAATTTCAAGTTTTCTGAATCAATTCTAATAATATTTTTTCAATTTCTGAATATATCAGTCATAAAAATAATAATAAATGTTTTCCTTTTTGTGAAATAGTTCAGTAAGTCACTCAGTCACTTTGTATGTACAATACTTTTGTCAAGCATTACAAATTTTGTTTTGAATATTAGAAATGAACACTGAGGTATATACTTAATTTCAGATAATTGAGAAAATAACTAAACAGTTAATGTTGCTGGATTAATTTTTAATCTTTTATTTGCACCATCTAAAATATGAAAGGTGAAAGTATTGGTAAAAGTATATTGGACCACTGAAATGAATAACTATATATGACATTCGAATTGTATAGGTACTGATGGTGGACTAGACTTTGGGACCATACGAGTGAATGAAGAACGTAAAGAGACGTGCACTCTGAAAAACAAAGGAAAATATGAGATCACTTTCAAGTACGTGTAGAGATCCATTACACAGACAGTTCTTTTGTTAAGTTTATTTGGCAAGGTTTTACTTCTTACTTATTCTTCAAGTATTGTGTAGAGATCCATTAAACAGACAGTTCTTTTCTTAAGTTTATTTGGCAAGGTTTTACTTCTTACTTATTCTTCAAGTATTGTGTAGAGATCCATTAAACAGACAGTTCTTTTCTTAAGTTTATTTGGCAAGGTTTTACTTTTTACTTATTCTGTTTATTTCTTCTTAAGATGATATATTTTGTGAAGAAAAAGTTTGAAATAATTAGAAATTAACTTAATAAAAATGCCTTTATGATGGGGAACTGGTGTCTTCAAAGGTGTATGCTAGGGAATTGGTGTCTTCAAAGGTGTATGATGTGGAATTGGTGTCTTCAAAGGTGTATGATGTGGAATTGGTGTCTTCAAAGGTGTATGCTAGGGAATTGGTGTCTTCAAAGGTCTATGCTAGGGAATTGGTGTCTTCAAAGGTGTATGCTAGGGAATTGGTATCTTCAAAGGTGTATGATGGGGAATTGGTGTCTTCAAAAGTGTATGATGGGGAATTGATGTCTTCAGAGGTGCATAATATAATGAATTATGTCTTATAACGTATATGATAGTAAGATCAAGTGTCCAAGTTGGTAATATTATGAGGTAGTGTAGCAATTGTGTATAAAAAATATAACAAGATGCATATAGTGAGTTCATTATTGTAAAGATGTATGATAGTGAGATATTATAGCAAAATTTTTATGATTGTGAAATAGTATGTCTTAAGATATATGATAGTGAGATAATATAGTCAAAGGCGTTTAATCAGTATATGATGATAAGATAGTGTGTCCAGATGTGTATGATAAAGTGTCCGATAAAGTGTCTAAATGTGTATGATAAAGTATCCAAATTGTGTATGATAAAGTGTCCAAAGGTGACATAATATAGCAGACATGTATAATAGTTAGATAGTAAATTGTTTGATATAGAGATGATATGTTCATGATATGTGAGATAGTGTGTCCAGAGGTGTATGATAGTGAGATACCATGTTCAGTGGTATACGACTTTAAGATAGTAGGTCTAAAGGTGTGATAGTGAGAAACTATGTTCCATGGTATATGACTGTGAGATGGTGTGTACAAATGTATATCATACTGAGATACTATGTTCAGTGTTATATGACTGTGAGATACTATGTCTAAAGTTGTGTGAAAGTGAGATACTATGTTCCAGATATATGACTGTGAGATAGTGTGTCCAGAGTTGTATGACAGAGAAATACTATGTTCAGTGGTATATGACTTTGAGATAGTATGTCCAAAGGAGTGTGATACTGAGATACTATGTTCGATGGTATATGACTGAGATGTATGTCCAAAGGTGTATGATAGTGAGATAGTGTTTGCATTGCTTGTTTCTCTTTCATGTTGTCAAGTGTCATGGGCACATTTGGGTAGAGCACTTCACTAATACATGTAAAAACAAAAACAGAACAAGTACTTTTTTATTTTTAAATACATACAAACAAAATACCAACTAAGACAATAAATGCCTGTTTGCTGTGTTATTTTTTTACAGTTTTGTCTTGGAAAATGAGGACCCAAGCAATCCTGACATTACTTCAATGTTCTCAGTCATTCCATCCAGGGCCACCCTCGGCCCTATGGATAGGCCAACACAGGTAGAGTTCAGCATATTATATAAATTATCAATAAAATAGTGTGATTAGATAATAGAAGTATGATTAATAACTATTGACCAAATTGATGGAGACAGTGAGAGAGAGTATTGACTGACTTTCCAGAGATAGTGAAGTAGAGTATTGTAAACAGTTATGTGTAATGAAGAGGGCAGTAGAATTTTAATGATTATAATTGGAAAGATGAAAGTAGATATGTACACCAGCTTTCAGTGAGAGATTTTATAATTTAATATACACCAGCTTTCAGTGAGAGATTTTATGATTTAATACACACAGCTTTCAGTGAGAGATTTTATGATTTAATATACACCAGCTTTCAGGTGAGAGATTTTATAATTTAATATACACCAGCTTTCAGCGAGAGATTTTATGATTTAATACACACAACTTTTAGTGAGAGATTTTATAAATTGATGAGGGTGATTGAACAGGTAGTTTGCATATTGTGTCTCAAGAAGTAAAACCAGCGGTTTGTATATAGTGTGTCTGGGGTAAAAAGGAAGTTTGTATATAGTGTCTGAGGTAAAAAGGAAGTTTGTATTTAGTGTCTGAAATAAAACTGACAGTTTGTATATAGTGTATCTGAAATGAAACAAGCAGTTTGTATGAAGTGCATCTGAAATGAAACAAGCAGTTTGTATGTAGTGTCTGAAGTAAAACTGACAGTTTGTATAGTGTATCCAAAGTAAAAAAGCCAGTTTGTATATAGTGTGTTTGGAAAAGTAAAACCTGTAGTTTGTATATAGTGTGTTTGAGGTAAACGGGTAATTTTACATAGTGTCTAAAATAAAAAAGTTTATAGGATGTATGTCCACTGGTGATTATGATTATTATTCTATTCTAAATAATAATTCATAAATAAATACAAGTGGCTGGAATCTTAATTCATAATAAATCCCAATAAAATGCCCAACTTGCCTTCCACCCTGCAGAACCACTGGCACTGCAAAAACTCCACCCCTTACTCACAGCATTTAGATAGACATTCTACTGACACATAATTTCTTCTGTAGGTGGAATGTCTTACTGAAGGAGTCATTAGATCCATCTTTCAAGTTATTTTAACAAGTCCCCATCCATCCACTATTACTCCAAACATATAATTGAGATAATATGCTTAAGAAGAACAATTAAGAAACAACAATAAATTTATTAAATCAACAATCAGTAACATAAAATATACGGATGAATAGAGACACTTATACTACTATGGAGGGATAAATGTCGAGATAATGTCCACCACTTATTCAGTCCCTATCCTAACAATGAAATAGTCATGCTAGTAATCAATAATCAAATTGTGAGTCTATTTCTTATCACAGAATCAGACTAGGAGTGAAAGGAACAATAGTTAATTTTACACGACCTTCTTATGACTGCAGCTGCCAATGGCATGGGTTTCACAACAATATCACAGGCTCACTTTGCCTGCATTGGATAATGAATCTAACTTGCACTTCCAAGCATACTACCTGAACTGTTCCAAAACTTCTGTGTGCAATCTCTCCTGGCCAAAGCTGGACCCAACTTCTGCTTGGTACTGGAACACATAACCAATTTCCAGCAACCTTGTTGCCAGCAAGTATAACAAATAGTATCAGACACATGTACAGATGTAACTCAAATACAGTGCAGTAGATCACTGCAGTCTGAAGCGGATAGTGTCAGACACATGTACAGATGTAACTCAAATACAACATCACTGCAGTCTGAAGTGGATAGTGTCAGACACATGTACAGATGTAACTCAAATACAGTTCAGTACATCACTGCAGTCTGAAGTGGATAGTGTCAGACACATGTACAGATGTAACTCAAATACAACATCACTGCAGTCTGAAGTGGATAACATAAAAGGTGTGTTCTTATCTGGAAAAGTCATATCAAGGGACAGCACTAAGATTCAGGTCTAAGATATTCTACACTCCCATATCTCTCTATAAACATTCTGAAACTTATATTCCTGTAATAAAATTTGTTAGTTTGATTCACATACATGAGCATAAAATATAACATAATCAAATTTATGAATAACATTTCCAATAGGGACAATGTCATATGTTCAACAATGCAATATACAAATCTCTCTAATCACAAATCATAGAACATAAGTTCAAATACATGAAACATTTCTAAATCTAACAGTGAACCTATAAAAGTAAACATTCTAAACATATGAAATCATCTCTGAGTCTAATGACAACCATAAAAGTAATAGTTCTAAATGCAAGAAAATATTTCTAAGTCCACTTTTTCTGTATCAGTCAAATAATTCATCAGCTAACAATTAGCCTTTAAGACCGGACTTGACCACAGATGAAATCAAAGTGATAAGAACAAGGGTTTTTTCTAACAGGTCACTTTCTGCCTGACTCTTATTGGTTAGATTTGTTATTGGCCAGCATCAGATCATTGGTCACTTATAAGTGGCCAGCCACCTAGAACTGGTTAGCATCACTGGGTGAGTAGTTTATTACTCAGCCTGGTTTGCTTACCTCAAGAAACTTTGACCATGAAAAATTCCACAAAGGATAACGTGGTAACCTTGCTTAAGGCTATCATTTAGCTATGGTTCTGGAGAATTCTGACTTCCTTACATATTTTTCTTAAAGTGCAGTGCATGGAGTATGTTTTCAACTCTTGCTAAATTAAATATTAGCAGCATAAATATGATAATTATTTCATAAATAGGTACAGTTTGTATAATATGTGTCTGAAATTAAACAGGAAGTTTGTATATTGTGTATCTGAAATAAAGCAGACAGTTTGTATGTAGTGCATCTGAAGTAAAGCAGACAGTTTGTATGTAGTGCATTTGAAATAAAGCAGACAGTTTGTATGTAGTGCATCTGAAATAAAGCAGACAGTTTGTACGTAGTGCGTCTCAAGTAAAGCAGTTTGTATGTAGTGCATCTGAAGTAAAGCAGACAGTTTGTATGTAGTGTGTCTGAAATAAAGCAGACAGTTTGTACGTAGTGCGTCTCAAGTAAAGCAGTTTATATGTAGTGCATCTGAAGTAAAGCAGACAGTTTGTATGTAGTGTGTCTGAAATAAAGCAAACAGTTTGTACATAGTGCTTCTGAAATAAAGCAGACCCAGTTTGTATGTAGTGTGTCTGAAGTAAAGCAGGTAGTTTGTTTTAAAGTGTGTTTGAGGTTAAACAGGCATATTTTATATAATGTGTCTGAAGTAGTTTGTTTTAAAGTGTGTTTGAGGTTAAACAGGCACATTTTATATAATGTGTCTGAAATAGTTTGTTTTAAAGTGTGTTAGAGGTTAAACAGACACATTTTATATAATGTGTCTGAAGTAGTTTGTTTTAAAGTGTGTTTGAGGTTAAACAGACACATTTTATATAATGTGTCTGAAGTGAAAATCACTCTGTGGTAGAAGGACAAGACTTGGTTTTCTCATAATATTGACATGAAACCTACTTTTGTGGGATAATAATTGAAAATTTTCTTTAGGTTCAAGTTATCTTCAAGTCATCTAGAGAAGTGGTAGTTCGTGAACAGACTGTTCTGAAGTGTCAAGTGATCGAACCGAACCTTGGAGTAGGTGGTGAAATAATTGCTAGCATCCCTGTCAAGTTGTCTGTCAAGTCTGTTTACAGTAGGTGAGTAAATGTTTTGATTGCTTTGGTATTTTTTCTGTTTGGCAAGATTGCCAGCATCTATGAAAATGGAAATGTATCTTGTTTTTGTTTTGTTTTGGTTATTTTAGCATTGGAAATATAGATCTGCATTTTTTTGCATTGGATTCAAATCTGCTCTTTGAATAATTAATGGATTGATTGATTTTTGTTAAATATCAATATGTATTAGAATCAAAGATCTGCTCTTATTGAATAATTAATAGATTGAATTTTGCCAATTGTCAGTAAGCTATAAAATCAAATATGTACCCTTTCTGAAAAATAAATAGATTAATTGAATTTTGCCAATTGTCAATAAGTTATAGAATCAAACATGTGCCCATATTAAATAATTTATAAATTAATAGATTTTTGCTAAATGACTGGTATCATAACTATTTTAAGCTCAGTCAACAAAGCATCATTATATCAGTGATCTTTTTATATCAGATATAATTTTATGACTGGTCCAAGTATTTTAGTGCTAACTGAAATTAAATTAGCATCATTGTTGGTTAAAGATCTAGTTGGAAAATAGAAATATATTTATTACTGTGACCAAAAAGATTGAGAATATATTGAAAGAAGTACTTTGACCTGACCTTGTCCAATGTAAGTCAGATCACCACATTGTTCCAGATGTGAAATAGGTAAAAATAGTCTTGCTTAAAGACATAATATAACCACTTCAAGATATCAGGGTGTCAGGAATTGAAATATTCTCATTGCTATCTAGTTTGGAGATGATATTACTCACTGGCTTTGGGCAATAATGTTTTCATTGTGCTTCTTAATATTTTGTATTTATTTTTATTTAGTGACAAAATTTAAGTAATGCTGCTTTCTTATTAAATTTCCTACAGATTTTTTAAATAAAGTATGTGTGACACAATGCCACCCTAGTTAATGGTTAATAATAATAATAATAATAATAATAATAATAATAATAATAATAACAGCTGCACAAGATCAAGCACTCAACACCAAATCACACAAAATGAAAATCATGAAAATTTCAAATGATTCCAAATGTAGACTCTGCAAATCCATGGATGAGACAACAGAGCACATACTATCTGGATGTCAGGTTCTGGCTGAAACAGAATACACCAAACGACACAATGAAGTGGCAAAACACATACATAGAAATCTGTGTGAGAACTATGGCATAAAAACCCCAGAAAGAGCATGGATGCACCAACCAGAAGCAGTCACGGAAACAGAAGAAGTCAAAATACTGTGGGACTTTGGGATAAGAACAGATCGGGTGATTCCTGCATGAAGACCAGACATTGTAGTTCTCAATAAGTCAAACAGAACAGTAACAATCATTGATGTCACTGTTCCAAGTGATAGAAACATAAAAACAAAAGAAATAGAAAAAATAGAAAAATACCAAGACCTCAGATTAAAAATTCAGAGACTGTGGAATGTAAAAGCAGAAGTGATACCTATAGTGATAGGAGCCTTGGGGAACATAACATCTGAATTGGAAGGCTACCTGAATAAACTCCCTGGAAACCACAGACTCGCTCCACTACTCAAAGCAGTGCTCCTCGGAAGTGCCCACATCCTCTGTAAAACCTTGGATCTCCCAGAATCTTGGTAAGATTCCGAGACCTTGGATCACAACCAACAGTCAAACAGAAGTCGTGGAAAGAGGCATAACAATAATAATAATAATAATAATAATAATAATCCATAACTAATTACAAGTGATGAGAATATTAATTTATGTTATTAATAATTCTCCAGAAGACAACACTCATCTCTCTCACTTGGCAGATATGTGGGTGCTGTAAATGTTTTCTCTCTTCCACAACATTAAAGACAAACATTCACTGTCACATGATATTTCCATAAGTGGAAAACTTCTTACCAAAGAAGATAAATTTGTCTTTAATCTATATTTAGCAAGCCCTCATCCACCCACTATCTCTCCAACGTATGATTATTATCGATATATGTAAGTAGGTCAATAAATTTATTAAATCAATAATCAAATATACATATAACAAATACAATGAAAAGATTATTTGACATCTATATTTCCATGAAACCACATTCAAATAATTTCAGTGCTTCACTGTATTAGTTCCATCAAGCAGAACAACAATGTAGCAATTTCTAGTAACTTCCTTGTACCAGAAATTCCACAATGTAGTGTAGCATACTTTGCCACCATACATCAACAGAGTGCAGTGTATCCTTACATTTATACACTGGGGTTAGAGACTTCTTGAATCCACCATGGTTGTAGCAGTTTATATTATAAATCAGTAGATGGGAGATTCTGGTAAAAACAAAGAGGCTGCTTCTTCCCTGTAAAATATAATCAGGGAACAAAAGCTAAGTTTCCACTTTATTCATCTCTAACTCCATTCTTTCTTACATTCAAGTCTCAACTTACTGTTTCCTGCAACAAATTTATTATTACCCGATACATGAATATGCATAATAAATACAACATAATAATTTTATGAATGGGTTCACTAGAAACAATATCAAGTGTTTAGCATAGTATGTAGATACAAGCATCATAGTTCACAATTTATAATAGAAATAATAGCCTACTCACAAATCTACATAAAATTCAAGAATAATATATCAATAGCTTAATGCTTAAGTCCATTCTCTCTCAATCACTCATTTAACTCACCATTAAGCAAATGGCTGCCTTTCATGACTGGATTTCTGCCACTCCAAAATCAAAGTGATTAGAAAATACAATTCTTTTCAATAGGTAAACTTTGGTCTCACCCCATTGGCTGGTCTCATTCTTCAAAATCTTAACCATTGAATGATAAAAACTACTCATCCACCTAAAACCAGTTTAGATTACATTAGCAAAGTCTAGCACATTCTCCACCTGAGTTGTTTAATCCAATTCTTGGTACTTATAAAAATATCATCATAAGCAGTGTCCAAGGTCGGGTCAATTTGACATTTAACAATTTATATAACAATTAAGTTTAGAAATAGGGATAGGCAAATTTATCTACCATAGTATGTTTTATATAACAGTTAATTGGCAGTGGCATAGAAAAGGCTTTTTGTCTCAAAACCTTATCAAAGTGATTTGCTGAACTTTTCTTTCAATACTGATAATCATCATATTTCTTGTGGAAAATGATTAATGATTATTGTAATTAATAAAGTAAGATAATATTGACAGTGATGGGTAATAAAAGGAAGATGAATAGTATATATAAGTGACCCAACACTTTCACTTTCTTGAAATTAAAATAGTTATATATTGACACGAGACAAATCCTTTACAAACGGTGTTGACTCAGCACATTTTCCTTCTTAAAATTAAAGTAATTATATGGAAACGAGACAGATACTTTGCATATATTAGTGACCCTAACTTGTTTTAAATTGAAGTAGTTTTAGACACATTTTCTGACATTATTTGATTTTTTTCAGATTCAATATTTTACCTGCAAATGACATTAACTTTGGATCCTTGCTGGTAAATAGCAAAAAGACTCGAACATTCACCATTGAAAATGAAGGTGAACATGACTTCAAGTTCATCATCACCAAACTTGTGAAGGAAGCAAGCCAACAAAATGTTCGCCAACAAAGATCGTAAGTTGCTTTCATCTGGGATTTTTGGGCTAACATTTTCTTTCATCACAAGCATTATCAGTATTGTTTCATTTAAATATTAAGAAACAATGATTTTAACAGCTTTCTTTTTTGTATTTCATTGTAGAACAAATAAGCTAGACAAGCGGGATGGCTCAAGCTCAGCAAAATCAGCAGCTAAACAGAAGAAGACTGATTCTATAAGGTAGAGATTTCCTCTTAATCAATAATTAGCCCTTTTTTCCTCTATGCTATAATCTTGAAAATTTTGTCTTTTTTTCAGCCAGTCTTGTTTTATCATGATTGCTTGCATCACTCACTGACATATTGTATTATTTTACTAACATTATGTGTTTTTAATCTTTATACTTTGAGGCCAGCATAGCAGAGAACTAACATTAAATTTATAATGTGCATATTTTTAAAGTACATAACAGTTTCATAAGGTGTATCAAGAAACTGTTACCAATTATATGCTTTATATCACAAGTATTGTATCAAAAACTTTGTATTATTTTATTTTATTGAGCCATAGATTTTAAACTTTCCCACTTCCCACTAAAAATTATTACAAAATTGATGAAAAGATAGATTACCAAAACATTAAATGGTATAAATAATTGTAGTAATTTTGTACTTTAATTCAATGACAATTCACATTATGTACTGGTCTCTACACTAATCCTGGAACATTCCACAAAAGCATAAGTCTGATGGAAAGTTCATGTGGACAGTAGATTATCCAGGGGTAAAGTCTGTCTACATTATCTTAGAGAAAAGAATAAGAAAAGAATACTCACAATCAAAAACTGATAGGAAGTTATTCTATTATGATTATTTTAGATGTATCCGACTATGGAGTTTTTTAATAGGCCAAACAATATGATCAAGTCCATATATGGCTGTCATGATGATTTTGACAGATAGACTGTATGATCATGTCCAGATAAAGTCTGACTTTGATTAATATTTTAAAAAGTGTAACTATTTGATATGTCCAGAAAGGCCTGATCATGTGATCATGACTGAATAGTTCTAAATATGAGAATTTCCATATAGACCTGATTATTGAGATCATTACCAGATATGCCTAATGAGATCAACACCACATAGGCCTGACTAGGAACTGCAATAGCCTATAAGCAGAAAAATACTGTTTCCATCTGCACATAAAACATATTAAGTTGGAGAAAAGTTCATGTGTTCTTGAATGATCCAATGAATTTCTTTCTTGTGTTGATTAACATGATCATTGACTTAAAGCATAGCATGACATGGGAAGCATAAATATCATTATAGGTCATTTTGATTGTTAGCTCAGGGAAGTATAAGTATCAAAAGAGGTCATTTTGATTGCTTGTTGCTTGGGAAGTATAATTATAATTATCAATAGAGGTCATTGTAGTTGTTAGATCTGGGAAGTAGAAATATCAAAAGAGATCATTTTGGTTAATAGCTCTGGAAAGTAGAAATATCAAAAGAGGTCATTTTGGTTATTAGCTCTGGAAAGTAGAAATATCAAAAGAGGTCATTTTGGTTATTAGCTCTGGAAAGTAGAAATATCAAAAGAGGTCATTTTGGTTATTAGCTCTGGAAAGTAGAAATATTAAAAGAGGTCATTTTGGTTATTAGCTCTGGAAAGTAGAAATATCAAAAGAGGTCATTTTGGTTATTAGCTCTGGAAAGTAGAAATATCAAAAGAGGTCATTTTGGTTATTAGCTCTGGAAAGTAGAAATCTCAAAAGAGGTAATTTTGGTGGTTAGCTCAGGGAAGTGAAAATATCATTAGAAGTCATTTTGGTTGTTTGGAATTCAAGTATCTTTATCTCCTGGAGTCATAATGTAACCACCTGCATTCACGTATGTCTTTGTTTTACTTCTTCATTCTTTAGAACAAGGTAAACCAACATGTCTAGAGAGCCATTGTATTAACTTACGAAGGTTTTGACAGATGCTTTCTTGATTCTCTTTGCTTACTTAGGCTTCATGTACATGCCTTTTGAATTCTATTCTAACTTGCAAGAGTCTCAATTGCTTTTAGGACTGTACATTGACTTTCTAGAAACTTGGAAAAATATCTTTGGATCTTGCTTTGATATTCTATGATTTCTTGTTTGTCTTTGGGATTATGCACTGATTTCTAGGCCTTCTGGTTCAGGTTTTATACCACATGCTAAAATGATATCTGTAAATTATTAAAGGGATAAAAAATATATGTACTCAAAAAGTTGTCACAAGCTTTTCTCTTACAAGGATAGAAATAATAATTTCAGAATGAGAACAAATGTGTCAATTATTATTCAATAATGGAAAAAATTCTTAATATTTTATCAAATGAATTTATATGTAGATTTTAATACCTACTGTTATTATACTATTGTATGAACCATTTTGTCAATCCATATAAATTTTATGAACTTTTCTATGCATGCGGCTCAAAGCAGTGGAGAGGATTCTTTGGCATCCTTACCATTGTTTTCTCAGAAATATACTTCAGAAAATATGGAAAATACTGCTAATATTCAGTGCCTTTCCACTACACAGTACACTGGTTTGAAACATAACCAAACTCTTCATAGTCCTTCCAAGGTGGCACATTCTCTTCATTCTGTGTCTCAGACCATTTATGCTTTACATAGTCCATCGAGAGTTGAAAAAAAACAGTATCAAGCCAAGACTACAAAAATGTAAATCATTTTGTTTAAATTGTTTGACTACAGATGCTGCATTAGAGCATGGTACTGCACACTTTAAATGGCTACTAGAACATTTCAGCACATTTGTCTATGAGCACCTCAGGCATTTCCTTAAGGTGATTGTTGAAAATATATACTTTTATATTACAGTCTCCCAGTAAGAAAGTCATTTCCATATGGTGAAAGTAGAAAATGTAAACTTTTATATTAGAGGCTCCCAGTAAGAAAGTCATTTCCATATGGTGATTGTAGAAAGTTAGTAAATACTTTTATATTACAGTCTCCCAGTAAGAACATCTTTTCCTTATGGTGAATGTAGAAAATTTATTTTAGTATATACTTTTATATTAGACTCCCAGAAAGAAAGTCTTTTCCATATGGTGATTGTAGAAAAGTTACTATATGCTTGCATCATAATTAAGGAGACTGTTTATGCATTACAGTACTTTACACATTGGTCTTATGGTTCCATGGATTACATGGCACAGTAGAGAACTTGTATCTATTTCTTAAACAGAAAGAGCTGATAAATTCACAATAAATACTAGTCATGGTTCAGGTTTGATCACATGGCACAGTAGAGAACTTGTAAGACAGTTTTATTAAAAATTGCTTATAGTTTAACAGTAGATGCTGGTCACATGATCAAGACTTGATTGCATAGTACAGTAGAGAATTTGTATGATTATTTTCTGAGAAGAAAGGACTTATAATTTAACAGTTAATTACACACTGGCAACATGAAAGTGATTTGATTGTTGGGCACAATAGAAATCCTTTGACCCATTGCTTCACTTTAAACAGGACTTGTAACTTGTAACAAACCGTATGGTGCATGATCACAGAATGTAATGGTGTATTACAAACCATATGATACAATATTGATCACAGAATGTAATGGTATATTACAAACCATGTTATGCACATTGATCACAAAGTGTAATGGTGTAATACAAACCATGTTATGCACATTGATCACAGAATGTAATGGTATATTACAAACCATGTTATGTACATTGATCACAGAATGTAATGGTATATTACAAACCATGTTATGCACATTGATCACAGAATGTAATGGTATATTACAAACCATGTTATGCACATTGATCACAGAATGTAATGGTGTAATACAAACCATGTTATGCACATTGATCACAGAATGTAATGGTATATTACAAACCATGTTATGCACATTGATCACAGAGTGTAATGGTGTAATACAAATCATGTTATGCACATTGATCACAGAATGTAATGGTATATTACAAACCATGTTATGCACATTGATCACAGTATAATGGTGTTTTAGAAAACATGAAGTTATTCGATCGCAGTATAATGGTGTAATACAAACCATATGATGCAGCATTGATCACAGAGCATTTCGCTTCACCTTCAGAGCAAGTTTATTAGATTAACAAGATTAACTACACTGCATTCTTTGTCATTTTGAAAGGTGAATGCCAATATATGTGTATGTGTGTATATTTCCATAAATAGTCATGTTATCATTTGCAACAATGTTTTAAAAGCTATACATGAATGTGTATGTGTGTGTAAAGGCATGTCATCAGGTGCAGCAGTGTGTTACAAAATATACTTACCGGCACTGTTGTATGGATGTGGGTATGTGTGTGTATGCATGTGTATGTATTTAATACTCACATCATACAGTGCAATAGTTTTATAAAATATACTTACTGTTTGTATATGTGTGCATGCATATATATGCGTGTGTTTATGATACTTTTAAAGGTGAAATTAAATGGTTTTGTATGCAATATATTACAATTTTATGAAAATATGTTTGCACAGTAAAATGTAAAATATCAATGGATTATAATTATATATGATGCATGTGTAATATATAAATGTGTGTGTGCGTGCATACTTTCAAAAATTTCTAATGTTTTATGGCTTTTGTTATTGTTTTTCTTTGTACAAAAATACTAATATAAAAATAATATTCTTTCTTTTAAATTATTACAGTTAGCTTTATTAGTTAATAGTTTTTAAATAGTGTATTGCTTTTTTCAGAAATAAAAATAAAATGTATATATGCAATAATTCACTTGTTCTTGAAAAATTTAAAATAAAATAGATTTCTCCAAATTAAAAAAAATTGAAAAACAGGCAAGCTTCTGAAAACCCTGAATCATCAGTTTTCAAATATCAGTTTCAAGCAGGAAAAGGAAAGCGGTAACATTTTGCATTTAAAGAATAGTTCAACTATTGCTGTTTGCATGCAGATAAACATATTTCTACAAACATACATTTATTGCATTCAGCTGCTGTTGCAGTTGCTGCAAATAATTTCATTTTTACAGTTAAGATTGTTTTATTTTTAAAATAAATTAATTAATACTTTCTTATTTTGCAAATATTTTGTGTTTTGTCTCCAAAATGTTATGCAGCTTGACATAAATATTAAAAAAACAATTCTTTCCTAAGAATATAATTTTTTAATTCTATTATTCCTTTTACTATGCTAGGTGAATGAAAGTTTAAAATGTATTAAGTACTGCTAACAGTAGTGATGCCGTGCTAATACCTGGGTAGTAAAATTGTGGACCATGATAATATGGCCATTGGTACAGAAATGGGTAATGTACAGTGGAGTGCAAGGGAAACTAACAGAGGCAAGCCAATCACGCGATAGATGAGAGAACTGAAAAGTTGTCTCAATTTAGCATACTCCATGACAGCTTGCTAAATCGTGCCGGCCGTGGTTGCCACCGTACCTAGATCTAATTATAGACGACATGGATCACTGTAGCTCCCGCTGTTTCCTGTGTTCATTAACACGTGTAGCATATTAATAAGACTTCAGTAAACAAACTTGTCAGTATTTTAACATCAATAAATTAAATAATAACATTGTAATATTTTTAATATGGGTAAGACATCGTCTTCATGCCCAAGTGATTGGATAGTGACATGACGAAATGCAGTCTGTGCGATGTCGGCAAAGGGTGATTGATGTCCTATTTTTAAATACGTTATTATTGTTGACATTTAATTTAGTTTTAGTTTAGTTCATGTAATGATTGATCATATTAAAATTAAAGTTTGTGTTGTACATATGAAGATCATAATTAATAGTAAGTCACTAGATGCATACCATTGGCTACTGTGTGAAATAGAGCACATGCTTAATGGTTAAGTAGCTTTGTGTGGAGATCACCACTTGCGATAGAGATTATGCTAGTTTTCAAGCGGGTACCCGTTCAAAATTTGGACAGATACCCGGGCAGTATTTTAGAAAAAATTGACAGCCCTAGTTAACAGTTTTTATCTTGCTGCATCATAATTAGCAAGTAAAATCATTAGGTCTTTACAAATTATCCTTAGCATGTTATCTTTCCTTTAGAGCAAGATATTATTTGCTGGTGCTCTCCCAGAGTCAAAACTATAAATAAAATATTAATAATAAAATATAAAAATATTATTGGGTGAATACAATGAGAAAACTATAAAATATTACTGGGTAAATAAAAAAGGCTATGAAATATTATTGAGTAAAAGGAAAACAATGAAACATTGCTAGATAAATAAAACAGGAAAACAATATAAGTTTTGCGTGTGAAAAAAAAATGTCTTTCTCAGATAGCTAAAATATTTAGTGATCAGTTGGAACTGAGGTCCTTGCACTTCAAATATGAGGGTATACTGTACTTAATCAAGTTTAAGCTTTCATTTCCCTAGCAAAATCAAAGGTGATTATTTTAGGGGAAAATGTCTTTCAATATTTATCTATGCAATATAACATTTTGGAGTCAAAATATAAAATATTTGCAAAGTTAAAAAATCAACTTTTCAGTTCAATATCTGAAAATTACCAAGTTTATAACTTGCTATTTTCATCACAATATGCCTTTGTTTGAAAAGGTTGTTCTCAAGCCTCATATGTATATATGTATATAGTGATTTGACCTCTGAAAGCATAGTGATTTGACCTCTGAAAGCATTGTGATTTTGAAAAAATGTTGTCTAGTGTTGGAAGAAGACCAAATTATACAAATGGCTTGATCTTACTGCTGATTAATTCTTAATACAAAGTTGCAATTTCTTTTGTTCATACTAAGTTTGTTCATACTAATAATTCATAACAGCGCTTATTTATTTATTTATGATTTTATTGTCTTTCAGACTCACCTTTCATTCACAGTATAAGTACCTAGACAGTAAAATACAAGATGTTTTGTTGTCTTAGCATTAAAATTGTTCTTTTGCTTATTTACATTGCTTGTGACCACAAAATGCCAGTTTCTGTTTTTTTATATGCCTAATTAACAATGCCTTTAACCTATCACTGATAATTTTTAAAATAATATATTAATGAAATGATATAAAAGAATATTTATTATTACCAGAGACAAAAATGTAGAGCCAAGTTAAGTAAGGTGATAATTTGCTGTATATTTGTGTGCATGCGTGCGTGCGTGCGTGTGTGTGTGTGTGTGTGTGTGTGTGTGTGATGTGTTTATATATATAATGAATTTGTTGTTGGAAATGTTCTGAGTGTGTGTTTGTTCAATGTTAGTATATATATATTATGTTTACCATAAATGAATTTATTAATGGATATTTTCTTATGTATCAGTCTTGATATAAATGTAAGATTATTTGTTAACAAGGAGCACACAGTGTACATGTGTCATTGAATTTCACTTCCAGGCAAGATGCAGCTTCCAGTCAGTCACGCTTGGTGATTGGCATGTTCACAATCTTCCCATCATTTGGCATAATTCAACCAAGGAATTCTCAGATAATCACTGTGGAATGTATTGCAGAAGCACAGGGGCGTGCGGATGAAGTATGACATTTTCATATGTGCCCAACACTTTCAGTCCAACACTAGTTCTGCACTCTAAACTAAATGCGTTATTATCATTACTAGATCAAAATCCACTCATTCATAAAGCATCATTATCTCTAAATTCATTTTCACTTATTTTTTCTAAATGCAATCATTCATTAAATTATCACTCATTGTTTTTTTAAAGGCAATTATCCATTAACACTCATTGTCTACATATGCAATTATTCATTCACAATCATTTTCTGTAAATGTAATTATCATGTCTTGCTACATTCTCTTTAGGTTTAAATAAATACTTCATTAAGTTATCAAATAGCTGAAGCATTCTTTTCAATATACAATAAAACAATAGATCTAAATGTTGACAGTACATTAAATATCATACTAGCATAGACATAATTACATGTAAACTTTCCTTCTATAAATATTCTTAAATATACAGCCTCATGTGCTTTGATGATGAGAGATCACAATCCATAAGCTGACTTTTGATAAGTATGGCTTACTAAAAAAAATATTAATCTTATTTTCTGAGCACAACACCATACAGAAATGCCTTGCTGACACTACTATCATATTGTCCATTGAAAATCCAAGCTACTGGTCACAAACACAGAGCTATGAGATACTTTGAATGGAAGTTAAATGTTTTCATATGCATATATCATGACTTACATCCATATTTGATTTACTTTCTTTTTCTTCTTTGCCTCATATCTGCTAGAGTGCAAGTCAAACCAACATTCCTGCAGGACACAAACTGTGCTTTGTTCTGTATTTTTTCTTTAGATTTCTTTGGGGCACAGGTATAACTTTATTTCAGCATTGCTGTTTCCAACTTTTGGTGTTTTTATGGTGCCTCATCCTATCAATGTCTTGTGTAGGTATTTCAGTGATCACTTGTGTGCCTTATTCTATCATTGTGTTTTCTGTGGGTCTTTAAGTTCCCAAGTACTTTTCTTCCTTCTGTTATTTTTTGTATTTATCTTTCAACATATGGCATATTTATTATTATAAATAAAACCTTTCTCAGAATCTTCTGCTGATCAGTCCATATCAGTATAATTAACTATTTCACTTTCTTTTTGTTCTTTTTTGATTCATCACTATGAAAATAATGTGCATTGTTATGGTAGAGAATAGGACAGCAGCAAGAAACATGCTGACTGCAGAAACTAAAACTCTGCAGTAGCTACTTTTGTTTCTTATTATATAAATCCACAATATATTCTCGAGTATAACTTGTTAAATATAATGGTATATTATTGTAGTTTATAATCATTTTTAATTTGAGTGAATTGTGAGTTGAATGTATTTTTGTTCAGGATATAAGTATTGACATCTCTGAGCGAGACACCAAGGCATTCCCAGGAGGCATACCATACAAGCTCATAGCTGAAGCTTGCATCCCAGCTGTTGACATTGAAGACATTGGAAGCATTTTTGAGGAACATCGCATCTGCAAGAATCTCAACTTATGGCATCCTGGCAGTGATGTAAGAAATACAGTCATAAGAGCTGAACTGTTAACTGTAGTCAGAAGTACTTTAGACCCATCAGTAATGAATACTGATTGGAGAAAATATTAACAGTTCAAATCTTGCATGCATAGCTTTTGGGTTGAGAGCATTTTTGCTGTGCATTTCTGGCAATGCTTTTTTTTCACGAAAGATGCAAGTTTGTCTTTATCCTACAAATGCTATCTGTATTTTTCCATCTTGCAATTAGATTTATGAGATAATCAAATTTCCTTTTAACATTCTGTGTATCATATTTGTTGCACAATGACTTTTGGACTTAATGGCAAATAAGAAAAGAGAATAGTCAGATGTCTTTACATGGGTCATGTAATTTTATTCATTTTATATTACATTTGGATATGTTAAATGCAAATAAACTAATAAAGCAATAGTTACCTTCTACTGTGTATAAAAATTAATCTGTTGCATAATATATGTAATTTTACTGATAGTGCATGCCTAGCTAGGCTTAGTGTTAGTTTTCTAACTGCTCAGATAGTGTACACTATGTACCAAAAATTATTCAGCAGTCAGTTTATGCTAATTACCAAAAATAATTCAAAGGTCAATCAGCAGCTTGCACACTAAGCACACTGAATGGAACAGGTTTTTAAAAAAAACAAAAACTTAATGTGTCAGTTTGTGATGCCACTTTTTATTGTTGATAGAATAAGCAGGAAAGCAATGTTGCATAATTTCATATCATCTAAGCAGGTCTCAAATTATTGTGCTCTAGAGCTCTATTACAATTCACATCAAGTATAAATCAAACCCTAAATTTTACAAATTAAAACCTTCCAAATTAAGAACCTTCATAATAAGTTGTAATTAAAAAATCAGGAACAGAGATCATACTAATATATAAAAAGAAAATGCTCTGACATAAATGCAATGTGATCCTGAAATGTGTATAAGTTATAATCTTTGGAATATATGATAAAATGAATTATATTGAAATTAGTTGTAATCATTAATAACTTGTTTTTCAAGCAAATCCTAATTATAAAGTTTGTGCTCCATATTAGCACACTGATTTTAAAATGAAAGTGCAGAGTAATCATTAATAGCCTGGTTTTCAAGTAAATCCAAAATATAAAGTTTTTGATCCTATATTAGCACACTGATTTTTAAAATGAAAAGATTCAAGATGCTATTTGCCAAAATATATAACAAAAAAATAAACTGGGTTATTGTTTTCAGTATTAAAATCAGTACATTATTTTATACAATGGTAACTTTAACCTAAATGATTAATCTGACACTGTACTGAAGTTTAAATCAGACAGAAACAATGAACAATAAGCAATTGGCAATCATTGATCAAGTAAAAATATATTTATATATTTGTGCTGACCTAGATAGGTAGTATTTAACAATTCAAGAAACTATGATGATTTTTTGCTTTGTTTAATCATATGCTTGTAAATTTCTTAATAAGTTCAAGTGAAGACTTAGCAAATATTTGTGGCTTTTTAAAAAATCAAACTTATGTCTCTTACAATAAAAAGATTCAATGATTAGTAAACAGTGTCAGTTCATTGTTTCTGGGGCTTTATCCAGGTCTTTAAAAGGTGACAAAAATCAATTAGGGATATGTTCATTGTTACTGTGACAATATGCAGGTCCTTAAAGATAAGAAAAATCAATTGCAATTTTAGTTATCATTTTACTGGTAATATTAATTAATAAATTGTATTACATTACAGTAATGTACAGTTATCTCTGGGCTTTTCATATAATATCATTCCCTCAGGTTTGTTTGCTTTGAGAAACTAATGATTTATATGCACAATGGATTTCATTTGACAATTAACATTATTCTCTCTCCTCTCTCTATTGCCACAGTATTGAATGCTTGTCTATTGTTTATCATACTAACTTGTAGCCACTTTTTAAAATTGACTCCTTTTCTGTAGTCTTGTAGTATTTCAGTAATGTAGTCAGGTTTTTGGAATAATTATTACCTGTGCTTATTTTCAAGTGTACTGTAAAATACTTCTGAACACAGGAGGAAAATGACACATTGCATCATTTCAACAAAGTAAAATGCTTTATTCTAGTGGACTTATCATAAAGTAATGTTTTCTTGCTTTTGAATTCATAAGATTTGTGTGGTAAATATATTGTGTGACTTGAATTGTGGGTGATGGGTCATTGATGGAAATGGCAATGGCGGTGGTGGGAGTAATGTGAATGAATCAGGGCATATATTAGACTCATGTTGAGAAAAAATATGCTAAAAAGTTGGAAGACTTCTACAAAACTTTGGAAGAGTTGGCAGGTTTGCTATATAAAAGAAAAATATATTTTTTTAAAGAATCATTGCTTTGTTGTTACAAGCAAAATTTGGATAATATATCTACATAACCAAGTTATGTTGCATCTTGCAAAGTCACAAGTCAGTTTTGATTGATACTAAAACTGAATGCAACCATTGTATTACAATAAAATAATATAAATTCCCTCTCTTTTTACTTCTAAAAATCAATACATTTAAATTAATACAGTAACTAAACATTCCTAAATAAATGATCAGTTAATTTGATACTTAAAATCACAATGAATAAGCTGAAGAAAGTATGTTAGTCAAGTATATAATGCAGTCCAAACTAAAGTCAAATCTTAGGATCTAGTTGGATATGCAATAGGGAAAAGAGGATATAATGCGGTCTAGACTAAAGTCAAATCTTAGGATCTAATATGTAATAGGGAAAAGAGTATGTAATGCAATGAAAAGGATATATAATAGGGAAAAGAGTATATAATGCAGTCCAAACTAAAGTCAAATCTTAGGATCTAGTTGGATATGTAATAGGGAAAAGAGGATTAAAATAACATTCTCATTATCAGTTCTCCTGTCCTCTCTTTGAAAGTAAAACATAATGTTTATAAAATAGTTAATGTATATTTATTCTCCTATAATTTACACTTTTATAAAATAGTTCATGTATATTTATTCTCCTATAATTTACACTTTTAATATAAAATAGTTCATGTATATTTATTCTCCTATAATTTACACTTTTACTAAATAGTTCATGTATATTTATTCTCCTATAATTTACTCTTTTGCTAAATAGTTCATGTATATTCATTCTCCTATAATTTACTTTTTTACAAAATAGTTCATGTATATTTATTCTCCTATAATTTACACTTTTATAAAATAGTTCATGTATATTTATTCTCTTATAATTTACACTTTCACAAAATAGTTCATGTATATTTATTCTTATATAATTTACACTTTTACAAAATATGTATTATTAATTTTTCAACAAAGATGCTGCTATGATATTTGCTAATCAGGTGAAAATTTAAAAAAAATTATTTTGGGGACAATATTTTTCCTATTCTATGCATTTTTAATGCCTAATTGCAACCTCTCAGGAATATATCTAAACTATTTTAACCAGTTATGAATGTGTCTGACTGTCTGTTACTGTCTTAGAAAGTCTCTCACTTTATACTCTCTGTAAACTGTGTTGGCATTGTTTTCCTTTGTTTAATAAAAATAGTGCCTACATGTTGCGCAGCTTGTAAAGATTTAATCTGGCTATATTATAACACTCAACAATGCATAACAATTTGAGAATTAGTTTTTCTTTAAAAAGCTTTTATTAGAAAATTGGACATGCATTGTTATTATTTGGATTAGGAAATTTTTACTTGTTTCTTGTGTTTGTAGACACAGATTGGAGGTGTGTATGGAGAAGAAGAGAAGAGGTTTGTCTTCAACAGTGTCATTGTAGGCAGAAAGGCCAAATCCCGCTTTAAAATCAGTAACATCTCAAAGGTCATTATTATTTTTCTTGATGCCACTTTTAAATAAGTCATCCAGATTTTATTAGTATCACAATAACCTTTTTGTCTTCATTTCAGCAATGGTAAGCAATCATTCTTGAAACATATGGTGCCTTTTTCTATCCCATTCAAGCCAAAGAGTTGGCAAGAATGTTTGCTATGTAGCAACTGTTATATTTTAGGGGTTACATTCTGACATCAGTATGTAAAATGAAAATTGTGTATAGTCACCATATCAGTGGTTATTAGTACAGTTTCCTTATGATGAATTATGAGACAATGAATAGTGACACTGCACTTTTCATGCTGTAGTGTTTTAGCTTTTCTCATCCCTTAACAACATAACTGAGATTCAACATAGTGTACTGTCAATCTAGGAGACAATCAGCAATGCTACTTTGCTAGTGCGATAGAGAGTGAGTTGTACTGTGCTAGTGTGATGGAGAGTGAGTTGTACTGTGCTAGTGTGATGGAGAGTTGTACTGTACTAGTGTGATGGAGAGTTGAGTTGTACTGTGCTAGTGTGATGGAGAGTTGTACTGTGCTAGTGTGATGGAGAGTGAGTTGTACTGCGCTAGTGTAATGGAAAATGAACTGTACTGTGCTAGTGTGATGGAGAGTGAGTTGGCTCTGGTTCAACTTGAGAAGTTGATTTTCATAGACTTATCAAAGCTTGTTGAGTTTTTCCCCTTGAAAAGCATGGGGATTCAGAAATTAAATTATTCAAGTGTTTCTGAGCTGACAGCTGAACATCAGATGAAGTATATGTATTGGTATGAGCTTAGTGGATCTATTGTTTGAAAAACATATATGAATCGTTAAATACAATGTACCTAAATTACACTCAGTGTGTCAGGATGCTTATATGCAGGAACTGAGACCAAATGAGGAAACATCAGACTCATATCTTTCATCACACTACTGACATTCATATATTCAATCTCATCACTCATTCAGATTTCTTTGCCCCACCCACCAACCAAGAGTGCATTTACTTGTGTTTGCATGAGTTAAAAACACATAAGATGCAACACTTTACACTGCTTCCCATTATCAAAATAAATATGCATCCATGATTTAGAAAAACAAAATAACTTGGATAATGAAATGAAGAGCGTTTACTGCTTACTAAAGTTATGCTTAACTATATATATATATATATTTAATATTTTCCAGAAATCTTTACATACTATAGCATTTTAGCATGTTGCCATACAAAGTCTCTCATAGGAGTCCACTTAGTTGTTACTAACCACTTTCACTGATAAAATGAAATATCAAAGCATGTTTGATTGTAGTACTTTTTTAGTTTTTTCAGATTTTGCATCATGTTTAGTACTTTTATTTCTTTATAACACATTAACTGTAAAGCAGGAAATCTTTAGCACTGAATTTGACACTATTTCATTCTCTAGGTAATCTAATTTTCCTCTATTTAATATTTTCAAGGTGCCATGTGATGTATCATTCCAACTCAAGCCACTTTCTGCCAAGGGAGCAGCCAAGGTCCAAGATATATTTGATGTGGAACCACAGAGGACCCAGATTGCCAACCACAGTCACATGTATGTTACTATCATCTTTTCACCACCCACAATGCAGGTCAGTATTCCAATACTAACTGTACACATGGAATTAGTTGCTTGCTTTTAAACTAATTGTGCAAAATGGCAGCACATTTTACTATTATTATTAGCTGTTCAATACTTTATATAATAGTTGGTGATTTTAAGAGGAAATTTTTCATATCACATTAAATGTTGGCTTATTTTTTAATGCATTGTATAGATTTGTTAAGTTTACTAATAAATACAGATAATAAATTTATGTATTTAATTGTGAATTCTCAAAGATATTAAAATTATTTAATGCTGGAGTTTGGGATAATTTGAAAAGACAAAAAGATTATTTCTCAATTGGACAAAATGCGTTATGCATACTTATCTATATCACAGTTTAGCATCGAATGCACCATTAGTTCAGTTTAATTAACCCACATTTCAAGATTAATTCACATGTGATTTCAGACATACCAGTAAGTTTAATTTAATTAACCCACATTTCATGATTAATTCACATGTGATTTCAGACATACCAGTAAGTTTAATTTAATTAACCCATATTTCATGATTAATTCACAAGTGATTTTAAACATACCAGTAAGTTTAATTTAATTAACCCACATTTCATGATTAATTCACAAGTGATTTTAAACATACCAGTAAGTTTAATTTGATTAACCCACATTTCATGATTAATTCACAAGTGATTTTAAACATACCAGTAAGTTCAGTTTGATTTACCCACATCTCCTATTTAATTTCAGTCTTATGGTGCCATATTTGAGGCAGTTATTGAAGGTGTTGCTCAAAACCAGGCTCGTGGCAAGTCACTGGTTTTTGAGGTGGCTGGAGAAGGCAACCTTCCTCGTGTCACAGTTGCTCGACCAACAGTTCGTACAAAACGTGGACAACCTTTGCTTCTTTTCAAACGTATTCTTGTGGGAACACAACAAAGTCTGCCTCTGGAACTCATCAATGATGGCACACTGATTAGCAAGGTACACCAAAAGTTATCATGGAAGGCAAAAATTATTGCAAACCTAAAAATTATTTGCATTTGGAGTTAGTTTATTTTAATTATTACAAACTGAAATTAAAAAATAGTATTTTAGGCAAGAATACATAATGAAAGAGGGAAAGCTGTTTTCTCCTCTTATGATGTGAAAGGACATTCTGACATGATGGATGTATAATTTATAAAATTGAAATATAGTTCTTTTTCTTGTAATGCTTACTATTTAATGCATTTGAAACAGTTTCTGTAGAATTGGAATAATGATTCCTATATCTCCAATTTCTGTATTTCTTCCATTGTATAATAGTTTGCATTATTCCAAGTGACGCCTAGATTCTAAATAATTTACTTTTATATACTAAGAGACTAGTGTTTATTACTCCATTTGACACCACTATTCTACATATTTCTTTTATTAATTTGAATCTACACTTCTTATATAAGATAAACAAAACTGATGATGCTTTTACCACAAAAAAAGCTATTGTTAACTTTAATACATTGTTTTATTTAAATGTAGACAAACTTCTCTAATGTATAACAATACAACATTTCAAGTATTATTTCAGTACAATTATAAATGCAATGTTTGAATAACCTTCCATAGTCATGTTCAGTATTTCCCTTCAGTAACTTTGAGCTAACAGTATAATAGAACTGTTTTTTTGTGGTTTTTTATGTCAGCACTCTCTTTCCCTGATACTTGAGCAGTAAGAACAAAACTCTGGATTTGGGAAGGATTTGAAGAATCAGATTTGCTTTTTCAGTTGTTCATAATTACTCTGTCACATTGTTTTAAACTGAAGTTTTGTGACTAGTGGTGCAAGTAGTCAGATATTTGGTGGATTGCATTCTGATAATAAACTTTCTTTGTTGACATACAGATAGGCATATTTACGGACTCTACTTTTGTTCACAAACCTTATGTCTTAATAGGTCGACATAGACTTGGTGGACCCAGATGGCAGCTTTTCATTGCAGACAGCAGGAAGTACCCAGGATGCCACAGATATTGATTTTCTAGGTGAGAACTAGTCAGTATAATAGTTACTTTTTAAAAAATATCTTGGCTCGTACTTACCTATTTATTTAACTGTTTATTCAGTTGTGTGAATTTAAATAAATGCAATGAAACTGTTAACATTAGTACTTTATTATAAAATAAAACAGAATTTGGGCTGGAACTTTGCTTTTTGTTTTGATATTTTTAGTGGATCCCAACAAGCGGCCACACACAGCCTCTGTCATTGTGAATGTTGGTGAAACTGCTGCTTTTGTTGTCATTTATCGCCCTACATTAGCCCAACGATCTCAAGCCCATGTACGACTCTCAGTTGTGGATAATCAATATGAGGACTCAATTATACAGCTGGTTGGTGAAGGCTATATTGATGACATTACAATTAGTAATATTACAAGTACACCAAATGTGTATGTTGATCCAGAGAACCAGGAAGGCAACATGGCTGAGGATAATGTAGCGGGTGAGTGAGGAATAAACATTGATTATATTGATTGTGCATCTGATTTATTGATCTCTGCTTAAAGTTCTTATTCTGCTGGTGTTCATTGGTTTTGCAAATGTGACATACATTTCTTCATATTACACTTTTCTGGTTGTCGCCCCCCCACCTTCTCTCTGAAGAAAGGAGGGTGGTGGCTAGTCGATGCCAATTAGGACTTGCATAGATATTATTACAAATTCACACACAGAACACCAAGATGGTTATTTGGCTTGAATTTTATTCTGCATTTAGGTTACGTATTACCGACATGTTTGCATGTGTGATTGCATACGGGTAAGGGTGAAGTGTAGACAGCAACGACGGCATCACGTGTAACAATGACAGCAACCACTCTTTCAAAACCATAGACAGGAAAAGTATCAATGTCAGAGTATAAATTCACATTTATTGATCTATGGGTTTCCTCTCATATGTTGGTTAGTCAGCCATCCACAACTCACACCCATGGGGTAGGGGGAAAGAAAAGAAAGAAAGAATGATAAGTGATGATATAAAATAAAAGAAATATAAAATTCAAGATTCTTCATGCAGTACTATTTCTAAAATATGTTAAGCATTATTTGACATAAAATAACCCGTCACTATTTCAAAGTTCTGGAGCCCTACTCTTATATCAAAATTCAATAGTTCAACAGTAAACAATGTCATTCGACTTGCAAGTTCTTCTCAAAATAGTCACATCAGCATTTTCTTATACCCATCTTAGAATGATTCTTCACTTATAGATGCAGATTTAAATTTAAGGTTTATTTATAAGGTTTAATGCTTGATTAAAGTTCTACTCTTTAGTTTTTTAAGTTTAGGTTTATGTGCTCTGAGATTCCTAGTTAGAATTTTTCTACTCACATAGTTATTGTCACTTTCTCCTCATGCTGGGGGGTTTGAAGATACACAAAACACCGTCGACGTCCCAACACTGGTTCGCTCCCTGGAACCCAAGTACAGCCGCCCTCACTGTTACTGTTTCACCTCCTGTTACGCTTCTCGTTTGGCCTATTTCTCAACTCTCACTTTTTCATTACTTCTCATTTCATTTTTCTTCTCTTACGTTTCTCCTCTTCTTCTCTTAATTAACTAACGGTCAACCTTGCCATTTTTCTGCGACATGCCCCACATTATCGCAACTGCTTTCTGCTGCATGAGTACACAAGTCTTTCCACGGCCTTTAAGCTTTAATCCTCAATGGATATGCAAGGTCGGTGGAAAACCTGTATACATGTATAAAAGAAACAGTTAATAATACGAAAAAAGTTTATCAAAAATACATAATTTGTTTTAATATATCTTCCCACTTTCTAATCAACCAGGAATCTGAATTCCCAGTTTTTAATTAACCGGGGCCCTGACTTCCAATTTTTCCATCAGGATCCTGACTTTCCAATTTCTAATCAACCAGGGACCTGATTCCCAATTTCTACCAACCAGGTATCTGACTTTCAAATTAATCAAGGACCTGGTCCCAGCAAAGAACTTGTACTTATTATTTGTCAAGATATATCTGCCTTGCTTACACACTCTACACTTGGAACATGCAGTTATGACAGAATTGTAATTGTTATGGTCTTCCCATAAGCTGTAAGCTGGTGGCTTAGATTCAGCACCAATTGGTGACCAACTGTGCAGAGTTGAGCTTTCACATGAGATTCCATCTTGGTGTGTAGGAATATAATGTTGAAGCCTGTGCATTCTGAGAAAATTGAAGGTTATAGTAGACAACATCTTCAAACAAGATTTTTTCTCTCCAAGTAACTTATATACCATTGGTTCTTTCATGCTTTTGAGTTATGTTGGGACAGACTTCATATACAAGCACTTGTCTTGAGAGTGAATGCACAATTGCTGGGCTTTGGGTCACACTTCCTGAATATATCAGCATTTGTATTAGATACTTTATCAACCAATTGAGATAGCATACTTGTTTTTACCTTCCTCCCAATCAGTCTAATCACAGAATAAATAAACCCAAACAGTATGTAGACACCAGTTTGATAATGATAGTGTACTGGATAGGCATGTTGCTGGAATATATATCTTGATGATCCCAAGACATTTGCTCAGATATGCCCCATGTTCCATTTCATCACAATTGTCTGGCATTTCTTAAATTCACCCATAGATATTATTAAGACAAAACTCTGAAGGAAATTGTTCTTTGATTTTGGCATTAGCACATGCTGCAGTCAATGTAAGGTCTAGCTATCACTTTGACAGTAATCAGGCTAAATGAAAAATGTATATGGACATATTTTTGAGGAGATTACTCCAGTCCCCTTGATGTTTCCTTGGCCACAAAGCCAAATTTTTGTCCATTTTTAGGTCATGCTTACTGTAAAGCTTTTCTCTACAGTGGATAGTAAAATGTCAATGCAATATTCTTACCTAACAATAGGAATCTGATCAGAGCAGTAAGGCTGTCATTATCTCCCCTTGCATTTGCCTCCTGATGGTAAAATCTATAGTATCCAGGATCTCAGAGCCCTTCGAACTTACATATATAACTCTAGTTCCTTAGGTTAAATAAATCTTGGTGTTTGTTTATATCCCCCTCACCCATACTGAGAATAATTTAATCAAATCTTATTGATCTGGTTTATGCAGAACATTAGTGATAGCTTTTACAGATCTTAAAGGATGGCTTATACAGACCATTAGGAATGACATATAGATCATGATCATTGGGAATGGCCTATACAGATTATTAGGATGACTTCTATGGATCATTAAAGATGACCTATATAGATCATTAGAGATGGTTATACAGATTATTAGGATGACTTCTATGGATCATTAAAGATGACCTATATAGATCATTAGAGATGGTTATACAGATTATTAGGATGACTTCTATGGATCATTAAAGATGACCTATATAGATCATTGGTTATACAGATTATTAGGATGACTTCTATGGATCATTAAAGATGACCTATATAGATCATTGGTTATACAGATTATTAGGATGACTTCTATGGATCATTAAAGATGACCTATATAGATCATTGGAGATGGTTATACAGATCATTAGGATGACTTCTATGGATCATTAAAGATGACCTATATAGATCATTAGAGATGGTTATACAGATCATTAGGATGACTTCTATGGATCATTAGAAATGTCATTATTCTGTCATTTAATTCTAAGAGTATACAGGAGCTCTGGCAATTGGTATGTATCCTTGTTCTAATAATTTAAGAAACATTTATTTTACTTTTTTGAACTGTTTGTGATCTTGACAAAATTTATTTTCATTTGAAGAATGAGATAAATAAGAAAAAAAAAAGAACAACAATAATAAGTGTTGGCAATTATATCTGAAGGCTGAAATCTATTAATGCTGTTGTTGAATTTACCCACAGCTGCTAAACCTAACCTGATGCAGTTTGGTGACTGTTATATAAATGAAGCAAGAACCCTGTCATTATCAATGAATAACCACTCCAAAACTGATTGCATTCGATTTTCATGGCCTGATCATGCACAGCTACATTTCTCTCCTCAGGTAAAATCTCACACTTGTATCCTTATTCTTGATTTTGCTGTTTTATTATCGTCAACAGTTATATTTTTTTTTATTTAGCACCCACCTCATTATTTTAAATATCTGTCTTATATTGTTTTAAAAATTTGTTTATCTATCCTATAATGTACTAAAATTTGTCAAATCAAAATTTGTTTTTAAAATTTGTCAAATTGAAAACATCTGTCTAAAAATCTGTCAAAATTGAAAACGTCTAAAAGTCTGTCAAAGATTGTAAACACATGTGTCATGTTGTTTTCAAAATCTGTCTCATTTATTGTTTTAAACACAGTCTCATTGATTTAGTACCTTTACTAATTTTTTTCCATTCCACCTAATCATACTTATGGTTTGATACATAATTTGCAATTATATGTTTATATTGTTCTAGTGAAAACATAAAACTCAATTTCTCATTTTGTTCTTTTACTGTTCAGTATTTTTTAAAAGAATTAAAGTGTATTATTTAACATGTTTGACATGTTTCTAAATCACCCTGACTTATACTTTAGATTTTTTGGATATGTTTTTGTTTGTCCACACACGATAAGATGTTCTTAACAAACAGTATATTTAAGTTGACAATCTGCATAAAATAGGAAATAGGTACTCATAGGTGGTAAATGGGAGACAATAGTTTTAAAGAAGAGCCAGCCTCCATATTGGCCTTCCTTTTATAAATCAGTGAGACTATTTTCCTACTCACAACCATCTGCCATATTGGCTTCTTTTTATAAATCATTGAGATGTTTTCCTATTCATACAGCCAAAAATGCTCCAAAGGGATGATGATTGATGTTAATTTGCTTTTAGATGCTTAGTAAGTATTCTAAAAAGAAATCTTTTATTTTTTTAAAAAGAATAATCTTTATCTGTCTTATAATAAGGTTATTATAACCATGTGGAGATGGCTTTGGCATCTTTCAAATCAGGTTGTTTGGTGAAAATAAAGCAGACATTTATGCTTACAATATACAGACACTACAGCACTCTTATGATATACAACAGTACATAAATATGACCTGTGATATCACACACCTCTGGGTTTCATGCAACTTATTACACTAAAAGAATAAATATCCCTAGGAAAGAAGCTGATTTTTTTTTGCTGTGTACACTCACATGCACTAAAGTTTTCAAGAATGGAAGAAACTCATTCAGATGAGTTTTCATCAAAGGAGATAACAGCAGCCACAGTCTAGTCTTTGCTTGAATGAATTGGTTTTATCAAGGGAGTTCACCCTTCTCAACCCTCTTCAAAACACCATCATCATTGGATTGAGGAAGAAAATATTGGTGCCATTACAATTTTAAAACTATTTTTCATTTCTTGCAAGAAAGATGGCACTGCTAAAAGCATGGTTCTAAATCTCTGATGCAGAGGTACTTATTGTATGTAGGAATTTTCTTTTCACCTTCTGATTCAGCAATAATTAATATTCCTTCAGCCTAAGAGAGGTGAGACAGGGACACTGCCTACCCAACGTTCCCTCTAACATTTCTCCTATGTGTGCAGAACTTTTTCTTGTGTGCGCAGAACTTTTTCCTGTGTGCATTAAACATTTTCCTCTGTGCACAAAAGTGGTGGTTGTTTAAGCCTGCTACCAAAAGTTGTGTGTAGAATTTTGAAACTGCTGCATGGCATTTTCTAATGCGCTATATGACTGCGCAGCCATGCACCTTAGAGAGAACATTGTGCCTACCTCTAAGACTGCCTTGCTGCTTCTATTCATGCCAGAACCCTGATCTCTGATGAACTGTCCTATCCCAGGTTGACATCTGCCTAGCATGCCTTAAATTAACAGGTGATGGATGGAGATTGCTTGCCCTAGACCATTGATCATGCCAAAAGACAAAAGGAAACAATTTACTGCAATCAAACAATCAACCATGTGACATGAGAAACTCCTGCTTGTTGAGCATGTTACTGCAGGCTTTCCTTTGGTTCAGAAATGTAATTCATTTATTGCTTCAAAATTGTTTTCTAAGTCTAATAGCTATTTCACACTCAAGTCTTTACCAGGAACATACTTGCTAAGTTTCTTAATTTAATTCGCTCTAATACATTTTCAGTGGATAAAAATTCTTTCCGAGTCTTTTTTACATGGCACAACCCATCAAACTTGATTCTAAGTTTGGTTCACTGTATTTTACTCCTCAGCTACACTGTAAGCATGGTATTATTTGTCAATATGGCCTCCCAAGTTATTTGAACTTGTCCAAGATATTACTTTGTTAGCAGGACTAAGTCAGTGAAATATATTGCTGCTTCACCATAGCCGCCAATTCTGATTTGGTGTTAGCATATAAAAAGGCTATCCTGTTAAATTGATCTTCCCATCTTTGGTTTAGGACAAGTGATTGCCTTCCCTATCAGTACTAATAAACTGAACAAACAGTGGTGTGCTGGCAGAGGTGACAAAGAACTGTCTTTCCTGCTTTATACCCCTTAACCAGGTGACCTCAGATCAAGCATGGAATGTCCCGGCTTTTCATTCCAAAGGAATTTCTAGGTCCCATAAGAAGGAATTATGTTCAGCGGAGTTAGAGAAACAAAGAGCCCAATACTGAAGGGATATGTCCCTATTCCAAATATTCCTGACTAAAAGTCATCCAATAGAATAGAGAGAAAATCCCTAATCAAATCACTAATCTGATTTTATTGTAAACCTGATATAGATGATAGTGATATGTGTGATTTCAATTTGTTAAAATTTGTTTTAAATATGACACTAAGAAAAAAAGTGACTGCTAATCATTGTGTTTTTTACACATTAATAAGATATAAATTTCTATGAATCTGTGAGTAAAAACTTACAGATCCAACACTTCAATATCTGACTGACAAATTGTGAGAGGTGTGTTCCTTCACTCTTGCAGTTAGTACATGCTACATAAGAGTGGGATATAAAATATACTTTAAGCAAGCACATGTAAAATACAGCCAGCCATGATGCTATCAAGATCAAATAAATAATGCAAACTTCCTGGGTGTCAAATGACCCAAAAGTAAGAAAAATGACTCCACCTTAGGGATGACAGAAAGCAAATGGAATCAAACAGCAACAATCATAAAATGTGGTAGAAAGCAGACAGGGCTTGCTTACATATAATGTACTGAAGTGAAAAAGGTACTAACAAGACATCACACATAAAGGGGCAGACTACTGGTTATGTTGTTCTTTATTCATTATCTCCCAATGGGAGCTTTTTATGGTTCCCTTTCGGGACTAAGTTATATATTTAGGACCATATGGTACTTAAATAGTATATCGAGTTGAAAAATTGTAGAAAGAGAAATTAAGAGATGTTATTTTGTCCTACTATTCCTTTTAACATCCATCAGCTTTAACAGACTGTGGCCTAAGATATTTTGTACAGCAGACTCTCATCATTATCATTAGCACTTGGCAGTTAATATATATATATGTGTGTGTGTGTGTGTGTGTGTGTGTGTGTATCATATTTAGACTGGTCAGTTGGTAATATTTTATTAAGGAAAACATTTTATTACATATACATCATATTTAGACTGGTCTGTTGGTGACGCATTTTAGGAAAACATTTTACTAAATATATCTCTCATCTTGACTGTTTTTGTGTATATATATATATTTTAGTAAACTTATTACCAAATATGTCTCATATTTAGACTGGTGTCTTGGTATATTTTCTAGGAAAAAAAATTCTAAATATATCTTATATTTAGACTGGTCAGTTGGTAATATTTTCTTTTAGAATTTTTAAAAAATTAAATATGTCATATTTAGACTGGTTATATTCTTTAGGAAAACTTATTTACTAACAATATATGTTATTTGTCTTCTCTGTAGATTGGTCACTTGTATGCTGGCTGTAGCAAGGATGTCTCCGTCACATTTCGTTCAGGTGCAGCCATTACCTTGGCAGAAGAAGTTGTATCTGCTCGTGTTGTAAAAATTACATTTGACAAGCCTGCAGACCAAATCACTGACTGGGATGATCGTATCAAGACAGTGAAGTGGGTTGATGTGGGGACAATACCAATTTATCAGGTTTCAGAAAGGTGAGAAAAGTCAGGGTTACAATAAAACATTTACAGGAACAAAAATGTAAAGAACTGTATCTAGGAACTAGTGACAGGATTTGTTATCTTTGTAGTTATGGAGATGATGAATGCCTTAAAAAGCACTGAATAAAACATCCCTTCCTGTTAAATTTGTGAACATCAACATTAAAATATTTTATATTGGACTAACTCACTAAGCAAAGAATGTGAACAAAAGAATAAAAACAAAAATATCTTAACCTATTATATTTTTTAATTTAGGATTTTTCCTATTATTCAAATACAGAAATATCTAGGAAGACCTAGTGTATTCTGTAAATAATATTTAAGATGATTGTGTTCTTTTACAAGAAATAACAGTATAACTATTGTTTATTTAACAAAAATAATAAATGTTTATCTATTGTTTATTTAACAAAAATAACAAATGTAAAACCATTGTTTATTTAATAAAAATAACAAATGTAAAACCATTGTTTATTTAATAAAATAACAAATGTAAAGCCATTATTTATTTAACAAAAATAGCAATGTATGACCATCATGTATTTAACAAAAATAACATATATTCAGCCATTGTGTATTTAACAAAATTAACAAATGTACGACCATTGTATATTTAACAAAAACACAATTCTTTATGATCTCTCAGTGCACTCAAAACTCAGCATGCTGGTACTGCTCCTCAAACCAATCGTCCAATGAAAAAGAAAGTTGTTGAGACCGAACCAGAACCAACATACACAGAGGTAGTGGAATCTGCACGTGATGTCAGCCTTCTGGTGTCTGCAGTTGCAGACTACTGCAAATACTCCTGCAATTGTGATTCAATTCATTTTCGTGACACACTTATGTTCCAAACACGAATATATGAGTAAGTGAAGCAGTGGATTTTTCTTTATATTTTTTCAAGATTGTAAGCAGCTGCAGAAATTCTGCTCACCTATAATAGTCACATTTTTAGGATCTTTACCTTTAAATATATAGAGGTCATATAAGAACCATTAAAAATAAAATTTTTACAAACTTTTCCTTTAAAACTGCAAAAATAATTATAATTTAATGATTTGTTTAATTTTTGCATATCGTTGACTACATAAGTAACAGTACTAATAGGTGTATAATAATGTCATTAATATCTTGTGATCACTAAAGAAAGATTATTTTACTGAAATGGTAATAACGTTGTAATTTTTTTTATATGAGTAGAAGGTTTGTTACTTTTCACTATTCTGATTGTCACGGCCGCCTATGTTGTTGTTGTTGTTGTCTGACTGTCGCTGGCCTCTCTCTCCTTCTCGGTCAAAGGGGAGGGGGGGGGGTCAGGTCAGATACCGTGACTTGCTGGATCACACCGAATGACTTGAGGTGTTATACAATCATTCTCACATGCAAATACCACTTTGGTCTTGTGGGGAAATATATTTATTTTGCATGTGGGGTAAAGTGTGAAAATCAGCGTGTATGTATGAATGTGGGATGAATGTATTTTGAGGGATGGACAGAATGAACAAACAAACAACCGTAGCACCGCACTTTCACCACGGAGAGAGAGAGAAAACCCAACTCTTGATGAAGAGTTAAAAAAAGGAGAAATTTATTCTAATAACTTGGGGGTGTTACGGTGTACAGTGTTAGTCATTCATTCAAAAAAATACATCCACTCAGCAACATTCATGGGATAGGGGGAAAAAAGAAAGAAAGAAAGAACAATGGATATGATAAATGAAATAAAATGACAAGCAGAATTAATACTATATCTGGCAGTGAAAACCGCAATACTACCAAATCATGTACGGAAAAGAGCGGTGATGACCGCAAATAGCAACACTAAAAGAACCGCGGTGAAAACCGCAACACTATTTCAAATAGTATCAAAAATTACTAATACCAATCAGTGGGTAAAAGCCCACAAAAATTATCTCCACTTAAATTAAATGTCTGTAAAATGTTTAGGGTAAATACCCTATATCAATCATAAATGTTTATATAAAGAAATGTCAATAATGTTTCAATAGAGTTCTAAATAATTAACTAATTAATCTAACCTACCTAAATGAATGCACCCTGAATCACTTTAACCTATTTACTAATGTCAATATAAAAGAAAAGAAAACGCACGTCTGCGTGACGAAAAAATAAACTTAGTGGTACTGGCCAATGAACTGATGAAGAAAGAAAATCACGGTGATACCGCAGATAATGTACGTAGTACATATGACGAGTTGAGGTTGAGGTTGTAGAACCATCAGATCTCGTTAACTGGCACGCAGGCTGATAACCCGGTGGTCCTTTCGCATTGATGAACGAACTCGCCAACCCGTTGACACGATGGGTTAATGGAAGGACGTAGGCACGGCCGCACTGATGAATGGGATCCGTGAAACAATGAAAACAAGTCCCACACACGACATACCATGAGGTTGCACTGAAAAATGCCAATCTCTAGGGCTGGTGAAGACCAAAGCACCCAGTCTTTCGCAAAGATTGCAGTCGTGAGGGCTGAGTGATGAAAATGTCGTCTTTAGGTGCCACAATTAACGTCATTAACTCTTCGCATCAAGACATTAATACGTTACATTGTCCACTGAAGCGGAGACACTCTAGGCAAATTCAAATTGTGGAAAATTTGCAATAAGCCTTTGTGTGGAGCCCATTCGTGTAGTAGCAAACAGCCGTAATGCTCTGACACGTCTTGTACTCAGGCCACACGTTCATACACTAATTCAAAATTATTATTATTATTATTATTATTGATGTGGGGAACGCTTCCGGCTTCCGCCGCTTTCGCGCTGGGTGAGGGGGGTGTGGGGGAAAAGGGAGGGGGTGGTTTAGCCCACTGGCTATGTCAAAGTAGTTCTCATGTATCGTTTCCAATTGGACAGTTATGGCTGGGCAAATCCTTTTATATTCTCTCCCTCCCAGAGAAAAAAACTCATTAGTCATGACTGCTTAGGCTATTGTTCTCGGTTCGGGTGCATTCATTCTAGTGGTGCATTGGCTAAAAATATAGTCCCTAACTAAATTTATATTTAAGGATCAAAAACTAATAAATACAACTTCTACCTATTGTTAAAATGACTATCTAATCTTAACATAAATAAATATACAAGTGATTTTAATTATAAAAGTAAAATTACAAAGTAAGCATTCACACTCTCTAACACTCTGACAAAGCATGAACATCGTACCACTCGCTCATTAATACATTGAAAAAATGTACACAAAATAAGCCAAAAGCCCTGACAGCAATTGGGAACAAACTTGCTGTCAGCACATCTAATTAACCCTTCACCCTAACCCGCAGATGAACTCTGAGCATGACCCAACGGGACACGTATGGGCAAGGGGAGACAATTCACAGGGACAAAAATAAATTTTCTGATTACCCCCTCCCTCTTTCCGTGACACTGATGTTATTTCTCTTAATTTTATAATAATTTGAGATACACTTCATTATCAAATACTCTTAATCTTGTTAGATATTCAATTTGACATCAATTTATTTCTTAATTAATATTAGTGAGATTTATTTTATTATTATAAAATTGTTGAAGTGTATAATTACTAGCATCTCCCTATAACAGCCTAAATTTATGACCTAAAACAAAATAATCACTAAAACTTCAAATTTACATCTGCAGTTTGCAGTTTCTATGAATAAAATGTAGAATCTTAGTCACTTGCTGCTAGATCTCACATTTCTACTTTGTCACTTGCTGCTAGATCTCACATTTCTACTTTGTCACTTGCTGCTAGTATTCACATTTCTACTTTGTCAGTTACTGCTAGATCTCACATTTCTACTTTGTCACTTACTACTAGATCTTACATTTCTACTTTGTCACTTAACTGCTAGATCTTACATTTCTACTTTGTCACTTAACTGCTAGATCTTACATTTCTACTTTGTCACTTAACTGCTAGATCTCAGTCTCTTCCACATCACTTGTTACTAGATCTGTTCATTTATCTATTATATCACTTTTAATTTAATACATGTAATACATGTTTATTGTAGCTAATGTGTGTGTGTGCGTGTGTGTGTGTGTGTGTGTGTGTGTGTGTGTGTGTGTGTGTGTGTGTGTGTGTGTGTGTGTGTTTGTGTGTGAGTGTGCACACAATTGTGCAAGTGTACACTTCTAAATAAGCACCACAACTCCACTATTTTATATTCCAAGGTCTTTAAGTCAGCACTGAAATCTTCAAGACAGGATCTTCATTTTGACAGTTAACAATGTCTATATTTGCTGCAAGGAGATTTTTTTTTAAAAGGGGTCATTTAATTAGTGTATACATGTGAATGCTGGGGTGGTGATTGGATGCCCTTTGTGTTTGCATGCAACTGGGGTGGGGTGTAATATCATTGTAGTATGCACCAGCATAAATTAAGTAAAAAAATCACATATCTGTAATGTTCCTTCTAATTTATGAAGTGTTCATACCCATACTTGAGAGAAGCACTAGATAGATCAATGTCTTATACATTTTTCCCATAGTAATAATCCCTATTAATTATGATTCATTAATATATGTAAATGAATAAAATTTATAAGTCGCATATAAATAAAACCCCTCAATTCATCAAACATACTAATTAATGACAGTCATACAAGCTGTTAATGCAATCACAAATTTTTTGCAGTGAGAGTATGCAAGTACTAAAAGTATGATAATATTTTGAAATGGGGGGTGATGTAGGTACTCAAGAGAGGAGAGGTATGGGAAAGGTGTACATTGAGAGACGGACTATGATAGATATAGGTACACAAGGGAGAGAAGTAGCGGAAAGGTGGATGTTGAAAGAGGAGAGGAGCCTAAGACAGTTGTTGGTACACAAGGGAGAGAAGTAAGAAAAATGTGTACATTGAAAGAGCTGAGGGGCCTAAGACAAATGTAGGTGTAGAAGGGAGAAGAGATTAAAAAAAAATAATGTGTACATTGCAAATAAGTAAAATGTGTGTGTTGGCTGGAGGGGGGGGGATATATTAAATTAGAGTCTCTTCTTTTATTCATGTCTCTCTTAGTGATGCCTAAGCAGACATTTTACTCAAATTTTCATATTTATGCAGGTATTGTATTTTGTTTATTCAGTAGTAAAAGCAGTTTCAAAAATACATAAACAGGAAACTGGAATGGTTGAATGATCATGTGTTGAATCAGAATATAACCAATAGATTTGAAAGTCTAACATTGGATGGATGGATGGATGGATGGATGGATGGATTGTATATATTCTGTTTTCTTTCAACAAATATTCTTGTTCAGCGACATTTCAAACATTTATGACAGATTTTATGTGTATATTAAATAGATAAATAACTTTCACTCCCATCTTCATTACAGTTCCAGTTCCCTTCTCCTATGCTTGTCCAAAATAGCACTCTTCTCCAAATGAAGGAAATTGAGGATTTCCTAAATGGAATTTTTGTGATATATTTGCTGCATAGATTCATACATGTACACAAAGTAGTTAAGCATTGTTGATGTCTTAAGGTTTAATTCAAGTCAGGACAATTGGGTAAAGGATATTACAGCTCACATCACCCAAGTAAAAGATGAGTCAGCTCTTATCACTTGAGTAAAGGATAAATCCACTCTTTTACTTGAGTAAAGGAAGAGTCAACTCTTATTACTTGAGTAAAGGATGAGTCAGCTCTTATCACTTGAGTAAAGAATGAGTTGGTTCTTATCACTTGAGTAAAGGATGTCAGTTCTTATCACTTGAGTACAGAATGAGTCAGCCCTTATCACTTGACTAAAGGATGAGTCAGCTCTTATCACTTGAGTAAAGAATGAGTTGGTTCTTATCACTTGAGTAAAGGATGTCAGTTTTTATCACTTGAGTACAGAATGAGTCAGCTCTTATCACTTGAGTAAAGGATAAATCCACTCTTTCACTTGAGTAAAGGATAAATCCACTCTTTCACTTGAGTAAAGGATGAGTTAACTTATATGACTTGAGTAAAGGATGAATCAGCTATTATCACTTGGGACAGCTCTCATTATTGTAAAGGATAGGACACTGTTTGTACATTGTATATGATGGTTATACAGAGAGACTGATAAATAGATATTGCTTTGCTATTCAGTTAATAATTATAATCTATCCATTACTAAATCAATTTCTTAGTTTAGTCTAATTATATATTTTTTTCAGATTTAAACTGCACAATGATGGCACTATTGCCATGGAGTACACATGGCAGGTTGTTATGGATAACTTTATGCCTGTTATACAGAGGTCTGTCACTTTCTTGTCTGAGGGTGAGCGACCAGAGTCTCGTATCGATGCAGTAGAATCATCTTATGTACCTTTTTCAATTGAACCTCAGTTTGGATCCATTCCTGCTGGCAAGAACGCTTCATTTATAGTGAAATTTTCTCCCTTGGACATCAGCGAATATGAAGGACGACTTATCTGCAGGTAGGAAAATTTGTTTTCTTTTCTAGCCCAGTTAATACAAATTCTGATTAGAGTAGTTTACATTATTTTCATGCTTTACAGCATGTGTGCAAGAAATAAAAGTCTAGTTAACATAAATTCTGTGCTATATATCCAAAAATAGATTTCACTTTTTTGTCAGACATCCAATGATTCTTATGTTGTCTTCATCACATAATTTGATAATCTTATCAGTAATTCATGTTTTGCAGTTTCCAAGAGAAAAATATTCATCAAAGGTTGTCAGAGTCAAAATGTTAAGTCAGAATGTCTTAATGTTAAAATTGGTTCTTTCTTGATGGGAAGCCACCCTAATCTGATAAAACTTTTCTATTCATCAGATAATTTAAATAAAAATTTTCCTTTCATTAAATAATTTAAACAGACCTTTTCCATTCATCATATAATTTAAACAGAACTATTCCCTTCATCATATAATTTAAATAGAACTTTTATATTCATCACATAATTTAAACAGACTTTTTCCATTCATAAATAATGTAAACGGAACCCATATTATCTATTATTAATATATTGAAATACATTACTTGCATCACATGCCTAAAATATCAGAATTATCCTTCAACATAAACAGATCCAAATGATTGTTAACAGAATTTCCTGTCTACATAGTCAAGGGCAGAAAATAGAGAATAGCACAAGTGGTAATATCTGCAATCACTGGTGATTGGCTGGAATACATGTGAATCAAGTGCTTTCAGTGGTTATTAAATTTATGCAATCCTCAAATATCCATGTAAAATTATTTTTATTTGTGAAAGACAAAGATCTGTGCTGTGAAACTTTTCTTTGCAGTAACTGTAATAATTCTTCACTGGTCAGCATGGATTAAGTCAGCACAAGGCCAGTTTTGCTAGTGATTTTCATGTGCAAATTGTACTTTCTTTAGAAAAAGTACAGCAATAAGGAATTAACTTTTCCTGAAATGTAGCACAGGTCAGATTCTGAATTTCTACTATTGAAGATAATAAGCATTCAAGAAACATAAATTCTGATTAATTTATTTGTACCATACCATATTTATCATATACATTGGTTTCTGTTTTGATTCAAACATTGAGGTAGTGTCAAAATATTACATTATATAATTTTTAGCATTAGTTGTTTACTATGATGAAAATTCTGTACCTGTAAAAATACATTGACTCATTTGCAGATTCCTTACTTAGGAACATCTCTTTGAAATGTGATGAACTAATCCTAGTCTAAACTAAATGGTGTATTGTTAGTCAAATAATCCATTTCTGTTTTACATAGATGACCTTTGTCAGGTTGGGGGAACTGTTTGTCACATATGATATCACTCACCACAAGATCACCTAAAATATAAATGTTGAAAAATATTTTTTTACTTAGGCTGTCCTAATTTAACATTTTTTTTTCCAAATACAATTATCATATGGTCAAGTACTTTTAAGAGTAAACTAACATTTTCAATAAGGGTGTTCCAAGGTCAAGAATTTTTTTTTTAAATATTGCTGTTCAAGTAAGGTTTGTTTATGAAAAACTATATAGCAAAGCTTTAACTTTAAAAATTGCAAATATGAATTTTCAGTCAAAATGTCCCCCCCCCCCCCAAACGTAGTATTTTGTGTATATTTTTGATTTAGTAATTGTAGAATGAGGGTAGAAATTGCAATACCCACTCATCTTTTTATTTGTTTGTTTGTTTTATGATCTTAGACTAAATAATAGTTATATTTTTCTGTTTCCTTTTTAAAAATTAATACTTATAAACTTTTATAACACAACAGATTTAGAATAGATTCATTCTGTATTCTAATTTTTATGTTAGAATAAATGAAGTGAATCAAAATTTTAATATATCTTCTGTTTACACTTATGTATTTTCAAACAAACATAAAATCTTTTTTTTAATCAGCAGTGATTATGTTATGTTGCATTTTCATTTAATTTATGCAGCAAATTATCTTTAAAGCACATTTAGAACCCCCTTTTAATCAGTCATTTATCCATGATTAGAATACTCATGGATTTCCATCAGAAAGTAATCACATTTCCTAATAGCTCACACTTCTGTGCTAGTGAGTTTGGGTACCAAAAGGCATACAGCTAGACTAACAGAAGGGTTTAAATTAGGACTCTTAATGATTAATGATTTCTTTGATGGTTAATCTTACAACAATTAAAGATTAATTAAAAGATAAAAAAAACCAACTAAAACTGTATACCTTCTCAGCATTAATAACTTTGTTGTTATCACCTACTTTAAAACCAAAATGGGCAGGAAGTTTGCCTTTAATCAGTTTATAATCTTTCATCTTAGAATTGGCCATTTTTGCAGTAAAAAAATAATAACAAATAAAAACATCAGGTGCAACTAAATATTGGCATTGCTTCAGTAAGCAAAAAAATTAGTTGAAATTTAATCATCATAAAATAAATTAATTGCTAAAATTTCTTATTGCTTTTATTTGTGTTTGTTGTTTGTGTTTGCGTTAGCATCCCTAACCTGCCCAACATGGAGCAAGGTCCAGTCATTGGGCTTAAAGCTTGCAGTCTCATGCCTTTCTGCCACTTTGAACTGCAAGATTCAGACTACATTTCAAGTGCACGGCGTAACCCAGAACTTCGCGGACCAAAAGGTTCTCCACCTGGAGCTACTCTGGATCCTAATACACGAGTCATTGAGTTTAATGTTGTAGGAGTTGGAGTGCACAATATGAAGTAAGTACTACATGTACTGGTTCCTTGTGCATGGGTCATTTTGTTTAATGTTGTAGGAATACATAGTATGATGCCAATTCCACATAATGAATGATTATTATTATTATTAATTAATTAATTGTCCATAACTAATTATAAATTATAAGTGATGAGAATCTTAATTTATGTTATTAATAATTCTCAAGCAGACACCATTGTCTCTCTCACTTGGCGGATCTGCAGGCACAGTAAACATTTTCTCTCTTCCACAACATTAAAGACAAACATTTACCATCACATAATATTCTGTAGATAGAAAACTTCTTACTAAAGAAGAAGACAAATCTGTCTTTAATCTATATTTAGTGAGCCTCCATTCACTTTTTTCTCCAACATAAGGTTATCAATAAGTGTAAGAAGGTCAATAAATTTAATAGTAAATTTATTAAATCAACAATCAAATATACATATGAGAAATACAATGAAAAAGATTACTTGACATTGATATTTCCACGAAACCACATTTGAATAATTTTTTACACATCACGGTCTTATATCCCCAAAAAATACAATTCAACAATTCACAGGATAGTTCTTATCAGAGAACAGGAAAGGAATTTTTAGAGATAAGCAATAATAGTTTCTATGTAACCTGATTTAAGCACTGTCTCGATATTCTTTTGTACACTTTTATATAAACAAAGACACAAGTTTATTGTCTGCCGTTATGATATCAGTTCCACAGGTTTTTCTCACTCATTTATAGGACACTAATTCACTACTATTCTCTTGAAGTTAACTTGGGTGCCTTCACTGTATTTAACTCCCTCAAGCAGAACAGCAATTGTAGCAATTTCCAGTAACTTCATTATACCAGAAGTTTCTCGATGCCACCAAACATCAACGGAGTGTAGTGTATTCTTTGCTCTTACACACTGTTCCCTGCCTCTATGTGGTCAGTCATAGCCATTTACAATCAGTAAACCAGGAGGTTCGAATCCTACACAGAAAGAAAGGCTGCTTATTCCCTCTAAAATATAATCAGGGAACAAACGCTAAGTTTTCACTTTATACATCTTGAACTCCTTTATCTCTTACATTCAAGTCTCAACTTAACAGTTTCCTGCAACAGTAATTATTAGCCCAATACATGCATACAGCATTATAGTTTTATGAGCAGTTTCACTAGAACAAAATGCCAAGTGTTAGCATACTACATATAAGCATCATAGTTAAAACATTTGTAGAAATAATAGTCTACTCACATAATACATCTCTACGTAAAATGCAAGTATAACACATGAATAGAAAAATTGCATGAAATATTTCTAAGTCCATTCTCCCTCAACCAATCAGTTAATTCACCATTAAGCTAACAGCTACCTTTCAAGACAGGATTCTTTCCACACCAGATTCAAGTGATTAGACAATAGAATTTCCCCAGCAGGTCAACTTTTTTTATCTCGGCCCATTGGCTGGTCTCTTTCTCATAAATCTTAACATTGAATAATAAAAACTACTCATCCATTTGGTTTGCACTGTCAGCAATTTCTAGCATATGAGAATGTTTACTCCAATTCTGACACTTACAAAATACCATCATAAGGGGAGTGCCCAGGTTACTTTGACAATTTAACAATTTATATAACAATGCTAGAAATAGGGATAGGCAGATTTACTCTGCCACACATAGCAGCATCAGCTAATGACAGAATCACAAAACAAGGGTCAGTAATGTTATTTATATGTCAAGCAATTATTTAATTAATATTTAAATAATTTATTTTGTAAGCACAAATTCCTGTGTGAAAGAATAGCATTTCCTTGTGTCAGTGAATTGTGCACTAAATACAAGGAATCATTTAGGACAAGCATACATTTTGTATTTTGTACAGCTAAGTGGATGGCTGTATTTTACCTCACAACTTCTATTTAAGTTACCGTTTTTATTTTGTACAGCAGACAGTCTTCAGATTCTACTTTTAAAAAAAAATATTTTCTAGGTTTAATGGCACTGTTGTTTTAAAGTGTATTTATTTAAACCTTGACTTTAAAATAAAAAATCTGTTTTATTTTAAGATTTATCTTTATCATATCTTTTTCTGTTTCATCATTCTAAATAAAGGGCATATTGTTTTTTTTTTTATTTCTTGTTTTACTTCGAAAGTGAAGATTCTACTTCTTATAGTCTAGAAAGAGGGCATATTAGAACTCTTTAATTCCTTGAGTTTAAAAGGAGGACATCTTATAATATTATTTATTTTGGATGAGCATTTTTAATGGATATAAAAATGTTGTTTTTATCTCTACAGAGAGTTTAGCATCCTGAATCCAACAAATGAAAAATACAAGTTTGAGTGGATCTGTCAAGATGAGACTAACTCTAAATCTCCTTCCTGCTTCAAGTGCTTAAACACACAAGGAGAAATTAAAAGTGGTCGCAAATTTAAGGTTAGTTGTTCTCTTTGTTGATGTTTGATTTATTTTTAATTTTACTATTACAATAGTGGTGACCATGTTATGCATTCTTTATATTCTTTCATCAGATTAACATGAAAAAATTTCACTTTAGATCCAATCTGAGTTCGAAAATTGCATCCACTCATTTTCTCAACAATTTCATAGGGTCCTTTCCATGATACATCTAATTTGTTTTGGTACAGAGGTAACAACAGCACCCTCATACCAACTTCACTGTTACATGCTTTTGTTTTACGGTTGTACAGACGTGCTTGTCTAGCTTTACTTTTATGTATATTCTTGGTCACTATCCAAGAATCAGTATGGTTTGCAAGTTCAATCACTGTTGATATGAACTTTTTACAGATTCTGCTAGCCCGCTTATAGGTTATGTCTGAGTGAATTGTATTGTATCATTGCAGATCAGGTTTGAGTGAACCATTTTTTTTATCATTGCAGGGTGAGTTTAATTGTATCATTTTTTTGTGTGTGGATCATTGCAGATTAGGTTTGAGTGAACCATTTTTTTTATCATTGCAGGGTGAGTTTAATTGTTCATTTTTTTTGTGTGTGGATCATTGCAGATCAGGTTTGAATTTGTGTCAAGTAAGCTTGATCTTGTGGAATCATTTTGGCGTTTTGTGATCCCAGACCAGAACATCTCTGTACCCTTTTTGCTTGTTGGTTGCACACGTGAGCCGGACATTGCCTTGGATCGTTCACACCTTAATTTTAAAGCTCTGCTTATTGGTGAGATAATTATTATCTAATGATACTCTTGTGTGCACAGAATGTGTGTGTTTGGATGTGAAACAAAAAGATAATAAATGACCATACCTTCTCTCCACACAGTAAACGAAAATCAATACAATATAACCCACTCTTGAAAGTAAGTATACAGTTGAAACACACTAAGTTCAGATTGTTAAACCTATCATTTATTAATCCTACATACACTAAACTAAGTATTGAAGATGCTAACAGTTACAAAATGGCGATACAGAACAAAACAAATCACCAAGCAAACATCATCATTAAACTTAGCAACACTAAAGGGATACTGGGTCAGACCACCCTGTTACCTACCTCACCACAAATGCATATTATACTACCAAGCCAATATGAAATTCAGTACAAACCACCTATAAGAAACACCTACAACAAATGTAAGAGATTTATATTCCAAACATTACAATTATACACATCACAAAATAATAATCACAAATACAAATGCCAAATTCTACCATCACCATGGAACCATACAGATACACAAGACAAAATACTAAACTTCAAAATAATTTAGAACATGTGAATAGTTATCACTATTTTAAAAACAGGAACATGATCTAGACATAAAAAAAACTTTTACAAAAACATAATCCAGACATAAAAAGCTTCTACAAAAATATAATCCAGACATAAAAAGCTTCTACAAAAGAACACGATCCAGAGTTTGTTTGAAGGAAACAAAAGCTCCAGATACAAAACAAATCAACATTTTCAATTATAACTCAATCCAAACATGAACAAGGAAAATTGGAAAAAGTACTTGCAGAGGAATAGCTTTCTTTTAGAAAAACACCAATTTTCTGCAAACAGGCAATCAAAAACAAAATAATAACAAAATAAAAACAACACAACTGCTACCAGCATAACAAGGAACTCCACATGCACCATTACAAGCAGAGTGCTGAATAAAGTGAGAAGAGGAAATCCTCAAAGAAGCAAACCAAGATTGAGAACATCAAAAGATTAAAAGTCTAATTGCAGTTCCTGTGTGGAAAGTATTTAAAAAATTGTGATTGGGAGGGATAGCTCTGTTCCTCACTTGCTACTGCTCTGTAACAAAAACCTGATCTTGGCAGCTCTGGTGAATCTAGAAACCTTTTGGTCTCTGGCCTCTAAGTTGACCGAAGTTTCCATTAATTAAAACTCTGTTCATTTGAGTTTGATAATTGTCACTATGCTTTCTCTTCAAATTTATTCTTTCCTTCTTCCTCTGTCAGCATAGTGACTTAAACATGTAGATTAGGTAGTGTATGAATGAATAGTCTAGGCATATGCACACTGTACTTATGAATAATGAGTAATATGAAATAATGTGTCTGTAAAGAAGTTGACAGACTGATACACTCAGCCATAGTGTTAAAATGGCAGACTAGATGCTGAGTGCCAGCTCTGACTAAAATCCTAAATATTACAACCTTTGAAAAAGCCTTGTATGTATGCATGGTCCAGCAAGTTTTAAATAAGTAGAGATAAATAGAAGTAGTGGGGTTTATTTTTTCACCTTCCTTTACTACAAATGGTGTTAGAAGTGTAAATTGTTTATTTCTTTACTTTAAATTATACATGTAGGTAAAAAGAGAAAGGGATTATTAGTTCTTCTGTTCTCTTCTACAACAATATGTATATAACAACTTTTATCATGATTTATACTATGTGTTGAATACTTTATATAGTTTATGTCTTTTTACTTTTAATGACAGGTCGAGAGGCAGTAGAGACTGTGTACTTGATCAATAATGAGGACACACCTTTCAGATTTCATTTTGTTGAGGACTCTTGCCACTCAGAAGGCTATTCTTCACACCTTCTTGTTGAACCCATGGAAGGAGAGATCCCACCAAAATCACGGTAGGTTTTAAAATACAGATCTTATTGTGGATTAAGGAACATGTTTTTTTATTACCATGTACAGTAAAAGTGTTGACAAAAGAGGCAATCAGTTTTCAGTAAAAGTGTTGACAAAAGAGGCAATCTGTTTTCAGTAAAAGTGTTGACAAAAGAGGCAATTTGTTTTCAGTAAAAGTGTTGACAAAACGGCAGTTTTGCAAATAATATGGGGTAAATGTTGCCTAATACATAGTCATTTATCTGCTTGCTTAGAACTGGAAAAGCTTCCCCCATACATGATTGATTAACCTGCCCCATTGCCATTAAAAAGAATCTCATGTGACACCATAGAGATTAACCTGCCCCATTGCCATTTAAAGGAATCTCATGTGACACCATACATGATTGATTAACTGCCCCATTGCCATTTATAGGAATCTCATGTGACACCATAGAGATTAACCTGCCCCATTGCCATTTAAAGGAATCTCATGTGACACCATACATGATTGATTAACCGCCCCATTGCCATTTAAAGGAATCTCATGTGACACCATAGAGATTAACCTGCCCCATTGCCATTTAAAGGAATCTCATGTGACACCATACATGATTGATTAACTGCCCCATTGCCATTTAAAGGAATCTCATGTGACACCATAGAGATTAACCTGCCCCATTGCCATTTAAAGGAATCTCATGTGACACCATAGAGAAGAAATACACAAGTAAATGCTACAGAATCTCATGAATGTATTGATATTGTGAAAGCATCATGATTTTAATTAAAGTTATGATACCATTTAAAAGAAATTACAAAAATAAATTGCTACAGAATCACATAGATATAAGATTATTATGAAAACATTAATGTCATGCTTGTAATTTTTCAGAATAAGATGAGAAAGACAAGAAAATTGCAATTTTGATGGTTAATTGATGAACAGGGAACTTCTATATCTCTGATATATAAAAAGTTTAACACTGATACAAGAATTTGAACGGTAGTGCATGTAATTGTATTATATAAAGAAATAAAATTCACTAAACACTCACTCTCTGTGGTTTCTATATTCGTTAATAATAGTCACAGTAAATATTCTTATTGGTACGACAACATTTGAAAGACATTTGAAATGAAAGTAACTCTCTGTGCTTTATCCTTCTGTGTACACACATCATGCTATAGAAAGGCTGTGGTAATCATCTCACTTCCAGTAGACATTAGTTCGGATAAGTCATTCCTAATGTTGCATTAAAATAAACAATAAATTTCATAATTGTAACAATTGGATATTTAAAATCTTTTTATCCTGGTATTAAGCATACAAATTTGTCAGTGATAGTAAAATTATACATATCTTCTACTGTCTCTTTCTGTCTGCAGTTTGGCAATAAACCTTTACTTCGCACCAAGAGCAGAAAAAGAAGTGAACTTTAACTTGGTCTGTAAGATTGTGCGCCGTGTTATGCCAGTAACATTAAATGTGAAGGCTGAAGGCTACACCATGAACTGTGTACTACTCTGTGAGGATTCACAAGGCAATCGGAAGCAGCTAACCTCACATGGGGTTAATCAGATCAACTTTGGAGATGTAAGCTGGCCTTTGGATTATATGAAGCCCATTTCATTGATATCATGGACTGTATATTGAATTATAATGACACTCACTTCATTTAATTCCTGAACTATATGTTGAATTATAGCAAAACTCATTTTTTTTAAGTCTTTGAACCAGATAAATAGGTTGGAATTAAATAATTGTTTGAATTAAATTTTCTCTAAAGTAAAGAAGAAAGCAGTTGGAATTTAATTTGTAGTTTGAATGAAATGGAAATTATAATTATAGGGTTTGAATTAAAGGGACATTATAATTATCAGGGTTTGAATTAAAGGGACATTATAATTTTCATGGTTTCAATTGGTTATATCTCTTAAAAATTCAATTCTTGATCATGTTTATATGGTTTTGAGTACAGGTCATGGATGAATGGCTCTGTGTAATGGTGTATCCTTGGGATTTAGTTAGATCCCCATTGACTGTCCTTGGTTATCATTATGTGTCTGTGACACAATGCCACCCTAGTTATTGGTTGATTATATAATTACTATTATTTATTAATCATCCATAACTAATTACAAGTGATGAGAATCTTAATTTATGTTATTAATAATTCTCCAGAAGACACCACTCATCCCTCTCACTTGGCGGATATACAGGTGCTGTAAATGTTTTCTCTCTTCCACAACATCAAAGACAAAAATTTACCATATTTCCATAGGTGGAAAACTTCTTACCAAAGGAGAAGATAAATCCATCTTTTAATCTATATTTAGTGTGACCCTCAACCACCCAATATCTTTCCAACATATGGTTATCAATATTTCTAAGAAGATCAATAAATTTATTAAATCAATAATCAAATATACAACATATGAATATAATCAAAAGAGCATTGACAGTTACATCACTTCACAACAACATTCGATTAATGCTGGACAATCATTCAGTTTAATCTAGCATAGACATCTGCAGTCAGAAATCAAGTTCATGGATATCATTCATCACAGAAATGAGAATGGAGTTTTAGAGAAATAATTAAAGTCAATGTACATAACCTTTTCAATGATGGCTGCTGTCACTAGCATGTGTTCACAATCACTCAGTTTGCAACAAGTCACTGTCTTTCTTATTTAGATGACAGTCCAATGTACTCCTTCTAAGCACAACTGTTCAAAAATCTTCAGTGTACTCACAATGCACACCATGGAGAATCATCCAGAACTTCACATGCACTATCAAAAGTACATCTCATGGAGTGTTCTAGAATCTTCATGTGGGCAACCCAACACACCACGAGAAATGTTCAGATAATCTTCATGAATTCTTGAAACCAAACTAAAACTCAATTTTTGCCATATTGGCTCTCAAAAATAATTCACAGGAATCAACTTACAGTACTGATAAAGATTGATGATAATGTTGGAGTCACACGCCAGTGTGATCCAGTAGAGTATTGCAGTCACTGCAGTCTAAAGTGGATCAAAACATCAAAATTAAAAGGCACATGCCTCTCTGCAAAAGTCAATTAAGGCAGTACTAAATTTTAGCATATTTCATCTCTAAAACTCCTTTCCTTCCTACAAATCTTACAAATCCTGCAAAACAATATTCATTAGCCCAATACACACTCAGCATTAGAAATATAGCATCAATCAAAATTCAGAAGTATAATGTAATGAAATTAGTGAATATAGAAATCATATTAGTGAACATAGAAATAATGGTTCAGTTACAAAAGGCATTCTCCAATTCATATCATAGATCAATAGCAAACGTGTGAAATATTTCTAAGGCCATTCTTTCTTTATCAGTCATGTCACTTACCATAAGCGAACAATCGCCTTTATGACCAGACTCAAATTTCATCAAAAGTCAAAGTGATTAAAATAGAGAACTTCATCAACAGAGTAACTTTCAGTCCATCCCCTTGGATAAAATTTGTTATGAACAAGTGTGAGACTGTTGGTCAGAAAAAATACTCATCCATTTGGAACTGGTATGGATTGCATCAGCAAATTCTAGCATTTTCTCCACCTGAATTGTTTACTTCCAACTTTGATACTTACAAAAAATACCATCATAAGGAGTGCCCAAGGTCAGGTCACTTTGACATTTAACAATTTATAGAACAGTTAAGTTATAGAAATGGGGATAGGCAAATTTACTCTGCCATAGTAGATCCCTAACAGTGACTGTCATTGGTTATCATTATGTGTCTCTAAGTACTATACCTTTGGGATATTGTTCTGTCTCTTTAAGTACTGTCTTTTGAACATGGTTATGTCTTAATACTGTTATGTTGAAGCACTCTCTGTGGGACATGTTTGTGGTCTTTTAAGTACTAAATGCTTTTACATGGCTATATATCTTTAAGTACTAAGCATCTTTGGGACATGTTTGAGTCTCTTGAAATACTATCTATAGGATATAATTATACATCTTAAATTCTGTTTTGGGGACATTGTTATGTCTCTATAAGTACTATTTTTTTTATATTGTTGACTTTTTAAGTATTATCTTTGGGATATTGTTATTCCCCTCTTTAAATACTAAGTGTCTTGTGAATTGGTTGTCTCTTTAAGTACAGAGCATCTTGGGATATGGCTATGTCTTTAAGTTTAAATACTGAATATTTTTTGCTTTGTTATGTCTTTTGAAGTACCAGTTTTTAACGTGGGTTTTATTTTAAGTGTTTCCTCTTTAAATACTGAGTGTCTGAGGTATTATGTCTTTATCAGTACTTAATGTCTGTTGGATATTGTTTTGTCTCTTTGGGTCATCATTATATCTTTATAGTACTGAGTGTCTTTGATATATTACTTAACTACTGAATGTCTTTGGAGTATAGTTACATCTTTTTTCAATTATGAATGCTTTCTGGACTTGTCTTCAGTGTATGGTTATGTCTCTTTAAGACTTTAAGTATTGAGTGTTCTTAGTAATGGGGTTTCATTTTTAAGCACTAAGGGTCCTTTGGATTTTGTTTTATTTCTTTAAGTACTGAATATTTTTTAGATTTTGTTATGTGTCTTTAAGTCCTGAATAGTAGTTGGAATTTTGCTATATCTTAAGTCTTGAGTGTCCTTGGGTCTTTAAGTAATTAGAGTTTAGGGAATTTTATTATGTATATTTAAGTCCTGAGTAGTCATTGGAATTTTGCTATATCTTTAAGTATTGAGTGTCCTTGGTTAAGGTTGTCTTGTTAGGTACTGAATGTTTGTGGTTATGTTATTAAGTATTGAGTGTCCTTGGTTAAGGTTGTCTTGTTAAATTTTTATTTGTCTTTGGTCTTGGTTATCTTATTAAGTACTAATTGTCTTTGATCATCGTCTGTTTGTCTTTGGTCTTGGTTTTGTGTCTTTAAGTACTCAAAGTTGTTAGGATATTGTTATGTCTCTTTAAATATTCAGTGTCTTTGGGACCTGGTTCTGTTACATAAAGTAGTGAGTGTCTTTAGTCATGGTTATGTCTTTTGAAGTACTGAGATCTTTGGGACTTGGTTTTACTTTTATATCTTTAAGAACTTTTAGTATTGTTAATTGGCAATCTCTTTAAATATTGAGTGTCATTGGTCATTGTTCTGTCTATAAGTACTGAGCATTCTTGGGACTTGATTTGAACTTTTAAAGGTATGAAAGGCAGACATCATGATAAGAAATTATTTGAAAATGACATTTAAAAAATATTCCAGAATTGGTCAAGTATACAGAATGCTAGATTTTTATATCTCCTGTCAAAGAGGAAATTTAGCCACTGCAAATATGTTTGCAAACTTTGGAGTTACTGAACAGCTTAATGTTATCATCAGTGATTTCTTTAATGTCAGAAAAGAAATAAAAATTATTCATTCTTTTGAAATGATGATTTTGCTAACAATATTAACTAAAATCTACAGCATTGGAAACATTTCCTACAGATATGAGTGATTGGTTTTATAATAATGCAAGTATATCTGGGAGTGTTGTCTGTGAATAGCACGTAATTAAAATCAAATATAAAAATGAACAGTTTAATATAATGTGTATAAAGTTCTGCTGAGAAACAACACTTTTACCATTGATAGTAAAACTGCTACTGACATTTAATTGAGATTGTAAACTTGTGTTTTATTGCCATTCTTACCATCTGTATTCTAACAGGTTGAGGTGAATGAGGAGTCCATTCGACAGCTATTCATTCTCAACTCAGGCAAATTTAATTTTGACTACAGCTGGCATTTGAATGAAGCAGCTTCTCGTCGAAACATTATTTGTATTGACCCCAAAGCGTGTGGGGTTATGAGTGGAGAAACACAAAAGTGTACTCTCTCTTTCTGTCCACCCAATCGTATGACACTTCGTGGCTGTGAGCTTGAACTCAAGGTAAAAGTTAAAAGGATTAAATTATAAATGAACTGCTTAAGAGAGACGATAGGAGAATAGAAGTTAAAGAATAAATTTTGAGATTCAATGCTAGATATGAAAAAATACATTAGGAACTGATTATTTTCAAAAGGCTGCAGAAAAAAATATAAGAATAAGGATTAATGAATAAATGTCTGAGCAAAGCTACTGATTGAGAAAATTTCCAATCCCTGGCTTTGGTAAAGGCTTTCTAATTGGATGCCAGATCCTTCTTTTTACGGAAGTCACTAGTAGCTACTATTATGTCATTGCAAAATGGAATCTTATGGTAGAAGAGAGCTAGAGGCATGTGAATTACAACTAACCTACATCAAACCATCACTCACTTAAGAAAATAAGTCTATGACTAGTGATAAAATTAATACTATAACACTACATTCTAAATCAAGGCTAAGTTTATCATTTCTAACAATTTAAGCCTGGATAAAATAATTTAATCCACAAATCCTACTATCCCACAAATTTAGACTAACATATGGACAGACAGACAGACCTGTTTCCTGAAGACAGTCTAGGAATTGAAAAATAATGTGAAACTAGAGACGAATAAATGTAAGAATTCAGTTAACAATGAATGTAAGACTAGAGGCTGATGAATAAATGTAAGAATCAAGGCCAACAATGAATGTAAGACTAGAGGTTGATGAATAAATGTAAGAATTAAGACTAACAATGAATGTAAGACTAGAGGTTGATGAATAAATGTAAAAATTAAGACTAACAATGAATGTAAGACTAGAGGTTGATGAATAAATGTAAAAATTAAGACTAACAATGAATGTAAGACTAGAGGTTGATGAATAAATGTAAAAATTAAGACTAACAATGAATGTAAGACTAGAGGTTGATGAATAAATGTAAGAATTAAGACTAACAATGAATGTAAGACTAGAGGTTGATGAATAAATGTAAAAATTAAGACTAACAATGAATGTAAGACTAGAGGTTGATGAATAAATGTAAGAATTAAGACTAACAATGAATGTAAGACTAAAGACTGAGGTATGCTTTACTTGTGAGAAAAGAGGCTGATGAATAAATACAGAATAACAACTGAAGAGTACGTTTTGATAATTAGATTTATGAATAAATACAGAATAACAACTGAAGGGTACGTTTTGATAATTAGATTTATGAATAAAATGAGAATTAATGTAGAGGCTGCAAACTAAAATTAAAACCAGTGAATAATTATAAGAACAGAAAATATTGACAAGTGAATAACTATACAGAGTGTAGAGATGACTTTACAGTTGACCATCTTACCTTGGTAGTGAGTGACCTAGGTATTTAATGGACCAACTTGTGTGTAACCTACTTTTTAATAGACCAACTTACCCTGGTAGTGTGTGGCCTATTTATTTAATATACCAACTTACCATGGTAGTGTGTGACCTCTTTTTAATAGACCAACTTACCCTGGTAGTGTGTGACCCATTTATTTAATAGACCAACTTACCCTGGTAGTGTGTGACCTATTTATTTAATATACCAACTTGCCATGGTAGTATGTGACCTAGGCATTTAGTAGACTGACTTACCTTGGTAGTGTTGACCAAGGTATTTAATGGACCAACTTGCATAAGTAGTGTGTGACCCAGGTAATTAATAGACCAACAGTCTGTGATCCAGATAATTAATACCTCATCTTACTTAGGTAGTGTGTGACACAGATTTTTAATGGACCAGTTTACATTGGTAGTGTATTCCAAGTATGAACCAGTTTACACAGGTAATATGTATTCCAAGTATGAACCAGTTTACACAGGTAATATGTATTCCAAGTATGAACCAGTTTACACAGGTAATATGTATTCCAAGTATGAACCAGTTTATATAGGTGGTGTATTCCAAGTATCTAATGGACTAGTTTACACAGGTAATATGTATTCCAGATATCTAATGGACCAATTTACATAGGTAATATGTATTCCAGATATCTAATGGACCAATTTACATAGGTAATATGTGTTCCAGATATCTAATGGACCAATTTACATAGGCAATATGTGTATTACATAGGTAATATGTGTTCCAGATATCTAATGGACTAAGTTATATTCCATGTATCTATTAGAGCAACTTTTACACAAGTCATGTGTGTTCCAGGTACTTGATGGACTAATTTTCATAGATATCATATTCCAAATATCAAATGGATAACTTTACTCAATTAATGGATCATTTTATATAGGAAGTGCATTCCAATTATCTGATGGACCCATTTACATACGTGTGTTCCAGATATCTATTAGATCAATTAAAATAGGTAATGTGTATTTCAGATATCTAATGGACCAACTTACAACATCACCATCACAGGTCAGGGTGTAACGCCTGGTCTCCACTTCTCTTTCCACTCCCACAACTTTGGCAGTGTCTTCATCCACCGTGAAGGCATGCCTACACACACTGTCACTCTCACACTGACTAACAAGGAAAAGAAAGAACTTGGGTTGGTTAATTCATTAATATTAAACATTAGAATTTCATAGCCTCAGTTAATTTTCTTTAGGGTGTATGTGTTTACAATTGTATAAAGTTGATTGCCTTGCAACCTCTTAGTGGGTTTTATTTCTCTGCATAATGAGCAAAAGATACAGTGTCAAAATATAATTTATTTTTGAATCTGAATTATATTTATGTTATACTTTGTACAGTTGCCTACTATTATTTATAAAAATCATGAACTTTTTACTGACATTATGTATTGTGTTTGTTAGTATTACAAATGAAATTATTCTCATGGTCTCAGTGGAAAAAATGCTTTCTTAGTTGAATCTTAACATTTTAATGGACAGAAACTAAATTTTTAAAAGATAAATAGGTATTTTATTAATTATACATTGTTTCATTGTTTTTTAAAACATTATTGAAATAAACATTGATTATTTTGTGTATTTTATTAATTATAGTCACTTGGATTCTTTTTAGCATTATTGCAGTTTACATTGATATATTTTAAACTTACCATTCCCCTTTGGTAACCATTAGGTTCAACTTATGTCATCTTACTAAAAAAATGATAAAGAAATATATCTGTTATTAAAATTATTTAATATTATTTAACATTATTTCCCTTAACTTTTTAACTCATTAAAATATGTTGAAACCAGGGACTTGTTAATAGTCACTCTTTCACCAGTATATAACTTTATAAGTACATGTACTACAGTCTGATGTAAAGCAAGTTTATGAATTTGATGCATGGTAGCAGGTGAACATAACATAGGGATGTGAGTGGCCTTCATTGATAGCACACTATTTCGTGTATTAATTAATGACATCATTCAAATCTACATTTATTGGGACTGATGACCTCATTGAAAGCACTTTGACAATATTAACACATGTATTGATGTCCAGTAAATGTCTGTTTTTCAGCAATCTTGGAACTGAAGTTAGATGTTCTGTGTTTAGTTATCAGTGACTTTTTTTAAGCAGCTGTATAACATTGTTTGTGAATAATGAGGTCAGATGCAGTCCATATTTGTGTGTTGGTGAACAGTTTATTTTAAATTGACATAGGTAAATTTTATCATTTGTGGATTTATAGAATAGTCAAAAGAGAGCCTGAAGTTGCCAAGTATAATAAAAAAAATTTCTACCTACAAAAATCCAAGAAATTAAGAAGTTATCTAGAAAACAGATTCAGTCATTTACTATTTTTTAAGAGGAGGATGATAGCAACAAAGGAAATGTTGTGTGAGAATCCTTGCACAAGTTCATTAGTAGAGTGGCAGAGTAAGAGTTTATAAGATATCTTAAAGTTGAGATTTGAAAATATGTGATACTTTGCTAGAACTACTACCTTTGAAGGTTGAGGAAATAATTTAATTGCAGTGTCACCAGGTGTTAGGTAACATTAAGTTCATCACCATTTTCTGTAAGTCATGCCTTACACAGAAAAGTGTGTTAAAGTATAAAGTATGTCTTTAATATAATTGTTCATCTCAGATTGTTTTTCTGCTGATCTCTCAGAATGGGCATTAAACAAAACAGGCCATCTTACACTGTTGTCTGCAGAGCTCTGTTGTTTAGATTAGGGGAATTAACTCTGATGATCTCTCAGAATGGGCATTAAACAAACCATCTAACATTGTTGTGTGCAGAGCTGTATTGATTAGATTAAGAGAATTAACTGTGATGATCTCTCAGAATAGGCATTAAACAAAACAAACCATCTAACACTGTTGTCTGCAGAACTGTATTGATTAGATTACATGAATTAACTGTACAAGTCTCTTAGAATGGGCATTAGAAAAAATTACAACAGTCTAAAACTGTTGTCTGCAGAGCTGTATTAATTAGATTAGGGGAATTAACTTTTCGAGTAGAAGTACGTATGCCATTGAAATATTGTAATGTTAGTGAAAGGAAGAAAGTTTAAGTTTTTCATTTTATCTTCTTTTTCTTCTGTGATGTTTATTATGATCATAAGCATGGAATGTCAAGAATTAAGTCCAAAATCTACTTTTCCTGCATGATGATGCTTCTCTCTTTAGTGCTTTGTAATGAACTTTTTTTTATTAGCAACAAATTTTTACTGATTAACATTTTAAGTTCACCCTTTTTGTGCAAGTTTGTACTGTTTGTGAGGTCACACACCCTTCCTGTATAATATGGACTGCTGATCACATCTTTCAAATAAAATTTTATTTTGTGTAAACATTTTGTGTAAGTATTTTTTTCTATGCAGCCATGGCCACAATTTTCAAACATAATTTATCTTTGTTTAATATGATTTTTCTTATGAGGTTGCAGTCACACCTTTCAATGTGAATTTTTTTATTATGTTTGTTGAATGTGAAGATTTTATGAAGTCATGCCCACACATTTATTAATGTATTTTTTGTGAGTTTTTTTATATAAGGTTGTGACTGTAACTTGAGATATTCTAGTATGTGGAGGTTTTATGAGACCATGGCCACACTTTCAAATGTGATTATATTTGTATGTTTAGTGTGAGTTTTTCATGAGACCATGGCCACACTTTCAAATGTGATTATATTTGTATGTTTAGTGTGAGTTTTTCATGAGGTCATGGCCACACTTTTAAATGTGATTATATTTGTATGTTTAGTGTGAGTTTTTCATGAGGTCATGGCCACACTTTCAAATGTGATTATATTTGTATGTTTAGTGTGAGTTTTTCATGAGGTCATGGCCACACTTTCAAATGTGATTATATTTGTATGTTTAGTGTGAGTTTTTCATGAGGTCATGGCCACACTTTCAAATGTGATTATATTTGTATGTTTAGTGTGAGTTTTTCATGAGGTCATGGCCACATCTTTTAAATGTGAGTTTTATTTTGTTTGTTGTGTGTGTGGGTTTTATGAAGTCATGGCTACACCTTTCAAATGTGAATTCTTTTATGATGTATATTTAGTGTGCTTTTTATGAGGTTATAGCCACATATTTTACATATGATGCTTTTTCATTTTTGTTTAGTGTGGACTGTTTGTATGAAGCCACACCCTTCTTGCATCACAATTTTGAGGCCCGCGTTTTAGCATCAGGGGAATCAGTTGATGTGCCATTTACTTTCTATCCCCGAGAGGCAAGAAAATATCAAGAACAAATTACCTTTCAGATCAATGGCCTATCAAAACAGTCTGTTGAGTTCACTGGGACTGGCTGTGAAATGAAGGTTTGTCTTTAAGTGTTATTGTTAGTATTTTAAATTTAATACATATAATACAAACTGTCACAACATTTGCCAAATCCTATACTTTTATACTAAGATATTTTGTTTTCTCAGACTTAAATATATAAATGGATTATCATACCCAAATGTTCAAATCTTGAACAGCTAGGATCAATATTATTGGCTCTATTGGTAATTTATAGGTAACTTATTAGTCATTGACAGGAACTAAAGGCAACATTTGTCAATAAAAATGGGATCTTGTAATGTCAAATTATAAAATATTTATGAATGTTTAAATAAATAAAACAAAATAAATCAAATATGTATTGATATTTATTTTGTTGAATTCTTACACACTCTTTGCATGTTTATCTACTTATAAAACTTTTGTGATTGTCAGGTTGAAGTTGCTGATCGCAAAAACAAAGTTGTCAACCTGGGTCCTCGGTATGTTGGTGATGTGGTGAAAGAATATGTACCAATTGTCAACAATTCTCCATCACCTATTACATTTCATATTGCTTTTACACCCTCTTCACCTAAACTACAGTCTTCAAATGTTCTCTCAATCTCACCATCAGGCTTGGTCTGCTTAGATCCTCGAGGGGGGTCCTTGAAAGTGGAGGTGGTCTTCAAACCCAAAACACGTATTCCAGCCTTCACAGAAGAGGTTTGTAGCATCTTACAATTCTTTTAAGTTGTTGAGAAATGGATAGATTCAATGTTGTTAATATTGGAATTTTTGAAATTTTATCAAAATGATAAAGAAAGCAGATTACATGGATTTTTTAAAATAAATGTTAGTGCTTATTTTTGATAAAAAAATTGGTGTTGCATAAATATTCATTTATTTCATCAATATTTTAGATTTTAAACTATGGTTAACTGCAAGCTCATTTTGGTATGTTTTTTTAAAATAAATTCCTTGTGTGCTTAATTTTTTGTTGTCTTCTTTTAAATTTGTTTACATTTTCTTAGTGTTTTTCCTGTTTTATAGATATTTTATAATTTATGTTTTCTATTCACTTAGTAACTTTTTTCTCCCTGTAAAAGAAAAATTGCTATTTCTGTGAAGTTTTTAATACTTTGTTTCCATTTTTCCTGGTTTTAAAAAAATATTTGCTATTTTCTGTGAGTTTCTTTTAATAGCTGGCTTACATTTTGTCATCATACTATGGTTACCAGTATACTACACTGGTATACATATTCAAAAGATTAAGAAAATCACTCAATCTGTCACACTCCCTACAACCTTGCTAATGTAGCATATACAAACAATTATCTTCTTTCTTGTTTTATTAGATGCCAGTCTTCCTGACCAACACTTTATTGTTGGACTTTCTCAAACTAGCCTAGATATGTGCCCCATTAGCCAGCATTATAATGTAAAAGTACTTTTACCTCCTCTTTTTCAATGATGTGGTGATGGTGGTTTGAGTGATGTTCTTTTTGATTGGCTCTGTATTTTCATGAAATAGTTCTTGTTTCTGAAATGTGTGTGAGTGATGTTCTTTTTATTGGCTCTGTATTTTCATGAAATAGTTCTTGTTTCTGAAATGTGTTTGAGTGGTGTTCTTTTTGGTTGGCTGTGTATTTTCATGAAATAGTTCTTGTTTCTGAAATGTGTTTGAGTGATGTTCTTTTTGATTGGCTCTGTATTTTCATGAAATAGTTCTTGTTTCTGAAATGTGTTCGAGTGGTGTTCTTTTTGGTTGGCTCTGTATTTTCATGAAATAGTTCTTGTTTCTGAAATGTGTTTGAGTGATGTTTCTTTTTTGGCAGGAAGGGTTCGTGTGTCTGAAATATGGATGCTTGAAATTGTAATTTGTCTGTTACCCTTCTTGCCTCTCAAGGTATTTTCTATTTAAATGGGTGATGGTTGCATCATTGTGTTTCAAAGTTGCTTAATTAGTTAACTTTCTATAATTATTTCCTAATAAAAAAATATTTATTTATTATTCTTTATCTGTGGTCATAGATATTATAATTTTATAAAAATATATGACATCATCTATGTCAGTATTTGTGTGTGTGTGTGCGTGTGTGTGTATGTGTGTACCTGCAAACATACATGCATATCATGCACACATATGAAGTGACATTAATACAACCTTTCATATATCTTCTGTGAAGGAATTCAAAGTGAATTAAATTGTAAAATTTCTCTTTCTCATGTTACAAGAGTTTAATCTCTTAAATGATCCTTGGTGACTATAGATACCATTGCTTCAGGCAAAGGTCAGATAATTATTTTAAACTGTCAGTTGGCCATTAAAGATGGTGTATTATTATGAGGAATATTTAGAGATGAATGATTGTCTCACAGTTGATCGGAGAACTGCTTTTGGCACCAGATTATAGTTACAGTGCATTGATTTTAATGACTGAATGTATGAAACTTTTATGTGGGTCAATGACAGTACGCTTGTAATTGTTTATATTGAACATCTATTGTTGAAGTGTGCCTGATAATGATTAAATGTGCATCTTTGGACTGCTATTGTTGAAGTGTGCCTGATAATGACTAAATATGCATCTTTGAACTGCTAATGGAGTGTGCCTGATTAAATTCACAAGAGCATTTTTTTTTTGCAATCACCTAATTATGTTCTTCTAATTGTGCCTCTTTGGACAGGTATTGTTAGAGTGTGCCTGAAAATGATTAAATGTGCCTCTTTGAACAGGTATTGTTAGAGTGTGCCTGATAATCATTAAATGTGCCTCTTTGGACAGGTATTGTTGGTGTGTGCTAATAATGATTAAATGTGCCTCTTTCGACAGGTGTTGTTGGAGTGTGCAGGCATGTCACTTCCACTGTTTGTGTTACGGGGCTCCTGTCTGGGAATGGAAGTCAAGATGGATACATATGCTATCCCTTTTGGTACTGTTTATCATCACAGCCAGACTACTCGCAGACTTGTCATGAGCAACACAGGTGATATGAATACAAGGTATGGCCTTTCTCTCAGATTGTCCTTTATCTTCAGTTTATTCTTTTAATGTGTTAGTTTACATTTTATCATATTTAAAAATTGAAATCTAATGGCCAACTACTTTGGGGACTCCATATAGATGGATGGAAGGATTGTTTTGGATGGATGGATGGGTGGATGGATGGATGGATGGATGGATGGATGGATGGATGGATGGATGGATCCAGACTTACTGCATGGAGCACAAACCAGAAGTTATATATATATATTACTTGAGCCAGTAAATAGCACTAAGACTTCTTTTCTGAAGCACTTGGCTAATATTTACTTGAGCCAGTAAATAGCACTAAGACTTCTTTTCTGAAGCACTTGGCTAATCTTCATTTTGGTGCAAAATGTTGTTTTATTCTCTAACTTTTATCTTCTTTCCTTTTTTTATACAGCATACAATTTAAAGGTACTTTATTACAAATTATCTGAAATTCTAAAGTAGTTTCTTAATTTTCTGTTAAAAAGTTTCTTAATTTCTACCTGATTATATTTAATTTTCACTCAGTTACATTTTCTTGCATCTCAGTACCAAATTAAATTATGTTTCTTTGGAATGTTTTTTAAACATTTTTCTTTTACTCTTTACCTAAGGTGGTTAAGATACACATGGATCTGTTAAGCTGGAAGAGTTTACTAAACTTGGTAAATCTATATATTTTGCATGAAATCAGGGTAGATGTCATATTATTCACTTCCAATTAGATCTGTACCAAAATTCAATTTGCTGTTTGCAACACATAAATAGATAAATTGTCTGAAGAAGTAAAACTGAAGTGCTGTTGATAAGACAAAACAAAAAAACTAATGTTTGTGAAAACTGAATGCTCCCATATCTTTATTTATTTAATCAGAAATTTGTCAACATCAGGTTGAAAATAAACATGATTCACCACTCTACTTTATCTATCATACAACCAACCACATACCTCATTATACTGTTTAAAAAAAGTAAAATTATTAGATATATTTTATGAGATCTTATTCTTACCTATTTATGAAAATGTTGGTGTTAATAGTAATATTTAATTAACCAACACTTTGTAATAAATATGCATTTTGGTTCTGAAACATAAAATAAACATGTATCCTAGAAACTGTGTTTTATACTTTATTAACCCAAGTGATACTTTCAGTTTTAACAAATATTTATTCACAAACATGACCACAACAATTACCTAAACTAGGTATTCTGCAGCAAGATATTGCTAAACCAGCTGGAAAGTAAGTAAGGGCACTTAATGTCTGACTTGCTTTGCATTAGCCAGGAATCAGGGAAAAGATGGCAGACAACAGTTAAACTAGATGCATTGAATATATAACCAATAGTTTGAGCACCAAGATAGAGAATCCTGTTATTTTCTTTTAAATTTACATCCTTCCTTCAGGCAGGCAGTGTCACACAATCTAAAGACATTATGTAACAAATGTACTATTTTTTCTGCCCTCTTTCATCTTACTTTCACTAAAATTAAAAAGAGCTTGACTGTCTAGCAATTTTCTGGACATTAAGGAAAGAATCCTTTATTTTCTGTTAAAACTCAGTGAACAGTAATGATATATGTGATTTTTGCATGTGTATATGTGTGTTATGGCATTTACTTTGAAACAGACCACATAAATGATGCTGAAAGGTCTCTAGTGTGTATTTACATGGAAACAGATTTATTATTGTTCTATCTAGCTGTTACTAAACTTTACAATAAATAAGACTTCTGAATGCATGTATTAATATCAGATTCATTATTGTTCTATCTAGCTGTTACTAAACTTTACAATAAATAAGACTTCTGAATGCATGTATTAATATCAGATTCATTATTGTTCTATCTAGCTGTTACTAAACTTTACAATAAATAAGACTTCTGAATGCATGTATTAATATCAGATTCATTATTGTTCTATCTAGCTGTTACTAAACTTTACAATAAATAAGACTTCTGAATGCATGTATTAATATCAGATTCATTATTGTTCTATCTAGCTGTTACTAAACTTTACAATAAAAAAGACTTCAGAATGCATTTTTTTAATATCCATTATTTTCTATCTAGCTGTTACTAAACTTTACAATAAAGAATGCATTTTTTAATATCAGATTCCGATGGGACATCAATCGCTTTTTACCTGACTTCTCCATTTCTCCTGTCGAAGGCTACATCACTACTGGCATGGAAGTCACTTTTGATGTCAATTTCCATCCACAGACTATCAGTCAAGATCTTCGATATGATGTGAGTACAAGAGACTTTTCCTACTCAGAATAATTTAATTTAGGTGTACCAATAAAATTTTGTTTGAGTTATCCAAAACGATTCATGTGTAATAAACTAGATTAAATAAAACTTTAGATTGTTTACTTAAAGCATTTGAATAAACATCATCGCTTGTTTTAATTAATGTCCTAAAAAGAAATATAATAATGGCAAAAATATAAATGTGAAATGTATAAATGAAACTTAAGTTTGTTTTATTATGGTTGTGGTATGCACATAAGCTCACTTTTACCTTGGACACTTTTTATAAGAAACCATGCTCTTCTTAGCTATTTATATCTGAGTCTATCAATCTATCTATCTATCTATCTATCTATCTATCTATCTATCTATCTATCCCATAGTCTTGTTGACTGTTGATGACCTGACAACCAGTTTCCTCCATTCCATTCTGTTCTCTTCTAATCTTACCATATTCCTCAGTTTCAGTCCTGTCCACTCTAAGATGTTATCCTCCTATCTTTTCCTCTGTCTTCCTCTCCTTCACCCTCCTTGCACAGTACCTTGCTTGATCGTCTTGGCAAGCCCTGTTGATCGTGTGACATGTCCATACCATTTCATTTAGCATTTTTTCGAAATGGCCAATAGCTCTTCATAGGGCCCAATGGCTTGCCTAATTCTGTTTCCCATTTCCTCATTTGTGACATGATCTCTATACTAAGTATAAATGCCAAGCAACCTTCAAAAGCATCTCATTTCAGTAGCTCATTTCCTTTCAAGATCCACTGTGAGGATCCATGACTCACAGGCATATTAAAACACAGATACAACCAAGGAGCACATCAGTCTGATCTTTGAGCTGACTGAGATGTTTCTGTCTTTCCAAACTGTCTTCAGCCTTGCCATTGCTGTTATTGTCATCGCAATCCTGGACAATATTTCAGTTTTTGATTCCTCGTCTCTCACAATGGCTCTTTAGTACTTGAATGTATTAGCTATTTCCAATTTCTGATCACCAATCATGATGCCAATGCCACTGGTGTTGTTGGTCATCAATTTGGTATTCTCCACTGATTTCCATATCAAAAGCAGTAGCTGTCCTGTCCAATTTTTCCACCAAGGCCATCGATGTCATCAGCAAAGCATAAGTTCATTATTGTTCTGCCTCCAATACTGATATTCCTTCATGGTCTTCCAGAGCATCTCTCATGATTCTTTCAAGGAAGATGTTGAAGAGAATAGGTGAAATATTTGAGTCTGGCCAGGTTAGAGAGAGAGAGAGAGAGAGAGAGAGAGAGACTGTCATATAGCTTTCCTTGTCTGTCATTTATATATCTGAGTCTGGCCAGGTTTTATATATATAAAACCAGAGAGAGAGAGAGAGAGAGAGAGAGAGAGAGAGACTGTCATATAGCTTTCCTTGTCTGTCATTTATATAACTGAGTCTGGCCAGGTTATATTTATATAGACTATCATATAGCTTCCCTTGGTATCATTTTGTACATGATTAAATTAGTTTCTGCCCAGCCTGCACTACATCCTGACACTTTCATTTAGAAAGTTGGTTGTTTAGATTTGGTTTCCTCTAGCTTGTATACATCACTGTTGAAGATATAGACTTGTTGCATAACAGAATTCTTTTTTACCTGACTTAATTACCCTCCCTTGACATTTAGTAGGATAATTAACTTGGCTGTGACTGAAATGAGTTGGTAGTTATAGTAATTATTCATGATGAATTAAAATTCTTTTTTATTTAATACTTGTTTTTTGGATGGCAGTGACACAAACTGCTCTCAACACTGACTTTTCATTTTCATGACTTTTCAGAAATTAAATTGCTTTTTGGATGGTGGTCCTCATAAGCCTATCCATCTAACACTGACTGGCAGTTGCACTGGTATTCCACCTGTCAAAGAAGTTCAGAACTTCTCTACTCAGGTGCGTGGTAAGGACACCAAGCACATCTCCATTCCCAACCGTACCAATCAGCAATGGGATCTAACTCCAATCATTGAAGGAGATTACTGGTCTGGTCCTGTTCGGTTTTCAGTTGAACCTCAACAAACAAAGCAGTATGAGTTGGTCTATCAGCCCCTCGCCATGACTTCAGAAAACAAGAAGCACACTGTGAGCTGCCTGTTGTAATGCATCTAGATAAATGGCTTAAATTTACACAGTTCTTTATATTATAACACCAGTTATTTAAATTTACACAGTTCTTTATATTATAACACCAGTTATTTAAATTTACACAGTTCTTTATAACACCAGTTATTTAAATTTACACAGTTCTTTATATTATAACACCAGTTATTTAAATTTACACAGTTCTTTATATTATAACACCAGTTATTTAAATTTACACAGTTCTTTATAACACCAGTTATTTAAATTTACACAGTTCTTTATATTATAACACCAGTTATTTAAATTTACACAGTTCTTTATATTATAACACCAGTTATTTAAATTTACACAGTTCTTTATATTATAACACCAGTTATTTAAATTTACACAGTTCTTTATAACACCAGTTATTTAAATTTACACAGTTCTTTATATTATAACACCAGTTATTTAAATTTACACAGTTCTTTATATTATAACACCAGTTATTTAAATTTACACAGTTCTTTATAACACCAGTTATTTAAATTTACACAGTTCTTTATATTATAACACCAGTTATTTAAATTTACACAGTTCTTTATAACACCAGTTATTTAAATTTACACAGTTCTTTATAACACCAGTTATTTAAATTTACACAGTTCTTTATATTATAACACCAGTTATTTAAATTTACACAGTTCTTTATATTATAACACCAGTTATTTAAATTTACACAGTTCTTTATATTATAACACCAGTTATTTAAATTTACACAGTTCTTTATAACACCAGTTATTTAAATTTACTAGATGTGACTATAGCATCATGTACATCTCATTTCAATGATTTGCTATTATGACAAAACATTTGATGTACATTTAGGTTTTATGTCATGTCATGTCATTAGTGTGAAAGTTGTTGTATTTTAGTTGAGAGGAAAAGATCTGTATTTTTATGTATTTTTATTTCATGCCACTACTTTTCAGATAGTATTAATTTCTTAGCACTTTTGCATACATTGATTGTTTTTATTTGATGAAAGTTGCTTCACACTTCAGTTGGAATGTTTTACAATAAAGATTTTTGTTTGTTGAATGTTTTACAACAGAGACCATTGTTTGTTGTATGTTTTACAGCAGAGACCTTTATTGTTTGTATGTTTTAAAACAGAGACCATTATTTGTTGTATGTTTTACAAAAGAGACCTTTATTTGTTGAATTTTTTACAAAAGAGACCTTTATTTGTGGTATGTTTTAAAACAGAGACCTTTATTTGTGGTATGTTTTAAAACTGAGATTTTTGTTTGTTGAATGTTTTACAACAAAAGACTTTTGTTGAATGGTTTGAATCAGGACCTTTGTTTGTTGAATATTTTACAATAAAGACCATTATTTTTATTTTCATCTACAAGAATGTTATCTTTTTCTTACTTTTGATGATTTATTAAAATTTTAATATTTTCATTGACTCTACATTTTTTCTGCTTAACAGTTATCTTTGTTTCTATTTTTATTAACATTCCTTCCATTCTTCATAATGTTAGAGGATTTACCATTATTTTGTTTTGGTCTTCAGGGTACTGTATTCTTCCCATTGCCTGATGGTACTGGCCTGCTGTTTAACCTTGTTGGAACTGCTGAGCCTCCTAAGCCAAGTGGTAAAATCAGTCGAGATGTTCCCTGCAAAACAATGTACATAGAACCTCTTACTGTCCACAACTGGCTGAAAAAACCACAGAGGTTAGCTTTGGAGCTTTCAATTACTTTTAATTTCTGATTTCTTTATTTCTTATGAAGTTAACTTTAACATCTTAAGTTTTTATCTTTATTTTCTTCCAAGATTTCCTATTCTTTACACAGTACTTTTATCAGCCAGTTCATGTATATATAAAGACACTGCCTAATACCTGTATAGGGTCATAAGAAAAGTACTGTGCAATACCTATGTAGAATGTCCTACAAATAACAAAAGCATGGAAGTAGAATTTACTATTACTGCTATAAAAAGAATAAAACAATTTATACAATGAAACCAGAATTATGCTCATTTATTCAAATCTCACTTTAAGTAACCAATTTCCACATAAACATTGTTTCAGTGTCTTTACTTGCAACTTACAAAAGTCAGAGTAAGTACTCAAACTTAAACAGCATTATATATCATAATAGGTATTTCTAATTTTTCTATACATTTTTATGAAATCACACTAGCAAACATTAAGCTAAATTTCTTTGATCATATAATACAGATACTCAAAGTATTCAGTTAAATGCAATCAGTTTTTCCACAAATTTTATCATTTGTATTTATTTGTTTAAGTTTGATTAAATAGTTAGCTTCTAGGAAGACAATAACACACTTTTTGAACATTTGTTACAATCTTTTCTTGTAAACTGTTGCTTTTTTCTTTTTTTTTTAACCTCAGTTTGTTCTATAATGAAACAGTGATAATGAAAAAAAATATATATATAAGGAGATAATATCAGGGCCATCTTTACAGATTTAGACCCATAGGCAAAGCAGTGCACTGGGACCCCTACCACCACAACCACTCACAGGAATAAAACATACATAGATTAGCATGGCCCCCATGCATTAAGACAGCACTGGATAATATGTTTCTATCAAAACCTGTATTTTCTGTTTACTGGTACCATGGACCCTCATATAATATTATTAATTCAAGACAGAGAAAATAATATGAAATTAACATTATACAAGTACAGGAAGTAAATGAATATAATCTAAATAGTGATAGAGAAAAAAAGAGAAAAAAAGTATCGATTAAATAATAAGTTGAATTATTACCTTAGACAAAGAAAATCTGTTTCTGAGAGTTCATTACCAACTAAAATGAACCACAGTCACACTTGTATTCACACCACTTTCATATTTTTCAGAATCTTCTTGTCTGATTTGCAGTGAAATTATTTTTCATGTCTGTTTTCCTTTATTTACTCTTGTTTTAAAAGACATAGAAGCACTTTAATTAATAAAATATGAGAGTGTTACGGGATGCTCTTTTCACTACAGCAACACAGACAACTGTGTAAACAATGCCAAAACACTGCAGCAGTGTTTCTGATTGGCTGAGGCAAAATATGAGCTTGTTTTGTGAAGCCTGACAGTCTAAGTATAGCACGAACATGCTAATGTTAAGGGTGGATTCTAACATTACATGAATACCCAAGCATTTATGGGTGAAGCCTGACAGTCTAAGTATAGCACGAACATGCTAATGTTAAGGGTGGATTCTAACATTACATGAATACCCAAGCATTTATGGAAGGCCTAACATCATACAAAATATCATTATGTGAACCCATTGTTATGTGAGAGCATATATATTTTATATTTAAATCAGTTTTAATATTGCTAGAGGCATCTGCTTATAAAAATACAGCAACAATAAATATAAATATAAGCCGATTTTCTTAATCTACTCTATATCAGTAGCAACAATTTATGCCTACTAGTATACTAATATATATTTTATGTTTAAATCAGATTGAATATTGCTGAGGCATTTGCTTGTAAAGCATTAACAGTAGCAGATATTGGAAGTAACTAAGGAATTCAGAGATATACTTTGAAGAAAGTTCCAATAACTGATAACAGACATGTCACTTGCTGATAATGGTCATGACTGTTAAAACAGATGTCCATTGGCTGATACAGTTATTACTGATGGTGTCTTTTAGTGGGTTTCAAGAAGCTCCAAAATTAGAGATAAATGGTTTATGTTGTATTAATAGGGATTTGTGGTTTCTTTGTAAAATAGCTTGCTTTGTATTATTCTAGATTTTCTTGAATCATTTAATTACTTTCTTGGACTTGTAGATTCCGTGCCAAAATTGAGCCCATCAAACCAGACAAGTTGGATCTTGGGACAACACTGAAGGGCATAGAATACATAGATGTGCCACCTAATAGCAAGAAAGACTACAAGCTTAGTTTTTATGCATACAGAGAAGTCACACTCCTTGTAAAGGTATAACATATTCATTTCTTATATTCAGAGACATGATCTGCCAAAGTCAGATTTTTATACATTATGGCTAAGAATCAGATAAAACAACAGACTGAATGTATCTTGTTTTATATAATGATACAGAGTATGATGATTCCGTGTGATATCCCAAGATCTTAGGTGATATGTCAAAGTCTCCTGTTACTATCACTGACATAAGTTTCAAAGTCCAGGTGATATGCCAAGGTCTCAAGATATTGTCACTGCTAGAAGTGTTTATAATCAAGTCATTACTTTGAAAAATTGCTGAAATAAAGAAACAGAAATAATTAAACTGTGCAAATATAGGTTTGATAAGTTTTAATTCATTAATTTTAGGTAGTGTACTAGCAGATGTTTTTAAGGGCATTGATTTATGCAGTGAATTAACATACAGTGAAAATAGCCTACAAACAAATATACTCCAAATAAATCATCAGTCAGAGATAAGGAAGTTTTAAGTTTTTCTAAGGGTTTAATATTGGTGTTCAATGATTGTGTATAGTAGGTTAAGTGAGTTGTCAGATGTGACATCAAAAGATTTGGGAGAGGTTTGGTTTTGTAAAGATAATTTTTTTCAGTTGCTTGCTAATATTTGTTCAAAACATAAAAACCAGAAATAAGATATACTACCTTATTTTTCTGTCAGCAAGTCACAATAGAGAATATATCAGAGAAGTTCCCCTTTATTCACTGTGTTAAAAACTCCCATTACTACAGCACCAAGTTACCTCCCTTACCAAAGGGAAGTTGGGAGACAACAGAGAGGTGTGACTTTCAAAGAAAGTAATGGGGAAAAACTCCTTAGCAATATTGCCTCCTGACTAAAAGTCTCTTAGAGATTGAATGATTACTTGTTTGTGTAGTTTTCTTTATTTTAGTAATCCCATAGTCTAATGATAACTATATTTAGAATAAATACTCACTCTTGTAATTTACTTCAAAAATCTCATCACCCAAAGGTCTCTCTATATCTTGAATGAATACTTGTTCCTACAATATTCTTTATTCAGTATTTCTGTTAATAAATATATTTAAAGTGTAAAGTGTTTGTGAACATATTTTATTATTCTGATCTAACTTTATTTTCTCAAAGAGTATATTATTGTGACTAGATAATATAAACAATCTTCTAAGTTTAAATTTTATTAAGTTCTAATAAAATTATCCACAATTTCATTACTAACTCATGATTCCACAACACTGTCACAACTCTGGATTGATTAGCAAGTTTGGGGGAAGATTTTGGTAAAATATATTATTCAGTCTGCATTTGTTTTATGTAAATGAGTTTTTTCTTTGGCATGTTCTATAGCTATTGCTGCATTAGTTGCTTCATTATTTTAATTCTGATTGTGTGTGTGTGTGTGTGTGTGTGTGTGAGAGAGAGAGAGAGAGAGAGAGAGAGAGAGTGAGTGCATATTCTTATTAAAGAGAAAAAGAAATTTTAAAAATTAGTATGCCATGAAACTCCCAACAAAAATCAATGCTAGAATGATTATTGCTTGTATCCCACATTTGTTTTCAAATGAAACACAGCAGTGGGTATCAGACCCATTTAAGAATGTATTCTAAGATGAACTTCATTTTCTAAGTTGTGTTTTATATATATAAAATAATTAAAATATGTTCAAAAGAATCATACAAATTATGTAACTCACAAAATGTAGAATACAATTTAATTAATTATAATATTGTAGTGATTAATCACATTTTAACATTTTTATTATGAAATTCAATTATGATTAATTATAACATATTACAGCCATGTCCACTTTCTAATAAATGTTTGCATATGTTTCACAAAATACATTCTGTGTATGATTAGAAATTAACAAATTAAACTATCCACAAACATGATTATTTTAACTGTGTAGAAATTGACAAACTATTCACAAACATGGTTATTTTAACTGTGTAAAAATTGACAAACTATTCACAAACATGGTTATTTTATCTGTGTAGAAATTGACAAACTATTCACAAACATAGTTATTTTAACTGTGTAGAAATTGAAAAACTATTCACAAACATGGTTATTTTATCTGTGTAGAAATTGAAAAACTATTCACAAACATGGTTATTTTATCTGTGTAGAAATTGAAAAACTATTCACAAACATGGTTATTTTATCTGTGTAGAAATTGAAAAACTATTCACAAACATGGTTATTTTATTTGTGTAGAAATTGACAAACTATCCATAGACATGATTATTTCATTTATGTAGAAATTGACAAGCTATTCACAAACATGGCTATTTTATCTGGTCAAAATTGACAAGATATTCATAAACAGGATTGTTTTATCCATGTAGAAATTGACAAGCTATTCACAAAAATGATTGTTTTATTTGTATATAAATTGACAGACTATTCACAAACATGAATTGCTTTTATTGTAGTACTTTATATATATATATATATATTACAAATTTTTGGTGTAGATAAAAATAAATTATTGGAATTTTAAGATGGAGTAAAGTGGTGATGTTGATATTGTCATTTAATGATTGCCCTTCAATTGCATATAGATTAGATTACCTAATTGAAACCTTCTAATCAGTAATCTTTTTATTTTTGTATAGTGATACATATACATTCATAAGTTTAATTTGGGCTAACATTATACAAAATAGCAGATTAACACACATACACATCAATGGATACACAGACAAACAGACTAACTGCAGGAAAATATATTGTTTTTCTTAACCTAACATTTTTTACACTTAACATGTATCATCTTTAGGATAACAATTGCAATTAGAAGATATCTTTAGTTACTTTTCTTAAAATGCATTTTGTTTGAGATGAAAACTAAACCTAATGTTTATCATGCCATTATACCTCAGGTGATGTTCACAAATGAACAAAGTGGTGAATATCAGTTTTATGAGCTAACACTCAGATCTACTAAGTCTGGGGTCATTTCCAGCATTGACTTGTCTACACCAGTAAGACAGAGCGTACCACATACTATTCGTATGGACAACCCTCTTCCCAACCCAGTGACATTTTCAGCCTCCTGTAACGTTCCTGAGATTCTCATGCCTTCACAGTTAGTTGTGCCAGCTCTGTCACAGGTTAGCACTTGATTCATCTCTACATAATGTTACATTTGTGTTTAAGACAGTTAGTTGTGCCAGCTCTGTCACAGGTTAGCACTTGATTCATCTCTACATAATGTTACATTTGTGTTTAAGACAGTTAGTTGTGCCAGCTCTGTCACAGGTTAGCACTTGATTTATCTCTACATAATATAACTAATGTTACATTTGTGTTTAAGACAGTTATTTGTATATAATCTGTATTGTATTTACAACCGCTCATTGAGTCAAGCTAGTTATAACATCAGGATTTTACTGTAAGGAAAGTATACATATGTTTGTGTGTGTGTGTGTGTGTGTGTGTGTGTGTGTGTGTGTGTGTGTGTGTGTGTGTGTGTGTGTGTGTGTGTGTGTGTGTGTGTGTGTGTGTGTGTGTGCTAACAATACATAATAACACATTAATTTGTTATCTTAAGTTTGGATTTATCATCTTTTATATTAATAGACCTTTTATTCTAATAATGCTTGCTAAGTTACGTTGAGATGCTTTTTGTTTCAACCTTCTTACAAACTTATTAAGTTTGCATTTATTTTCATTATTAAATAAGCCTCACACAGGAAGAATAATATTTTTGTTTATTTAGCATATAATATAATTGTTCTTTGCATTTAATACTGAAGAAGTTTTAGTATCACATGCAGTGGTGGCACTGCATGGGAGTTGATTTGAGGAGGCTTTAACCTTCCCCCCCCCCCATTCTACATCAGTCCTCCCCCCCATCTGTCAAACAATTTCAAAAATAAAAAATGCAATCTAAGTGAAAACAGTCTGCTTGCTATGCAAATTCAGCTTCAGTAGGAGTCCCCCAGTCCCCGCCCCAATCCAACTAGATTGCCATCCCTAAGCCCCTCCTATATAAAAATTCTGCGAGTTGCAACTAGTCACATATGACAGTGATAAGATTTTTAAAAAAACAGTGGGCAACATTTTTTAAAAACAATATTTGATTTATTTTAACAAATTGCTTATATGTGTTTAAACACTTTTATTTTATCAATAATTATTTTAGACTTGAAACTGTTTTTGTAAAATTTAACTTTAATTCATGCTCTAAAATAGGTGTAATGTTGATCTGGTAACTTGGATTTGTGTATATATGTATATGAAGAACTATAATGAAACATAATAATTTATTATATTATTTATCTATTCCCCTGCAGGTAAGCTTGACATGGTCAGATGACTGAGAGATCCCTCAAATATGTTAAGTTTCTATCAGGCCTTTTATATAATTTATACATGGAGAAATTATGCTGTTGTAAATGCTTCCCTACCCTTGTGATCTCATATTACTGGATTTAATTTTCCAGTCTTAAAGGCACTGATGTTGCTAAATCAATATATATAATTCTTTTATTTACAGGGACGATTCAACTTTGAGTACCAGCCATTGCGAATTGGGGAAAGCCAAGGAAAGCTGGAGTTGAATAGCAGTGACCTTGGTCAGTTCACTTATGACCTTATCTTACATGCTACTCAAGCCAGTCCAGAAAAAGCCATCTACTTCCGGATAGGTCTCGGTCAAAACCAAGTGCAGGTTGCAAAGTTTTTGAATTTTGCCAAACAGAAGACAGACTATACTTGCAGGGTAAGTTGTTCATTTTGTTGCTTTGGACTTCTGACATTAGTTTTTGTTGTACTTAACAATGATACACAGATTGTAAGCTCAAACAGACCATTCATACTTGTGCAGGGTAAGTTGTTCTTTTTGTTGCTTTGAATTGGACTCCTGACTAGTTTTGCTGTGCTTGAAAATGATATAGGGATTATAAGCTGAAACAGGAAAAAGATTTATTGATTGATTATTTCAATGTTCATAAATTTTTTTATGTGTTTGTTTATACTGAAAATTTTAAAAGAGTGTATTCTTCTTTTAAAAAAAGAAAAATAAAACACACACAGTTGTGAATAAATCTTGATTATCTGTTGAGCACCTTTTACTTGTTTTCATTGTAAATCAGTCTTGCAGTAGTATAAATTATATCATTCTTGTGTATTAGCACTTATGTTAGAACTGGTTTGTAATCAGATTTTATTTTTTTGCTTTAGCAGACAGTAGAGACACTTGAATATTTGCTAACAGAAATTTTGTGCTCAGGTGTCACACTTCACTGTCATTTAAGCCTTCAGTTATATAGTTAATGATCTTTCTCTCACATTCTGTTATTACACTCTTCTTGATCTAGGCAGCCATTGCCTTCAGTTAATTATCATAGATTTACATAGGACATTATTTTTAATAGGAAATTCTTTTATTTAATTTTATTTTTAAGGCTAGTTGTGTGGAATGTGATCTCTATTTAGAAGCTTCATTCCCATCCACCATTCAGTTAAAAGACAACACTGTGCAATGTCATCCCTAGCAAAGATCATTTTTGTAGTATTTCATTTAAAAAACTAAAAATAGAAATACATTCATGTCCTCAGTGATGTAGAATCTTTTGACAGAGCGAATACAATTGTGTATTTCAGTAATATGAAGGGCTTATTTCATTAGGTTTTATAAAGATTAAATTAATGCACATGAAATAATAAGATGATGGACTTCACTGATTTCTTACCCCTGCAGCACTGCTATTATCGTCTTACCAGCATTTGTACAGTTGTACTTTAGTAATATTATCAATTTCTTTGTAGCTTGTGTAATTGAATTTGAAAACTTCATCTGAAGTGTTCCTGAGTGACATGGAACACAAACATGGAAAATATACTCTCACACACACACACACACACAAACAAAACTATCACGCAAAAACTTCAAACACATGTGTTTCAATGTATAAGTATGTGTGTATGTGTGTGTGTGTGTAAATTTTCCATGTTTGTGTTCTATATCTCTCACTCACTCACATACACGCACACAAACCCATCCCATCACATACAAACTTAGAAACACAAGTGTGCTTCAGTGTATAAGTGTGTGTGCATGTGTGCATGCATGAATGTGGGAGAGTGAGTGTTTAGACATTCAGGCATAAGCAAAATGCATACTCATGCATATACACAAGCTAAAATTAGCTAATGACAAATGTATATTTAAGATTTTTCAAAATTTAAAAAGTTATGCATGTTTACTTTTTTTTTTTAACCCTTTTCATTTCCCCTGTCTTAGAGTGAATAATAATTTTAATCCATTGGTTACAAAACTTGATAGCATGACATACTAATTAGCCACAAAATAAGGCAATTTCAACATTTTGATATTTTCTTATTTAAATCTAATTTAAATTAGTGTAGTTTCATTTCTTTTTTGAAAGTTCTTGTTTAATTTGTTTCATTTTGTCTTTTTAATATCTTTTTATTTGTTATGATAGTTAATATATTGAGACTATTACATATATAAAATTTATTTTGGAAATTTCCAATATACTTGTCTTCTTCAGATTAATAAATGAATTTTTTTTGAGGGTTTGATTAATTTTGATTTTATTTGCCAGTTCATTGAGGTGGGGGGAGTGTTAATGTTCATTTCATTTATGAGTATTTAATCACAAGTGTTCTCATTTTTGTGTTTACTGTTATCATTTGTTATTCAGTTTCTCACATTTATTAGACTTCATAATAACTACAGTCAAATCTAGCTTTTCAGTTTGAAAAATAAAAGAAAATTTAAAAGCAATAGGTCATCCATATGGTGAAGTGATAGTGCTGGCTTAGTTTTGTCATTTTGTTCCTTCAGTCTAGCACACTTATGCAACTCATTCTAACAGCACAATCCAGACAGATTATATTTTGCCACAGTGTTCTAGCTTTGCAAAAAGTATTTCTAGAAGCCATTTTCAAACAATATTTCTAGCAGCCATGTTGAAAGAGAATTAATTTCTGGCAGCCCTGTTGAAAAAAAATTAATTTCTAGCAGCCCTTTTGATAGTATTTCTAGCAGCCCTGTTGAAAGTATTTCTAGAAGCCATTTTCAAACAATATTTCTAGCAGCCATGTTGAAAGAAAATTAATTTCTAGCAGCCCTGTTAAAAAAGAATTAATTTCTAGCAGCCCTTTTGATAGTATTTCTAGTAGCCCTGTTGAAAGTATTTCTAGAAGCCATTTTCAAACAATATTTCTAGCAACCCTGTTAAAAGTACTTCTAGCAGCCCTGTTGAAAGTATTTCTAGAAGACCTTTGAAAGTACTTCTAGCAGCCCTGTTGAAAGAATACTTTTTATCAGTCCTGCTTAATGTCAAGCTTATTACCATAAAATAAAGCATTTTTCTTGCCCTCAGGTGGATGGTTCTGATTTCCATGTGGACAAGACTATAACTGCTGCTCCAGGATCTACAGGTGGTACAGAGGTAGTACTTGAAGTGGGTTTTGAACCTTCTAGGCTAGGGGAACAACGTGCAATGCTGGTAGTGACTTCTCCTGTGGGTGGGGAATACACATTCCCCCTGTTTGGCACATGTACACTTCCCAAACCACAGGGTCCCTTCATTGTCAGAGCTGGGTCAACTACACCAATTATTTTTCGCAATGTGTTTCCCAACACAACAACTTTTACCTTCCAGGTGAGCACTAGATGTTTTTGTTTTACTTTATGTCATACCAACATGCAGATAAGAAATAGTTAATTGAAACAGGAAGTATTTCTATAGCAGTATTGTACACACACACACACACACACATGCAGAAGTACAGTTATCACTTTTGATTATACGAAACATTAAAAGTTTCAGGATAACTTGTAAATTTAAGAAGTGAGATAAGTAAATGTGGCATAAGTGAGATAAAGTAAATGTGGCATAAGTGAGATAAAGTAAATGTGGCATAAGTGAGATAAAGTAAATGTGGCATAAGTGAGATAAAGTAAATGTGGCATAAGTGAGATAAAGTAAATGTGGCATAAGTGAGATAAAGTAAATGTGGCATAAGTGAGATAAAGTAAATGTGGCATAAGTGAGATAAGTAAATGTGGCATAAGTGAGTTAAGTAAATGTGGCATAAGTGAGATAAAGTAAATGTGGCATAAGTGAGATAAAGTAAATGTGGCAGTTAACCTCTGAATCTCTTCACGATGATTTCCTATCATTTACTGACTTAAGGAGCTGTCATACAAACAGATTGATTGAGTTATTAACAGAAAAAAGAATCAGAAGTTATTTTTGCTTGGCCTTCTCTCCCTTTGTTTCTAGGTTGACAACCCACTGTTCCATCTAACTAAGCAGAGTGAATCTATTCGATCCAAGAAGGAACACAGAATTGTTGTTGGTTTTGATGGCAGTGACTCTGGATCCAAGGCAGCAGTCATGGGACGGCTTGTTGTTTCATGCGCTCGCACAGCAGGTGGAAGTGGCAGTGTTCAGTGGGTTTACTACATAAAGGGCACAAATCCTTGACCAGTGGCTTAACTTTCCTTAACTAAAACAAGAATATTTTCAGGAAAATATCAACTACTGGAGCTGAGAGGTTTTGTTACATTTAAATAGATTTTGCTGTTCTCAAGTGTACAACTACTGTATTTTTATATAAATAAAGCTAAGATTATAAATAAGTGAATACATGTCATTTAGACACCAGTTTCATCATTATTCTGGTTGAGAGATATGAACAGAAATATTTCAAGGATGTTCAGTCAGCATTCATTTGGAATTAAAAACTGTGCTAGAATACCTAAGTGTTTGTTCTTCATATGTGTTTCCATTGAGTGTATAGTTTCCTGGGATTTTTCACTGATTCTTTTATACACTTTATGGTTTTAAAACCTAAAGAAAGAGTTCATCTGAAGTAAATCTATATAAATTATATATGAGGAAAATGTACATTTATTTTGTAAAATTAAGTATTTATAAAAAGTAACCAATTTGAAGAGTTAATAGTTTAGCTTTCTGATCGTTTATATATTTTTAGACTTTATGACTTGTGTGTTGGAAGGAAATTTAAAAGCTCTTGCACTCTTTATTTACACTCTCTTTGTATATAACAAATAATGCTAGCTTGTCCAAATACTGTGTCATGTATTATTTGCACTCTCTTTGTATATAACAAATAATGCTAGCTTGTCCAAATACTGTCATGTATTATTTGCACTCTCTTTGTATATAACAATAATGCTAGCTTGTCCAAATACTGTGTCATGTATTATTTACACTCTCTTTGTATATAACAAATAATGCTAGCTTGTCTAAATACTGTGTCATGTATTATTTGCACTCTCTTTGTATATAACAAATAATGCTAGTTTGTCTAAATACCCTGTCATGTATTGTTTGCAGGAATGTTAATTTCATTTGTATCATAAGTGTACATATCATCCATACAGTTATAAAGTCTTTCTCATAAATTATTGATATTTATACATTCTTACGTATTGTAATTCACCTATCACCTATGTGATAATCATGTAAAGTTAGAGAAAAATATTACCTATATAAAGTAATAATAGTGATGAAAAGTATTGAATTTCCATTTTCAGAAATTTATAATATAAAGATTATACAGTATTTAAGCAAGTTTACAAATTCATTACAGAAGTCTGAAAGCAGTGGATAATATAATTATTTGTGTTCTTGTTTTTTGTCTTATTTTTATAAGAGTGGGTTTTGATTTTACTTCTTTTTAAATTTTCTTAATAGGAATGTTTTAATGTTTAATAGGGAAAAAAATCAACATAATAATAAATTTTGAGATTCTGAATTTGTCCAACAAAGAATTAACCTTTGCTAAATATATATTTTTGTTGTAAATGTAAAATGTATTTTTGTGCCTATTTATAATATATAAGCTTATGTAAAGCTGTGATAACTTGAAATTAAAAGTTCAGCATGGATTTTGTATATGTTATATACATGATATTGTCATGCTATATAGTGAAAATAAAAAAATAACGAGCTAAATCAATTTTATTCATATATTTGTTATTATTTATACATTTGTTCATTGGTATTTTTGCCTGGCTATGATAGGCATTATGTAAATAAAATACAGCAAAAATAATATATTTTGTTTAAATAGTCCTAGCACTCAGAATAGACGTACAGTTCATGAATGAGATTTTGGTGTCATTGAAATTCTAAAGGCCATACATTCTAAATGTATATACTCTTAACCAAGTTCTAAAGGTCATACATTTTAAGTGTATATAGTGTTAATCAAGTTCTAAAGGTCATACATTCTAAGTGTGTATAGTGCTAATCAAGTTCTAAAGGTCATAAATTCTAAGTGTTAATCAACTTCTAAAGCCATACATTCTAAGTCACGGGTGCACAAAAGGCAGCCAAAGACAGGGCTCTATGTGGCCCCTGGAGGACTTTCGGATGTTACGATCATTTGTGGCGTGTAAGGAGCTCTTAACATTAACCTGAACACATGAGTAGTGCAGACGTTAAAATATCAGTTTGCCCCCCCCACCCCCCCACCCCCCCGGCTGACGTATCCACTCAGAAGCTGCAGGAGACTTTTTATCCGAAGATATTCTCGGACTTGGTCTGCTTCTGAGGGATCTTCCTCTCCTCACTGTCTTCTGGAGAGTGGGTGTGGGTGTGTTGAGTCGTTGTCGATTTTTTAATTTTTTTTTTGTTGCTGGTAGCTTGTGTTGTCTCGGTTTATGATTGAAGTGTACAGAGTTTGTAGTTCTTTTTGTAGATTGTTGTGGTAGTGTCGTTGTGGAGTCCTGGTGTTGATTTCGGGAAGAGTGTAGGTGTCCGTGCGTGTTGCTGGTGGCTGTGCGGTGTTGCTTTCTGTAGTGCGCTTGTCCGTTGTAATACGTGTCAGGTCGGCAAAGGCAGGTTTTAATCACGAATTCCGTGGACTAAAGCGCTGTTGGAATTCCAACAGACAGTGTCCAAATGTACCACTGCTTAATTCACCAGGAATCATTCTGTGCACGAGTCTTGAAATTTGACAATGTCATGAAATTCATTTTTGATTCCGTGAACTTCATACGATCCAGAGGACTTAATCATCGACAGTTCAGATCATTTCTTGAAGACATCGAGGCAGAATATCAAGACATTACGTATCACACAGATGTCAGGTAGCTGAGTCGAAGAAAGGTATTACAACGGTTTGTTGAGTTGCGAACGGAAATTTGTGAATTCCTTTCTGTCAAAGGCAAAGACACGGCTGTGGTTGGCAGACTTGGCATTTCTAACAGACATGACAGACCACTTGAACAGATTCAACCAGCGTCTCCAAGGCAAAGATCACTTCATCTTTGATATGTACCAGGAGCTGCAGTCCACGTTGAAGTTGAGGCTCTTCTGTTCGAATCTGCAAGCTGGAAATCTGTCATTTTCCGATTTGTTCGGCTTTTCAGAAATGTAACTTCAGCAGATACCATTGCAATTGTGAAACATTGCTGAAGGAATTTACTGAACGCTTTGATGCCTTCAAGGAGCACAAGGACTTATTTAATTTCATTCACAATCCTTTCTCATGTAGTGTAGAATCCGTGCCTGATCACTGTCAACTGGAGGTAATTGATTTTCACTGTTCACCTGAACTGCAGTAATTTCAGAAGAACAACATTTTAACATTTTATGGAAGTCTCAGCTCAGGCTCATACAGAAGTGTCAAGGACTTGGCTTGCAAGTTGTCAGAATTCGGCAGCACCTACTTGTGTGAACGAACGTTTTCAGTAATGAACACGAACAAGAACAAGCTGAGATCGAATTTGACTGACAACAATCTCTGTTCGATTTTGAAGCTAGCGACTACAAAACTTGAACCAAATATTTTGACAAAATTGTTAACAACATTCAGGCTCACCCTTCACACTAAAGACTAAACCTAGGTTAGTAAGACAGAAACGAATGTAAAGCACATTATTTGTGTCGTTTTTTTTCTAATGAGCCATCCATGTGCAATCTGTCTTGCGGCCCTCCACGCACTATCAATTGGAAATTTGGCCCTTTGGCCTAAAACGTTTGTGCACCCCTGTTCTAAGTGTATATACTATATAGCGTTAATCAAGTTCTAAAGCCATACATTCTAAGTGTATATAGTGTTAATCAAGTTCTAAAGGCCATACGTCCTGAGTTATACATTGTTGTTCAAGTTTTAAATATATTCAAACTAATAATGGTTCTGAGGCAGTCCAAGTTATTGAAGTTTTAAAAGCAATTTACTTTCAATTTGCTAATATCAAAATTCTAATTTGCTAAATGCAATTCATATCAAGTATGTATGAGAATATCTCTGAAATGTTAGAAGCAATACATTTCAAATTCTTAAAACTATATAAAAGGAGTGCTATTGAACTCTAGAGGCAATACACTGTATTTGTTCAGAGTGATTCTAGGTACTAAGAGCACATTATAATTTTTCACAGTGACGTAACTAGAGTCAAAATGGAACCCGGGCAGTAGACCAGCTCTACATTAATTATAATTTTAAGTAGGAATTGGTAGACATAATTTTTATTAATTCGAAAGTGGCAAGTTAGCAACTATTATAATGTTTTATAATTGTAATTAATTCACTGACTATAGCATTCAACATTTTGCTCGCAGATAAAAAAATATTAACATTGTTACATTAAAAACTTACCAATACGCAAACTGTAATCAATCTGCAGCCAGTTAAGATAGTTCAAATATTTGTAGGCCATAAGACTACTAAGCGACATCAAGCGACTAACAAAATAAACTTAGAAAATACCAGATTTGAAGAGTTAGCAGCTTTAACTAAATTTCCAATTATTTAAATGGCACGCATCAATTTATAATATTATTTGTTCATGTTTGAAAACGATCATGAGATACAAATGAATTTAATTAGTTTTCGATGAAGTTAAAGCTGAATGCGCCGTGTCTGATCACTACTGTGTTTGAATTTATCAACGACACTATCAAGACATCCCTTAGCAAATCTCGCTCGGTGAGCGAGAGACGTGAGACGTTTGTGCCCCTTGGTGCTGTGAGACGTTTGTGCCCCATGGTGCTGTGAGACGTTTGTGCCCCTTGGTGCTGTGAGACGTTTGTACCCCATGGTGCTGTGAGACGTTTGTGCCCCTTGGTGCTGTGAGACGTTTGTGCCCCATGGTGCTGTGAGACGTTTGTGCCCCATGGTGCTGTGAGACGTTTGTGCCCCTTGGTGCTGCGCAAATAAATTTTCAAGCACGAAAATGATCACTCACAAGATGGTGTTGAAACAGGAAGCGTCATTTGTATTAAGTTCATCAGCATTTTGAGCACGCCATAATTTTGGATCTCCTCGTCACTGTCAAGAAGGTTCACCGACAAAACCGCGAACGACAAAATCGCGCCGACAAAATCGCGATCGACAAAATCGCGATGATACATGTTAAATCGTACAAGAATGTAATAATAACATACGTAGATATCAATATTATGATACACAAAGCAATGTTAAGAGATACTGAGTGCAAATAATCCTCAAAATAAGGCAATGAAAAGAATGAAGCATACATCAAATCTTAATAATTTTATTTAAAGATCACTATTATGAGATACTACGTGTAAATAATCCTTACACAAATGCAATGAAAAGAATGAAGCATACATCAAATCTTAATAATTTTACCATAAAGATCAATATTAAGAGATACTACGTGCAAATAATTCTTACACAAAGATAATGAAAAGAATGAAGCATACATCAAATCTTAATAATTTTATTTAAAGATCACTATTATGAGATACTACGTGTAAATAATCCTTACACAAATGCAATGAAAAGAATGAAGCAAAGCGTGCAGTTACGTAATAGAGCGAACATACATAACACTTCCTGCCATTCTTTACTTGGTGATGTTTATCGCGATTTTGTCGGCGCGCATTTGTCGTTCGCGGTTTTGACGGGTCACCCTGTCAAGAATCGAAAGCAATTTCTCTGCCGATGGTTGTTTCTTTTTTCATGATTTCATCCATTAGAAACTTTGCTATCGTTATTTCACCTCTGAAGCGTGACAAATTACACTGCGTCACACACACAAAATTTTGAAAGTTGTCTAAGATTTTTCAACTGATTTAGAACAATTTTGCACTGCTGAATTTGAAAATGACATCAGGTCAGATTTTTTATCTAATTCTATTTTTAAAAATCCGATCTTATAGCTAAAGTGATTACATTTTTGTAACATTATTAGACAAGTTTTGTTAATATTTCTCTTCCAAAATAGTTTTTTTTAAAATTATAATAATTTAAATTTTAAAAATTCGTTTTCTAACACAATTCATTTATTAAATGTTGCAAATGTTGATTAGTGTACAGTCAATAGTAGACATTGATAACGGTAATTACATATAAATTCAATATTAGGTCATCATTGTTCAAAATTCAGGGCATAAACTGCCGTCTCTTCGAACTTCTAGAATGCTCAGCAGTCGGAATGTAGAGTCCAACAGTAATCAGCCATCATGACTGCATCCCAGTGTCCCTGATACCTGGTTTCCATCTCTTTCATATCCTGATGAAATCTCCTCTCCCCTTGCTCGTCGCTCATTGATCCAAGATTTTCAGGAACAGATCCATATGTGAGAATAAGTAATGCATTTTGATGTTCATGTTGCATCCAAGGTTTCTGAAAGCAGTCAGCATATTGGCAACAAGCTCTGCATAGTTCCTGGCCTTATTGTTGCCAACAAAGTTTTTCACGACCAGAACAAAAGCCTTCCACGCTTTCAGTTCCACTTCATTCATTGAGTTTTCAAACTGTGGATCTCTAAATAGCTTACGGAGTTGTGGACCATCAAAAATGCCAGCTTTCAACTTCTCACTGGTCAACCCTGGAAAAGCATGGCACAAGTAAGCGAAACAGCCACCATCCTTGTCCAGAGCTTTGGTGAACTGTTTGATTAAGCCAAGCTTAATGTGCAGCGGTGGGAAAAGTATCTTGTCTCTGTCCACCAGAGAGTTGTTAATGAGGTTCTTTGCTTTGCAAGGTAACAATTCCTCCCGTACAGGCCAGGTCCTGCTTCGTGTAATGCTGTGCTTTGTCCCTACTATCCAACAGGCACAGAAAGCATAGGTACTTGGTGAATCCAGACTGTTGTCCCAACAAAACGTTTACCATCTTCAGTGTAGTCGAGTGAGCTAGAGGTACAGAGGCAAACTGGTTACCATTGTGTAGCAGAACACATTTCAGTGATCGCTTGCTGCTGTCAATGAACAATCTCCAATCTTCAGGTTTATACTGAAGCACTCCAAGCTTGTGCTGAAGCTGCGCAATATCTGTACAGTACACCAGGTCCTCTGTAGAGAAAAAACTGAGATACTCTTGGTGTCTGTTGCGGTAGAAGTTGATGCGAACACTGTCAGTCTGGATGCCAACAGTTCAGCAGATGACTTTGACAAGCTGAGATCACGAACTAGATCATTTAGCTCCTTTTGCGAAAAAGAATTTGGAACATCATTATCAAGAACCACTAATTCTTCTTCTTCATATTCTTCAACACTAGAGAATTCTTCTTCACTAATGTCGGTAAGTTCTCCAGGGACAGGTACTGGAATTTCATCACAATGAGCTACTGGACGACGTGCTGATTCAAGATCAGGATCCTTAAGGCTGCTCCGGTTTTTTCTTTTAATGCCAGTCACATCAATAGCGCAGAAATAGCAGTCAGTGACATGGTTTGTCGGTTCTCTCCAAACCATAAGAATTCCAAACTTCAGACAACTCTTCTTACCCTTGGTCCAACGACGAAGATTTTCGGTGCATGTCTTGCATACCATGTGTGGCGCCCAAACTTTATCCTGATCACCATGTTTTATACCAAACTATGCATGGTAGGCACGCTTTATAAAATCTGTTACTGGATTCCTGTTAGGAACAATGGTGTATTCGCCGCAGATGTAGCAAAATACATTGGGTTTATTTTTGCAATGTCTTCTGGCCGATTCCATTTCATTACCTAAAGAATAAAAATATCATTTATATCAATTATTCAAAAATTAGCTTATGTAACCTCTTCATAATTATGTAAAACAAATTATAATTTGTTTATTTAAAGAAATAAGAAAGAATTTTACATCATATAAAATACCCGTATATGTAAACACACACACACACACACACAAAATAATGTCGCAATAGGTTAAAACGTTGATAAAAAATAGCTCAAATAGTTGACCTGATTGAACAAAACCAATGTCATTTTTGGATCCAGCACAATAAAACTGTCATAAATCCGTCAAAAAATCTTAGCAAATTTGATGTTGCCCAGTGTTATTATCTGGCGAATCAAAGACGGTGGCATGGCAAAATGGTTCAAGTACTGACACTTTGAGAAACGATTCTGATGTCTGTGATAAAGCATCAACTCCACTGTAGACGAATTCATTGACTCGTGCAAAACGACGCTGTAGTTCCTGTAGCATTCTGTCCACAATGGGGAAAAAAGTTGCGTCTTGTATTAAGGTGGTTGCGAGAAAATTCGTTTGCTGTTCGAAGGGTGCCTCTACCACACATTCACTCAGTTTCGGGTAATTTGTGCTGACGTGGCTGACGTCGTGGCTTAATATCATCCCTTGGCAAAACTTCGTATTTTACGGGAAAGGCTTGAGTTTCGCGAACTGCCACAGGCGCAGCCCGAATGCCATCCCACACCTCAGGTTTGTCTCAGAAATCTTGCAGTTGAATGCAAACAGCAGAAACTAGTTTCTATGCCATGCCTATCAAAACCGAGGAATTTTGAAGTGTTTCTACAAACGTGGTAGTTAGTTGAAATAACGAGTGAAACACTTCCAATGACAAGATAAACTTAAAATTTTGAATTTGATGCAGTAATCCAAGCGATATTAGTGCTCTGTCACTCCCTGCAAATGACTGCTCCTCGAGTGTTTTCAAGATTGCAGCGACTGTTTTTCGAATGGTATTTATTGCTGCATATTGACATGTCCAACGTCGTGTTATTCGCTTGAGTTCAATCACAACGTTATTGTAATCCATTCCTGTTTGGGTTGCACAAAATTGTGTATGAGGTACAGCCGACGACGTAAAAACACATAACGATTGAACTTGATCAAAGAAATCACGTGATTGGTTCATTTTTACTCACATTTACCAACACAAGATTACCTCTGTGTGTAGCAATGAACAGAAAAGGCATGCGGAACCAAATCTTGCATTTTCCTCTGAACACCTCCTACATCCCCACTCATCACTGATGCACCGTCGTATGCCTGAGCTATGTATGTTAAGTTTATTTAGTGCTTCACTACTACAGTCTACAAGAGATGACCGTTAAGACCATTATTGGATCCAAGGAAACGTTCGTCGCTGCTTTTTGTAGACTTATCAAAATATCGTAACACTAAGGACGTTTGCTCAGTTTTACTAATATCTTTTGTGTCGTCTACTAAAAGTTAAAACATACCCGCTTCTTTGACGGCCTTCGATATTACACTGGAAATACAAGTAGCTATACAAAGGGCGATATTACACTGGAAATACAAATAGCTATACAAAGGGCGATATTACACTGGAAATACAAATAGCTATACAAAGGGCGATATTACACTGGAAATACAAATAGCTATACAAAGGGCAATATTACACTGGAAATACAAGTAGCTATACAAAGGGCAATATTACACTGGAAATACAAGTAGCTATACAAAGGGCAATATTACACTGGAAATACAAATAGCTATACAAAGGGCAATATTACACTGGAAATACAAATAGCTATACAAAGGGCAATATTACACTGGAAATACAAATAGCTATACAAAGGGCAATATTACACTGGAAATACAAATAGCTATACAAAGGGCAATATTACACTGGAAATACAAATAGCTATACAAAGGGCAATATTACACTGGAAATGCAAATAGCTATACAAAGGGCTGGAAATACAAATAGCTATACAAAGGGCTGGAAATGCAAATAGCTATATAAAGGGCGAATGATGCAGAGGGGTAAAGGGGATGACAGAATGGGGGAAATGCTAGCCGGATATGAGATGCCCACATTTAGTCACTTGCATTCTGTATTGTGACGTAGGAGAATCCGTTAGCTGACCTCAAGACCAACAGGTACATGCATCAGTGAACTTGATGCTTACTCACCGCGCCCATTGTCCAAGGGTTGATTTCTTAGTGTACATTGATGCTAAACATGATTTATGAAAGTGGTAAATATAATTGACTTCTCTAGATTATTTGTATATAGTATTGATAAAATGCTGTGTAAAATAGTCATGTGATTTGTTAATGACATTGTATGAACTAATGTATTTTCTCTCAAAGAAACTAAGTGGTATTAGCGATGATTACGTAGGAATGTTGAGACGATATAAGCACATGTATACACCATGCTTGTCTACTGTGAAACTATTTGTAGCTGGTGGAGCTAAACAGAAATTGGAATGACTTTTTTAATGAATATTAATGTAAACCACTTGTTGGATACATTGTATCTGTCAATTTATATAATTGCAGGAGTGGAACTATTATTGTTCACTTATAAATATTTCATTTTTTATAAGTAAACAATAATAGTTTTTTTTTCAGTTCTTTTAGTTTGTGAATTATGTGTTAGCATGTAGCTAACAAATTATAATGAACATTGTAAGAGTAGCCTATTGCTGTCACCACGAAGCCCAACTGATTGTTCATGCTTATAGGTTGCTGTAGAAGAAATGTTCATTTTAGCTGGTTCCTGGTCTGAAGGTACACCTGTCTGTGATCCATGGACTACAACGTCTAGCACACCTATTCGACATTGAGTTGTTCCTATCTAAAGACAACCACGTGACATCACACACTGTCAAGGGATGCCATGGGCAGTTGCTCTTCTTCATGAAAACTCTAGTTAAGTGTGCACTCTCCAAAATAAACTGATCTGTTGAATACAAACTTTATTTGAATAATCGGGCATGACAGGATAGATGAACTCATTATTTCTATATTTGGAAATTGATGTTCTTTATTATTATTGTTATAAAATTGTGCTTTTGTTATCTTCACCCACATTGCATAAATTGTTTTGAATGATGAATGGAAAGCTGGTATGGGGGTAGAGCCAGAATAATTAATATTATATTGTAACAGATAAAGTTGATTTATCTGTTGGCATGTCATTTGAATAATAGCCCGAATATCTGGCATATTAGTAGAAGGATAAGTCAGACCGTTCAGCTGTTGTTAGTATTGGAAGTGTAATAATAATCTAATATTGATGCATTAGAGTCTGATATAGTGGCAGGGTTGTTAAATATAACTGGACATGTGACGTGTGTAAGGGAGAAAGGACTTTAGAGATGAAATATGCCTGAAATTTAGCACTGCCTTAATTTGACTGTTGCAGAGAGGAGTGCATCTTTTTTCTTTGATGCTTTGATCCATGACTACTATACTCTACTGGATCACATTGGTATGTGAATCCAGCATTGTCATCGAACTTATCAGTAAACATGTTACTGTAAGATGACTCCTGTGAAATTCTGTTTGTGAACCAATACAGCAAAAATTGAGGTTTGAGTTTCGTCTCAAGAATACATGAACATTCCTTGTAGTGTGCTGAATAGCACACATGAAAATTCTAGAACATTCCACGTGATATGCTTTGATAGCACATGTAAAGTTTTGGACTGTTCTCCATGGTGTGCTTTAATAGGACATCGAAGATTCTGGAACAGTTGTGTAATATGCCTAGAAGGGGTATGTTGGACCGTCGCCAAATTAGAAGACAATGACTTGTTGCAAACAGCGTGATTGTGAACAACATGCCACGACAGCTGCCATCTTTGAAAAGATTATGCACATTGACTAAAATTATCTCTCTTAAACCTCACTCATCATTAAGATGAATTTTATCTATAACTTGATTATATATATATATATATATATATATATTTGACTGTTGATTTAATAAATTTATTAACCTTCTTGCACAAATATTAAAACTTATGTTAGGGCAATAGTGGATTAAATATAAATAAGAGACAGATGTTTATTTATCCTTTAGTAAGAAGTTTCCACCTGCAGAACATTATGCAACAGTAAAACATCTATCTTGTTACTGTGTATAGAGTTTTACGACACCCTTATAATCCGCCAAGTGAGAGACATGTTGGTCTTGTGGGAGAATTATTAATAATTATAAATTAAGATTTTTGAAAAAGCTTTCCTTCACCATATACATAAGAATTCTTGGTGATTGTCACAACTGGAGGGTCTCGTTTGGCTGTTCCGGCATATCTAGGGCAGCTCTTGACAAGTGCCATTAATACGTCGTCTTTACGATTTTACAAAAGACACAAGACAGTCACCATTGATGTTTGGATGGAGCCCGATTTATTCTGTCATGCAAAGGAACATTTTATTGGCTGTGCATGCAAGTGTACGAATATGATGGTAGTGAGTATTAGGCAAACAGACGAACAAAACAAAACAATACAAATATGAACTCTTTCGCCCCTCTCAAAAACGCGAAAGCGGCGGAAGCCGGAAGCGTTCCCCACATTAACAACAACCTCTCAAAAACTGTGAATAACGAGTTTTTAGATAGTGTGAATTGGGTTTTATTAACCTAATGGGGTGTTTCTCTTTCACACAGTGGTTAAATAATAATAATACTGCACAGAATTTGTTGTTCCTTATAAAAATAACAGTAAACATTTTATATTATATAGTAATTTTTTTAAAAGCTTGCAAGACAAATGTGTCATAATCAAAATAAAACAACAACAATAATTTTATATGCACGCCTATGCTAGATGTAAACCAAATTTACAGTAGGCCTATAGGCCTATACTTTTTTAGTTTTTACTACATGTATTTGTTCTTGAAAATATTTGACACATGACATAAAGGTGACTACAAATTTGTTTTTAAATTAATAAAAGTGGGCAGCATATAAGAAGTAACAATAAAGTTTACTGACTTTAATGTATAGCATATTTTTCTTTATCTTTAATTTCATATGCTATACTGACTATTTGTCAGATACAAATGTGAGATTTCCCATAATCTGAAAATGCATAATTGTGACCAGTCACCACAAAAAGATACTTAAGTCGGATTTTGGGGGTATACAGATATATATATCAATAGAAAGAAAATTGAAAGGGCTTTCTATTGATATAAAAATAAAGAGTGTAGGACAAAATATGGAAAAGTTATGTTTGTTTGAAGTGCACTACTGTCCGGACGGCCATTTTGAGAAAATCGGCCTCAAAGATTGAACACATTTCTGAGAGGTTTTTCCTTAGCAACCATATATTAATCTGCTTCATTTGCAATCAGAGTTGAAGAAGACACAATAGCTAACACTGTAATAACTATAAGCAACAAATATATTGTTACATCATTTACAGACAACAGTCTTTTTAAGCCATAACGATAAGAATTTCTGTATGCGAGAATGATTATTGTGGCCACAGAATATTCTAAAATTAAGGCATAATATTGAATTGAGACCTCTTTCTAAATCTGATGCTAGCTCCACTAAATAAATCACAGATTAAAGCTGCATTACTTTCACATTCTTAAAAAAAATATCGTTTAAATAATCCAGTAATTATAGCACACCTTTCACTTCAGTGTACAGTCAGTTATCGTCAGCTGTCGTCTGCTTCGTCTTTTTCGTTGTTCGATCACGCGATTCGCTGTCCGTGTCACTTTCAGATGAAAATCCATCAGCTACATCCTCATTAGCAAAATAATCAGATATCAAATCTTTAATCTGAATGCTTTCTTTTTCTAAGATGTTGCTTTCTTTACATGAATTCAACAAATTAGCGATTCGTTTCTCCACGTTTGCATTACGCATTACAGGACGAAACTGTCTCCCTTGTGTGCGTTTCAACCAATCGCGACCGTCTTTTTATGAGAGCATGCTTGGTAACTTATAGTAAGCTTTGATAAACTGTCTGCGGATTGGCTGACGCTTTTTACTTTGTTTACGCCAAGCACAGCCTTATAAAACATTCTGATTAGACGTTATAAATAACCAGTGTCGTCAGCATAAAATAGGCTTTTTCCTGAGCATTCTGATAATATACAACATGATGAGGTTCAGCCAGGGATTCTACCGTCTACGATCATCAGATTATAGCACTTTTGGGCCATATTTTTCCTTCGAAGTTAGATAGTAGGTCACAAAAAAATAATAATAAAGCTATTTCTAGTTCGAATTAAGGAAAATCACGCTAGTAATTTGTTGTTCGATGGTTTGGGAACACGCTAAAATGAAAATCTCAATTTCACCCATGTAGACCCCCACCTTCGTTTTTGCCGTTTTTCTTGGCTTAGCCTTGCGCGACTTAAGTATCTTTTTGTGGTGACGGGTCACAATTATTTTTTTTAAATAACACATTTAACAAAGTTAAATCATTAGTTAAAAAATAGATTCTTTAAAAGTAAATCTTCGTGGGTGACTGAATTGGAAAATAACGTGATTTTATACTACAAGAAACATGTAAAAACGGAAGCAAAACTGATAGTAGATTGATATATACTTGCTGCTGAGGCTTTGAATGCTGCGTAATGAAAAACATCTAATAAATATATATACTGGCTAGCATTGAGTTTTTCTACCTGTTTTTGCAAGTTAAAATTGAATTATAGGATTGCAGTTCAAACCGCAAAGTAGCATTAGCTGATCAGTTTTTATTATTATTACTGTATTTTTATTTATTTTTTTATGGGGGGGGGGGGGTCAACTTGTGCCAAACTTACAAATTATTGTAAACATATAAGGGAAATAACTCTATTGAAATAATGTCGAAGAGAAGCAATGTTAAGTTTGTTCAAGATGAACCATCATTTATTCGTCAATTTAAAGAAAGAATCGGTTACAAGGAAGGACCCAACATAGATACCAAGGTGTGTTGCAGATAAATTTATTCAAAAGCATTGTGACTATTCTTTTTTAATTAGAAATTTACTCGAACAGTGCGTGTAACTAAGTTAATAGCCTATTTAAAATACTATTATAGGCCTATTAGTTGGTTTAGTACTTATTGGCACAGTCCGATCGGGCGCACATCAACATCGTCGTGGATTCCAAAAAAAATACTCATACTAAGTTAGATTTTAAAAAAATTAAGTTAATATATATATAGCATTAGTCTTAAAGTTGCAATAAAGCTTTAATAATGCGGATGTAGTGAACAGATTTTTTCCCCCATTCATTTCATTAGAAAATTAAGTACAGATTATTTTTAATAACTTCGTCTTCAATGCTAAATAAAACCAGATATGATGTTAGAATTGCTCGTTTATTTGTTCTTCTAAGTTCTGTGTGTTTACTGGCTTAATGCTGTAAATTGTTTATAGTAGTGAATGGGTTCACACCTGTAACAAACTAATAAATTTGAGAGAAAAAATGTACGATACCAAGTTGATAAGCACTTCTTTAAACTAACTTTGTTCTCAAAAAAGTTGCGACCATATACAATTTATTTTACTCATCGAACTAATGCTAACTAACAATAACACTAGAAAACAAAACATTTTGCAAGAACGTACCTTCTCGCATAACAGTTTTTAAATCTTTGCAATGGTGAATAACTGTATACTTTTCACCTGTCTATACTAAATCATATTGGTTGATATCTTCTTTACATCCCTTCCAACATTCATTTATTTTGCAGATGAGTGTATGCAAACTTTGAAATATTTATTTATTTGTGTGTAATAAAGGATAGAATGGCTTCAAGGTTTAGACCTGTTAGTCTGTTTATGAATAGAGCTGCTTGAGTTTCTTGTTCCAAGTTGTATATTCACAGTATTGCTATTGATTTGAGTGTCACTGAGACCACCCTGCTGCCGATGTTCGTCATGTGTCAGACATACTCTTATCCCAATCATTCTATTTACTGGATGTAATGCCTCAAACTTCACCACAAACAAAATAGATTAATAAAATAAAAACAAAATATATGTTTAATTTTTTTTTAAATTGTAAATTTAAATTTTAATTAAAAATTTCTAAACATAAGTTTGAAATTAATTTCTAAATTTAAAATTCACATGAACTGAGAACCCATTGCAGATCTGTTTCTTCAAGAGTCTAGGTTTAATCTTTTGTCCATCTATGCAACATTTAAAAGATTTTTTTTTTTTTGTTACATGACTATTCTCATTTGTCAGTCATATCATAGACCTAAAAAAAGACCCAAGGAACTTGAGCCAAAATGAAAAATTTCTGGATTATTATTTATTTGGAGGGTAAATTCCAAGATTTTGTTTTGCTTATATAGTAACTGCAACATTCACAAACCATTGAGCATAAGGTACACTTACATTATTTTTCAACTTTATTTTTAAAGTGACAAAATTTAGCGTTTGATAATTGACACAATGTTCATTTTAATTTTATTATTCTTTTGAGGATAAAACTAAAAGTAAATGGCTACAGAATAGTGATGGAGACAAACATTTATATTTTTATACTCCTGCTGATGGAAAAAATGATTGTTCATAATATTTTTTCTCTAGGAATTAAAACTGAAATATAATGATGGAGACATTACCATTTTCTTTTGTTAATATATTATTTCTTTTATTTCAGATATATAATCTGGAGTTTGCTGATAGAAAGGTTAATTTTTATAATATTTTATTCTTTTACAGACAGAAGCTGGAATAATGTGATGGAGATGATATCCTTTCAGAGATTAAATAAGAGAAGTCTTTGTTGGTGTTCTAAAAGCTGGTGTTTAATGATGGAGACAGTGACTATTTAAAGTGATGATGATGATGACGACTTAAATATTTATTCTTTCAGAAACAAAAACTGGATTATGACGATGGAGATGATGACCATTCAGAGACTGAAGAAGAGAAACCTGTGGTTGTAGTACTTAAAGCTGGAGATCTAAACTCACAGGAAGCAGCAGTTATACAGAAAAAGATTGAAGGTTGGTGTCAGAAGCATTCCTGTCTTGATATTCAAACTGATATCATTTCTGCTAATGATAACTGTTGTTACTGATTAGTAAGCTGGTCTTATTTACTCAGAGAATGTCTATGTACACGTATTGTGTACTATAAATTAATATTATAAAATATCTGCACTTTGTACTAAATGATTTTATTATTTCAGCCACTGTGTTCTGACACTGTGCATCTTCTGTGTCAAGTGATGCCATTATAGACCTCAGCTGATTGTACAGAGTAGTGTAGTGTAGCAACTGGATACAGCCAGTTTTGAGAACTCTGTACTGTGCTTAAACAAGTGTATAACCATACGTATGAGCTCGACACACCAACAATAGGCATTTTTAAAAACTGTTTTGTATGGCAGATACATATTTGCTCAGGTAAATGTCGATTTTCAGAATATGTTGAGTTTAAGTAAAATTATTTTATAGTACGTTTCTTTTTTTATCACCGGCTAAAAACCATAATACAGCATGCCATAAATGTAAAAAAAAGTATCATGAAAATCTTTGTTAGTATTAGTATGCCAATTTTTATTTTTTAAAGTGGATTGAAACTTTGTTTCAAATTGATGTGTGCATTATCAAGCTTTCTTCAGAGTCACCCCTGCCAGCTTCTATTGTGGTCTGGTACTGTAATATGTTGTTTTGTTTGTTTTGTTATTTTTGTTCTTTTTTAATATAAAAGCATAGACATGAGGCCAGGAGACTACCATCCTTTTTGCCCATGGCAGCCTGTGTGTTTGGTGTAGAGAGAGATAGAAAAGAGAGAAAGAAACAAAAAAAGAGAAAAGGAAATGAAGAACAAGATAGAGAAAGAGATGGCGTAAAAAAAAAAAAAGAGAGATATAAAAGAAAACAGGAGAGAATGAAAGAGAATGCAAGAGAGAGAATGAAATAAAAGACAGGAATTGTGGAATTAAGAAGGGTGTTTGAGAGAAACGAGAAAAAAAGAAAGAGGGAAATGAAAAGGAGAACATGAGAGAGAAACAAACATGAGACACATAGAATCACATAAGGAAAGGACAGAAAGAGTGAAAAGAAAGAGGCAAGGGAGAATGAAAAGTTTACAGACTACGGTGGGGTGCAGAATAAATGAATAAAGGACGGGAATGGAAAAAGGAAATAAGGAAAAGAGAGAATGTGATAGTGGGAGAGAGAAAAACAAAGAACATGATCAAAAGAAATACAGAAAGAGGTAAAAGAAGGGAGAATTATAGAAAGAAAATGTGGTTTGATCTCTTTCAGGGAGGCATTACAAAATAAGATCTAATGATACGGCATAATGCAACCCAGCAAAATCCAATATTTCTAAAGCCTGAAATCTAATACCCAGAATGAGAAATGAAATTTGATACATGAATTGTGCACAGAGATCACAGCAATATATAAGCACAGCCTGTATGCATGTACTTTATTTTTAATGGCGAGTTCACTTATATGCTGTACTATTTTCATAGTTTTAGGTCTACTGGTGAGCCCACCACCACCCACCCACCCACCCCTGGGATAGCATGATATTATATGGTCTATCTAAATTATAAGGCACAAAAGTATACAACAGTAAAAGTCTTATCAAAATCACCCAGTATCTTTTTACATTTTACTACACTGATCTACAGATGTAACAGTTTTATTATATGTATAGGTATGAACAGAATATTTACTAGCTAGCTGTTGTTTATTGGCTAGTTACATGGCTATACTGACTAGTTACATGCTTATAGAGTACTGACTAGTTACATGGCTAAAGAATAATCACTACTTACATGGCTAAAGAATTCTGACTAGTTACATTGCTATAGAGTATTGACTAATGTTATAAATCATAAGTCAAGAGGGTTGAGAAAATAAAAACTAGTGAGAGGGAAAGCTTGGGAAAGATATTAATATATGTTCAATTAATGTGTTTTAGATACAAGGGGCAGGTGAGTGGTACCCCTTTTACTATAGGGGTATCATCAAGCAATACAAAGTCAAAGGTAGGTTACAAGAGACATCACATCACCTAAACACATTTTTATTAGTTTTAAATTTATTTATTTATTTATTTTTTACAGAAGAGAGTGCAATCAGAGATGGAAAAATCCAGTTTAAGAAACCAGTGAAGAAAGGAGAAGAAACATCAACAGATGTAAAAACTGCAGACAAAAACAAAGAAGAAAAACTATCAAAAGACAAAAATTCCAAGAGCAAACTTAAACAGACAAATTCAAGTTTACTTTCATTTGGTGATGAGGAAGAAGATGAATGAGTCATAATAATAATTATGTTTTAGTTGTTTCTGTTAATACTATATATAAGGTATATTTTAAAAAATTATATTTCAACACAAAACATTTACAGAATATAGTCAGTTGAACATCAATTGCATCTCAATAACTCATATTTCTCAATAAATCACTTTTATCATTTATCTTGTCATTTTCCATTGCACACTGCATATTTATATCAATCCTTCTCTAACTCATTTTCTTAAAATTTTTAATAGAATATTATTTCTGGTTAGATAGCTAAGTAATTTATGTCAGTGCAGTTGAGAGTTGCAGATATTTATAATAATAAATGAGTATTTATAAACTAAAGTGCTAGCATTTTATTATGTTAAATGTATATTAGATATAGTTTTTTAGACCACAGATTGTCAGAAGAAAATTTGAATATTGGTACATGCAGTCTTTTTATGCTAAATTCCTGATGGCAAGAGAGAATATAGAAGTACCTCAACACTTGAAACAGTCAAAACCGCATTTATAAATAACTTTCCTTGAATAGTGACTTTTACTGGTAAGAGCTGCTTTATTTTATTCATTTATTTCTTTTAATTTATTTTTTGTGCTTATGTAATGTAAAATTAAACTTTTATTTTTATTTTTATTTTTTTTAGATTTTCAACAGATTTATTTACTGTTTCCCTTCAAATTCACCCCAGTATGAGTAAATTGTCCTAGAAAACTATGCAAAACAAAAGATACAGCTTTGTGGACTTTGAAATGAAGTATTTTTCCTAATATGTTCTTTTAAGTTTACTTATCCAGTTATTTTGTAAAAAAGGAAAATCATTATTTTTCAGATTTTTGTCAAAAGAATTGTATTTGTTATTCTCTTCCATTATGTTTTTTTTTAATTTGATGAAATACTAAGTGCTTGTATGTTTGATGAAATACTAATAGCTCATATGTTAAAATATTTTTATAAATTGAAAGAAGAAATGTTATGAAACATACAAAATATTTGACAGTCCTACAGTTTAAAATTGAGAACATTTTATGCTAAAGGTAGATTTGTATCCAAATATTCATATTTGTAGTTAATATTGTGCCACTATCAGCATCATTATGCAATTTTCCTCATTTAAACAAAATATATTTTGGTTTTTTTTTATATTTGTAGTTAATACTGTGCCATTATCTGCATTATTATGCAATTTTACTCATTTAAGAAATTATACTTTGTCATCTAGGTAATGCTGTTAGATTGTTAAGATCAGCTAGAGAAATCATTTTATGTAATGAAACAGTCTGTAACAAAAACAAAATTGTATTTGTAATCATTGTACAAATGTATAGAAATTGATTAAATGTCTGAAACTCAATGCTTTCTGGCATAATTGTCTTGTGCTTTACTATTACTTGTAGCATTTTACGGTTAAGGTGTTAAAATGTAATGCTATCTGATGATATTTTCTTCTGCTACATTACTTGTAGTATTTTACAGCTAAGGTTTTAAAACGTAATGCTTTCTGATGTCATTTTCTTGTGCTACATTACTTGTAGTATTTTACAACTTTGACAAAACTTTGTAGCATATATAGTGAACAGCACTTTATTAAGTTTTCTAGAAATATGATTAGGTGAGCATTCTCAGTGCAACATCACTTAGTGTGAGTAGAAAATAGCCTGTTACTAACTTATCTGGATATGTGGTAGGGTAATAATTGTAAATGAGATATCACTGCAACGTGAGTAGATTGCAGCATTTTAGTAAGCAGGGTGGAGTACACAAATGCATGATATATCACTTGCAATATGAGATTTTAAATAAACAATTTGGAGGCATAGTAGGATAATTTTTGCTACTTGACATTCAGTGCAGTTTAGGAAGATTGCTGCATTTTAGTAAGTAATCTGAAGTTACTGCTGATGAACCCTTGTCAACGTGACATCACTGCAATAAATTGTGAGTAGAGTGCATCATTTTAGTAAGCATTCTTCTTGAAGCACTGTTAGTTATCTCTTGGCAGCATAACATCAGTGCATTGTATGAGTAGATTGCAGCATTGTAGTAAGCAGTCTGAAGATATAGTTGTGTAACCTTTCTTAATGTGACATCACTTTAGTGTGAGTAAATTTCAGCATTTTATTAAGTGAACTGGAGGTACAGTTGGGTAACCCTTGTCAAAATAATATTAATGAGTTTAAATAAATTGCAACATTTTAGTAAGCAATCTGAAGGGATTGATTGATTGTACTACATGTGACACCTCTGGGCACCCTTCACTCATTATGATTGTCGCGTCCTCGCTCCTGGATGGGGAGTCAGCCGTGATGCCGACGACACACCGAGTGGCAAGATGTAAAATAAAACAACTCTCGCATACAGACACCAAGATGTTCTTGTGGGGAGGAATAATTTATTCTGAATGCGGGGTAAAGTGTGAGGGTCGGTGGTGAGTGTGAGCAAGCGGATATGAATGTGAGTATGAGGGACGAACGAACAAACAACCGCACTAACGTACTTTCTCGCAGTAAAGGAAGCCAAACTCTTGATAAAGAGTTAACAAGATTTATTCTAATAATGTGGGCTTACTTTTGCATGGCTGTTAGTCATTCACCCAGAAGCATCCACACATAACATTCATGGGGTGGGAGACCAGAGCAATGAAATGATGAATAAACAAAAAAAAAGTTTAAAAAAATCAACAATGTAAACAAAGGTGATAACCGCGACAATAAAGTGCCAATAAAATTATAGTGGCACAAATAATTATGTGGGTGAAAACCCAATACAAATGTTAAACCTTAATTATAATGGTGGTGATAACCACAAAAATTATCGTAATAGTTATATTAAATTAAGTTTCGACAATAAATGTTTATATAGTAAGTTCCAAGTGAAAACCCCAAAGTGTCAATGATAAGAAAGTTGTAAATAAATAACAAAATAGATTATAAATAATCTAACTACCTAGAGTAACACACCCCTATTTACTACTTACTAATTTTGGAGAAAAATGTTATGGTGCAGGTAATGTGTCTGCAGAAAAAGAAGTTGTTGAACTCACTTGCCAACACACTGGCATAAACACAATGTTACAAAGTTAATGAATAAACTCGCCAACACGCTGGCATATACACAAAATCGATGAACAAACTTGGCATAAACACAAAGTTAATGAGTACACTGAAGAGTGGACGTACACACTCGCGTAAACAAGTGAAAACTTGCTGTACTGTTCCCTTTTGAAAAACGCTGGAACCCCTTACGGTTGAGAAACGCGGAAGTCTTTGATGGTGATTGTTACGTTTCCAGTATTTATTTATAGACCCTGCCTAGGATTTTAAGGACTTTAAATATGATAGATTAAATTAATTCCTTCTCTCTATCCTAAACAGACTGGCTGCCCAAATTATCATTTGACTAACTTTAAAAATGTGTCTTGTAGTGTAGACAACAAATTTACAAACTGACAATTTGCGTACAAAGCTGGCTTTGGAGTCGTTAAATTCCTCTAAATTAATATGCATACGTTAGGTCATTCAGTTCATTCGCCCCCATCCAAAACCAAGAAATCTATAGGTCTATCATGCATAAAAATGTACTACAAAGAGGATTAACAATTTAAAAATAAGATTTAATATTTAACAACTAACAGTAACAATTAATCACGAGCACGAAGTCTAGATTCAAAATAAAACCTTATTTTTCCACTCTATCGTTAATGTCATTTGTTTTAACGAGAATTATACTGCCACATATTCACTTGATCCTGGAGGTAATAGATGTACTTATCTACACTCTCAGCGCCACGTGGGGTTCACTCTGGTTAGAACTGGTCCACGTCACTTTGGCTCATCGTCAGTACCGCTCATAGCATAACAGTCAATCGTCCACTCAATTACTGCATCGCTAATGTACTTGCGACGATCGTTAACCGTAGTTAACACGATGTACTTCTACGTAGTTCACGTATGGGTCATGAAGATACCCGAGTCGGCGTACGACTCAAGAAGTACGAAGGTAGAGAGGAATAACATAAGAAACCCGGCTCTTAAAAGTAGATTTACTGCTCTAGCGCGGGTTCTTTCTTCTCCCTCATACGACTCGGTATGCGGCGGACGGAGCTAATTTAGCTGACTTGTTGCGTCGACCGATTCTGGGATGCGAGTACGGATTTCGCGCGTATGATCATATTTTATTAGCCTGCATTGAACGCATTACGTGACTGCTCACGTGGTATGTTGTTGATCTCGAAGGTGCTGGACAATGGCCTGAAGTTATGCAACAATCTGACCTTGCTAGAAGCTTCTCGATACTGATGTATCACGGGAGAATTTCAACAAAGGTCTCTTCAAAATTTTAATTTTGAAAACGAGCAATTGGGTCACGGGGCCATGACACAGAATTTGTCGCACTCGTCACAGTGATGACCATAGAAATATGAGTGGCGTTGAATTTTCTTTTCTCAGCCCAGTCTTCCTCCCTCAGTACTGCTTGGGTCACTGATGAGTTACTACTATTGAGACTCGGATCCACTGTATAGTACTGACAATATTATGAAGGTTGTCAAAAAAAAAAAAAAAAAAAGAATTGTGTTCAACAAAACAAACACCAACTCCGCACAATACCAATACGTGGTGAAAATTCGGGAAAAGTCTTTTTTCTCCAATTTATTATAAAGATAGGAAAGACATCCAGAACTCAGTGTAGAAAACAATATGCACTCTCACACCTCTCTGCAGCTGGGACGAAATATGCACACTGAATCTAAAATGGCGGTACAGTTCTTTTATGTTGCCGTGAGTTTTCTGACACTTCCATAGGCTACTAGAAAACCCGCACGGCAAAAATGTGCAGCTTGACTTTTCTACTATAATTCCTATTGTTGTAAGGGCGCATTACATCCTAGGGGTGCAAGAACTCCTAATAACAAAATATAATCCATATCTAAAAGTTTCAATAAAGAGCTATAAAAGACTAAATACATTATCTATCTACTTTAGCATAACTAGCTAATCTAGCAAATAAATGTAATCTAAATATACATAATAAACATACACGCAAACAAACTCACTGACCGTGCATGTAATGACACTACATTCGTTCCAGATAACGATTACAAAAAAAAAAAAAAAGAGAAAGAAAGAAAGTAAAAAGAATACATCGTACGATGTGACAGGGGAGGTAAAAATATACCTTTAAAAATATTTTTTCTTGATTACCCCCCCTGACCGTGACTGATTTCAATTTAATAATTACAAGTGATCAAGAGTCTTAATTTATAGTTATTAATAATTCTTCTATAAGACCAACATGTCTCTCACTTGGCAGATTAGGGTGTTGTACAACTCTACCCTTCACACAATAATAAGATAGACATTTTACTGTTGCAAGGTGGAAACTTCTTACTGAAGGAGTAATAAAAATCCATCTTTTATTTATATTTAATGAACCTCCATCCACTGACCATTACTCCAATATAAGGTTTCGATATATCTGCAAGTAGATTAATAAATTTATTAAATCAACAATCAAATATACCGCAAATGAATAGATAGAATCAAAAGAGTGTTGACATTTACATCACTTCAAAACAATGTTTGATTGAATATTAAACACTTATATAGTTATCCTAGCATAGACATCAACAGTCAAATTAACATATATATATATATGTTAATTTGACTGTTGATGTCTATGCTAGGAATATATATATTTATATAATCAAGTTCATAAATATGATTCCATCATGAAATGAGAGTGGAGTTTCAGAGAGATAATTATAGTCAAATGTACATAACCTTTTCAATGCTGTTACTAGTATGTGTTTACAATCATGCAGTTTGCAACAAGACTCTTTCTTTCTTATTAGATGACGTTCCGACATATCCCTTCTATGCACATTACACAACTGTTCCACAATCATCAAAGTGTTCACAAAGCACACCATGGAGAATCATCCAAAAGTTTGTATGCACTGTGAAAGCACATCATAAGGAGTGTTAGTGAATCTTCGTGTGCACTACTCAAGCACACCATGAGGAATGACAAAAAAAATCTTCATGAATTCTCAAGATCACACTCAAACCTCAGTTTCTGTAATATCGGCTCTTGAACTGAATTCACAGGAATCAGAGTAACACGTTTAATGATAAGTTCAATAATGATGCTGGATACACATACCAACATATTTTCTATAGTGAAGAAGGAATTACCCAAATTACTGCAAATTACACATTTTCTATTAAAAATGCATGATTATTTAATATTTTTATGATCATGCATTTTAAATAAAATATGCTGAATAATAAATATCAATAAAAGGAAAACAAATGAAAAAAGCTCTAAAACTTTGCCCAGAGCTCTGCTACAAATTTACCCTTTCCCATCAAGACCAAAGATTTTTCACTGCTTAATCTGGAAACTGCCTGCTTTATGTGTACTTTTCTTTAAAAATACATCTTATTCTTCATTTATCATGCAAAAAAAAAAAAATGCAATGCCTGTACAGCAACAGCCAGCACTTCTTATATGCACATTTTAAAAAAAATTATATAAATGATTTAAATTATAATTTGACACAACAAAATAAAGCTCTTTTAAAAAGAAAAAAACTAGAAAGCAAATCTGTCTATCTTTCTCTTTTTAATTGATGCCTTTTTAATTAATTAAGTTTTTATCCTCAAGAGTGCACTGTAGTTTAAAATTTCCTGTAACAAAATTAAATAGAAGTACACAGTAACTTACAGTTATGTTTTTACAAAATAAGATATGTATGATGTTGATAATGGGCAGTGTTTTTATTTCTTTATGCTTCAAGTAAAGCAAAAGAGCATAAATATCTTTTGTTCTGCATGAAAACAAATTGGAAAAATGCAATTTTAAAAAATAATGAGCTTGTTAAAACTATTCCTGGTGGGACCATACATCTTCAGGATGCATCATTGGAATTGTCTAATATTTTTATTTTAGAAATATAGATAAAGTAGAAATTATATAAATGAATAATGATAATGAATTTAATAGAGATAAAAGTAACATACAATCTTTTATATTTGTAAAAAAAAAACAACACAGCCATAATTAAATTTGAATCACTATTACATTAATAACAGAGTACGCTTCTGTAATAATTAATGTTTCTAGCATCTAGATTCTAGACTGTAACTGAGAAATCTGGACAGAACAGAATGGTTATGCGAACCCCCACTTCCCCCAATTAAGTGACTATTCAGTAAATATGAAGCAGTGGTATCAAATCGTCTTAAATAACTACAATATACTCAATTATTCATAAAATGTAAATGCAATCTTAATAAAGTACACACATACAAAATAAAGATACATAAATGCTTATGTGAAAACTAATATAGCTTGACACGAATACCTATATTTTTTTGTATAAAAGTCTTTCGAAAAAGTGCTGATAAAATTTTTTACGATTAGTAATGTTATCTTTTATATAGAACACTTCGATGACAACATTAAATAGTATATGATTTAACATCTTCCCTCACCAGAATGCATGCGATGTAGGCTACATATTAAAATTGTCTTTAATGTTATACCAAAAAACAAAAAAAAAAAAGGGCGGGGGGGAACATTTTTTCTCACAGTTTTAATATGCCAAGTTGTCCATTACCAAAGTAAATAGCTGTATTTATGTTGCTTTCATGCTAAACTATAATATAAATCAATACTTTCAAATGTGACTTGTTTTTCTAACTTTTACAGCAACAAAAATAAAGAAAAGGTTTTATAAAACTATAAGGTTTGGCTTCAATTGACATGTTTCGTGGACAAGCAGCAAAAATCAATTCTATAAAATCAACAAAATACAATTTTCTGTTATCGCCCGAAAGGTGGAATTGAACCACTCCGACGTTAATCGGCTACAGGTTTGAAGCCTGCACCCCAGACCACTGAGGTTCATCCGGGCAATTCTTAATTGACGGCAATTCTAATATATACTACGCTTTCTGATTTGTTATTATTTCAAAGGTGTTGAATAAAAAGGCTATAATACTTTTTAAAAGAAAATAAAATTAAAATTTTCTGAATATTTTAGAGTTAAAATTATACATGCAACAAAGTTGTATCATTTTTACTTTATAATACATGTGTTTTATGAGAATTTTATTTATTTGCTTAATACTTTGAATTAAGGGACGTAATTCCTGAATCTATAAGTACAATTAATGTATAGGCCTATATTTTTCTGACCATTTTCTCTTTATTCAAATAGTTCGAAATCCAATATATTTTTTTGGACTTCTTTATTAATCTAGTTTTTATTTAATATTTTGTTTGAAAAACATATTTTATAATTTGAAGTAACATATTATGAAATGACAAGTGGGTTCCTCCTATCAGCCTTTAGATTTATATAATATATGCATTAATTCTTTCCACTGCATACATTTGTACTTTTTGTTTTGATATTAATTTAAAAATGTCGAATTAAATTCACAGAAGACTACAAGATTCACACATGTATTATAATTACATCTTCGTTTCATCGAAAATTTCTTGATTGGGTTTCATGAGGCCCTCGACGGGTTATAACCGTTAGAAGCAGCAAACCATTTATTTGTATAAAACAGGTGGCTATGCGAACGGAAAATGCTAAGGGTGAAATTAAATTTTTTTAATGCGGTATTTAATATGCTGTTTGGTTTCGAGAAGTGTGTATAACTTAAAAATTATATCCTTAAACGGATTTTGGTAAAACGCATAATTATGTGAACAATTAGGCCTAGGCCTAAATGTTGCTGGTGCTCTGCTTAAGGATAAATGCATGCTTATGTGGTAAATATTATAGAAGCCAACATGAAAAGAATAAGTATAGCTCAGAATACTATTAGCACAAAAAGAAGCATGCTATACCCTTTTCGTGTCCAATAGCACGCTGCCGGCCATGAGCTGCAGTGCACACAGTTCACCGATCGGGCTGAACGTTGCTAGTAGGTACAGTGGAACGTGTTCTTAAACCCTCCCCCAAAAGATTTAGGGGGCAGTGGAACAGTTTCAAACTGCAAAGAATGTGGCAATTATTTAAATCATAAATGCATGCATTCATAATTCGTTTGTTGATGAGCTTTTCGTTTAAACAGTTTATCATTTCTGTTCAAGTAAATGGCATGCCAGCTTTGAGAGGTTCAACGGTGATATATTTTTAGCCCTGTTGTCGTAGGTCCGTGTTCGTTTCCACCAACCCTAGCTACGGTTGATGACAAAGAGCTAGACTGATTGTTATGATGAAATTTTTTTTTTTTATAAACTCCGCAAATGTTCACAGTTCATTGATTTGAACTGCCGAACAAGACGGTTCTCCTCATTCGATGAGATAAATAACTATCGGGTGTGCAAATGCTAAATTTCTCCTATTTAGTGCACACTTTGTATTCTTTTGCTTTTATTTTTCCCCCGCATATTTTACAGTGAATTTTTACAGTTAGTGAGAGTGATGGTAAATAACGACAAAAGTATATTTTTAACTAATCAGTTGAAGCCACTGCCAGATAGAAACAAAAGCTTCAGTCACGATCGTTAAGCATAGACCGCCTGCTTGAGATTGCGGTTCGATTCCTTTCTCTCCCATCATCTTTCGTATAACGTAATTCGATCGTAGGCTGCACTGATGTCGAGCATGAGACAAACAAAGAAGATGAACTGTGCTGCACAAATCAAGCGTTAGTATGAGTACAACATTACGACGTTGTTGCCGACGGTAACTGGTTAACGCCTAATGCAAAATGCATCGTCTAGCCTCGAAGTCGAAAATCGAAATCACTCAGTTCTTACGCCAGGATCGAGATAGACTGCAATGCAAATTGCTCAGAGCAGTTAATGTTAGTTTTAGCTGGCACTTGATAACTGATAAGTTTAACCCCAAGCTAATTCTCTTATCTAGATACGGGAGAGGATCTAGACTTGAATGGTTGTGATGCATTTTAGTAGCTCCTGGCACTGTCAGGGCATGGATGACGTCATATATGAGGTTGATGACCTACTTATGAATCAATCAATTTCGGATCCAGCGTCATTTGCATGACTGATCGAGCATGAAACCTCTCTCATTGATGGTAAACCGAAGGAGAGCGCAGTAGATAGATAGATAGATAGATAGATAGATAGATTTCTTGCTGACCCGGATTCAGTCAACGAGAGCCACAAAGCTACCTTGGTTCTAGAATAGACTATGGTAAGATCAGAACATTCATACGCCACTGCGCGTGATAACCTTCTTTTCAAGATATGGTGCTCACTAGTGAAATTACCACAATTGTCTATCTTTGCCACTATTCTTGTTCTTTCAGCATGACCATAACTTCGTGTGGGAGTTGCAAAACGAGAACCACCTGTTCAAGACACCCTACCCACACCCCGTTTCCACTGACGACGGATTGACTAAAGATTCTCCAAAAAGGACATTAAGTAAATTATAAGTCTTGACATAATAGTCAATGAAATGCTACTAGCCTGTGTGTTGTGTGTGTGCGAGGGTGCTGGTGGCGGAGGATATAATTTGGATGATCGACAATGAAGATTAGAGCCAAGTACAACCACTTTCGTTCAAAAGGTTTTGGTACTGTCAGTGACAGAAACACGGCTAAATTTTAAAGAGGTCACTGCACCCGCCAGCTCCAACACATGAGCGACCTTACGTAAGCCAACTGAGAGATACATTCGAACTTCAACCTTAGCTAATTGTAGCCGTTATTAATGCTGCAGTGAGATCACAGCGGTTAACTTGGTCCCAACCAGTCGTTTACCCGCCGCATGGCTGTAGCAAATATCTTAAGATTAGCCTCAGTTTAGCATGGATCGATATTTTGCGAGCCTAGTGACGTCAAGCAGCCGTCTATCTTAATAATATTTCTGTAACGATACTTTTTTAAATTTAAATTTACAAGCGGTTATGGCCCTATAGTCTGACATTAAAAAATAGTAAATATAGATGTAACTGTGTAACAGCGCACAGAACGCTAGATGAAATGTTACGACCATATGCCTAAAAGCAATACAGAATCAGTTTATATGAGACAATAATAAATCACTGGTCTCCCATCAGTTACGGAGATACCCGAATCAGAATCAGTGTATATGAGACAGTAATTACTGGCATCCCATCAGTTATGGAGATATCCGAAAGCAATTTAGAATCGGTTTATATGAGATAGTAATGAACCATTGCTCTCCCTTCAGTTATGGAGATATTCCAGAGTAAATCGAATTTAAGAAATACCTCCCCCCCCACCCCCCCACCCCCAATAAAAAATAGAAAAGAAAAGGAAGAAAGAAAAAGCAAGTAATTTCGGCCATGCTGTCAGTGGTCAACACCAACTGACGCTCATTAGCTCTCCACCACCACCCTCAACATACATAGTCTTTTTTATTTGTTTTAAAGATATTAACATTCATTTCTGACTTTTAGGTTTCTGGCATCTTTAAAATCTGATGTACATAATAAATTTGTGGCAAAATTCGTTTTTTTTTTCCCCCAGTGTGCTGAGAAACTTATCAAATTACTATCTTTTAAAAGAGATTTGACATCTAGAGTTTTACAAATGTAAATACTATGTGGTTTATAATGTGATTAATTTTCTTTCATACCAAACGCCAGGAAGACGTTAATCAAACTTAAGTACACGTTAATCAAACTTAAGTACACGTTAATCAAACTTACAAAACCCAAAATGCCAAGTAGCCGATAATCAACTTACAAAATAATATCTCCAAATTTATTTATTGACATTAAACTTAACATTTAAATGATGAACTTATTCAGTCGGTTGTACGGTGTAGCTATAGTAAAAAGGTATTTGCTTGTTCCAAACCCGATAATTCCCTTAGGTTTATATTTTGATTAATTTGTCTTATCCTGTGTACACAGACCGCACAATTTGTCCAATGAAACTTACACAACAATGTTCATGAAGAGTTAAAGAAAAACTGTTAATTTAATAAAACTTAAATTTAACCTAACCTATTCAGTTGATAATGAGCAAAAGTGGATAACTGTTGAAATCATAGAAAAAGCTGTTGGACAGCATTGCTTTTTCATAGACTAAAATTTACTAATAATACTAGGGTTTGCAATTTCTACAGTTCTCATCAATAATTTGCTTAATTAAAAGATTTAGCATCAGTAACTGTGCTTAAGAAAGGACATTGCTATGCTTTCTCTATGTTTTGTGTGGTGTTGAGCTACTTTTGTACCTGTGTCCTTTGTGTTGCATGGTGTTTGATCGTTTTAAAACCGCTGTTAAATCAGTGCCCTTCGTATAGATTTTGTGTGGATTTTGACCCATTAATATACTTGTGTCCTTTCTATTTGTATTGTGTGCCACCAAACAGATGGTTTTGGAACCACTATTATGCCTACGTCTTTGACATAATTATGTGTTGTTTGGTGTTAAAACCTACTTCAACACCCGAGTCTTTCTATTAGATTTGACATATGTGTTGTTTGGTGTTAAAACCTACTTCAACACCCGAGTCTTTCTATTAGTTTTGGTTGGTGCTTGAAGCAATATTATACCTGCTTGGGTCAAACGTTTGACATTTGATTAAATTATGTAAGTATGCATAAAGTTTGAAGAACATGTAGAACAAACACTGTTAATTCAATCATGTGTGAGGTTCCCCCAGGTTGAAATCAATTAAAACTACGTCAATTATGTCAGTACAATAGTGACGAACTGAACTGAATAAACTTTTATTTCACAAGGATTATAAATAAGCATATGCTGTCTAATTATACACCAAAAGATGCATCATACTATTAATTACTAGAAATGTGTACTTTAAACAATTATATTAGCAAGTTTTATAATGGATTAAGTGAAATAAATCATGCACTTGAAGGTTATATTATGAAGGTTGATTTGAAAGAAAGAATATGTGAGGTACTTCCATGTACTAGACTGTATCAGACTCGGTCCTCTTATTTAGGTGAATAATTCCAGCATAACGGCCCAGCGCCTCGGAGCTGCTGTCACTGTCAGCCGTACGTAAGGCTGTTTCAGTTCCCGGAGTGCGAGCCATGTCGGCTTTGTGCAAATGAGTGTCAGCTAGTACATCGGCGTACTTGTGCAGTAAAAATAGCTGCCTTCGTGGCGTGGGTGTCAGTGTCAGCTAGTACAATTCATGTACTCGTCTAGCAAGGATGGTTGCCGGAATGGCTTGGGCGTCAAATAAGCGTCAGCCACACAATCCATTATCGTAGTCTCATACTATATATATATTTTTTAACCCTGAGGGACTGGCTTGGGCATCAAATGAGTAGCAGTTTCATTACAACACCGGCAGTAAATGATTCATAAAAAAAAAAAAAAAACTTGGAAGAACCGTGGTGATCAATGAAATCAGTTATCACATCACTAATATACATGGATATAAAATAAAGATTGATTTGGGAATAGCCCTAAATGCTGGTAAAATAAATCATGCTGGACTGCTCTCATTGAATATCACTGTTGTGTTTATGTATTTATTTATAAGGCGATCATTTAGTACCGCGCTTCAGTACCCATATAGGCTACATCGTGTGCTAAGGAAAGTATGATTTAGTGCTAAAGATGGCTGCATTACTATCAATGACAAATTCGTCAATCGTCGTGACTCCAGATGTCAACCACTCAACGTTCTCTTGAAACTTGTTTATATTTAGTACTTTATTGAGACCATGTAGTGTTCTTGGTACCTTCAGCCTTATTCAGTAACAGCCTGATATCAATGATATGTTCAGCCTTAGTATAACCATATCCTTCACATCTTCAGCCTTAGTATAACCTTAGTATAGCTGCATCCTTCGCATTTTCAGCCTTAGTATAACTGTATCCTTCACAACTTCAACCTTAGTATAGCTGCATCCTTCGCATTTTCAGCCTTAGTATAACCATATCCTTCACATCTTCAGCCTTAGTATAACTGCATCCTTCGCATCTTCAGCCTTAGTATAACACTATCCTTCACATCTTCAACCTTAGTTTATATGCATCATTTTCAGCCTTAGTATAATCATATCCTTCACATCTTTAGCCTTAGTATAGCTGCATCCTTCGCATTTTCAACCTTAGTATAAATGTATCTTTTACATCTTCAGCCTTAGTATAACTGCATCCTTCGCATTTTCAACATGAATATAAATGTGTCTTTCACACCTTCAGCCTTAGTAACTAATGCCTGACACCTTTGACAAAACTGACTAGCAAAGTGGTATGGGTCAATTATATTTTACCGCGCACTTTAAAAGCTTGACCGCTTTTCACAATCCAGCCATCTGTCACACATTCTGTCACACATTCTGTCCTAGTGCGTGCTTTTGGTCCATTTCGGCAGTTAATTATTGCTATTTGGTTAGGCCATGACAGTTATATTGGAGTGGATACTACGGTCAAGTGGGTTTCAAAAGTTAGTTTATATATATATATATATGTGTGTGTGCGTTATGAGTCTGTAGGTGTGTGTGTGTGTGTGTGTGTGTGTGTGTGTGTGTGTGTGTGTGTGTGTGTGTAAAGGAATAATTAATTTGCGGCGTCTAAGGGTTTAAGAGTGTTAAAGATTTACTACACTTTTACAAAACTGAATAAATAGCATATGCTACGTTTCACTTCTATAATGCCATAGTGATATATTGATGTGGGGTCAGGATGTATACATAACAGTTAAATCACCCATGAAGACCGGAAGAAAGCATACTCCTTGTACTTTTAATAATTACAACTGGATGCGAAATCTAAATCAAAGAAAGAAACAACACTGACTGAGCGCTGCATAACTAACACTAAGCGCTGGCATAACTAACACTGAGCGCTGGCATAACTAACACTAAGTGCTGGCACCCGGCCAACACCTAGCGTGGTATAGCTAATAATGCGCTAACTCTGAGCGCTGACATGGCTATTAGTGAGCTAGCGCAGAACGCTGGCATAGCTAATTGTTAGCTCGGCAATAGCTATATCAGCATTCAGTATTAACTCCGTTTAATTAGGCAGCGCTCAGTATTAACTCCGTATTAACTATGCCAGCGCTCAGTGTTAGCTCGGCATTAGCTATGTCAGCACTAGGTGTTAACTCCATTTAACTAGGCCAGCACTCACTGTTAGCTCGGCATTGGCTAGCGCTGATATTACTGAGCTAACACCGAAGGTTAACATAGCCAGTGCCGAGCTAACACCGAGCGTTAACGCTAATACCCCGAGCTAACACCGAGCGCTGGCCTACTTAATGCAGAGTTAAAACCGAGTGCTGGCAGCTAATGCCGAGCGTTGGCCTAATTAAGCGGAGTTAACACCAGTGCGACATAGCTAATGCCGAGCTAACACTGAGCGCTCGCCTAGTTAAACGGAGTTAATACCGAATGCTGACATAGCTAATGCCGAGCTAACACTGAGCGCTCGCCTAGTTAAACGGAGTTAATACCGAATGCTGACATAGCTAATACCGAGCCAACACCTAGCGCTGGCATAATTATTGCGGAGCTAACACTAAACGCTGACAACGCTAATCGGCATAGCTAACATAAAAATTTGACAAGGGTTATTGGTGTGTGTGTGTTGCGGGGTTTTTTACCTCCATCAAGTAAACCAGTCTGTCTCTAATATTAAGAAATCAAATATACATTACAAATTTATTGCCCGGAATAACTTACTTGCAAATTGACATGCAAAACTGATTAACTGCATATAATTTAAATTAATGTGCACGTATAGTCAAGTTGTAGCTATAAATGTGTACAAATGTAGTTAAATCGAAAAATTCAATCCGATCCGACAACTGACAATAATACAGTATGTGTTTAGCTGTAGCATTGAATCCGATCCATCAACTGACAGTAATACAGTATATTTGTTAAGTTTTAGTGTTAAAATCGATCCAACAACTGACATTAACACAGTACTCATGTTAAGTTGCAGTGTTGAAACCAATCCGACAGCTAACATTAACACAGTAAACATGTTAAATTGTAGTGTTGAATCCAATCCGACAACCGACATTAACACAGCATTTAAGTGAATACAAGCTGTTTCTTTGGCATTTAAATGTCTGAAGCAAAAGTTAAGAAAAGAGAAGGGTTAATTGGAGCTCAATGTGTCTTTTTATCATGTATGCAATTATTTAAAACTGTTTTTGATCACCGATACTAGGTAGATAACTTAATCACTTTTGTAAACCAAATACTGTACGAAATCTAAAATTCTTCTAAAACATGACAAAATACTCTGGAGATGGATTCGGAGAGCAGTAAATTCTGTTCACAGGAATCAGATTTGTGATCATCAGCAATATTTTGGTTCAGGACGCTCCCTGAGATCTTTACTGCGGATCTGAGCAGGCATAAGATATTTTGATCGTGTTCTAAAAGTTTAGATTTCATGCTACAGAAGAAATCACTTGAAGTAAAGTACAGGCCTATATTGATTATCGCTATTCACTATTTCTAAACATTTTATTCAAACCTTCATTTCAAATATCTGTGTGGGGATTTTTCTTGGGGGAAAATTGTGTAGCATCATTTTCCTTATGACGTCAGCTGTAATGCTGGTGACAACTGCCTTACTGGCTTTTGGGTCATGTGGATACTAACACGTGCAGCAAAAGAATCTGCTGTACAATCAAATATAATTTTTTACTCTTCTTCCTTATAGTGTACTAAACCAGTATTTGTTTGAACTGCAAAAGAATCACTCATGTACATTTCTGCAAAATAGGCTGTTACTGTTAGAGTGGATAATGATACCATTAAGTGAATACCACTAATTTGACTCTCAGAAAGACTGACATTGCAGCAAGCCTTTATACTGATTTAAAAGCAGTTGTTCAGATTTTGTTGTTGATTAAAACAAAAGAACACAAAATAAAATTAACAACATTAAATATTTCTCAACTAGCTTTCATTTATCACTTGATACCCATATTAAGGTCAGTTACAGAAAGAATTCCTGATGACCTACTTTTTTCGGCGCCATTTTGTTGGTTTAGCCAGTTCGAGGCTCATGTTTGCTGTTTTCCCCCTTTACGCATGTGAAGTTAAAGGCACGCACTGATTGGTTGAAGATTACTGATTATGCAGCGCGTTCATGACGTAGGCTTCGTGTGGATAGGAGTCACGTGACCGGTTGTGCGCCATCTTGCAAGCAAGACTAGTAATGGTCATCACAGACCCTAAAGTGGCCCCATCATGGTGACCTTAGATATCTTCTGTTCATAACTGAACGGTAAATAACCTTAAGGTATGAAACTCGGTTTGTTATAAAAAGAAAATTGTTATGATTTATTTATTTGAACAGCAAAAGCATGAAATGTTTGCGGATTTCCCCCCATTTTCTGACAGTTTTAGGTTAGTAAATGCGCGGTCGAGAGCGGAACTGTGGGAAACACAGTTATAAGAGTGATCGCGCCTTTTGTCTTCAGCCTGTGACCGCGTGAAAAGCACATTTTAATATGTTCTCGAAATTGTTGTTTATATAATTATCACAAAACTCGACCAGTTATATTCATTTGATAAATACATTAGGGGGGTAGTTAAAAAATTAATTTTAACATACAGAAGCCCTTATAACATAAGGGCGGGCAGTGGTATTGAATAATGTATATAGTTAGGCCTACCTTTTTTTCCTATTGGTTTTTAAGTCTATTGTCCTTTTTTAAAATCATAAAACTGTCGAAATAGCTATTGTTGTTGGATTACTTTTCCTTTGTAGTTATTTTGTATGTTTTACTAGGTTTTTTTTTAATCCTTTGTTTAATTGTTAACCACATGTACTGCTCGGTGCTAATATTTTGTTGATTTACTTCGCAACTAAGTGAAAGGATCATCTGACAGGCCTCGAGTTCTGCAGCTCTCTTTTGCTTACTTTGTTCAGTTAGACTCAGGTTAGATATTTTATAGTTTGAAAAAACTCCGACTATTAACAATAACTTAATGTAGTATTTTAACAGATAGGCCTAAATAATTGTATTTAAATTTGGTATGTTAATGCTGCCTGGAACAAATAATGTTTTGAAATAGCTAGCCAGTGAAGTATTTTATTGTAATATTTAGGCATACTTTGAAATGTGTATCAGAGGCAGCTATTTTTAACATCACTTAGCATCACCAAGTAAATGTGATAATTCAGCTTTACGACTTTTTTAAAGTCATACATATATTCAGCAGTAACCGTTGCTGTTATACTTTATAGTATTGTAGAAATGCTTTCATATAGTTTTTCGATGGTTTAATTTTACTTTTTTATTTTTGAATATTTTTTAATAGTGCACTTTCATTTCATAAACTATTAAAAGTACTGTGGATAACTTTTTCTTCTACAACAGGGTGAGATAATACTTTAATAGCCAGGCCATCTGCAAAGTTATGAAAGTTGTTTCAGTACTAACATCAATAGTATTTACAGACGTAGGTCAGGTTGACATTCATATATAAGTTTTATATTGCCATTTGATATCACATTAAAGTGATAATTAATAATTTTAATTTATAATAATTTGTTTATTCAGTTCAACCATTCTTATTTTCTTTCTGTAGGTCCTCATTCTATCATATATTACTATAGGCTAATGTATATTGTAATTTTTAGGGGTTGGGGTAATGGAATCTGAATGCTGTTTTTTATGTAATGATCATATCACTTATATTGTGATTTTGTTTGCAAAGACTGTTTTATTTGATGTGCAAAATTACATCAACCCTAATCATTTCCTTAAGCTCTTTTTCAAAGGGATGACTTTTCACATCAAATTTGTATTTTAGTTTTGTTTGTGAAGCAGTTTAAAAGCTGAATGATTGTTATAAATGGTTGATGAATGATTAATAAAAAACAAATTAAATCCAATTGCTAAGTTTAAAAGGACTCTTGTAGAATGAATTTGTTGAGAGATAAGAATGATTGTTTGTGATTGAATCCAATGTTATAAAATAATAATAGATTGTCTCGTGCACTTTTTCTACCCAATATTCCACAAAACATTTCTGAAAATGTATGTTCTGATAAATTATGTATAGAAAGAACTATGGCAGCTAAAATACTTATGTGTTTTGTGACAATTTAGTGTTGTCATTTATAATCATTGTTTTAAGATGTGATGAAAACTTGATTTGTTCAAGTTCAAGTAAAATTTAAACTGTATTGAAAATCAGCCCAACAATTCAAATAAACATAGTCACAGACAATAATAAATCCAGGCATAATGCAGAATTGAAAGGTCAGTTTTATTATAAATCACAAAAGAAAATGTGCTTTTGTTTTTCATAAAATTACTTGCAAAATGTAACAAATGTGAATATTAATTGCATCATAGCTTATGTAACTGAAGCACAAAGTACATCCAGAATGCATATTAATACAATTATTTGCCCTGTTATTAATAACACCCCCCAAAAAAAAGAAAAAGAAAGCAACAAAACTGGAAATTATTTAAGATTAAACTGAGCATTTCAGCAAATTTAAACAATGCAGCAGTAACCAAATATTTTACTGTATATATAATTATAAATTGTCCTATCTCTGAGATTATACATCTAACTGAGATGGTCTACTTATCAAATTGATCAACAAACTATACTCTAAATATATAAATAATAATGTTTGTTAATCAATTATTAAATTATATTTTTCATTTTATTTGAAAATTTTTGTTTACAATGAAAATGATAAATTGTGACATATGTGGGACTATACAAAACACAGTAATGGTTGGCCTATTAATATGATCAACATGTTGGTTTTTTTTATATTTGATTAAACAGATATATATATAATACATTTTCAGTATTTTATTTTTATCACAGTAATCTACTTGCCTGAATTGGTAATAGTTGCTTCCAGGTTGTAAAACAATAACACAGTTTCTTAACACTTGACTCTTTCATGTTTCTAACCTTTGTTTCTGTCCATCAGTTTTGTATGCCATTGTTAAAATGAAGTTCTCCCTCTGAGCTCATTCAAGATGGCAAAGATAGTAGCCAGATAAGGCAGCCTGGCTATTTAGTTCACATCAAAAAAGTTCTGACCTGTCTATTTTTTTGTCTTGGAGAAATATGGAGAACTTTTTTAGAACAAACGTACTCGTATGGATTTTGCCTCTCGACAAAGAATGCACATTTGCAAACAATAGGAGCTTTTTAAAATCATTATATAACAACAAAATGCAGTGGATAGTCTCAAATTTAAACTGTTTGCTTTGATATGGTTCACATTTTGCTATCTTCGTAGCAAGACTTGAGTGAATGAAACTATTTTGACTTAACATTGAGTGTTAGAGCCTCAGTCTGGGTAACCACTCTGGAATGTCATGTGTTTACTGCAACACCATCACAACATACACCTACATAATATTTAAAATCTAACCCTTTGGCAGTCATTCACAGCATTGAATACTTCAGGAGTAATATTTGGTAGTGAAGCAGAAAGCAAATATTTTCCTTCAGACTGTCTTCATGTTCAAAATGCATGTACACCTTCAGAATTGCAGAGTTTGCAATATTTATTTATCCATTAACCTGTAAAAAAGCACTTTGCTAATTTAATCTGTTCTGTGAGATGATCTTCCATATTGTAAACCATAACATGAATTTGTCAAGTTGTGTCATTTGAGAGTGGCATCTGGGCCAACATTTCCAAACATGTATCCTAATATATCCAGCCCATCACTAGTGTCCCACCGATTGTGTATGGCTTTTTGCCTAGGCTACTTTCTCTGAAATTTACAAAGCATGAGTATCAAACATTTATGCCTGACAGCCTTTTAAACCAATATGCTTCCTTTCAGAAAGCTCTTTTGGTTTTAAACTCAACTCTTTATGTTTAGTAGTGAAATGCCCAGAGTTTTGAAGGCTTTATTGCATCGTTAGATAACATTACCACAAATAATGCACTGAGGTTTTGGTACTGCACCATTATCTCTGGCTAAAATACTGAACTTAATGTTCAATTAATCGTATTCCTAAGTGAAACTAGTACAAATTATGTTTGCTGTTTTGATGATGCTTTGGTTTTATTTACGTTTCTGTCATCTGATGTTTCACTACTTTGGTGCTAGGCATGTCTCTTCATAAAAAATTGCTCAGTGGGCCTTTACCATATTATTAGAAAAATGATAATGAATGTCAGGTACATAACTGTATGTTGTATGTGCTGACTCACACAAATAAGCACAGTGTCACATTTACAATTTAAAATGCGTGTTATTTCAAATCAAAGCAATGAGTATTGGGAGACAAGGGGGGAGGGTGATGATCAGTGTACTTGGGTAAGATTTCTCTATTCCATTCAATAATAACTGTGGCTCACCTATATTCATTAGTGTGTGTGTGTGTGTAATCCTGTCTGGGTGAAATATCTTAAAATCTCATCCATCATAGTTCTAAATCACAATGTATAATTTTAAATATAAGGTAATGCATCTTGAAAGCATATAAAGCAATCATGGGTAATAACTTTCTAATTAAGACTAGCAATAAAATAGCTATTATCAATTTATACAAATATTTAAAATTGAACATTTTCAGACTGTATGTTATTTCCTAGATTTTGATTATTCTTAGCAACAGGGCGACGGTAAATTTTATTATGTGTTCCATTTATCTTCCTATTATGTGAGACAATAAAAAAACTGCTATTCTGTAATCCCATTCAGAACTATTAATGTTATATATCTCTTGATGAAAATTTATTTGTATTTGAACTAGTTTTAATATTGAATTCAATAAAAATTGTGTCATTGTCTTTTGCTGAGTCATCCTCACTGCTAGTTTTGCAAACACAAACTGATATGGTACAACTGCAACTGTTATCAATTCTGAAACCTCATTATGTTTAATTAGTGCTGATTTCTTTGTTGATTACATCATTTTGATTCTATAATTTATAAATACTTTTCAATGTGGTGTTGTAACTCATCCTTATGCTGAAATAAATTACCCACAGAAGACTTGTAGTTCTACAATAATGCGACAGGTCTCTGTTCTTCATAGAATAATTGCATTATAAATGGCTTGTTCCTCTGATTGGAAGATAGACCATCTTCCCTTTATGTGTAGTTGGGCATTCTCTTAAATTCTGCATTATGCTTGGTTAGTCAAAACATTTGTGTTTGGCCAGTCAGACCTAAAGGAAATTACAATTTAAAATTAAAGATTGTATGATTATGGGCAAAGATGAGAGTCCCTATTAAAGATGCAACTCATCAATTTTACAGAAATTATATAACAAAAATGAACAATCCACTATTACATTAAAGACTTAGCACATATAGTGTTCATATATGTCTTTAAGTTTAAGCATAAAATATTAGGTGAATAATTCAGACCTTTTTTTTTAATTTTCACCCTTATCAGTGATTTTGTCCAGGTGTGTGAGAACCAATGTTCCCTTTAAGGTGCACGGCCATGCAGCACAGCAGTTTCAAATTCTATATACAAGTTTTGGTAGCAAGCTCAAACAACCACCAGTTCCACACACACACACACACACAGGAAAAATATTAGAGGGAATGTTGGTGAGAATGTGTGACATTTTACTAATTTTAAAATAAAAACAATAGAAAATTTTGAAAAAAGTCATTTTCATTTTCACCCGAATCAGGCTCAGCAATATTGTCCAGGTTTATGAGTGACATTCTAATAATTTTAAAGTAAATTTGCAAGTCTTGTATTTCTTACATCAAGCCAAAAACATTTGTACACATTTCATAGCCCAATAAAGGTATCAACTGAGCCTGGATGAAGAATCACAAAATTCAGCTAAGTAGTAACTTATTATTTTGTAATTATTATAATTAATATTTCTTAATGGAGTTTATTTTCTGTCAGCAGAAATGATAATTTCAAAATTATAAGATCACTTGAAATCACTAAAGGGTTGGTTATTTGAAAATCACTAGGTGATATGATTTTCAAAACTCTAAAATAAATTTACTGATAACTCTAGACCAGAGGTGGGCAAACTTTTTAAGTGCATGGGCCGGATAAAACTTTTGGAATAGTTCACGGGCTGGATAGACAACCATAGGTCACAAAGTTCAGAATATAAAATGAAAGGAAAAATAATTTTTAAAAGTGTATTTTATGTTTTTTAAAAAAAGAAGCTCCAGTTTCAATGAAAAGTTAATGAGATGGATGGTGTTTCTTACAATGAATCAGTGATTCAATGACAAAAGATTTGAAGGACAAGTGGACCAGATGGCAATGTTTACTGCGAATAGCTTGGCGGGCCAGATATGGCCCAAAGGCCAGAGTTTGTCCACCCCTGCTCTAGACTAAGGCTAAAAATAACATTTAATATCATATTCATTGGCAACACTGGAAGCTTGTTTGTTTATACCTATCACCATGGGTCATGCATTTGTATATGCATGGAGTCGCTGGTCAATTGTTGCCTGAAGTTTCAAATTGCACTCACAAGTGCACACTAAGGTACTATGACAACTTCTCTTTGTTCCTGGAGGATCAATATGGGCTGGTACTGATTGCTTATGGACCGGCATCAGTCTATGCACCACCACTTTGAGAAGCACTGACTTAGCAAAAGTTAAAATTGATTTGTATGATGAAATGAAATTAAAAGGAATTAATGACATATATGTGGGACTCTTCTTGTGTCATCATAAGAATTTGAAAATCTCCATGAATATATGACACTGTTGTGATAAAATGTTCCATTTGTGTAGGTTCAGTAATAATTTTTTAAAATTTTTTGCTGTTCCTTGATGAATTTGGTTTCATCATCCAAAAGTATATATTGGCATTACTTACATAAAAAGTTTAAAAACAAGCCCATCATTACGCATCATTTCTGTTCTCTACACAAAACATTTTGTAGTTTGTGCATACACAAATATAGAACTATGCTTTTAAAAAAGCAAGAAAGTATATTATTTATTTTAATTTTTGATGGGGGTAGGGGGTGGTATTACATTGAATTCAGTAAATATCCTTTTCCTTTCTAAAATTCAGTTCATCTGATGAAACTGTTTTGTGTCAGACTTTCATCATTTTTTGGAATTTAAAAATATAATTTTGTGTTGAAAGTGAATTGGCAAGTTAGATAAAGAATTTTACATAAACTAAATAATTCAAGAAGGGAGGAAATTTAATTATATAACTATAACTTATATAAGAGGTGAGTTCAGTCCAAAAACAGAATAGTGTCCAGATTGTGTGATGCAGTGAGTTGTTTACACTTTTTGTTCTCATAGCCCAACATTTACTGATTTAGGTATTGTACTTTATATTTGTGGACCAAACTCAGATCTATGCAACCCATGGTGAAGACCTGGGGGCAAGATGATGCCAATTCTTGCATTGTCATTATGTTAACTGCACTGAATAGATGTCGCACAAATGCTCTTGTGTTTTGCCATTGTAATGGACTGTATATAAATTTGTTTCATTTATATGATTTCGGTTTATGTGAGGACCTCTGGACTGCATATAATGTAAAAAGAGAACTTGCTATATTTGAACTAGCATGTTGTAATTATCAGTCATGTAACAGAGTTAAATTAATAATAACAAAGAAAAATATGTATTTTGCTAAATGTAATAAATTTAATGACTTTATTGAAATAAACATTTACATGACCTACCATTTGTTCTTTATCAGTATTTCTTGCTTCAAGGAATAGAGAATCTGGGTAAAATTATAACTTGTAAATAGTCTTTATTTGATATATTCATCTTCTACTTCTAGCAGGATGCAATGCAACTAGGTTTTTTGTCCTGTATTAGTGAATGGGTTAAAAAAAGACTCTAAAATGGTTATTACTTGCGTGAACTGCGAACTTGCATGTCGCCTTGTCTTTGTGACTAGAAGGGGTGTAAAAATATTTTTATACAGTACCTTGATATCCATCACATTTGGGCAGGGTGGGTGGGGGACTATTCATGTACCTTAGTGAAAGACAGTCAGTCTACTGTAATCTGCATGATTATGTATATTCATTAAAATGACTGCCAGTTACAGAAGTTGTTAATCATTACCAGTTTTGACTACTAAATACATTTTGGTGATTCAGTTAAATTATAGGCATTTTCCTTTGAAACTTGTATATTAATTTTATTGAAATAAATAACATTTTTTTATTTTTTGTCATTGCATTTAAAATCTCAAACAACTGAAGTTGTCAAAAGCCATAGTGCATTGTATCACTTTTTTAGTCAAGCTTAAAACTAGTGGTGATCGCAAGCAACTAAGTCAGCATTTAAACAGATGCTTGTTGTGATTTATGCTTATCTGCCATGTTTGACCAAAGTCAACCATTGAGAGTGCATTCTCTGAGGAACTGATGTGGAGGGAGATGTCTGCTGCTGAACATAACTTGGCCAGATCATGAAATATTGTTCATTTCTACCCCACTTTCATATTCAATCTAATTCATGTGTTTACTCAGTAGGGCATCCATTTTTATCTTGATGTCATCATAAGTCTGTGTTGCACCTCTTCGAAAAGATTTAGCAATTTGATCTGCAGATCAAATGCATTTTCCTTTAGTTCATTTCACCTGCTGTTTCATCCAGGTAGTAGTGTCTAGTTTACTGTTTGGCAGACTTGTTTGCTGCATTTTTTTGAATATGCTTGATTATGATAAATAAATGGGGGTAGATAAAATGGTTGAGAGAGATGGGTATGACTATCTTGATGATAATGTCATGATGTTTCATTGGCTGGTGAATGGTGTCATAGCTTTTGCTAGGGCTCATTTTCATGATGGGTGACTGCAAGCTGTAAATGATGAGTCTGAAAGCACAGCCCCATCAGTCCACTGATGCAGCTTCAGCATATCCAGTGCAGAGTTACAACATTGTGCAATCACACATGATCTCAAGTTTCTTGCAGTCTCCACCCAGCATTGGCAGAAGTGCAACAGACAGTAGTCATCCATCAGCACCCAGCTTTTTTTTCTGGTTGACTTGGTACAAAGATCTGGCCCAAATCTAACCAGATTGATAGCACTGTTGTTGATTGTGATTCATACGAATACTTACATTTTTTTTGCCCATGTACTTCTTACTCATCTCCTTGTTCTGCAAGGCAACTGACATCTGTTGTCAGTAAGCTGTTAATGGATAGTCCACAGCCATACCCATTATTTTACATTGTCCATAGATCTTTGGAAAACACAACATAAAATTGGCCTTGGAAAGTTCCATCTTGAGTTTTCTACCTTGGTATATATCTTGATTGGAGAATATAATTTACATATATTGCAAACATCCTGTCATCTGAATAATTTTTGTTTGTTGTAAAACACTAGGCTCACTAACTTAGAGCTATCAAACACAAAGTACTTGACAGATTGCAATGTTGCATGTGGCACTAATATAAGTAATAAAGATGGGAAAATAAAATTGCATCTTCTTCGGGGTGATTCAAGTGCCATCTCTTTATCAGGCCACAGACTTTTCAAACATCCCCCATATATATGAAATTGAACAAAATTACAATTTCTGTGGAATTTGTTTAAATGGTTGCAGATTAACTATTTCTTGTATATATGATTCATACTTAGTAGATTGCATTATTCATTCCACTTAAAATGTATTTATTTTAAATTGCTTATAAAGTATATTAAGTACAGCACACACATCACTATATATATATATATATAGAATGAAACTAAATCAATATAAATTCTTTCTTTTTTTTTTTTTTTTTAAGGAATAGGATATGTGCATATTAGTGCCTTTATAAATGAAATAAAATTTGAGTCTGTTATAAATTTATCAGCAATTATTATATATTTAAATAATTCCATGTTCTTTTCTAAATGTTATGACTGTTCAACTCAGAACTTGGATGAATGATTTTGAACAGAAAATGTAAATTCCTTTGTAATCTTTAAAATGATTGTATAGTCTTTTTTCTTTTTCTTTTTTTTTTTTTTTTTTAGTAAAAACAGCCTTTGCTTATTTTGTTTGTTTTATTCTGAAAATACTTTCATAAATAAGATGCATCAACTAGAAATTTACAATTGAATTTGTTTAATTTGTGCATTGTGTGTATGTGCGCACGTGCATGTTTTATAAAATATAATTGTTATTGTCAAATCCATTTCCAATTATGTTTTTAGACCATGATGGAAGTTGACGACCAGAGTGCAGAGAGTGTTCTCCCTTTAAAAGATGGAGTTGGATTGCCTTTGGAGAAATATCCTGGTGACGATGCCTGTTTGGATTTCACAATCACTGTAAATGAAACAGATGATGAGACATCTGGGGATGATGCTTCTCCTCCCAAGATTTCTTTAGAAACAGTTAATGGTAAAGATTCATCTGTAGTTAAAGAAAACTTATTTTCTTCTAGTTCTGAAAGTAAGTTTGAGGATAATTTAGATGACTGTAGTAAAGAGGAACATACTAAAACAGATGCTTTGAAAGAGGCTATCCAAATCAATGGTGAATGTGAATTACCTGGAAGTAGTGAGAATAATATTGATAAAAAGGCATCTGAGTCTAATACTTCCATATTTAATACAAAAGTAGAAAAAGTATCTGGTAAAAACTTTGAGATAGAAAATTGTACTGAAAAAGTTATTTCTGTTGACTCTTTGAAAAGGAAACCTGTTCCTTCAGGGAAAAAAGATCCTGCTCCAAACTTACCTTGCAATGGAACTGTATATGTTAAAGATAGTACCAAGATACTCCTTAAAGATAAGCTTCCTGGAAACAGTCAGACAAGCCGTTCTCAGCTTTTGAAGCAATTTGTTTCATTGACTCCATCAGCTGCTGGTAATGTGACAGTGGCTGCTGCGGGTTATGCATCAGGAATGGTGCCAGGAATTCCTACATCTACCAGCATTGTACTTGATGCAAGGACTGGAACACACATGCCCTACATATCCCCATCTAATACTGCATCTCTTCTTGCTGCACCAGGTGTTCGCCTTGTTTTGCCCACTTCTGGTTTGCCAAGTTCACTGATGTATATGCCAAGTACTGGTGCTTTCCTAACTTCCACTGGCACTGCACCCATGTTTCTCTCCAGCGGTACTGCTACAACTTCACTAGTCAACAGTAGTGCATCTGGCATCATTCCACCGGTCAATTCACGGGGACAGCCTCTAGGAAATGCAGGAGCTTATTATTTGCCTGGTAATTCAGGGATGACTGCTGGATCATACAGACCAACTGTGGGAAATCTAACTGCATCATTTATGTCCCCTGTGCCAGAAGAGCCTACATCTAGCTGTGGAATGATACAAATGATCCGATGGGAGGTAGACAACCGCATCAATATTCGCCCTAAATATGTCAAACCTAATCCAAAGGCTGAGCTGGGAAACTTAGCTAAGTGGATGTTTGATCTTGGCTCTGATATGGCAAAAGAATATGTTTACCATGATTTGGTTCGAATACAAGGCAAGCGTTTAGATGAAGGGAAGCTAACTGATAAAGAAAAAAGTGATTTCAGCAAGTTGCAGGAAATTGATGATGAGTTGCACAATAAAATTGGACATCTTAAAATCAAATTAAACAAATCTTGCAAGTGTGGATTTAAGACAGAATCTTCAAATATACTGATTTTACATGAAGAGCATGCACATTTTGATAGAGGATTTTTATCTTGTAGTCTGTGTAAGTTTCAGACTCGCCAGCCTGCAGTCTATCGATTTCACATGGAAACAGAGCATAATATGAATGGTAGAGTGGAGAGTCGCCCCAGCTTTTTCGAGTGCAGTTTATGCCCTTATGAAACTAACTATGCGAACCGTATAGATCAGCACAAACTTCGTTGTCAGAAGCAGTTTCGCCCTGCCTTTAACTTGCATCCGAGTTGCCAGACGGGTCCAGAAGTTAATTTGTGCCTTGAGAACGTGTTTTACTTTGTATTTACACGGCAGTTTCTCAATACTATCACCAAACCCTCATCAAACATGTCGGTCACCACTGTGATTTCATCAACAAGTGCAAAAGAACTTGCACCAAGAAATACAACAGGACCTCGCACTGCCTCAAACACACTAAAGTTGCCATCTTCCTCTGTTACTGCATCAACCACTTCAGTCATACCATCTTACAAATTTGTTTCAAAAACTGCTCCACAGTCCCAACAAAATTTCAACACAAATCATTTATTGCAAAACCACCTTTCTAGTTCATTCCCTACCATTTCATCTAAGATTGGTAACCCTTCACTGCCTCCAGCAAATGTTCCAGCCAATACACCAGTGACGCCTCAGCCAAACAGTGGCTTTGAGGTGTGTGAGATCTGTGGTGGTTATGTAAAGGATCGTAAAGCACTTCGCATCCATTTCTTTTATGCACATCGCATTGACATGCCATTTGGTGTGTTTGAGCGTACTCAACCTCCACTGTATTGTGCCACATGCTTTGCACGGTTTTGGACAGCACAAGGATTGCAAAAACATATAGAGGTTCACAAAGCAGATACACTTGCTTCCTCTGGGGGTGCTGGCAATGGTGTGGCTGGCAAATGCATCTCCTGTGGTCACCGGGTACCCAATATCCTTATGCATATGAGAATGGTGCACAATCGTGAGTTGCGACATTATTTGGCTGCTCTTATGTGCATTTTCTGTGGTAATCGATTTAGTTCTAAATCAGAGGTTGAGTCACACATGGGGTCACATCATGGTGTTGTTGTCAAGAACAGCTCAGTGCAATCAGGCACCAATACTGCCAAGCAAACACAGCCTCAGGCATCTGCTGCAGCTCGTAAATCAGTCATGGTTCCTGTATCTCCTACAGTCAAAGTGACCACTGCAACTAGTACTGTGCCCCCAGCTTTACCTTTGATTGCAAGTGTAGCTGCTCCTAAGCCTAGCACAGCAGGGGGCACTAAGATGAACAAGGGAAGCCAGTGTGTGCTGTGCAACTTAAATTTTGCCCGTAATGTTGATTTGACCAGACACTGTATGCGAGTACATCACACATGTATGAAATGTGGTCTGGTTGTTGTGGACAAAGAATCACTGAACCGCCATACCTGCTTACACTCAGCTGCTGGGATGCGCAGTTGTCCAATATGTAATGAAACTGGTTTTCACCCTGCCTATTACATAAAGCATATGAGAGATAGACACTTACGTCGGTGTACAGTCAAGCTATGGCGACTTGATCAAAGTGTTGTTGATAGCTATAAGCGTCCTATTACCATTTCAGACAGTGAAGAAGAAAATTTTGCTGAAGAATTTGTTTCATCTAGACCAGGTCCACTGACTTCTAAAAGGCGTAGATTGGGGAAAAGTACTGCAGTTGATAAAGTGGACGAAGGTTCTGAACAAAAAACAAAAGCAAGTGATGATGAAAATGAAAAGGATGAAAAAAAGAGAAAGCTGGAAAAGCAAGATGACAAAGAGAGTTCTGCAACAAAGAAATTACGAAGAGACAGCAAAACAAACGATATTATAGAATTAGACTAGTGGAGGAAATTGGTATAGATAATGAATGAAAGTGACTGCTCATTTAATATAGCCTAATCATTGGATAATTTTGACTCTTGCACTGTTCGTAATGTCCTTGTGTCAGTGGCTATTGTACATGTGATGATTTTTTTCTATTATTTTTATTTTTATTATTCAATTTTGGAAATACTTAAATCTGTATGTAATGGTTCTTTATTTTAAAATCTAAATATGGATCAGAGATTGCTTTTAGAAATTTCTTTGATATTCCTGTAAAAATATTAACCTTCATGTCACTGCAAATGACTGAAGAAAAGGGAGTAATTGTACTAATTACTGTGGGGGAATAGTTATCACTAATCTCTTGCCCTGTAGAAAATCCCAATATCTAATAATTATAGGGAAATGAAAAGAAAGAGATTTCTGAGTACCAAAGGAAGGCACCTTGTTAATGTTAGATGCCACATTTATTTTGCTGTCTAATACATCAGACATATTTTGTTACCCATTTTTAAGTTTTTCAAATTGGCTGACAGATCTCTACCAAAAATATTTTTTGTAAAGATGGTTTTGCAAGTATTTACAATCTGAGAAATAGAACAGTATAGTCATGGGTGTGTGTGTGTGTAAAAATATGGATATGAATTTTCTAAAAGCAGAGTTCCCACGCAGGTCTGGAATCCTGGTAAAAATCTTGAATTTGAATTTAGCTTTTTCAGGTCTAGGAAAGGTCTTGAAAATCATTATGATGTCAGAAATGGTCTTACATTTTAGGGTTAGGGTGGGTAGACCCCAACGAGCAGTCCGTTTGTATGCAAAGCTTGTAAGAGGATTGGTTGAAATGGTTGGTTGCTAAGTATGCTTAGACATATGGGTCCTTATTATTTTATTTCTTGGATTGATATTAACATATTTAATAAAATGCAGTTACGCTCGTGAATTAAACATTTTCTCTACAATACTTAATTATTCTTTAAAGTCAGAACTCGGTGGGATAAACAAAATTCGGTGCAGAACATTTTCCTATAATGTTTGATAGATGATGTCTGTTTGAAATTTTAAAGATATTAAATTTAATAAATTGTATTCTGCTTGTGTCTTAAGTCAGTACAAGAATCTATTTTTAAAGAAAGTTTTTATCTTGAGTTTGAAAGCAAAATTTATTGGGAATAGGAAAAAGATCCAACGTCAAAACAGGTTCTGATCATCATATTTTCAATGAAGTTTTAGCCATTTCTACTTCAAATTAAAAAATATTTAAAATAAGCAATATAAATATATTCAAATATAAACATTTTATATGTCAGTATTACACTGCACAAATTCTAATAATTAAATACAGTTTTTCTTTAAATAATTTTCATGTGACATAACTATGTTTGAAGACAGAGTAACAAGTATAATGTATATATACATGAAGACAATGCATAAAACAGATGAAAAAAATATCTGATTCTTAATAAGGCATGCTTACTGAAGAATAATGTATTTTTAATGTTAATATTAATTTTTACAGGTAAATTTTCAGTTAGTTTTCTGAACTTTTTTTTTCAATGATCATATAGTTTTTGACATGAAGACAGATCTAAATTTGTTTATAAAGTGGATATTTTCAACTTAGTTAGTAATGAATAAAAAAATGATTTAATTTTAAGTGTTTTGTTTTACATTTTATCAAATTGGTAATTTGTAACTTTTAAAAGAGTAAGTTTGAAAAATATATATTTATATATTAAAAGAATAAATTAAAAATCAAGTAAACATATTTTAGAAGGAACAACTAGTGTTGCTTTTCCATAATAAAGATAACTTTAACTTCAATTCTACTTTTTCTAGATATGAGAAAGCTTTATTTCAAATTTTTAACAAAGTTTGAAGTAAAACATATTTTTATATATATTAAAATTTTAATAAACTAAAAATTAACGATATTTTAAAATTGAAGATATTGCTTCTTGTATGTAGCAAAGGCAATTTACATTCCAAATTTGAAGAATGTAGATTGGTAAATAATTTTTATTCTTTAAATTTAGTTCATGTTGAGATTTTGCAAGTAATTAATCCTTTATAAAATTACTTTTGAATTTATTTTAAAATTTATGTCTTTATTGTATTCTTCAGAATTTTCGTTGTCAAATTGTAGGCCACATTTAGGTGCATTGTGAATTACTGTTCTTAGCTTTAGGTCAGGAATTATAAAAAAAATTGGTCTGGAAAATTATTTGAAAACCTTGGCAGGAACTCTGTAAAAGTGAATTGTTTCATTGAGACATCTTAATTTTTGGACAAGCTTAGCCTGTTTAGAGTATAACATCTTCATCTGACAATTTTTAATTTTATTAGTTAATTCTCTGTAGAATTAAATCAAAATTGGCAGAATGTATTCTAGCTGAAGCTAGTCTATTCAGAATCGAAACTCGTGAATTTGAGAAAGATATTTTTTGTAGTCCGTTTTCCATGCATTTTTGCAGAATACCAGATGCTGGATTTAATATTTTGTAATTTAGCTGCTGTACTTTCCCTTTCAGTCCAGAATCAGTAAATAATTGCATGTATTAGACAAAACAACTTGGCACTTTCACAACATAAACTTGGTGCATTTTTTTTGTATTTAAAAATGATAATGCCGTGAATATTTAAAAAATAATAATTTCTACTGCTTTTGGAGTTGAAAAACAATACTTTTCTAATACCAAATAGCCTCAAATTGGAAAGTATTGTTTTTCCTATAATTATGTTGAGCATTTAAATAATTTATTGTGTTGGGGTTGGTTTTTTGTCACTGTCACTCTGTGGTTATGTCAGCATAAGTGAAAATTCTAACTTTCATCTTTATCTTTATTTGGCACAGAATTTTTCTAATCATTTACATTCATTCATTGTTTCTTTTCACTGGTATACATTTATCAGACAAGCATAAAGGCCTGAAACAAACCACATTAAATCAAAACATTTATTTTTTTCACTTTAAAAATTGGAAGATGATTGATTTTTCTAAAAGTATGGAAAATTTCATCTACATCCTTAATAATAAATAATAATTGTTCAGAAATATATGCTTTTGGGGTATTTTTGTAGCTTGTTCATCCATAGAAAATAATCCAATGGCAAGGAGTGGAGTGTTCTGACAGCTAAAATCATAATTTTGAATTTGCATTTTAAAAAATTCCTTTCAGGCATATTAATTTAGTCAGCATCTGCAAATAAGTAAATCAAACCTTGTATTAGTTTAAATAGTAATTAGTATGCACAGAATCAGTTATTTGGTCATATTTACTAATTCTTGCAGAAATGTGCAAATTTAATTTATGCAAGTTTCTTAAAAAATGCTACATAGCTGCATAATATTGAAATATGAACTATAATGAAGTAGACATGTATTTTAATAGAAATAATTTTGTTATTAGTTTACAAGAGGGGTGCACAAACCGCTGCTCGAGACAGGGCTCTGTGCTGCCCCTAGAGGACTTTAGGATGTTTATTGTTACCATTATTTGTGGCCTGCAACAATCTCTGTTCAATTTTGAGGCTGGCGACTACAAAACTCGAACCAAATATTGACAAAGCTGTTAACAACATTCAGGCTCACCCTTCTCTCTAAAGACTAAATTTAGATTAGTGAGATGAAAACAAATGTAAAATCCTTTATTTCATTATTTGTGTTGATTTTTTTCTACTGAGCCAATCATGTGCAATGACTTGCAGTCCTCCATGCACTATCAATTGGAAATTTGGCCCTCTGGCCTAAAATGTTTGTGCGCACCTATTTTATACCAACATATGCATACTGAATATAAACTATAAATTTAATTAAAAATAAAAGTGCAAAAGAGAGAACCTACTTCTGGTCATTTCAGATTAACAGAGAAATGACAGCATTTGTATAACACATTTACTAAATATTATCTAAATGATCATCCAGTTTTAGACAATCCTTAAGAATGTGAATCGAACAAGACCGTGTACATTGACAATTTAAAATAGAAGTGAAAAATTTCTTTCTTTTTTTTTTTTTTTTTAGTGGAAGAACTAAGCATATGCTGCAGATTTTAAGCTAGAGACATTTTATATTAAAAAAGTTCCCCTGGGTCTATCTGCATCAGAATTGGTAAAAATATCTTTACACTTAAACACACATCTGCACAGTATTGACAAAAATATCTTTATACTCATTCATATTTAGTTGCTGAAATATTTCCACTCAAGTGTTTCTTTAGGGTAATTTGAATATATCAATTTATTTTTATGCTTGGGTTCTAGCATTAGAATGTTATTTTTATGCTGTTTATTATTTTACAACTAGTGATAGGTCAAGTCTGTTAGTATTTTATGACTGCTTCGTTGAATTTCAGTAATGTATGATATTCAATATTATTATTACTTTTATAATTTTGTATTTTGATTACTATTTTAAGGGCGATATGAAGGAAATGAAGAACATTAGTAAATAAGGAGGTCGTTGTGTTTGTGGTTGAGAAAACATCGTTTGCTTTGATATTAATGATTCTTCACTAAGTACAGTTGTTGAAAAAGGTGTTGCATCTTGTCCTCTCCTATGTAATTTTTTCTTCTGTTTTTAACCAGAATTATTATCATTAAAGAAGAATCTTTCCATTTTCATAACGTCTTATTTTGAGTAATGAGCGTATAATAAATGCTGTTGTAGATGTTAATAATGGGCAGCTTACATAGTTTTGTTTATGAACTGTGGGCTGAGTGAGCAAATTTGTAATATTTTACATTGTGACATATTTTTTTTTATGTCAATAATGTGGCCATCCAAATATTTTACATGAACTCCTAGTTCTGGTTGTACTTGTCACAATTTTATTGATCCTGGATTTGGAAGTTTTTCATTTTCTTTTCTTTTTTTTTTTTTTTTTTTGTTGAAATATTTGATTACATATTTTAATAATCTAAAGAAAAAAATATTTTGTTATTGTTTGATTTGGCTCATTGAAATTGAAATTATTCAGGGTTTTTCATAATTGAATGTAAACTAAGGCTATTTTTTTCTTTTTACACCTATAAACACATATTTCAAATTGAATATGTTCATTTTAAAAAAAAGTACCAGAAGACTACTTAGGTGCTGAAGTAATCTATCAGTCTTTTATTTATTTTATTTTATTTTTTAAAGGAGACCTGTTCTGGAAATTGTGTTGCTGCTGAATGTTGTCCTATCATGGTAGAATTGTTAGTTTCAACTGCATATAGCTTCCTATTGTTTTAGTATAATCCCAATCTATGTCCTTTTGAAAATGCTCTCCTTTTTGTATTTATGATATGTGAGATTTATCATGAGAATTTAAAAGGCTGTTTGCAAGTGCATTTATCGAATTATTTTGTCATTTTAAGTGATCTTTGGTTGTTCTGCTTAATCTTCAACTCCTTTTAATTGGTGGAAGATGGAAATAGTGCATTGTACAAATAATTAATTTAGAATGCATATCATGTCATTGATTAAATGGAAGAAAACTGGTTTCTATTAGTGGAGACAGAAAAGTAATATATACATTTTAGCTTTATGTTAATAACTTGTGGCTTGTGTACAATGGTGCCATGTCCCAGTAAAATTTACACTTTATTTAACTGCATTTTGCATATGAAACCTAATAATGTTGAAAATTTATTACTCGTGAGACAATTTAAATTATTTCACTATATTTCAAACTTAGACATAAAAGGACTTAAGTTTTTAATTATTACATTTACTGGCACAAACTTTTTTTTTTAAAGTTAAAATTATTATTTTTTTAATTCAGAAAAGCCATGATTTATATTATGTATGTGTACATGCACAATCATTTACAAATACATATTTCTTTAGTTAGAACAAATCTGACTTTAGAATGACTAATTTAAAAAGTCTAAGACTGTCAAGCAGTTAGAACTAATTTTCATTGCAGGTAAGTTTAAAAAGAGAAATTATTAACTCTTCTTAGATTAAATTTATATTATGATTCTATATATGAAAGTCTGTGACTTAGGAGTGGTACATGTTTTTAAAAAATATATATATTAATTTTTATGAAAATATAAATTTCAATGATAGGTGTAAAAGTTATGTATGGCATAATTTAAATAAATACACGTTTATTTTCATGGGTTTAACTGGTATATTGCTGTAAAATTAAAAGGACATATATTGTTTTTTAAAAAATAAATAAAAGCATAAATTATTAAATACATTACAAGTGACAAACAACCTGAAGTATGACTTAGCAGTCAACTAATGAACTATACTATAGAGAGTGTTGAATTTATTTTATAGTTACATTAATGTGAAATGTATCCATTTATGATTAGTATCTTATTGAAAATATATGGTTGAATAAAATATAATAAACCTACCACATCTAATGGCATCAACAATACTCCCACATTTTCATTTACAGTATCTTTAGTTATTTTTATTGGCACATTGCTGAAATAGCAATCAACATGAAGCAATATCTGAATGAAAAACTTGTGCATAAATAAATTAAGAGATAGATGCAACTTTGTGATTCAGCAAATGATTTACTAATTAGCTGTTAGGAAAGTTTGAGGCTAATATGTTTTTTGACTGTTGGGATTAATGTGGCTTGAGATTACTGGGATTGTGCTGCATTTTGTTAAGTGGTGGATGTCTAGTGTCTTTATCAAATTCTGAATCTTTGATCACATAAGATGATACATGCATCTTTTGATTTATAAGCTCATTTTGCTCAGATTTATTTTTTTTCATGTTACGTAAAATCTCATAAAGGGTTGGAGTCTCATTATTTAATATGTAAATCCTTATAATTTGTGGGCTCTAGAAAACATCAAGTATAATAGAAAATAATAATTCTTACCAATACCATTGCAAGATATTTCAGTATTGAAAATATCAATGCTCTGAAATGTTTGTGGTTTCTTTAGTGTATAGAAATTATACTGTTGTTGTGCCTTGATAATTGTTTGTAAGTTAATTACTTGGCTATTGATTCCAACAATTAAGCCTGTTTCGATATGTGCAACACTAGTGCCTATATACACATTCTAATAATTAGGTATATTTCACAGTTGCAGATTTTATTCCAAAGCTATTGCCTGTATACATGTAAAAATGTTAATTCCAACAATCAACCTGTTGTATTTGTGCATGTGTAGATTTTATTACAAAGATAAATTCCAACAATTAGACATATTTCACATAACATAATGCATATGTTATTATACAGTTATGCATTAAAATTAATTTAAAAAACCCAAAGATTTACTTAGTAGTTAATTACAACAATAAGACATTTTACTTATGCTTTTGCAGACTAGTGTCTGTTTATGCATTAAAGGTGGGGAGGGGAACCAAACATTTTTGTAAAAATTGTCTGAACAACTATTAAAAACAATTTTCAGAATATTTCACATATTTATATACAGTTATATATTTTTAGTGTTATTAAAATCATTCACACGTGATGTGTCACTTTAGTTTCAGTAACCAAAATAAAATTAGCAAGTGCTCTTTTCTGTGTTCTTGATGGGCAAGTGTAACCTTATATTCTTTTCATTCTTTCTGTTCATCTATAATGCAGAGCTGTATGCTTGCAATGAAAAGGAAAATTTTCCCTTTAAAAGTTGTTGGAACATAGATAGTAAATTTCCTATCTGCAATGGACAGAAAGGTTGTTGAAACCAAACTGGGAAATGGCCAGAAAATGAATTATTTGATTATATAATGAACATACATCATCTGCAATGACATATATAATTTACTTAGACAATCGATAAACATCACCTTGCTAGCAAATAGTTTTAACTAAATAGATTCACAATATGTGGCATTTTCTTTTGGGTGTTAATGTGGCTTGTCATCAGTTTCTATCATTGTATACTTTCAAAATATGTATAAATTGATTTTGTGCATATCTTGAATAAAGTAAACCTCGATCATAAACTATAGTGATTTTGATTGCACATACAGACTTAGGAATAGCATAAGCTCATTTAGTTGAAATCCAGTCCATGACAAAATTAGTTTTTAAAAATATATAACTTGTTTAAGCAGAACTTGTCATAAAATGAAAATTGTGTTTTAAAATTTCTTTTTTCTTCTTCACTGCTGAATGCACGGTATATATAATTTCAAAGCTTTAAAAATAAATACACATGACTCACATTAATATTTTAATTTGCCAGTATTCGCTTGAAAATCATTTAAGTCTCAGAAACCTTAAAATTCCACCATTTCTATTCTATTCTTATTGCTTTAATTTAATTATAATCTTTGAACTATTTTATTTCTTATTGTCCTTTATGAGCAGATAATCATAAAGAAGTTTTGAATACTAATAGAGATCAAACCAAGTACCTCAGTAGAGTGGTTGCTTGTCTGAAATTAAATTGGCCAACTGATCGCAATAATTTGGGCCAACTATTCACCTCTTCTTGGTCCAGGTTCATTGTCTACTTGTGTTTATTTGTTTTTATACAAATATCCCATTAAAATGTATGCTGGTTTTCTTGTTTCATGTCATTAGATGATTAGTGTTTACTTTTCAAAAAATTGATCTAATAGATTTTCTGTTTGGGTTGTGATACAGCAGACAAAACATAGACATAATAAAGTAAAAATATTTACTCAGTTTCAAACGAAACTAGCTCATTAATTCTTAAACAGTCAGTATTTGCTTAGAAAAATGAAGTATAATGATTCCTACTTACCGTGTCATTGCTAGTTAGGTACTCAGCATATCAGTACATGTATAGTATCAAATCATTGTTTCACAACCTACTAGCTATATTGTACTCAATTTGTACCTTAACTAGGATTTATGTTTTAAAAAAAACAGTAAATATTAATACACACTTTCCTTATTTCCTTACTACAATAAAATCTTGCCTCGAACAAGTTTATATTAAATTAATACAACTTATTTTAGGCTAAGTTTTTTCTTTTTCCAACTACATTTTTCTGATTAGAGCTTGCACTAGCCCCAAAGAAGATAGTAAATATCTATTGCAACTAGCTGTAATAATTACTGATTTCATTCTATAGTAAACTGATATTTAAACCTCAGTTTATGATCATGCACCCAGTATACTTGTTTATGTAAAATAACTAGTTCAGAAATGAAAGTAAGACTGCTAGTGGCTAAGTCTCATCATTTAAAAGAAAATGTATAGTATGAACTCTTTTCTAGTTTTAACCCCTTAAAACTGGTTCATTAATCTAATTATACTTGCATTGCAAGACCTCCATGATTGATGGGAGAAATTGGTATTAGTATTTAAAATTGAAATTTTAAAAAAATGGTTTAGGACTTAAATAGTGAGGACCAAAGTGACCAGTTATTTAAGAAATAAAGGTATACATTTTAAATAATTAATTCTATGTAAATATTCAAAAATCAGATGTATGGGTATTAATGCCTATAAGAAGAAGACTTTGCCTCACCACAAGATCCTCTGTTAATTTGAATTGGCAAAATCAAACTCTCTTTAACAATAAATAGTTAATTTAATGTGATATATGTACATATACGTCTAAATTACAGACCAGGCAATGAGTAGATAATAAAATCAAGATGATTGAACTTTAGAAAGCCAGTCCCTGTTCATATGCTTTGATGGAATGAGTAAAAATTTTAGAAAAGGAAAATGCTCCAAAAATTAAAAAAATTATTTATTTTTAATAAATTAGTCTTATTTGTTGTAACAATACATATGCATATTGATTTTAAGAGAACAAATCAAAATATTTGGCATCATTCAATATAGGCATAATAGCAATTATCTCATCCTCTGTGAATAAATGGAACTAACATCATTTGCAGTAGCATACTTTTGTACTCTATGTATTGGATTATTCAGCCTGTGTACTTAGTAAACCACCAAAGGAATAGTATGTCTTTGGACAGAAATTGTGCTTCAAGCAATTTTGAAATTTGTACTTATAATTGATTACTGATAAAATGTTGATTAAACAGTCCTTTCTCACAGTTTATTTAATCTTTCAAGTCATACATAATGACTTTGCATGTCATTAGACTATGGCGATATTAAAATTTAAAATCATATACCCACACCACTGCCACCCCACCCCCCAACAAAATAATGCAATTGCTGCATATCTAAACTTAATTATTTTTAATTATATATGCCTTGAAACAGTTGAAAATAGATATTTCAGATGATGCCCATTTTCTTTTTTTTACAAAAAATGTTAGTATGCAAATTCCACTGGAATGCTGCCTTTGTTTTCTCCAGCACTGATCTTATAGACCAGTGCCTCCCATGTCAAGAGAGAGATGGGGTGGGTGGGGATAGAAGTAAATTAACAAGTGACGTGACATGACCCATCAAATCTCTTGTGGCCTAGAGATGAGGAACCACTGATATAGACAGTTGTCTTTCATGAATATATTACCTTGCTACATTTTCCTTAATTGCCTTTCTTTTTTTTCTTAAAAGAAATTTATATGGAAGTAGAAATATTGAGAAATAAGCCTTCGTGATTAAAAGTAAAAAACTACTTTTCCATCCATCCACCTTTGTACAGAAACTTTCTAATCATCAAAAAGTGGTTATTTTTCATCTTTTTGCTTTTCTTGTGGCAGTATGGAAATGTGCACCCAAAGAGTACTTTTTTTTTTTTTTAACTTACAAGTGATATTGGGTTACTAGGGTTTGAAAGGGTTTGCAATAACTTTGTAGTAATGCTTGTCTGAAACATTTTCATCAAAAGTGTGTTGAAAAAGATTTTTTAATGTATTTTTCAATGTATCTCTTATTTTACAAATACTTTTGGCTATTGATTGTATTAATATGTTGTATGTAGTATGAAAGCAGATTAAGGTTACACACCCTTATCTTTGCTGTTCTTTTCGTTATTTATTATAGTGTTTTTATGTAATATGTTGAAGCATTATCTATCATAGGTGTTTTAGTCTGTATTTCTGTTGTATTTGCACCATATTTTTGAATTGAAACAAGTATCAGAATGTGTTGAATGATGAGTGCATGATATGTAAATTATAAATAATGTTTTTTGTAATTGATTTTTTTTTAAAGCTCTTGAGTATGGTGGATACAAGGAAAATAAAGATCTGTACAAATACATATCATGTGCCTCCTATTGCTAGTTGAATGTGTTTTAATGATGGTTATTTTAAACTCTTTCATTCATTCATTAAGACATTTTAAACAACATCTGCAAATTCACGTTAAATGTTTTTAATTTTAAATCATGGGTGTATTAACTATATTGTAATTAAAACAGTTAACTCTTTGATAGCTGCTATTTACAGAACCACTTTCTCACGGATTCTGATTTAGCAAATAGTATGTATACTGAATGGTCAATTTATAGAGTATTAGCACTTTACAAATAGTGGATTTAATGTGAGAGCAAAAGCAATGGGAGGACTTGTTTGAACTGCAATAACTGCTACAACCATACTTAATTTACAATATCAATAAAAAGTTAATAAAAAATTATCTAGTTTTGAGAAAATTATAATACCAGGTGTTTTAGTATAAGAAACAAATAAGACTAGTATATTTTAAAATATAAAAATCATTTTATGTATATAAAATTATAAAGGATTTTAGAGAAAAAATTGAAAAAACCCTTGTTACCCAAGGCCCACAGTTTAATAATTTTTGCACAATGATTTATGTCTATTGACACGCTGACATTTCTTGCATTATACAGTTGACATCTTTGTGAATTTGTTAGGAGCTGATGTAAAATGGACACAGAAATAAAGAAGCAATGATGCACAATATACTTTATAGGTTGGGTGAGGTGAGTGAGTAGTATCACTTAATTGGTTGTACAGGACATAATTCTTGTAATGCTGTAAAAGTATGTTTTAATTTAAATCAGCATCGTTGCTTTGCCCAAGAGCCTGTTACTTTTCTTGATGCCTGACATTAGCACTTGATAAAAAAAAAACAATACAACTTTGCAATTTTTTCATTATAATAAATCCAAAAGAAAACTGCTCTTGTATAAGTATTTAAAATGACCTGATTTAGTGCAACAAAAGCATTGATCAGAGATGGGAACCACTGTTAAGGAAAACAAACAGGAACTTGATAACAAAAATCTGAAATAAAGTTCAACAGTAGATCTTATGTGTTCAATTTTTTCTCATTACTGGAGTGCTTAATTTGTGTACTTCATACCTGTATATATAAATATGAAAGTGAATTAACAAGCTGCATCAATTTTACTGTTACATACAGGGAGATTGAGGCAACCATCTTGCATATGAACTATCTAAGTTTGTTTTTCCTTTCATAAATACACTTCTAATTAACTTTGTGCTTAAAGAAATGGTTGTGAATGCTTGGACTATATCTATAGTTACATACATCACTGTATTAATAGTTTCATTGGGATTCCTGTACATGGCATACCATCATTTCACACCAAAACTTTATACACACTTCAGTGACTTATTTCTGCATTGTTTGTTTTATGCTAAATGACCCCCCAAACCTCTGAAAAGAGGATACATTTTACCTTTACATCTTTATGCATACATCTAGGGATGTGACCCCTCTGGTTCTGCTGTATTTTAAGTTAAATCTGTTGTGTTTATTACAGTATATCTAGTTAAGAACAAATGTAAGAAACAACTGACCTTTTAAAAATATATATTCAAATTAGTACAATCTACAAAAAATGTTTAAACCACCAATAAAATTTAAGAAATGCATGTTCAGAAGTAACACTTTGCATCATAAAGTAACAACCAACCAAATAAAAAATATGTATACAGTTCTAATATAATTGACTTGAAAACTGTTTTATTGTAATCAAGCTAGTCATTTTGACCTTACTATCATGATTATTTTAATTAATTCAAGCAATTAAGAAAAAAGCCAGATTATTGCTTTTGGATTATAAATGATTTATTTAAAGTATTTATCAATGACAGTCAAGAATATTTACAACATTCAATGGCTATGGATTTTCCTTATAAAGGTACTCACTACTATCCCCACAAAATGAATGTGTAAATGTAGCAGTTATGAAGAAAGTATAACTCTATGGTAAGTATTGTATATTTCATTTATTACACATATGCCAAACTCATTGAAAGATAAATAAATTTTACATGTTCATAACAGTTTGGTAACATTTATAATCAATACATTATGTAATTATCAATGAAAACAATTGTAAAAATTTTACTTATTTGTGAGTTTCCAGTTCAATTAAAAAAAAAATTAATTAATTCAATTTTCACCTGCACTGTTATCCCTAAATAAAATAAATAGCAACAGCATTATAATTATTTTTTTTAATTTTGACTTTCTATTTTGTGAAATTTTAGGGTGTATTAAACAATCTAGACCTTAATTTTGACATGCTACTTTTTACTGTTTTAATTTTAAAGTTGATTTATCATATAATGATATATCACTAAGTACTTCTTAATATTACATATTATACTGGTATGTAAAAAAAATTGCTCAAACTCTGAATAACTTAGTAAATGTTGCAGTTTCATCGCATTTGTAAAATGGATAATTTTACATCATATTTTCTTGTATATTTAGTTTTTCATTCTTCATCAGATTGCATCTTGTAATTTGCAAATCTTAGTATTCTTTGTTAAGATAAAATTACAATTTTCCAAGTATCTATGGGGTTTAATGCCACCAAAAGTTGACCTGTAGAAATCATCCATATAGGAGTATATAAAATGTGATTTTGATCTGTGGATTTTTCTAAAAGATCAACAACAAAAATTCAAGTCACTATTCTAAAGTCAATGAAAAACATTTCTCTTAATGTTCTAACTTTGTTATTAATAACTTAATTTTGTTTAATGTATAAAATATCTAATCATTAGAATAACTTTTTAACGATTCAAACTTTGGCTATGAGCATTAAAACTTTTTTAACATTAACATTTTTATTAACAATGAACATAACAAACAGCTATTTTGTTTTATAATCAACTTTTTCTCCTGTCTGAAATAAGTGAATATTATTGTACATAAACCTTTATCAATATGTAAAATAGTAGTTTATCTGGTGATAAAAACATAATTTTTTTCCAATATATCTCAAGCACATCTATTTTCAACTGCATGAAAAAATGCAGATTGCTTGAAACTGTTCAGCATACTGGTATTACTGTTTTGCTCATTTGTGTAAGAAATAAGTGATTGTGAATCAATACACCAGAGTACCTTCAGTCTGATTTAGAAAGTTAGAAAGTTAGTTTCATTTTTCATACATTTCTGTCTTGCAGACATGAAAATTATTATGGAATGCCATTGCGACGATAAAATTCAGACTTCACATATCCTATTCGAACATGAAGACGGTCTGGTTTGTCATAATCATTGTGAATGTGTTGTCCATACTGGCTAGAAGACAGTGTTGTCACTTTCTTAGCCTTTTCCTGAGAAAGAAAAGAAAAAAGAAGAGGTGCTATAATTAATTTGAATTAAGTTTAAATATGAAAAGCAACAAACTTTCCTTTATAACTATTAATATACATATTAATTTGTAGAGTTCCTACAATTATCTATTAACTTTAAAATTGAAGCTGTTCATTGTAGCATTTCAAGAACGTGGGGATTTAACTCTTATTTTAGCTATATGCTTCAAGAAATCTGACAGACTATTCAGATTATGGAAAATAAATAAGTATTTAAAAATTGTATTTCTTTGTTTTTGCAATTTGTCAGCTTTGTAAAAATGGGAGGGTGGATGTGTGTTTTCAGTATTGGTTAAAATATTTAATGTTTACCTTTCAGACATTTTTTTTTAATTTAAATTTTATTTTAAATTCTTATAAGGCAAATATGCTTTGAAAGTACTTTTAAGTTAGAATGCAACTACCTACCAATTTTTACAACATATCTGTTCAATTCTTTCCAGTAACAGAATGTCTGAGGTAATTTCAACATTATTTTCTTTAACCTGTTTGATGGCATCAGGTCGTTTAGGTCCAAAAATCTAAATATGTCGTATGGATGTTCATTTTTAGTCATTCAAAATGAGCCAGTGTGAAGTAAATATGTGTTTCCCTTAGCAGACAATTTGTATCAATTCTACCACTGCATAGCTGTAATTAGATTAGTCATACGATAGACCGCGTTTAGTACACCCACTGCTTTTCTTTCTTTAACCAGCAGCCATTGCATCTTGTGCTGAAAAGGAATTTTTGCATAGCTTCAAGTCATGACAGACTTTGTCAACCCACAGCTGAATCAGATTACAATTTAGATTCATGTTCTGTTTCCTTTTGAGGAGGAATTTTTGCCAGCCCCTATTGATTTCATAGAAAACAGTGTGATGATGTCAAGCCAGGCGGCCAACATGGCATGATGTGGCATTCTGCATTTGATAGCTCATATGGAAAAAACCCCAGTGTTTCTTTACTTCATTTGGATGTGTAAACTTTATTCACTGGAATTCTTTTTAAAAAATGTGCATTGGACTCTAGTGCTAATTCTGATTTATTCTAAACAATTATAAATCTTCATATCACACATCTCCACTCTTATAAGCTAAGGGCTGGCACTTTTTGAGCCATGACTCGCAGCAAGTGCTATTATTAAAATTTATATATTTAAAAATTATATATGTATTTTTTTCAAACAAAAACATTTTCTAAACAAATTTAAGTGATTTTAATTCATCATTCCTTTTTTTGTCATGTATATTCAACACTTGAACTGTAAAAAAAAAAATATATATATATATTGGACTACATATTGAGAAAACAATTTTCATTTAGAAAATATCTTAGGACTGAAAATTATGCAGAATAAATAGTACTTTTGCATTGAATCAACAATGGACTTGATAAAATTGTGCAACTGGACTTGTATTTGTTTATTTAAAAATTTCTTTTGTACAATATGCTGTGACAGTATGATCATTTCTGAAGACAAAAATGTCTGTGTAATAATCAACAATGGACTTCAAATTGGCAATATAAATTTGCAATTGGACTTATGTTTGCTTTTCTATAAAGAATTCTTGTGAACATTGTCTTATAACAGTGTAATGATTTTTTTCACCTTGCATTTCTTTTGAAAAAAAATCATATTCATCAAAAGGTAAGGGAACTTTTTAATTTTATAATTATTTTTTTAATTTAAAAATAATAATTTAATAATAAGGCAAGAGGTTAATTGGACTGGTCAACTGGAAATCTTGTGCTTTTCTCTTTAGAATTACTCTAAAGATGGAGCATCTAATGAAAACAAGCCAGAAGATTAAAAAAAAACAACTGCTGGGTTAATTCCTGACAGTTTTATTTTGTTGTTGTTGTGTAATGTCTATCAGAGTTGGTCTTATTTTGTTTTTATTATGCTAATTCAGGACAGTGTATTCTACATAAATAGGATGTTTTTATAAAAAATTTAAATGGGTGTATTGTGAAATTTTTTTTTACTAATCTCTTCTTAATTTGTAATTTACCCATTAAGAAATGTCAGTTTATAGATTTAGGCTCTTTTTATTTCTGTCTGCCTAACCTGTTTCTGTTAGCAAGTAGTAGATATGAAGTATAAAAAACAGCTAGAGTCCCAAAATAATAGTATTTAAATTTATAAAATCAATAACAACTTCCATTACAGCAAGATATATTTATTGTTTGAGCCTATGATATTTCTTATTTGCAGCCGATAGGACATTTTTAATATTTTCTCTATCTTTATGCATAGCAGGAATTAATATCCATCTATCTACCCTACCCACCCACCCCAAAAAAATAAAAAAATAAGAACAGGAAATAGTAGTAGCAATAGACATCAATAGCAAGCAAACCTGATTTTATTTTATAATATTAAGCCTATGCAAAATGTGTAAATGAGACGAACATCCTTAAAAGTCTTAAGTATGTTCAGAGATTTTCCAACCTGTGTTATATTACTAGGGAAAGGTCAAATTGATTTACTTGTCTTTATGTACACTTTCCAACCTATTTTATATTACTAGGGCAATGTCTAATTGATTAACTTGTCTTAAATGCCCATTTTCAATACCTATTTTATATTACTAGGGTAATGTCAAATTGATTTATTTGTTTTCACTTAAATGTCCACTTTCAACACCTATTTAACGAATAGATGTTAAATGTCAACGGAAATTTTGAAAATGAATAAAGAGAGAACAAACAAACAAAAGCAAGAGATCTTTTTAATATGGGCTTTCATAGCTGTTAGGGATCACAGCTAAAGTATTTGTGGTTGATTTCATTGCCCTATACTGATTTGTTTTGGCACAAATATACCTATAAATCTACTGCAAGTAAAGGGATGGATAAGTGAACAATTTTAAAAATTACATTACAAGTAAGATAATTTGGAAGTTGAACTGACAACCAAATGGTAATTTGCTATATATATAAATATATATACAATACACAAAACTGTTTATTAACCATTCATTGGACTGCAAATAATTTGTAGCAATAATGAAGTAAACACATTTTTCACAATATAACTTGCTGTTGGTCTATTAACATTAACTGTGCCAAATGGAGGGTTACTGCAAATGAGTGTTCAAATGTTCACTATTAAATATAAAATCCACAGTGACACTTTCTACCAGCTTATCCTGTAAGGAGAATCTACAACTATCTAAACGTGTTTGTGTGTGTGTGTGTGTGTCTGTTAATATGTAAAACAAAAATTATTCTGATTTAAAATATATAACAAACATTTGAATACAGAGCTACCTAATCAGCAGCAAAATTAACCACTATGAGAAATTTTGTTCTTCACTGAATAACAATCATTGCTGCCTATCAGTATTATATTTTCATCATATCTCTTAGTTAAAGTTCATATTGCAGTCTTGTATTAATACACACCTCATCATTCACTGTTAGGCCACGGGATTTAGCATGCTCACGGTCATCACGATGAAGTTTGTTGTTATAGCCTTCCTGCTTGTGAAACAGTCTGTTAAAGGTGCCATGACCCTTTTGTCCCTGAAAAGGAGTGATATATATATATTCTATGAATACAATCTTTTAGTTAATTATTATTTTTTTATTTAATGAAGGGTAGAGGGCATACATATTCATCATAGGCTGTTTTTGAGATACAGCAAGAGTGTACCTTTTAGTGTACAGGATGGCATGTTCATAAGCAACAAGTATAGGACATACTTTCAGTACACAGGTTGGCAGGTTATTCAGCATTACCAAGTATTAAATGTGTACTTCTGGCTTAAGGTTGACAAGCAACAAAAGTATTGCATTTACATTAAGGTAGGTGGGATGGCATGTTCTCAAGTAACAAAAAGTACTGGGTGTACATTAAGGTAGGTGACAATTATAATATCATCATTTTCAAGGGAAAGGAACTGCCAGTCATCATATATTCTTAGTGTATTTTCTTCAGTCTAACATATTTTCTTGATGTTCACACAAACAAAATATAACTTTATGATTTGATTCCATAAAAGTTATTTAAAAAAATATAATTTTGAGTATCTCTTTAATATTTTTAAAAGAAAGATGAAATAAAATACATTTATGCATAGTGTAAGAAGTCTCATATTTTTATTTTATTGAAATTGTTCCTTTCCTGTATATTCTTGTAATAAGAATATAAGTATATATTTGGTGACAGTGCATACTCTGCATACATATGTGCATATGGTCTGTGACATGGTAGTGAATGAAAGACATCCACCATCTTATTGCTTGTGTCTGATATGATTCTTCTCACCTGAGAGGAAATAAAGATCAGATACTGTAATTAAGATCAGTGTCAATATTGAATTTAGAACTAATAACTCCAAAATAAGTCAAGGCTAAATGACTTCATTTGTGATAATGAAGAAGTCACAAAATGGAGGAAGATAGATTTTTTTTTAAAGTAAATTATTCCATGGTTATTATTTTGGCTTGTGAAGCATAACTACTATGGACCTGTGTGTACTAATGAAAAGGCTGTTGACTAATATTTAATTTTAACAAATAATATTTAATTATTAAAATATATTTAATTAAATATTGATATTTAAGATTGCTGCAAATTAAAACTTATTGTCAATTTGATAGATCTAATATCTACAGGTAATTATCTTTAGGAGAAACAGCAGAATTCACTAGTTATATTAGATTATGTTCTGATAACTATCCTGTCTATTATAACAGTAGACAATCTCTCCTTCTTTTGAAATCTATGTGACAAAGATCTAGCTTCTCCTCAAAGAACTTCAAATTTGAAAATGAACAAAAGCCACTAAGCCAGTGCAGTTAAAGTGCAAGATATCTTTAAATGCTGTTATCTACAGTTGCATTATAATAAGAGTTGTGTGATGGTAAAATATGTCATTAGCTTAATTAAGTAATAATCATTTAGCAATTAGAACCACTCTAATTTTAAGGCCAGTAAAGGACAATGTTATCATATGTATCTATGTCACAGAAAACAGCATGTCATCATTGTGTCTATCAGTATCAAAGTAGAATGGGGAGATAATATATATTTTCTAAAATAGAAGTTAGCAGCTTCTACTGTTAGAGAATAAAGCAATGGTATTTAGGTGATAAACAGTACAGCATGCAGGAAACAAGGTCAACCATTGACAACATGGATCATTCAATATTGGATAAATAGGTGCTTACTTTCAGGGCCCTATCATGTGTGGCATTTGTGGTAGCCACTTCTGTCACTGCACTTGTGATGCTGTAATGTGGTACCTGCTAGAAAGTAGTTCCCTCAAACTAATATTGGACCATATCTTCTTAAATCTACGCCACTGGTTGACACTCCATTCAAGAATTTTTCCTATGGATTTGATTTGTCCAATCAAACCCAATTGATACAGGCACTGTTTTTGCAATGCAGTACCCCAGATACCTAGCTTTATGTAGTATTTTATATGAAATAGTTGAAGAAGCATTGCTACAAATTTAATCAGGTGTTGGTGAGATTTTGACATCTCAGAAAATTCATTTCATGAGGAAACAATGGAGAGGTTAAACTGAATGCTCGATATATACACATTACAAGCACATCATACCATGCTCAGTGCAATGGTGATGTTGACACCCATTACAAACACATCTTACCATGCCCAATGCAATTGTCTTGTTGGTGCTTATTATGAGCATATCTTACAGTGCTCAGTGCAATGGTCTTGTTGACTGAATGCTCAGCTATGCCTATTACAGCAATACCTTGCCATTCTCAATGCAATGGGGTCTTATCTGTCCAACATTCGAGTTTATATGATTTGTGATGAATGCTTCAATACAAAATGAAACAAGATTCGGAGTTTCAGTATTCAGAAATCACAACAGATATTGTATTATAATTTATCTGTCTTGTGATATTTCTTTGTGTTTAGGATGTATTATGAATTACAAGTACCAAAAATATACTGTGTTTCTAACGTATGCTAACTTGATATGTGATCGTGATCTCTCTCTCTCTCTCTCTCTCTCACACACACACACACACACACACACACACACACACACACACACACACACACACACACACACACACAGACATACTTATGCAAATGGAATGATCAATCTACTATATAAAGTCGCTTATACAGGTCAGACTTAAAGAACGTTTATTATCAGAAAAACAATAAATGTTAGAAGTGGAAATTATTGTACATGTGTACATAAATAAGTTTCATGTCTAAATACGAAGATCGTAACTAATGACAACATAGCTGTGGATCAGCGAGCACCTGCTACATTCATATGCTTTAAACTATTATACCTTCTTTGAAGAATTGAACACGGTTCTTTCAGCGGGTTCATTTCGTTCTGTTGGTACAAAGGAAAACGATGAAATCTCACAAGGTCTTCCATAAAGAGTGTAATTGTCTGCTTCTGTATGTACATGTAATGTATGAGGAATGTCCGCCATGCTTTTTGTGTACATTGTTTAATATATGCTCCCTGCGTTGCTAAGAATGTAAATGAATGTCTTTGTATTAATTTGTTTTTGATCAAACATTTTCGAGTGCAATTTATGGTCAAGTAACTTGATTTCAATGCAATGAACTTACATTTTAAGTTAATTAGGTATCTTTTTATCAGCTACCCGTCGTACAAGAGTATCATGGCGTATATCCCGTCGGCTGCTAGACAAAAATACCATCTTAGCTCTGGATATATGTGTCACATTTTCTAAGTGTGAAGGTGTTTGATCTTTATTGAGGTATCTAACGTTTAACATATATTTTTAATCGACTGATTAATTATATTCTAGTATAAAAATTTAAATGAATCCATCATAATGTTAAATGTAGGAGGAAGTTTTTAATTGTCTGCCTTTAAGGTTGTAACACAACATTGTAAATAATTTTATCATTGAACTATAAACAAACTTGTCAAGCATTATTTTATACATGAGAAAGAACAAATAAAATTTGAATAGCTTACCTCCCCTCCAAAACAAAGTCATTTTAACAGTCCTCGTCAAGAATTCCCTGGCAGGATATTATTATTATTATTATTATTATTATTATTATTATTATTTTTTAGAACTTAGTGAATTATTTGTTTTAGAAGATTATATAGACCTATAGGCCTATTTTTCATTCTTAAACCAACATCTGAAATAATAAGACCTTCCTGGTGTCAGTTTTAAAAGTTAATATTCGGTTTAATACAAATTTACAAAGGAACATACCTGTACTTTTAATTATAATACCATTGTAATTTAAAGATGTTTAAACTATTCTGTAATTATAAATGAAAAAAAATGTTAAGGTTTCATAGATACAGATCTTCTTAGAACTGAAAAATTTCTGAGCCCTGGAGAGGATATGGCAAAAAATTAATTTTGCAACCATGCAATAAATAAAGGACAGGGCTAGCTCCCTGCTTTTTTAGTTCTCATGCTAATTTTGAGCCATATTATATATATTTACTTATTCATGTTTCCAATCTAGATTATGAATAGTGCTATGGCATTAGGAAGGGCCAGGTCCCAGTGACATTTTTCAACCATTCCCCTCCCCTTGCTTCAGCAAATCTGCTTAGATACTTGGATTCTGGGAGATTTGCTGGTTGTTCATACATAATGTCATGGAAAGAGGTGAAATGAGTGTGACATGATGAGAGAGGGAGGGGTCCAGAAATTGTGATTTAACCTTTTTCCTGTTTTTCTTTAGTTTGTTTTGTTGTCTTTTCTCACCAACTAATCAACAAAGATATTTTCATTTTACAACCTTATCAGCCACTTCCAATCTATTTTTTTGTGCTGGACTACCAGTTTAACTTACATGCTTGTGAAATTTAAGAAAAACATAATTTTATGTCACAAAATAGGAAAGTACTACATATAAGTTTACTGACTTATTAGCATCAATGCAGTTTGAACTAATATTTGATTGCAACACTACTCTCTGCATTGAACCAGGAAAGTTCAACATAAAACCATAGTGGCTGAACCCACTGAGTTTCATATACATTCTCAGGAAAGTCATAAATAGAATAGTAATTATTATGCATTGTATTTCAACACTACAAGTAACAAATTATGGAGAATGGTGACATGCAATGCCATTTAAAAGATACTTTAAAAATAATTTTGAAAATTATTATTAATGTTATAGAGTTGATGAATGTAACCTCTCACAGATGCTAATACTGTAATAGTAATACTCATTTAATAACAGAGGCAATTTTAACTTAGTTTGCCCATATTTTTGTAAAAATTTGTTCAATGCAGATATCAGTTTCAACACATGATCTTTGTTTATTTGATTGGAAGGTGTGACATTCTTTTAGAATGGGGTGTGAGTTGGTGTGATGGATTGTAACAAGGGTGGGGGTCAGCTACCCTAAACAGAAAGCATAACATAATATTGCATGCTTCATCTTACCACAGAGACCAGTTTAACTATCAAAAGTTGTCACAGTCATATTTTTAATTTAGCATATGACTTTTCATCAGTTTATTAGAGCTAATTAATGAAGTATTAGCAAGCATAAATTTTCTGTTCAACACTTTTAAAAATTAATGTTCACATGCCTGCTTTTAACATGTAGTATAATTAATAGTTAATTTATTTTTGTCAGATTTAGTCAACAAATGTTGAAGGCAGAACAGCTTGGCATGATCATGATGCAAGATCATTAGATACAGATACTGATATAATGTGTTTAGGATATGTCATCACCAGTTCTGTATGATCTGTTAATTAAAAGTGAACTATTTAAAATCTAAGACATAATTTACAGATTAAAAATATATGTATATAACAGTTCTTCAGTTTGTTTTTGCCTATAGATATACATTTATACAAATACATGTACTGATATTAAACAGTTAAGAAAATGTTCACGTATATTTGCACTCACATGGACAGTATTTCAACACACACACACACACACACACACACACACACACACACACACACACACACACACACACACACACACACACACACAAAAGCATGCACACAATATTGATTAAAATTGATTAATTTAACATATTGACAATTTTCACATACTTTTTAGAGTCTAAAAGTATAGTTTTCAATTTTTATAAATCTTTAGATAAAATGCTTTATCCACTATTTTAATAAAAAACTTAAAGAAACCAAAAAAAAATAATGGATTAAAATCTTTAAGAATTTCTTGATGAATAAATAATTAAAATCTGTAATACACCCAAACACACACACAAACTCACACATATATCATTTTCTTTTTAAATGTGTTCTTTCAGGAAGAAGAGTTGCCTGCAATATGATTCTATAGACCACCATGAGCAGTTGTGTTGCTGCATGGTTTAAGGGTCAACCATTATACTCCTACAACTGTTTGCTCAAGGACCCAATATGCACATATGGAAAAGCAATATTAAAGGTTGAGAAAGACAAGTTGATAACTATAGGAACAACTCAAAGTAGGAACACTTATTTGCTAAATTATGATGCTGGATGTTGCTTGACATAATGACTTTGCTGTTTAGTGTCTTTAATTTGGAGAATTAATATTTGCTTTGGGTGTGTATGTATATGTGTAATATATTTGAGTGTATGTGTTTGTATGTGTTTTTAAAAAAATATTTTGATAATTTGGTAGGTGTGTAGGTGTATTTGTTTTGGAGAGGTTATTGGTAACTTTTGTAATTTTATTTTACATGAATTAAAGAATAAATGTATATATCATTATATGTTAGATATATTTTTAAAAACAAATTTAGATGTGTTCATTTAAGAAAAAAAGTAATTAATTGCTTTGAATAATAGTTGATTAAATTTTAATACAGTATTTTCCTATTTTTTAATTCTCAGTAAAGTGAAAAAAATGTCATTCAAGAGCATGCATGCACACACACACGCACACAAAGGGTTTACAAATCACAGTCATTCTTGCATTTAAAATTTTCATGTTGACTAAAAAAAATTGTTGACATAAGTTATAGTATATAATTTTACAAAATAATGTTTCAGGATTTAACTTAGCATTGTTTTCCTTAAAGTACATTCATTTTACATATTATAACTAATTTTTAATTGTGAAGAAATATTTGTAAAAAAAATTGTTACTTTTTATAGAGTAATCAGACCATCCATCCTTCATGATTTTTTTCTAGTGGTAGTAATTCATGCATAAATGAAATTCATGAAATAAAATAAATAGTTTCTATACATTTCTTGAAAGGCTTAATATTTCCAGGTGTAATTTCACAGCCTTGAAAATTTTTGGAAGTCTGGTAGAAACTTGTAATTCCTGGAAACTTAAATTTTGACAAAAGGAATAAACATTTGATTCCTGTAATGAAATTATTAAAGTATTCCATGGGATGTTTATTTTATTATTTTTTTGTTTTATTTCATTTACTTACACTAAGAGGAATAATGCAGTAAATAAAGAATAGTTACCCATTAAATGTTAACATAAAACACTAACTGAGGTCAGATCAATATTGAAGGGGGAAAACTGTAAAGAAAGTGTAAAAAGTTTGTTTAAATTTTACTGTATCCAGGTTTAATTTTAATGATTTAAAATCATTTAGAGGGATTTATTTCATCACATATTAGTAAGATTAAATATTCTAAATTGCCATTTAACCCATTCCCTGACAGAAGTGCATTTATTTGTGTTGGTCTGTAGATTATATAAGCACATTTTTCATGTTGGTCTTCAGACTATATAAGCACGATTTTCCATGGAGGTTTCTCTCTGACATAAGCTCATCTAAATGCATCTATTTTCAAAAGCAGACAGATTTTTACCTAATGCCAAATTGAGGCTGATTTTGAAGCCAGTTGGAACTTTCTTGTTTTCAGATTAGTTTATGATGTTAACCTGCATTGCTTATTGAAAAGATTTTAAAAAACACATTTATACTTATGCTGGCCTCATTTGCCATGTGCTAATCAGAAAATGGCAGCCACATTTCATAGCAGTTCTGAGTCAAGCAATGTTAACTGTTTACTCTCTTGGTTTTACTTCAACCCACTGAAGAAGGATACTGTTAAGTGTTATGAGTTTCAGATGCAGGCAGATCATAATTTGAATGCAGATGATTGTGAGAATGAAATTGATACTGTTTTTAATCAGGACAGTGATACTAGCCAGTTAGATTCTAACAGTAACATGGAAGTAGATCCAGACCCACGGATTCAAACTGACAATGAATGGACTGAACATTTTCATACACCATTTATTGTTAATGATTTTAATTCAGCTAGTTCAGGAGCTGTGTTTCCAGATGGATTTGATGTTATAACTGCAACAGCATTGGATTATTTTTTCTTTTATTTCCTGAAGATCTCCACAACACCAACAGATGTGCTGTATTTCAACAATGTGTCCGTACTTGTGCAAACTTTGAGTAGACAGTATTAGTAGAGATCATATTGCATGAAAAATATTTTGATGGCTCTCTCTCAGTTACCAGAGACTGATCTCTACCGATCTACAGATCCTTTTATTGGCTATGTTAGCATAAAATCAATCATTGCCAGAAATCATTTTATCAGCCTGACTTCATACCTTTACATCAGTGACAGAAGGGTGGAGCCAAACAGAGATATCCAAACTTTCACCATTTATACAAAGTGAAAGGAGTGATGGATACTATGGCATCTAAATTTACTGCTACATTAGTACCTGGGCATCATTTGGAAATAGACAGATCAATGATTCATTTTATCAGACATCTTGCATATCTACAGTACATGCCATCAAAACCAGTCAAGCGGAGTATCAAAGTGTGAATGCTCTGCAACAGTGACACTGCATATTTGTGCAAGTTTGAAATTTACCTTGGCCATGAAAATCCTCAGCCAGTGCCTAATGGACTCGGTCATTATGTTGTCACAAAACTGACAGCAGATTTAGACTTCACACATAGAGTTATTTTTTTCAACAGTTTTTTTGTACATCTCCTAAACTACGTGGAAGATTTGCTTGAGAGAGGGCTGTATAACTGTAGAATTATAAGACGGCAGAGAAAAGGTTTTCCAAAAGAGCTGAAACAGGTGCCAAATCGACAATGAGGTGAAAGTAAAATTCTGAGGAAGGGAAACAGTAATCTGATCACAATGGTGTGGTAGGATAAAAAAACAAGTGGCCAGCCTCTCAACCTTCACTGACCCAACCTCCATCCTCCAAGCAAAAAGCTTACTGATGCATTGGACCCAATGATGCTTATCAACCTGTTCTCCAGCTGCAAGCCCTCTTTAACTACATTGCTACATGAACGGGGTGGACATTCATGACCAGAAGAGAATGAAGTATGATTGTGGATGGAATTCCAAGAAGGCCTGGAAATACATATTTTGGTTTCTAGTAAATTCTGCCATCACAAATGCATTCATACTTTATGACCAGATTTCAACTGCAGTTCACCAGTACAAACGTTTTTCTCATCATGATTTTAGTCATGAACTTGCCACTCAACTCGCTGCTGGATTCAGTGCCAGAAAACGACATCCTGAAGTTGTGAGAGCGCTTTTCTGCAATGAAAATGTGTGAGGTCATGTCAACATCAAGATGCCAAAGAGAAACCAATGCTGTTATCATCTCAAGCAACAAGTCTGCAAGTATGCGATTTTTGATTGTGCTCAGTGTAACATAAATTTATGCAAGGAATGTCATGACCCATACCACCAATAAACTGTAAAGTGTTAGCACACTAACATATATTAATCTCCACATACCCTCCTAGAAAGTAAAGGTGTTTTGTTTGTTTTGCAAGCAGTCACAAGATTAAAATAATTACATTTACAGCAGTGTAATTAGTCAGTGCAACAACAGGGAAATACAAACATCTGTTTTAGCTTCGATCCAAATTAAGTGTAAGTATTCATTTCTGTTTTTTTATTTTCTTTTTTAAACAGCCAAGTCCTGCCAGTGTTGTGTTGTATTTGCATGTAAGTTTGTTCTTGAATGTGCAAAGTTAATAATTATTAAAACACCCAAACCCCTCTAGAGTGTTTTTGTATTGTATTTGCATGTGCAAATGATTTGAATGTGCAAAGTTAATTATTAATTAGTTCTGTCATCAAAGTGTGGATGCTTAAACTATTCTTTGGGTGACTACACAATTTTTCAAATATCTTTTATTTAATCCTTATTTAAAAATAAAATTATTCCTTATTATCAGTTTTTAGATTTTAAACAAAAATATTTTTAAAATAGATTTTTGAATGATAAAATAATTTTTTGGTAACTTTTATTACTATTATAAATTGATTAGGACTCATTTTGTGGGTGAAAAAACAGTTCAAATATGATAACCCATTTTTGCTCTCACTTCATAAAACCCACCTTCTGTAGGGTGTTGGATCTAAGCAAATTGACAAGTCAATAGGAAGCTTTCTTTGATCTAAATGAACATTGAGAAAGCTACTCTATAACTAGTGGCTGTCATGGAAAGAGTTACAGTAAAATTATTTCATAGTACATTTGTTGGGCTTTGCTTGCGTAAATTTTAGCAGTATATAGACTGTTAACTATAAATTTTTGTTTATTTACAGAGGTTGATCTGAGTGCTTCATTGTATACAATAGTTTGAGTTTTGTTATCTGGGGTGCATTTTCTTATCAGTATAAAATATACAAACTGCTAAAGATAATACTTCCATCCATTTTAAAAAATTATAAAAGAATATATACAATAGAAATATTTTTCATAAATAAAATATAACTTTAATTCCATTTAATAATTTCTAAACTAGGTGGAATCAAGTAATTGTAATATTTACAATTATCTCCCTTTGCATTTAAAAAACAAAACCAAAAAACTGAAAATTAAAATATATTTATAAAGAGCTAGCATTTGCCTGTCTTCACTCTTTCAGAATATGTTGCTTAAAGTAAAATTATTTTATAGTACTTTTTCTTTTATTGTCAGGTAAGAACCATACTATAGCATGCAAAAAAAAAAATGAAAAGATAGAGAGAATTAAAAAGTTGAAGGAGATGAAAGAGGGAAGAGAAATAAATGAATGGAAGGAGGGAGTAGAAGATAGATTGAGAATAATGGAAAAGAGAGAATATGATAGTAGGAGAAAGACAGAGAGAGATAAAAGAAGAGAGAGAATTAAAGACTGAAAATGTGTTTGATCTCTTTCAGGTAGGTATTGCAAAACTAACTGCTAACCAAACAGCATAATGCAACCCACCAAAATACAAAATACAATACATGTATTTACTATAGCCTAAAATCGAATACCCAGAATGAGAAATGCAATCTGAATGAAATGTAAATTGAGCACAGAGGTACACTGATGTATTAGCTGAGGCCTGTAAGCATGCACTTTATGTTTAATGGAAAAATTGTAGTTATGGGGCTACTTGCATTCTTCCTTATGAGATAGCATGATTTTATATAGTTTATCTTGATTCTAGGGCACTAAGGTATACAACAGAAAAGTCTGAATATCTGTCCAGTAGTTTTTTGCCTAAATCCACAAGCCCACAAACATAAAATTTTTATTATATGTACAGATATATGATTTTATTAAATATGAAAACAATAAAATAATACAGATGATAACAAGAAGGGTTTATAAATTCCAGGCATTCATCACCTAAAACTTTCGTCCTTGCAAATTTTTTACATCAGTTATAGTATTTAATTTTCACCAATAATACTTTTTCAGTATTTTCCTTAAAATACAGGTGTTTTTGTATGCATGAGTATTTTGTTAAAGTGAAGAAATATTTGTAAAAATAAAAACATTTTCCCCCTTTTTTCACTTACAGTACAATTAAAAGTAGACATTATTATCAAGTTTCATGCATTTTAGTATTATCCTTATTTTAAAGATACATCATTCATAATCTAAATTCATTTACTGTGTTTGATTTCTTCAAGACTTTTTCTACTTAGCATTTTTATGATGAAAAAGAAAGTTTTTCATTTTTTATTATACCTGCTACTCAGTTGCAATATTACACTAATTGTTTTTAAATGAAAACTGTCTATATTTTGTTTGGAAACAGTACATTCTCATTCAGTTTGTGAAATTATTCTAATAATGTTAACTCTTAAACTGTTGCAACTAGGTCTGATTTCTAATAGATAGAGAGTCTTTGAAGAGCTTTATATAATTATAATTAATTTGAGAGAAACTTATTTTCAGTCTGTACATCTGTTACCTAGTACTTTGACTTGAAAATTCCAGCATCTGTTTTGCAAAGTCTGCAGTATATTCTTACTGATAATTCTGTAAAAGTACCTACTTACTATTATTGATTATTGTAAATAGCACAAGTTTATTTTAATTTTCCAGTGGACTTCTTAATTTAAGTTTTCAGTGGACTTTTTCTTTGAACTTAAAACTTTGACAATGTTGTAATATTATTAGTATGTTGTAATTGATAAAGATTTCTTAAGTGGATGTGATTTTTAAAAAAAAAATAGTTTTCACCAAGGTAAATTTACTAATTACCCTGAAAATTCACTAAGTTGTCAAAATGCTTACTAATTACTTAGCAGTCACAAGAGTTTGTAGGTCTGAGTAGTAAACATTATTTTTATACTTGTGACTCAAAACATATCAAATGAATAAATAAAGTTATAATTTATTTATATGTTACGATGCAAAGTTTCAATTCCTGAGGGAGACTACTTTGCTAATGTGCTATAAAACTCCACTACCAAAATAAATATATAAGTAAATAAAATATTTACCTCATTCCATGTTGTTTATTTAATACTGAATTTTCAAAAAAGCTGTGCTTATAAGTTTAAGAAAGGAAAAATAAAACTTATTAGTAGAATAGATTAATAATTTAGCATTACAGTTTAAAAACCTTTAAAATATTTTTATGATATAGTATTCACATATTATTTTAGCATTAAATAAAAAAGGGAGAACATTTATTTTGATGAAAGACAAAAGTTTTAATTTAATTTTAAAAATTTAGAAAGAGATAGAATGATTTTATAAATTTAATTTTAAAAATATAGACAGACAGATAGATTTCTCTTTCTCTATTAACTTAGGAAGGTTGAAAATTTGTTTCAAATTATGTATCCTTTTTATTTTTCTAATAATTCAGTTAATTATGTTTTTCCTTCTTACATTCCAGTGAGTATACAAGAATATCAGTGATTTCCATTTATACTATGCAACATACAAAAAGTTCAAAATGCTTCTAATAAACAAACTCAACTAGTGTTGTGCCCCTTTAATGAGAGTAATGATCCCTTACTACTTTTTTTTCTTGCATGTATTGTAAAGATATTTTGTAAGACTGGGATTGCAATTTAAGATTTCTTGAGGGTGTCAGTTTTGACCCCACATTTTTAATGCTGTTGTCAAGCTTTTTAATTTCTGTCATTCTTGTGTCTTTCTCCAAGTTAAAATAGGATTTATTTTTTCTTTTCATTAGCTGTCATCTGGTTGATTGTTACATTTGTTTGACCTTGATTGCATCATTGCTGACTGTGTGCTTAGAATGTGTCCAGCTACAGAATATTTCAGCCCCCAACTCCTCTTGCATCATATGCACAGAAAAAAAATGCATTTTGTGCAAATGTTAGTTGAATATCTATTAAAAGATAATAGCATATTGATGCTTAGCTACCATAGATGTTAAAATTAATTGTATTCCTCACACTGTCTTGATAAGGGTGCAAGAAAGCAGCCTATCTATTGTAGAATGATTTAATTTATTGAGTGAAGATGGGCTTAGCTTCACTCATTTTAGATTGTTGAAAACTCTAGTATACTAATATGTTATTGCACAGGGTACACAGTATACAGGTGACGGCCTAAGAATTTGGTCTTAGGTTCCAAACACGTCCAATTACATTTGTCTCTCTGCGTACTGGTACATATCCAATTACATTTGACCCTCTGCTTACTGGTACATATCCAATTGCATTTGACCCTCTGCTTACTGGTACATATCCAATTATATTTGTCCCTCAACTTACTAGTATATATCCAATTACATTTGTCCCTCTGCTTACAGGTACATATCCAAATACAATTTACATTTATCTCTTTGCATACTGGTATACAACTACTTATATTTGTCTCTCTGCATACTGGTACAACTCTATTTACAGTTGTAGCTCTGACAATCCAGTTGACTCATTGCATACTGGTACACATTTGGTTACATTTATTCTTTCAGCATACACATCCAGTTTCATTTCAAACCTCTAGCGTGGAAAAAATAAGTTGTACTCTCATTAATGGAAGAGATCTTGGCAACTGTAACTGACCCTTACCCAGAAACATGGTATACTTTTTCTTATCCCCTATACAATGAAAGTGTTTTTAGAATGGGAAAGATAAATTTAGCTACCTTTGTTACTTGGTGCCACCTCCTTGATGATGTTGAGCCAGAATCACTCACTGTTTGTTTGATTAATCATAAACACTAAGTTTGATTGATAACCTCCCTGTTTGGCTGAGAGAATGAAGATTATCACCTGATTACTGGGATGGCCCTGATCCTGCTATTTTGGTTCTAATATAGGATGACTATTTCCAAACTGCCCAATGTTGAGAACCCCACAGTTTGTCCTCATAGGAGTTTATTTCTGATTCAGGAGGCTCAGTGCATAATAGTAGTTATATATAGAGACAAAAGCCATGTCAAAAAGACAGAAATTGTCATGTTATCTAAAGTGTTCTAACAGATAGTGACAGCCCTAAGTGTTGACCATTCTGATAGATGATGGGTAAATGCTTTTATATCACTGGACAGTATTAGACTCCTTCATTTATTGACAGATGTTTTGCCTCCTCTATGGTCAAGAAGTTTAATTCTTTTATTGCATCTGACTCCTTTTCCAAGGCTAATAGGTTTTATTCACTCTTAAATCTTTAGCTGTGAGCAGGTATTCTAAGTTCCCCTCTTTTTTCACTCACTCTAACTTGTTCTTTAAGTTCTTCCTAGAATAGATATTCTAAGTTCCCCTTTTTTCACTCACTCTAACTTGTTCTTTAGATTCTTCCTAGAATAAATATAAACGAATGTTCCTGATAAGTTGCAGTTGTCAAGATCATCTTAGGATGAGTTTTGTACACTGTTTAACCAATCATTAGGCTCAAGATATATGACTGCACTTATTGCAAAATGGTTTAATTAAGAAATTAAGAAAATATGCACTTTTCAGTATAGCATTGATTATGTTTTGTTATGATTAGCAGTTTATAGTACAAGATTCTAAACAAATTATAATTGTTGATGGATTATAAACATTTGTTTCTTTAAGTCACAAGCTGTAGCATATTAACATCAACACTTTTAATTTTAACAAGAAATATTATTTATTGAAGTGCATACATATATATTTGTACACAAACACATATTCACACACTAAAACGGCATAACACAAAACTTCATTTTAAGAACTCTGTTCAGGATGGGTTCTTGTATGTGTGCGGACAAAAATCAAGAGTCTCCAGTCATCTCTGACTCTCACAATCCTACAAGAACTGAACCTGACCCAACTCCACCTCCACCTAACCCTTCTCATCGAACTCATGCTACAAATGGGCGCACAGGTAGTGAACGACAGCGTCATGGCTCTAGATCCCGACCAAGTCGAGAACTGAAAGAGAAAGACATTGATAAATTGGTGATGGAAACTATGGCTTTGATTAGAACACTAGTGGACAAGTAAGAATTATTTCAGCATTTTTTCTATATATTTAGGATTTGCAGTATATTAATGGTAATATGAGACAGTTTTTAAAATGTAAACAAAACTGTACACAGTCATTTACACTTGTTTTCTGATCTGTGTTGATACATCGAAAGAAATGCATATAAATTTAAAATATGTATAATGTCTCACTGAATGTGATCATGTATTGAAACAAATAATATATGGAAATTTAGAATAAGGTTTAAGCAAATGTGAAAAAAAAATATATGGAAATTCAGAATGAGATTTAAGCAAATGCAAAACACAAATATATGGCAATTCAGAATGAGGTTTAAACATATGTGAACAAACAAATATATAGAAATTCAGAATAAGATTTAAGCAAATGTAAGATGCTCTTTTCGCTTCTGAATGTTCATCATGAATGTTCTTTTGTTTGTTTTCTAATTTTTACAAATATCCAGAAGTTGTCTATAGCTAGTTATTTTATTTGTTAAAATTCACTAACAGAGTTGTTAAAATATGTAATTTTTATGATTGAACTTTTAATTAAAATACTAATTTTTATCTGTAAAATTAAATTAATAAAATAGCAGATGCTCTTTATTTAGAAAAGCATTTAGTAATACACTATAAAGATAGATTTAATATAATTTTCTTAATTATTTGAAGTTTTTGAGTCCCATTTTGTTTGAATGTTTTTGTATACATCCATTGTCTTTCTGTTCAATACACCTCATACTTTTCAACAATAAAATATACATTTAGATTTAATTAATAAGATACAATAAGTCTTCTTAACATGTCATTGTTTTGAAAATGTATATTATGCATCTATTTTAGTGATCAGGAACCTCCACTGGCCATGGTTATTCTACATAAAGTTGCTGATTGTGACACTGGCTGGCTGAATGTTGTAAAATCCCTCATTAAAGTCATCCCATTAGAAGATCCCTTAGGTCCAGCAGTCATTGCTCTTCTTCTGGATGAATGTCCTTTACCAACCAAGGTTTGTAAAGTATGGGTGGTGTGTGTTGATGAGTACTTTGTATCCACTTTGGTTTGAAAAAGTGTTAATGAGAGGATTTTGTTGACTGGAGTTTGTAGAGAAATGAGTGGGCGAGTGCCTTTTTTTTATATTGATATTATGGAGGACATGAATGAAGTACATCAGTGAGTAGGTCATGAATGGGGCATGTTCTTTTTTGTCAAACTGAAGTATGTAGGTCACGAGTGGTTTTGTTTCATATGGGAAATTTTCCACCTTGTGTGTTTATTCATTATTCTCCTCTAGTATGTTCATCTGGTTGTACATGTACTGTGGAAAAAGAAACTTTCTCCTCAATAAACCAATTTTTTCCAGAATTCTTACCAGATAAGCATGCTTTTCCATCTCACTTTGGAATATATGTTCATCTGGTTGTACATGTATTATGGAAAAAGAAACTTTCTCCTCAATAAACCAATTTTTTCCAGAATTCTTACCATATAAGCATGCTTTTCCAGTCCATATCTCATTTTGGAATATAGAAGAGATATCAATCTTATGAAGATGCAACTAGGGCTGGATTGCGGTTCTTGCATACACTAGTCACTACCATTTCAGAGTCCCTTTCAGTGCATGCATATATATTTTACATATATTGTCTGTGGTCAACATTTTAGGGCTTGAGCATAATCCTGATATATGTGTTGATCAGAATAAATAAATCCATACATAATTAGAAGTTAACCCATTAAAATTATTGCTGGACTAACTATATTCATTTGGTGAGATTAGAAATATTCCATATTCAATCCATTGCTAGGGCAAAATTTTAGTCAGATGTTTTTGAATGCTTATTATATCCACATATTTGTTAATGCCAGGGGCTATTACATTGCATAGAGTAGATATATGATGAGGGTTTACCTAAGAGCCCTTGTTAATTAAAATCTAATATAAAGAAAAACGCCATATCCTTCATAGTGTGTCTGAAACAAGGCAACGGGTCAATTCAGTTTCTTTGTTGATAGATTATTGTTCACATAAGAAATTGTATTGGTTGCAGTACATCCAGCAGATCTTGAAAGAAATTTTACTGATGAATTCCTATTGTTTCTGCATTTGGCTGCAAAGAAAACAACGGTGGCAGATATTTTTAAAAAGCCCAAATAACTGACAAAACTGATTTGCAACTTTCTGAATGTTTACTTAGCTCAAAGGATGTATCTTTTTATCTTGGGAATGAATTCTAAAGAGAAGTTGTTTTTTTTCAAACTTAAACTAATTAAAAAAATTTCTGCTCAACCACAGGACAGTGTCTTCTCTGGCATTGCTCTCTACTGAGAATGGTGTATGACAAGCATCATTTGAAACTGATAATTTTTAAATGACAAAATCTGGAAAAGTTACTCTCACCTTATAAAAAAATTATGATTAATATAGACATCTTTGTATATACTTGGTGCCTATCCTTGTTATATAAATACTCAAGAAAATATAGTTTTTTGATATTTGTTATGTCACTTTTACATATCTTTGTTACATTCCCCAAAATGTGGTCAGAATTATTTGTGTGCCCTTTAGTTTTTGTAGGCACAGTGCTTTCTTTGCTTATTGGACAATATGGTTCTAGATGCAACCACCTTTTCCCCAGTAGAAGTGTATGTCACTCATTTATTGCCTCAAGCTTATATGTAATTATAGCTTATCAGTATACTTCTTTCTGTAGGACAATCAAGAAAGTATTTAGAAAATTTCTTTCTTTTTATCATCAGCAAGGGTTTGAAGACATGTTTGGGAGTGTATAGTTGTTTTTTGATAATTAAGTTATGTAATCCTAAGGTAGGGTGAGTTAATGAGAGTCATTTACTAATTAATTTTTGTAAGGTTAGGGTTGTGTTTGTTGATGATTGCCAACTAAGGTATTTTAAGCATGTTTAATTCCTTGGAAAACAAAGAAAGTATTTAAATTATACATATTTCAGCACTTTCTAATCTATTTATACTAAGGTATTTTAAGCATGTTTAATTCCTTGGAGAACAAAGAAAGTATTTAAATATACATATTTCAGCACTTTCTAATCTATTTATGCTAAGAATTCCAATGCTGACAGATTGCTGAAATAGTTGACTTGTGGGCATGGTGTTAGTGGAGCAGATATTGAAAAATAGTTTAACTTAATTTAGACTGTGATTCTAGTCCATGTGCACTAAAGATCACACATGCACTCTTGTATAATTAATGAGGATGGTGACAGGTGATGATACAGCCAACCAGACCCTCTCTTATAAAGAAGATTGAGCTAAGCAAAAGCAAAATTCTCTTGAATGTCTTGTGCTGCTGCCTATGTTAACTGCATATGAAACATGAGAAATGATCTGATTTTTATCCAGAACAGTTGGTCATTATATTATTGATTGCCTAGCTGTATGTAGTGATGATGTCTGTAGCAAAGTGGCAGTCTCAGTAACAAGAAGTTTTTCTTTGTTTTAATTTTTAATATCAGAAGTAACATTTCTGCAACTTATGTCTGATAACATTTTGTCAGGATATTTGGGCAAAAGGTTTACTTACATATATAACTATTGTGGTGTATGTTGCTTTTAAGAAATTTATGTATATTATATAGATTCTTTTTAATATATTTTTAATGAATTTACTTTTAATCCTTCTTAATTAATTTTTTTCTGTAATAATTTAATATGCAGGAAGCACTAGGAGAATTGAGAGCATTCTTGAACCTGTCTCATATTGACTCTACCCGAAATTACAGCAAACCATTTCAGCAACGTAATATTTGTGTTGTTCTTGGATGTTTAGCAGAAAAATTGGCTGGTTTGTATTTTTTATTGGCATTTTGAATTGTTTTGTCTGTTTTTTTTTTAAATTAAGAGCTTGTGCATTGTTTACTTTTGGTTTCTTAGTATTAATTTATATAACAGTTTTTTTTTTATTAATGTATTTTTGCCAACCTTTCATAAGCTTTTAAATAATGTAGTATTTTTTCCCTCCAGCAATTCAATTCCTTAGATTCTAATGAAATTTAGAGTCAATGAGCACCACCATACTTATTATGGAGGATCTGACTACATTTATGCTAAGCATGTTTTTCAATGGTTTATATGTCTTTGCAGTTCCCATAGGAGTTCTTATTCCTCATATTCAAATAAAATTCAGACAGGTGTCATACTTATAAGGATATGACTGTATTTATGCTAAAATGCTAAATATGTTTTTCACTAGAATAGAATGGCTTTTTCTAATTCCTCAGATTATGCTAAATATATTTTTCATTAGAATAGAATGGCTTTTTTTAATTCCTCAGATTATGCTAAATATGTTTTTCATTAGAATAGAATGGCTTTGTTGTATCACCAGTGAATCTATTTCTTCAAATTCACATAATATTCACTGTTTATGGGTATCATATTTATATGACTGTATTTAGGCTAAATATGTTTTTTAGTAGGACAAAATGACTTTGCAGTTCCCCAGCAATTCCAATTCCTCAAATTCAAACAAAATTCACTCAGTATATGGGCATCATGATTATATGGAGGATATGACTAGTTATGCAAAATGTTTTTCAGGAGGATAGAATGGCTTTGCTGTTCCTCAGCAATTCTAATTCTTGAAATTCAAATGTTATTCACAGTATACAGACATCATACTAAATTGGAGGATATGGCTGTATTTGTGCTAAATATGTTTTTCAGTAGAATAGAATGGATTTGTTTTTCTCCCAGCAATTCCATATTCCCAAATTCAAATAAAACTCTGACAGTAAATGGGCACCACACTTTTTTTGAGGATGCCCTGAGAAAAGGTATGTATAAATAAACTGCTAGTCTGTGAAATAGGGGTTTGACACTTGAAAGGACTTGCTCGAATACTTATGCACTCTATTTATTCACCAAATCTCATCTGCTTGTTCATCCAATCCAAATTTGCTTCATCTTCACACATGTTGATTGTTCAAGTCTGTTTGTTTATACAGTTCAGATTTGCTTCAGCTTCATGTATGTTGATTTTTCACATCTGCTTGTTCATTCAGTCTAAATTTGCTTCATCTTTACACATGTTGATTATTCAAGTCTGTTTATCCAGTTCAAATTTGCTTCAGATTCTTGTATGTTGATTATTTAAGTCTGTCTGTTCATCCAGCCCAAATTTACTTTTCATGCATGTTGATTGTTCAGTCTCTTTGTTCATCCAGTTCCAAATTTGTTTCAGCTTCACAAATTTTGACGTGTTCAATAGTGGCATGGTTAACTGTATTAGATAATTAATTGTTACTGTCACACTAGAATAAATATTAAAATATGCAGATTTTTTGCACTGATAAATTATCTTAAATATATCATAGAGAATCAAATGATAAATATTTTCAATAAAAATGTTTTTATCTGACATAAAATGATCAGATTTACAAATGTATCATGAGAAATATTGCAGTTGTCTGTATTTATATAGATGAAAGATTGCTTAATTAGTGTGATAACAAACGTAATTTGTTTTAAACCCATTCATAATTATTTTTCAATAATAATTGAAAATATTGTAATATTCTGAATGATTTCTTTTCTTTGGCATTTTGTAAACATAATCACCTCTTTTCACTACAGTTTTAATACAAAATATTTGATTGATTTTAGATAATTTGTGATAAAACTTTATTTAACTTTTGTTGTATATTATAAATTACTATTTGTTCACAATTTACATTTGATTTTCATATTGGTGATATGCAGTTTGATCTTTGATTAAATCATATTTGTGAAACACCAAAAAAAGACTTATTTTAAAATTATTTTAATTTATTTTAAAATCTTTTTTACAATACAAATAACAAAAGCAAGTACAATATTTTACTTTTGAATTTTTTTTATGTTTATTTCAGGTCCAAGTAGTATATCACTAATGTCCTCAGATGTTCTACATTTTCTCATCAATAACTTGGTATGTATGTAAGCAGAAACTAATAAAATATAAAGTGAATGATTGGTATAGCCTAATTTAGTTATAATTGCATAAAGAGTTGCAGTCTTTGGGTGACCAGTCTTTTCTGTTAGTTGATATGATTAATTTGGGGAATTTATCATTTACAAAGTTTGGCATTGATGTTTATGTTAGAGTTAAAAACAGCATCAACGTTAAGTTAAAAAGAAAAGGAAATGTTCATAACCTATTAATATTATTTTTACTTACTTGAATAGAGTGAAATAAACACTCTGTAATCCTTAGTTTGGTAAAAGTTTTCCCTTTTACAGTTTAATCAAAGATTAGATTTACAAACTAACTTTGCTCCTTATTATGAAATCTATATTTCTTCAATTCTGATTACTCCAGTTTATTTTATTATTGATTTTCTATGAATGAAAACTCTAACTTCATTATGGAAGTGATTGCAACTGGGTAGCAAGCTGATAATGTTTACTCACTGATAGAAGTGATTGCAATTGGATAGCAACATGACATTGCTTACTCACTGGTAGAAGAGATTGCAACTGATTAGCAACATGACATTGCTTACTCACTGATAGAAGTGATTGCAGTTGGATGGCATCATGACATTGCTTACTCAGTGATAGAAGTGATTGCAATTGAATAGCATGACATTGCTTACTCACTGATAGAAGTGATTGCAGTTGGATAGCAAACTGACAATGCTAACTCAGTGATGAAGATGATTGCACCTGAGTAGCAAAACTAACAATGCTTACTCCATGATGGAAGTAATTAATAAAAAACCAAAGTGGAGTGGTCTGCATGCAGCAGTAGGATTTACAGAGCACTTGAAGGCATGTGGTGTAAAGGTATTAATTATGGTTGGAAATAAATGCAAAATCACTGCACTGAGTTACAGAGCACTCGAAAGCATGTGATATAAAGGCATTAATTATGGCTGGAAATAAATGCAAGCTATGTGAGAACAGCAAAGATTTTTTTATAACTCAAATGCTAAAAAGAAGGGGATTGCACCAGAACTAAAACCAGGTGATAGTTGAAACAATAATTAATAATGATTAGTGGATGAGCATTTGTATGATGTATTGTTCTACAAGTACTTTTTTTCTGGAAAAGACATATCACCTGTAAATCCAGGGGTGAATGATCCTGATGAGCATGAGGAACTGCTTTATCTTGAGACTGTCTTCAGTGCATTTTCTCTTGCCTTGGAATGGGCTGTCCTGTCAAGAGACAGTCTTCAGTGTCAATCTCTCACCTTGGAATGAACTGTCCAGTCTGGAGAGACATTGATGACAGATATGCTTTTGTCTGCACACCAAAATAAAATCTGTCTGACAAATTGGCCATGATCCATCAATCTGATTCTTCCTGGTGCTGAATGTAAGCCACCAATGCCCTGAAAGAATAGGAGACTCATCATTTCCAGGCAGTTTATGTGTAAAACATTTTCTGTTTGAGAACCAGGTTCCTTGAGTTACCACAAAATTGGAAACAGTATCACTTCTCACCTGGACAGGTTTGCATTTATACTCACTTAAGGCTTGCATTTATACTCACCCACCTGGACAGGCTTGCATTTATACTCACCCACCTAGACAGGCTTGCATTTATACTCAAGGTTTGCTTTTATACTCACTTAAAAGCTTGCATTTATACTCAAGGCTTGCATTTATACTCACTTAAGGCTTGCATTTATACTCACCCACCTGGACAGGTTTGCATGTATACTCACTTAAGGCTTACATTTATACCCACCCGGAAAGGTTTGCATTTATACTCACTTAAGGCTTGCATTTATACTCACTGACCTGGACAGGCTTGCATTTATACTCACTGACCTGGACAGGCTTGCATTTATACTCACCTAAGGCTTGCATTTATACTCACCTAAGGTTTGCATTTATACTCACTTAAGGCTTGCATTTATACTCACTGACCTGGACAGGCTTGCATTTATAGTCACCTAAGGCTTGCATTTATACTCACTTAAGGCTTGCATTTATACTCACTGACCTGGACAGGCTTGCATTTATACTCACCTAAGGCTTGCATTTATACTCACTTAAGGCTTGCATTTATACTCACTGACCTGGACAGGCTTGCATTTATACTCACTGACTTGGACAGGCTTGCATTTATACTCACTGACCTGGACACACTTGCATTATACTCACACCAGGATGGTGTAGGGGCAGGAGATATACTTCAGCTTCCAATCATTCTTTTTATGTCCACACCAAGAGGTCTTTTCTGATAATGGGATCACTGTCAGCTTGACTCTTATGACATTTGACCATTTTCATTGAGATATGAGAAACAGCTTGATAGATGTGAAGTTCATTCTACTAGGACTGCAAAGTCTGTCACCAAGTTTAGAAGATCTGTCATAGATAACATAATTAAGGCTGTCTCTGTATTTCATGTTGCCATATCTGTCATGTCCTAAAGATATTCTGAATGCAAGTGTCTACCACTGAGACCTTGTTAGTGTTGAAGAGCACCCTAAATGAAAACTAGAAACGGGATAGGACTTGAATTTTCTGCATTGATTTGAAACTCTAGTTTCTGCAGAAATGTTCTCAAGTCTGATAATACAATTTGCAGGCATTTGTACATTTGAAGATCATCTCAGAAGTTGTCAATGACTGTTAATGTCAGTATGAATGCTTCCATCACTTAATCCATAAAACAAGTGAATGGCCTTCAAATATGTAAGTGAATGGAAGGCTGAATGGTAGAACCTGAGACTAATACACCATTTCCAGAAATTTGAACCAGATATATTTCTGAGAGCTCCTGTCAATCATTTCATGAAAGCACCTTTGAGGTCAAGACTTACCATACAGTAGCCTGATAAAATGGTGTTGCATATACTGCTGGGAATGGCATCTTGCAGTGAGGGGATGGAGCAAACTTGCATAGAGTATTTGAACTCCATTTTCTGGAATACATTGATACCAGAAAAATTATGGAATAAAATCCTAGAGAGATATGATCAGTAACTTCCTCTGCATTCTTTTTCTCTAGGAGAGAAAATTTCCTGAGATAAAATATCTGCCTTTCTCTGATCTTGAGGTACCTTAGGGTACCAATAGTTGTCAGTAACTGCTTAAGTAAGTCTGAATGCTTCCATTCATAAAACAAGTGAATAGCCAATGTCTTCAGTATGCTATTTGATAAATATCCATAAAACAAGTGAATAGCCAATGTCTTCAGTATGCATATTTGATAAATATCCATAAAACAAGTGAATAGCCAATGTCTTCAGTATGCATATTTGATAAATATCCATAAAACAAGTGAATAGCCAATGTCTTCAGTATGCATATTTGATAAATATCCATAAAACAAGTGAATAGCCAATGTCTTCAGTATGCATATTTGATAAATATCCATAAAACAAGTGAATAGCCAATGTCTTCAGTATGCATATTTGATAAATATCCATAAAACAAGTGAATAGCCAGTCTTCAGTATGTGTGTTTGTCACATGCCAGGTGATATTTAATGACCCTGTCCAGTGTCATACTAAAATTATTAATCATTAAATTTATTATATTAGCTCTAATACTGACAACAGCCCGGGCAGTCTAATCTATCCTTCAATCTCTAGGTCAGATCTGTTCTTTGGGACCCTTATTCGTCTAATATAGCGACAGACAAATTAGCTGACATGCTTCAAGTTGGCAACATTATCTTTCCCTTTGATTAATTATGACTTATATAACATCCACATATTTCTGGCTAAGAACACCCAGCCAACTCTTCTTGGTCACACAACATATTACCCAGAATGTGGGTTTAAGATAACAAGAACAAGAAGATTTATTGCATTAGATTTCTGAAAACACAAGTCAACTGAGACCATCTGTATACTGTCCCAATGTTAGCAATTGTTTAGCTAGTCATTGTCTCTTGGTTGATTATGGATTGTGTTGTTTAGACGACTTAAATTTGTGGTTGTTGATAGAGGTGAACTTGTCATATTGTTGGTTACTTGAGCATTGCCTCTCACCCTTGTTAGTGACCACCAGTTCATGACAGGAATAAGGTATGCATTTCAGAGTGAACACAAGGATCAGTTCAGCAGCAAATCATGATGATAAGGAGAAAAAAGGCCAGCTGCAATAGACAGTCATATCTCTCTATAGCTGCTGATAAATACGAGACAATGCTAAGGCTTTGTGGTGATAGCAATAGACAGCTCTTACAGATTTACATCATTAAGCTGCGCGCTGAATTATAATTTACAAAGTTCTTTCATGGAGAAGCGTTTACAAAAATGACAATAATATTCCAGTTCCACATTTACATAATCTCTGTAGTTACAATCTCATTCAATGAATGGTTTACATTGAATTATTATCTCAATCTACTATTTAGTCACATTTGCTACAAATAGTTTTACAACGAATAAAGCATAGTGCACAGCACATCCTTATCTCCATTTCATCATCTATACATATGGCATGAATTATTACTAGTATTACATAACCTTCTCTGAAAGTGTGCATATTTGATTAAGTATTCAGAAAGAAAAACTTATACATAGAAAATACTGTTTTTGAATTGATTTTAATATAATTAAAAAATATTTTTAGTCAAATTAATATATTTACAAGAAATCTTTTGTTTACCTGTTTCTGTTTTTTTGGTTTCAGTTGTTTTAATTTTGTTTATTGCAGCCCATGGATCAATTTTCTTGTCTTAATATTTATTTTCACATTTATAGTCATGCCACATGTGAAGAACTGTGATAATAGTTTTTATATCAAAGTTATTTTGATTATTCTGAGAACTTCAACAACCATTTTGTGTTTTGTTTATTTCATGTTTTCCCATCCATATTATATTGTTCACAAAGAGTTGAAATGCAGTTTCTTTATAAATGTTGAATAACTATGACACTATTGATAATCCAGAGTTATACTGATCTTATGCATTTTTAAATGTACTATTTCATTATTTTGTTTCAGACTCCAAATAACCATCCTGTTGTGATTTTACATTCCCTCATAGCTCTGGAAAAGTTTGCTCAGACAAGTATGAGTACTTACCACTTTTATTTTTCTGCTGAATTTTAAAGTTTCATTTCTAATTGTGGCTCAAAAATTTTATGATGGTAATTTACTACATAAACATGATAAAAATTTTGTCTATTTAAAAGAAAGATTATATAATTTTAATATCTTTACCAGTAATATTTCTTACAAAAAAACACTACTGGAAGCACTATACAAAATTTTAAAAGTAACACAAAGGAGATAGGTAGAACCAGCTATTTTTTCAAAGTTTTTTGGAAATGAATGAAATTTACACCATATAACAATCATTGTGAAAGAAGTAATTTCTATCCTTTTTAAAAAATATAAATTCTTTATTAATTTTTCATTCATCTTTGTGTCATTCCTTATCATCTTCACTTTATGTATATTTCATATTGTAATGCTTGTGCTATGTTCTGTTCTATACTTAGTGAAGAATCGCTTGGGGTCTCTTAGAGCTACTGGAAGTGTTGACCTCAATTAGTTGTGTTCTCCTAATTATTCATTAATTTACGGGCGACTAACTAGGGTCCTCCCAACCTCCCACTTTATACTCTTTCAGTCCCACAATCATGGGTACTGAATTAGCTTGTATGTATCAATTAGCTTTATGTGTCAGTTAGCTTGTATGTATCTCCTAAACTATGTTCTTCTGGTAAGTTTTTAGGAATAACTTATTTTATGTAGATAAATTCTTATTTATAGTGTCTTAAATTTTTTGATTGTGCTATCTTCCCTTGAAATTTTGTGTCAAAATTAATTGTATTAATATAAACATTAAAAAATAAATTTAAAACCAGGACATCAATAGTCCTAAAAGTTGTTTAAATCTAATGATATTTTATTGTATTTCCAAACATTTCAGCTGAAAATAAGGTGACAGTCATGCAGACATTTCAAAAACTGCCTGTTCATCCATTGGTGGTTTTAGAAGAATGGTTTGATGATACAAACTATAGTAGACGAGAAGTTGGCTTCTGTTCTAGATGGTCTCTGGACAATTTATGTGAGTATATTGGAAATGAGAGATATATGTAAAAGGAAAAACAATCAAGATAAAAGAGATTGTAAGGATAAAAAAAATATTTATCTAATGCTAGATTATGATCATTTAATTTATTTTTGCCCTCTTACACTTCAAAATTGGTTGTGGGTTGGATTACCAAGGAAATTGAATAGATATATAACTTTTTGCATAATATTTCTGGGCATGGCTTGGAGAGTTGCTGTAAATAGTGTAAATGGATAATTAATTTCCCTACTTGACATTTCCAGGCACAACTGAAATTTGCTGTATAGTGTAAAGTGGGAAAATAACTTTCTTTCTAAACAATATTTTCAGACATGGCTTGGAGATCTGTATAGTGTAAAGTGGAAAATTAAAGTTCTTTATACAAGTTTTCCAGACATAACTTGGAGATTTGCTGTAAATAATGTAAAGTCAAAAGATAACTTATTACATGAAATTTCTGTCTATGGCTTGGAGATTTTCTGTAAATAGTATAAAGCAGATAAATAAATTCCTTTGGCATGAGATTTCTAGGCATGTCTTGGAGATCGGTAGTAAATAGTGTAAAGCAGATAAATAAATTCCTTTGGCATGAGATTTCTAGGCATGTCTTGGAGATCGGTAGTAAATAGTGTAAAGCAGATAAATAAATTTCTTTGGCATGAGATTTCTAGGCATGTCTTGGAGATTGGTAGTAAATAGTGTAAAGCAGATAAATAAATTCCTTTGTGAGATTTCTAGGCATGTCTTGGAGATCAGTAGTAAATAGTGTAAAGCAGATAAATAAATTCCTTTGGCATGAGATTTCTAGGCATGTCTTGGAGATCGGTAGTAAATAGTGTAAAGCAGATAAATAAATTCCTTTGGCATGAGATTTCTAGGCATGTCTTGGAGATCGGTAGTAAATAGTGTAAAGCAGATAAATAAATTCCTTTGGCATGAGATTTCTAGGCATGTCTTGGAGATCGGTAGTAAATAGTGTAAAGTGAATAAATAACTTTTTTTACACAAGACTTTCAGGCCTGACTTGGAGGTTTGCTGTATAGAGTGTAAGATGGATAAATAACTTTATTTGCACAAGATTTTCAGGCATGTTACTAAATTGTTATAAAAAAGCAACACAAGCCCCATTATATTTATATATATATAACTACATATAGCTTCTTGATCACCTTTATAAATGTATTTTTATTTATTTAATCATTTATTTTGGTGGGTTATTTCCTGTAGTAAGTTCATTGTCTTTGTTTCTTCATGTGAATAATTGCTCCATGAATTACTTGAAAAAAAGAGAATGAATGAAATAATTTGTTATGGTGGAATTGTCATTGAGAAGTAATTGACTTTGTTAATTCCAAGTTCAAAGATTTATAGTTGAACTATTTTGGGGGGATTGAGGGGTGCTGGAATAGATTTAAAAAAACAGAAATCAAGAATTTTTTTTTTTTTAATGAATAAAGCATAGTATATTTTAGACCTCATTCAGAAGACTGAAATTTGGTAAACATTCAAAGGACCTCTAAAAAGTTAAGGAGAATTGGCAAGAATGCATTTCAAAGAATTTAAATTCATTTAAATTTATTGCTGGCATTGAGATTAATGGCTATATTTTATTAAAAGCGTTTTTAATAAATATAAAAATGTTGTTTTATTTGTTTCATGAAAACCTGATTGGCGAACAGTTGTTTTAGAGGTATGTATCTGAGTAAAAACTTAGTGTATATATTTGTCTTTTGTGTTCATTGTGTAGTTTTGTGAAGGTTTTATAACTTCATTTGAAACTCTTAACACATGTTTATTGTATAGATTAATTGTACTTTTAGAATTATTTAGTGTTATTTAGAAAACCAGGATTTTTAACTTGTAAAATATAATGCTATTCACTGATAACATCCTTTCCTGCCTTTCTCAGCTAAACTTCAACTCTTAATTCTTTATCATAATTTCTTATTAGGCCTTAGTGATGATCCAAGAAATTGATTGATGTTGGAAGCATTGATAAAGCAAAGCAAACACAAAACCTCATAGATATTAGTGGAAAAAAAACGAGTCATTTTTGTTTTGCTTTGTCAGTTTGTAAATTATGCTAGTGCTGTTTGTTTGTTTTGTCAGTTCAGATAAACTATGTATATACTAGGTAGTCCCAATATCGCTGTTTTGCAGAAATAAGTAGTGTTTAATAAAAAAATTTGGTGATTTTTTTTATAATGAAGGTTGATACTTTAATACAGTTATTTATTGATGCAACTTGGATACAATTAAAGATCATTTCTTTATCTAACATACTGTTGTATTTTATTTAATGTGACTTAAACCATGTTGGAAATAAAAATAATTACATTTACTAAGTGATGGGCACGTATTTGCTAAAATTGGGGCCTTGCAGCCGTATGTCGACATGATCGAAAGCTTTGCTTTGGTCTGAATTTCTTTTTGCGCATGACTGCACTTGGCTTTTTTCTTATATCAAAAGAAAAAATAAAGGTGCAACCCTAAGCTTTCTCCTGATCCATTTTTATAAGCATAACCTTAAAACTCAGCTTTGATAATCAGTTAAAAATAGGTTATTTTGAAATCATTCTGTTAGTGCATTTGAATAAATTTTCCCTCCTGCTGAAACCTGCAACGAGATGAGCATTCATTCCTCTTTGAAAATATTATTTAATATATCTTATAGCTTTGGCTGTGGTTTAGTGCAAACAGTTTCCATTAGATAACCAAAAAAGCATTTGCTTCAAATTCTAGCAATGGTTGTGTCATGTGTGCTAGAAAATTTAGAGCTGCAGCAGACTTTGAAAGCAATTAATCTTGACATTTGTTACACTTATATCAGTTAGTATTGCTTTAATTAATTAGTTTCTAATTATTTCTTTATGACAACCCTAATCTATTTCAAACCAATTTTAAACTATATAATGGTAAAAATAAAACTTTAGCTTTGTTTTTTAGTAGTATTTATTTTATGCTAATTTTTGTTAGTCTCTTATTACTTAATATATCTTACTCCAAAGTTAAACTTTACTGAGATCATGGCTATTTTTTAAAATGATATTTTTTGTAGTTTTTTTTTTGTTTGAAGAGTTGGCTAAAAAAGAACAGCACTATGCTTTCAGATAAATTCTGCCTATGCTATACATACTTTTAGTTTGATTATAATTTTGTTTAATTGAGGTTAAAAAAAAAAAAGAAGGCATTTAGAGTTATTCTCAGTTTGCATTCTGGAATTTGAAGCTGTGTGTGATGGAAGCAATCTAATTTTAAATGTTCATTCATTGTACAGGGACATACTTTCATGTATAAAGAACCTGACTGATCACATCTTATACAGTGTTCCTTCTTTTTGTTTAGGGTCGCACTTTTACATATGAGCAGCTTGATTTATCATATCTCATGGCCATGCTGAATGGAAATGATGCAAGTGAATACCTCAAAATCTCAGCTGATGGTTTACAGGTGAATTGTTTTAAAACAACATATCTTTGGTTGGATCAGATTCACTTTTAAAATGAGACCATTGGTAACTTTGATGTTTGAATTAAATAGCATTGTGTTGAGTTCTTGTAGATTTCTAAGAGGAACCTTGGATTGTTCAGACTTTATTGCAAGTTTATAATATTGAGAGTAGGTAAATGATATTTTCCAGATGTAAGTTTTGCCTATTTCTTAACATGTATTTTGATACACTGTGTGGGAGAGTAAATTTACCTATCCCTATTTTTAAACTTAATTGTTATATATATTGTTAAATTGTCAAAGTGACCCAACCTTGGGCACTCTTTATGTTGGTATTTTTGTGTCAGAGTTGGAGTAAACAACTCGAATTGAGAATATGCTAGAAAAATTGTTGATGCTATCCAAACCAGTTCAAACTGGATGAGTAGTTTTTCTGACTAATAGTCTCACATTTGTTCATATCAGTTTCATCCAATGAGGATGGACTGGAAGTTTCGTTGAAAAAGTACTCTATTCTAATCACTTTCAATTTGAACATCTCTTGAGTCTGGTCATAAAGGCTAATGTTAGCTTATGATAAGTTAACTGACTGATAAAGAAAGAATGGACTTAAGAATATTTTGTATGTTTGCTGTTGATCTATGATTTGAATTAGAAAATGCTTATATAATTGAACCATTATTACTATATTCATTAATTTGATTACTTTGTACATTACACTTGTGAATTTTGATTGATGCTATATTTCTAATGCTGTGTGTGTATTGGGCTAATGAAATTGTTGCAGGATTTGTAAGTTGAGAATGTTTGTAAGAGAGAAAGGAATTTAGAAATGAAATATGCCTGAAATTTAGTGCTGCCTTAATTTGACTTTTGCGGAACAGTCAAGCTTTTTTGTTTTACTTTTATTATGTTATATTACAGTGGCTACAGTGCTCTACTAGATTACATTGGTGTGTGAATCTGGCGTTGTCATCACCTTATCATTAAAATGTATTGCTGTAAGTTGATTCCTTTGAATTCCATTCGAGTACCAATATGGCAGAAATTGTGGCTTAAGTTTGGTCTCGAATTCATGAAGATTATTTTGAATGTTCCTCTTGGTGTGAGTAAACATGCACAGAAAATAGATAGCTCATGTGAAATTCAGGATGATTCTCTAAGGCATGCTTGGAGAGTGCATCGAAGATTCTGGAACAGTTGTGTAACGTGCCTCTAGAAGGGACATGTGAGACCTTGCCTGAAAGGCAGTAATTTGTTGCAAACCCCGTGACTTTGAAACCTGTGCCAATGACAGCCGCCATCTTTGAAAAGTTTATGTGCTTTAACTTTAATTAATTTTCTGAACTCTACTCTCATTTCCATGATGATAACCATTAACATATATTTATGTTAATTGACTGCTGATGTCTATGTTAGGATAAACTGAATGATTGTCCAGCGGTAATTGAACATTGTTGTGAAGTGATGTAAATGTCAATGCTGTTTGATTATATTCATATGTTATATATTTTATTGTTGATTTAATAAACTTATTGTTAAATTTATTGACCTTCTTACTCAAATTGATAACCTTATGTTGGAAAAGAAAGTGGGTGGATATGGGCTCCCTAAATATATATTAAAATACAGATTTATCTTCTCTTTTGGTAAGAAGTTTTCCACCCATGGAAATATTGTGTGACAGTAAATGTTTGTCTTTAATGTTGTGGAAGAGAGAAAATGTTTACAGCATCCACATATCTGCCAAGTGAGAGAGATGAGTGTTGTCTGCTGGAGAATTATTAATAACATAAATTAAGATTCTCATCACTTGTAATTAGTTACGGATGATTAATTAATAATAATAATCATAACCATTAACTAGGTGGCATTAGCATCATACACACTGCAAGTGACTTCTCTACATTTACTTATTAATTAATTTTTCTTATTAATTATCTTAGGCTCGATGTGATGCATCATCATTTGAAAGTGTACGATGCACATTCCAAGTGGGCGAAGGAGTCTGGTACTATGAAGTTTTGATCATCACAGATGGTGTGATGCAGATTGGATGGGCTACCAAAGAAAGCAAATTTCTAAACCATGTAAGTAATCGTAGTCTTTCCTCAGGGTACAACTTAAACCATGTAAGTAACATAGTCATATCCTCAAGTTACAACTTGAACTAGAAAGTAATTGTAGTCTTGTTCTCAAGGTACAACTTAAGCCAGTAAGTAAGTAATCATAGTCATGTCCTCAAGTTACAACTTGAACTAGAAAGTAATTGTAGTCTTGTTCTCAAGGTACAACTTAAGCCATGTAAGTAAGTAATTATAGTCTTGTCCTCAAGGTACAACTTGAACTAGAAAGTAATTATAGTCTTGTCCTCAAGGTACAACTTGAACTAGAAAGTAATGGTAGTCTTGTCCTCAAGGTACAACTTGCTGCTATCTGAACTAAGGGGACCAGAAAAAATAACACATGAAATCTCTTATAGAGGAAGATTTCTTCAGGAAGAAATAATGAATTTTTGTACACATAAGAAATGTCCCAGCATTAATTTAGAAAGAATGGTTTTCAGAATCTAATACAGATAACTACTTTTACAAGAATAATGGTGATCTAAAACAATTATTTGTATTAAATATTTTACCATTTATTCAGATTCTTAGAAGCATGATTCAAGCACTTAAAGATTGCTAACTTTTTACAAAATAAATTCCATTATATAATGGAATAATCAACCTTATTTTTAAAGAGTATACAAATAAAAGATTTTTTAAAAAACAATATTTATAAACATGGACAATGTCAGTCATTTGTTTTCTTCATTTTCAACACATTTCTTCCAGTCTTATGTCAGTATTACAGATTACTATGTTTCCTTTTAGAAAACTGCTCTATGCTTGCCTCTCCTGGCTATCTCAGGTGTGATAGCAATTCCCTAAACTTGCTCCCATGACCCTCTTATGTGTGATAGTATAGTACTTCTATAAATCTGCTCTCTTAGGTGTGATAGCACTTTTATAAAACTGCTCCTATGTGTGCCTTAGGTATGATTGCACTGCTGTAATATGCTACCTATGGCTCTCTTAGATGTGATAGCACTTTTATAAAACTGCTCCTATGGCTGTCTTAGGTGTGATTGCACTTTAATGAACCTGCTATCCATGGCTATTTTGTTAATGGAAATTTGTTCATTTTGATTAGCAATGTTTAACACACATTAGCTTCCCTGTTGTGGTCTCAGATATGGCGGAATACATAGTAAACATTAGCTTTTCTGCAATGGTCTTAGCTATGACAAAATACATTGTACACACGTTATCTCTGAAGGTCTCTGCACATGATAAGACAAATCCCTTAACAAACTGTCTGGGAAAAATCTGTCATAAGACCTTTTTCTGCCTTATCTGCATGAGGTAAAACAAGGTCATATAAGACTTCTAAGAGCATTCATACCATTTATAGCAAAGACACGGCAATACAAAATGGCTTTTTCCATGGATGTTATTGAATTTAGTGAAAATGATAGAGAGATAGAAGATGTCGTTTTAGCAGCCGAAACTATAGACAGACAAGAAAAAGGAAAAAAAGAAAAAGATCTTGTTGGTTCAGAGGATGGATTTTGCTCAGGAATCATTATGGTGCATATGCACAACTTTTGAAGGAGCTGACCACAGAGGACCTCAAAGTCATTAAAACATTCATTCAGATGACCTGTAATGTGTTCCAAGAGTTTTTCATGCTTGTTGAACCAATTATCAAAATGGAAGATACCATCTTGAGGGAGGCCATTAAAACCAGGAGAGCATCTAGCATTAACTCTACGATATCTTGGCTCAGGTACGTAATATTAATGTGTATCTATAAATAAATAATTTCAGAAGAAACGTGGATATTTTGATTAAAACTAGCTCTATGTAATCTCTTCCTTAATGCTATATTAATTTGCAATATTTATATATTAAACGTTTACTCAGAATATTAAATGATTGATGTTATTAGCTATACACCTAGGTTCGATGTACATTTATTTTAGCTTTGGTACTGGGTTATCTCCCTTAATGACTTTTTTTATCTCTGATTTTTAGACTAAAACACAAAATTAATTTTGCTTAATGTTTATAATTAATTGATTTAGCACCTCATAAATTCAAATAGGTAAACTATATAAAGTACAATAAGCCATATAATTGGTCTGATACCCAGTGATGACATAATATTTATGTTGTATGCCTCTCTCTTCTTTAAAACCCTATACACTGATTTTTATATATTTTAGGAGCCCAATGGAAAAGTCACTTAAAACAACAAACTTGAATGTTTGTATGGTAAATTATATATAATTTGTAAAGTTAACAGTATTGTGTATAAATTAAAATGTTCTTAATATAATGTTTACTACTTTAAATACTTAAATTACTGTAATGTTTAATTTTAATATGTATTTAACAATTTATCTAACTTTATATGAAGTATAAAAATTATTTCAGATAACTAGCATAAAGTTGTTGCAGTTTGAGAATCAGAATATTTAATTCTTTTTGTTTTCAGGAAACAGCTTTGCAGACTTGCAGTTTTTTTTCAGAATACCAGATAATACTTCAGATTGTTATAGAAACATGTGAAGCTATTTATGCAGTCCTTAAAGACACATACATGAAGGTAAGTAAATTCAGAATTATAATGAAGATTTATGAATAATGTTTCATCTTTAATGGACAGGTGCTTTACAATATTTAATAATAAAAAAAATAAATTTACTTAAATAAAATGTAATACAGCACAAAACAAGAGAAATATATTAATACAGTCATACTGATCCACCCATCTATACATAGATAGTTTTGCTCTCACACACACACACATGTGCAAATATATATATATATATATATATATATACATGTGTGTGTGTGTGTATACACTATATATATATAAACTATGTACATATATACACTATATACACAAATGCATATACACATAGACATATTTATGTACGTATATGTAAGTAATTAACATTGCATATATCTACAAGCATGCACATATTAAAAGCAAAGATGAATCAACAGACAAAATCACCAATCCCCACAATATCACTTGATAATTAAATTAATTCATAAAAGGAAACACAAAGTAAAATTAGTTTAGAAATGTGCGCAACAAACAGTTTTAGGAGTACTTCAAAAGACACAATGACACAACAGAAAGAAAAATTATAATAGCCAAGACAAGAGAGTACCATTGAATGCACAATGGTTTGTGAAGCATCAGTTGTGAGAAATCTCAAATAGAAATTTGTAAAGCAAGCAGCATAAAAAATATATTCAATTTGCACAAAGAAAATTATTTATTCTTAATACTATATGAGTAGAATAAAAAATATACTCATTTCAATTTGCATTAAGAAAATTATTTATTAATAATAATATAAAATCGTGTATAAGTGTATCGAAGACAGCAAAATAAATGCAAAAGTATCATAGAAAATTTTTGTCACTTATGTTAATTTATATAATTTAATCAATTGCTTCATTCATTTCATCCATGATCTGAAGAAATCTCATTCTCATTACCCCTTTATTTCCTCTCTGACAAGATTTCTCTTTCTTCTCCCACATTTTGATAAAACTGTTCATTTACAAGACTAATTCTTTTTCTTTCCTTTCTCATTTCAATTAGGAATTTACCATTCCAACCAGCTAACTGGCAGATGAATCTGACTTTTGCTTATGACTTTTAGATTTAAAATTTCTGTTAGATATTGGCATTTTAACATCATGTAGGTAAGAAACTTCATCATCCAAAACCCTCTCTGTGTTAGATTTTGGGGATGAGGTATTGAGGTTTGATGATGAACACTGACTGCTTCAGTGTCTTCCGATTCTTCATACACAAAGGTGTCTTCAGTGATAACCTGACAATCTGATGAATCAATATGGTCCTGAAAATGAAATTTAAAATGACATTAATAAATATGCAATTATTTATGGTTTATATATTGGGAAAAAGGGTATTTAATACATGTACTGCATTTCTGTTTTCAGATATCTAACACATCACATGAATGGAAAGAAATTGCAAATGAATTTCTCAGTAGATGGAATTTTCCTAATTGCATAGGGGCAATTGATGGAAAACACTTAGAGATAAAGGCTGCAGGAGAAGGATCAACATATTTTAATTTCAAGAGATTCCACAGCATTATTTTGCTTTCTATAATTTATGTCAGTTACAAATTCTTTTACATAAATGTTGGAGACAATGGCCATGCTGGAGATGCAAGTGTATTAAAAAGCAGTGCAATATATAACAAGTTTGAAAATGAAACACTTAATATTCCTGAACCTGCTCACTGCCAGGAAAAGACCCGGTTAGTGCCACATTTTATGGTAGGAGATGATGCCTTCCATTGAAAAACACTGTTTATTAAAACCTTATCCATATAAGATATGTTGTTATAGAACAAAACATTAAATAAAACACTATTTATTAAAACCTTATCCATATAAGATATTTACTGCACATGATATGATACAAATTCAATGTAAATACAGCATATTCAAGCATAAGTAATTTGCAACCCAAATTTCATTTTTGCACAAAATATTAAATAATTTGTTTCACTGTGAGATGACTGTATATTAATTAAAGATTTTATGTACATAATTGTTTTAGTAAACTATTGCATTTAGCATATGAGATAAATTCATTGTACTTACCTGTAAACTTATGTAATAATAAAACTATTTTTATAAAATCTTTTCTTTTCTTTTTTTTGATTTAATGTGTTTATGACAAACATTGTGTGCATAATATAATGTTTATTAAATATATATTCAAGCATTAAAGATTTTTAATCCAAATTTAATTTTGCACAAATTGTTAAATAATTGAATCTTCATTTCAACAATATTTTGTTGGTTTCATTATGGTGTGACAGTACACTAATTAATGACTGTGCACATATGACACATTCAATGTATACAACATCACCACACATCTGATGCTGAGCATTATAAAAACATTGAATATTTGTACAGATTATTCTAGCCTGATTTTATCAAATTATCGATGTATTGGAAAAGAAAACAGAAATCTAAAATTTAGTTACAAATCGAAGCATAGTCAAAAAAGAAGACAGGAAAATAGTGGCCGTATCAATAAAAAATACTTATTAACAATTTTTCACAAGTGAGAAATAGAAATACACACTTACCAGTCCACTGATTTCCCAGCATAAGTGAGATTCTCATAAGAGCATGGTGTTTCTTTTCTCTATAAAATATTCTTTGGAATCTACATTCCATAGATCTTCCTCCTCCAAGTACATCTCACTCATCTTGCTCATATCCCCCTCTGTAACTGTTGCCATTTTCTTCTCTATGTTTCTATTCATACTCTCAATGTCACATGATTTGATGGAGGTTTACTATTGGCTTTGACATTTTGATGTCATTACGATTGTCTTAGGAACTAGAACAGTTTCTAAACCATATGACAGTCATATAAGATATGTCATAGAGATGTTTTTGAAAAACATTGTCCATACGCAATAAGGTATGTCTCATATAACAGCCTTATAAGACAAATATCTTCCCATATGTGGAGGCCTTAATGGTCTCATTGTTCATTGTTCACAATTATCTTCTCTCATTGTTCACAATTATCTTCTCTCTAGTGGTCTCCTCTATGGGGAAATACATTTTACATATACTTTCATGTATTGTTTATCACTAACAGAGTCACATTCATACATAATTGTTAGTCATGATAATCAGAATCACAATTATGAAAGATTAGTTGGTCATGTTTACTTAATTAGACCATGGTCATACTTAGCTAGTCTTATTTATATAGTTAGAGCCACAGGCATGCATAACTAATTGGTCATGTTTGCTTAATTAGACCATGGTCATACTTAGCTAGTCTTATTTATATAGTTAGAGCCACAGGTATGCATAACTAGTTGGTCATGTTTACTTAATTAGACCATGGTCATACTTAGCTAGTCTTATTTATATAGTTAGAGCCACAGGCATGCATAACTAATTGGTCATGTTTACTTAATTAGACCATGGTCATACTTAGCTAGTCTTATTTATATAGTTAGAGCTACAGGCATGCATAACTAATTGGTCATGTTTACTTAATTAGACCATGGTCATACTTAGCTAGTCTTATTTATATAGTTAGAGCCACAGGCATGCATAACTAATTGGTCATGTTTACTTAATTAGACCATGGTCATACTTAGCTAGTCTTATTTATATAGTTAGAGCCACAGGCATACATAACTAATTGGTCATGTTTGCATAATCAGAACCAAAATCATGAAAATTATACAGATTAAATACATTATCAATACCAATATTTGAAAGAGCTGATAGAAACTGACTATTTATGTTGATATTTGAAAGAGCTGGTAGAAACTGACTATTGATGTTGATATTTGAAAGAGCTGGTAGAAACTGACTATTGATGTTGATATTTGAAAGAGCTGGTAGAAACTGTCTATTGATGTTGATATTTGAAAACTATTGATGTTGATATTTGAAAGAGCTTGTAGAAACTGTCTGTTGATGTTGATATTTGAAAGAGCTGGTAGAAACTGTCTATTGATATTATATCTAAGGAATGTGTTATTTTCCAACTTAATATCTAATATTTTTTAATATTTATATGATCTTGCTGAATCTAAATTTATATTAAGTACATCTCTAATGAAAACATTAGTGTTTATCTAAACTCACTAAAATAGAAACATACACTTGTATAGTGTATATCTAATCTGGTATTTGAATGGTTATTTAATATGAATCATCAAATCCAGCTCTGTATAAAGTACAGTGTGTAATAAATATATACATACTTTATTAGTGTGTGCCTAATCTTGCTGAGTATAAATAATATTACTTACAGTTTGTAATAAAACATGTACTTGTATTAGTAAATTGTGCTTATTTTGGTGAGTCTAAATCTATATTCATACAACTTTTAATTAAACATCTACTTGTATTAGTGTGAATCTAGTCTTCTTGAGTCTAAATCTGTGTAAAGTATTATCTGTAGTAAAAATATGCATTTATATACGATATGCCTAATCTAATAAAAAATAATCTGTAGTACAAACATACACTTATATTATTGTGCCTAACCTTATTAAGTCTAAATTTCTGTTAAGTACAACCTATAATAAAAACATTCACTTATTAATGTGCTGTTAACCTTGTAGGATCTGAATTTAGGAAAGGTCAGCATGAATGCCTTCTTAACTGCTATTATTAAATCATGATTGTGAAACATTGCAAATTTCAGATTTATGAAACTCAGACAAGCATTTGACTTGGTGCTTTGGCAGAGACTGCAAACTTATTTTTAGAATGATGAATCCCCCAAAGTATTATCATGCATGCACGAGTCTCTTTTGAAATGCAGATTATTATAACCTGGAGTAACACAATTGCTCACTGCAGATTTATTGTTTTATAGAGTGATGAACCAAATCCCTGTAAAATATTGCTATGAGACATGGACAGAATTCTCTTTATTGTGGAAGATTGCTAGAGCCAGGAGTAACACAGCATATTTATTGTTTTGTAAAGTGATGAATCAAATCCCAGTAGTGAGATGTGGACAGAATTCTCTTTATTGTGGAAGATTGCTAGATTCTGGAGTAACACATCATATTTATTGTTTTGTAAAGTGATGAATCAAATCCCAGTAAAATATTAATATGAGACATTGACAGAATTCGCTTTATTAAGGAAGATTGCTATAGCCTTGCAGCAGATGAGTTACTGTTGAGAAGTGAATGTGTGTGTATATTGAAATGAAAACAGATGAATAAATTGTTATTTTAAAAAGAGATTTGTCATAAGAAAACATTTGTTAAGTTTAAAACAAAATTACTTATATTTATTAGAACCATATGTTAAATTGTATTCTGATTTGTTTTCACTATACTGTTTATTTTCTTCATTGACAAAGAATCAATGCAAGAAGAATAAACCAGTGTTGATAAAGTTTTCATTTAGTATAAATATTCATATCCTATGGAAAAACAATTAGAAAAGCCTTTACTGTGATATATTGTATTTTGTAATTTTATATATCAAACTGTGTGAGGGCTTGTGTGTGTGGTCATGTTATGTTTGAGGGCTTGTGTGTGTGGTTGTTATGATGTTTGAGGGCTTGTGTGTGGTCATGTTATGATGTTTGAGGGCTTGTGTGTGTGGTTGTGTAATGATGTTTGAGGGCTTGTGTGTGTGGTCATGTTATGTTTGAGGGCTTGTGTGTGTGGTCATGTAATGATGTTTGAGGGCTTGTGTGTGTGACCATGTAATGATGTTTGAGGGCTTGTGTGTGTGATCATGTTATGTTTGAGGGCTTGTGTGTGTGGTCGTGTAATGATGTTTGAGGGCTTGTGTGTGTGGTCATGTTATGATGTTTGAGGGCTTGTGTGTGTGATCATGTAATGATGTTTGAGGGCTTGTGTGTGTGATCATGTTATGTTTGAGGGCTTGTGTGTGTGGTCATGTTATGATGTTTGAAAGATTAGCAAGTGGAATCAATGCCACTGGCCTAGGTGAGCATGAGGGATTTAGTGTTAAAGGAAGTCATCAAGTGTTTTATGCAAGGTTGCAAAAGGCTGGGCAAATGACTTAGTTGATGACACACCAGGACCAGCATCCATGAATTAGAGCAGGATTGTACTGCTATGTGGATTGTTGACATATTCATTGTAATTTCCATTTCCTTTTTGTTTATTACACTTTTTGTGATGAAGATTTATTATTTTGTTTGCCTTTGAACTGTGGAAGGTGAGCCCATTGATATGATAAGACTGTAAGAACTTAACTTGGCATTTGAAAACTGTTGGACTCTTTATGTACTTTTTAAATCTTATAGTTAGATTATTCAATATTTCTTGTGCGTGAATGCAGTATGTAGTAATGGGTAAATGAATTAGACAGATTTTCTGATTCTTTATTTATATTTCTTGAGATTTCTTATAACCCTCTTATATATCACTTATGTATCTGTTAAAATGATTAAATTATTTATTATCTTCCTATGTTGTTTTCCTATCCTGACGCAAGTGTAAATGTTTTATGTGTGGGGATGGAGCCATTTTAAAACTTTGGTTGAAAGGGCAGCACTCTAACAGGAAGATAACCCTTAAGGCATAGTTAGGCTAACCTAAACCCTGGGAAGATATTGATATTTTAAATAATAAACATATTTCCTTCATGCTGGAATGGTCTGGTGTGGGTTAGCTTCCCATCTGTAACTAGGCCAACTGATTCTGAAGAGGGTTATAGTATCATATCTGTCTATCTATCTACAAACATACACACACACACACACACACACACACACACACACACACACACACACACACACACACACACACACACACATATATATATATATATATCCACACAAATAATTGACAGATATGAAACTTTGCATCTGACTACAGTAAATAATGTCAACCTATCTTAATCATGTCAAGTGACAAAGCCAAGTCACTCCAACAGAAGTTTTAATTTTTAAAAACATCTAGAAATTGAAATGTCATAAAACTGGAACATGTCATTCTTAATCTATAATTGTAATTGTATCAGTGCACTATATAATACATCTTTGGCATTTGGCAGACATGAAAATAATTGTTTCAGACAATAAAGTATAGACAACAAAGTGTTACAGTTCTAGTGAGAAGTAGAACAAAAGATTCAGTACAATCACTGCCAGTTTTAGTTTTAGTCCAGGAATAGGGTGGATACCTACAGACACAACATTTTACTAACTCACATTGCACTGCTAGAACCATTTAAAAAAAAAACTTTCTTGTTACAGGATGGTTGTGGAATAGGTGATGATGAATTTTCCATGGCATATGATGGTTGTCGTGGACTCATATGGTATGATGCCATTAGCAAACCTCATTCACATCCACCATGGAAACCAGGTATGATTGTTTTTACTTAAGAGTTAATGTAGCTAAAAATATTTATTATATGTCCTTTAATAAAATGCTTTGGTTATCATATGATCATACTGAAATATAGTGGTAACTCTTATCACATACTTAGTCATACACAAACATCCAAAGAATATGCCTACCTTTACCATATACTTCTCACAAGAACATATATAATTATTTTACCTTTTCTATATAGTCTTGCAGTGATAAGCCCACCCTTTACCATATACTTCTCACAACAATATATATAATTATTTTACCTAGTCTTACATTGATAAGCCTACCCTTTACCATATACTTCACACAACAATATATATAATTATTTTACACTTTCTATATAGTCCTACAGTGATAAGCCCACCCTTTACCATATAGTCTCACACAACAATATATATAATTATTTTACCTTATATAGTCTTACAGTGATAAGCCCACCCTTTACCATATAGTCTCACACAACAATATATATAATTATTTTACCTTTTCTATATAGTCTTACAGTGATAAGCCCACCCTTTACCATATAGTCTCACACCAAAAAGCCATTTTATAGAAATGTGTCTACATCTTATATTCCACCTCATATTTGTGAATATACGATAGATCAAAATATTAAACATTCTTGGTATTAGATTTTAGACTGTTATAAATATTTTATGGATTTTTGTGGGTTGCATTATACTGTGTGGTTAGCTCTTATTTTTGCAATGCTTATTCAAAAGGGATCTAACAACATTTTCTTTCAATAATTCCTTCTCTCTTCTTTTATTTCTTTCTCTTGATCATGTTCTCTTTTTCTCTCTCTCCCACTATCACATTCTCTCTTTTCCTTTATTCTCAGTCTACTACTTCTTCAATTTCCTTCTTTCATTCATTTATTTCTCTCACTCCCCCAATCTCACTCTCAACATTTCAATCTCCTTTCCTCTATCTTTTCATTTTGGGGGCTTGTATTATGGTTCTTACCTGACAATAAAAAAATGAGACATAATATAAAATAATTTTACTCTAAGCTACTTATTCTGAAAACCGACATTTATGCAAGTAAAGTCAAAGGCAAAAGCTAGGTATAGTTTAATTGGTAAAGGTTTGAAATGTGTGTAAATTTTGTTGTGTTCTGTATCATTGCAGACCACTTTTCAGAGACTTATTGTAATTAGTTTAATTTGAGTGTTTAAGGTTTTATACATCTAAATGTTTTATTTTGTTTCATTGTAGAGGAAAAGATCAGTTAAAGGTAGGCTTTAGAAGCCTTTAATTGTTCTGAGTATTATTCTGTTAATCATTCTAGTTTAATTTTGTGTAGATAATTAGCAACAGATTATCTGCTGGAGTTTAGTAGTGCTGATTAACCAAATTGGTTTAAAATTCTTTAACCAAGTTTGCACATCTTAACTTGCTTCTAAAGATACTTGAAGAAAAGTTTTTATAAACATAAATTTACTGTACTCTTCCCTCAAAATAATTTAAGTAAAATAATGAAAAGGAAATAAAAGGAAAAACGTTCACAACTTCTCTTCACTCCTACTAGACCAGTCTAACAGAGGAGTATAGCCTCCACTCAGCCTGCTGTGCCATACAGTAAAAAAAATAATCTTACTGCCTTTCATCCACAAATCTTATGGAGCATAATAGAATTATCTTATTGCTCTTTCCTCCTTTCAACTGGAAATGTTTTACAAAGTAATAGATTTATCTTAATTCCACTCTGCCAGAAGTACTTTGTACTAGAGTTATCTACTTTCACTCTGCCAAAAGTGTTTTACAGTAGAATTATCTATCTCCACTCATCAGAAATGTTTTACATTAATCTTACATATACTTAATCCAGAAATGACCATACATTATATCAGGATATATATATAATCTTGCCTCCAGTACAGCAGATTGATCAAAACACATATCTAGGATTATTATTAGAACTCCAAGAAATAATCAAATGATACAATTCTAGTCTTGTTCATAGCAAAATGCAGCATAAAATCTTCTCAACTTGTTAATGCATCACTGTTTGGTTCCAGCCATAAGTATAGTTAGATTTCACATGTATGTATTTTCATGTGTGTATTCTTCTTCCGGAAGTTTGCACTCATCGTCAGACATGCATTGATAACATTCTGAAGGTAAAGTATGCACAAAAGCAACAAAACTTATGTTCCTCATCTTTGTTCTGTTTATTTGTCATTTTTTCTTTGTCACTCATGCTTTTCACACATCCATAGTACAAGAATAAGAGTTTGTATAGCGTTGCAAACATCACAGTAAAATGGTACAAATTAGAATCTACTTCTCGTCTTAGCATAGAAATGTACATCCTATATAAAAATATATGAAATATATTTGATTAAAAATAAATTCACTAACAAAAAAACAAACATTATTAGCAAAGTGTCATACAAACAATAGTTTTATTAAGCGTGTATTACATGCATTATGTTACTCAGCATTTCATTAATTTGAGATTTAGTTCATTGTATATACAGCAATTATCTATGGATAGTTAATTTTGGGGGTATTTATTTTAGATTTATCACTTGGCATTCCCTTTTTGTATAGATTTATGAAGTATGTGCACATTGCCTGATATAATTTATTTATAACAGCCATTATGGGGAAGGGAAAAAGGAATAAAAAGCATGCTTTGAAATACATGTACATATACCCCACCCCAACTCTGTCAGTATATGTTTAAATGCTTCACTAAATTACTACTTATTACTTAGGTCAATCTGATTAAATGTAAAAGGAAATTTGGTTGGTATTGAAGTTTCTAATGATTCATTCAGGCCTCAAAAACTGCTTGATAAAATGAATAATGCTCATAGGAGCAATTAAGAATTAAAAGTCTTCAAAATTAAGATATTATTATTTAGAAATAATGTCACCATACAGTCAGAATAATATTGGTATAATATCACTGGCAAATAATTAGCAATTGAATATTTCATTAGTATGTTGTTTTCAAAAACAAATATATTAAGTTAAAATATATATAGATGATGTTTGCTCAGCTTTCTTTGTTTCTAATTTTGACTGAGATTTGTGTGTGTGTGTGTGTGTGTGTGTGTGTGTGTGTGTGTGTGTGTGTGTGTGTGTGTGTGTGTGTGTGTGTGTGTGTGTGTGTGTGCTTGCTTGCTTGCTTTTTTGCTGCATTATTTTTATTTAAATATATGCATAAACATTACTTTAATAGTCACTTATAGTTAGCTGCCTTTCTCTATAATTTGCACCGTTAGCAGTACTGTAATCATTTGCACTCATAAACACTTCTTATTATTGAAAATGTATCCCAATGCTGCATTGAGAAGCATTTGCATCTTTCTTATTTTAATATATGATATCTCTACAGTGTAATTCTTCTCTTACCTTTACCACTATCATTTGCTGGTTTTGTAGTTAGCATAAGTTCTAACATTCCCATCTGTTCAGATTGCACTGATTGTTATTTTATTTTTTTCTTTATTTTGTAAAATCCTATTGTTTATCAGTGTCATAAAATGTGCAAGCCTGCTTTTAGAAATGTTTGTTGACCTGTCTATATCAATTGTCTATTGACCTACTGGATTTAAACAGTATTTATCACTCTCTTGGCTTATCTGTAAAAGTTATTGATGTCTTCTAGTCACTGTGTTGAATAGTTCGATAGTCCGCATGTAACAACACTAACTGGTTAACTGGGATGGTGATCGCTGCACCTCTAGAGCAGATCCCTTTCTGGAACTGTTCTCATCAGCCGTTGTACCTTCCATCTTCTTCTTCAGTTCCTGAATCTCATGCCTTTGGTACTTGGTGCGATCACTGATGAGTTTCTCGATGACTTTGCGCATCTTGAAAGTGGCTGTGTGGCGCATGGCCCGGCTGGCAGCATGAAGAGGGATGCCAACAGTCATGGAGGAACGACTCAGTGGCACACCCGTGAGTGTCTGGAAGACAAGATCCTCGGCAGTTTGGTTACCTTCCAGTGACCCATCAAATCTTCGACCTCGGATGTATTTCCAAGCATTTTTAGGTATTCGTGGAGTTGCTATGTTATCAAGCGTCACCTTTTGTGTTTGCTCGGCCACAGAAGAGATGGAATTGTTTTCGTGGCTATTTATCATTGAAGTGGCTGTTTCCAGTGGCACTGTTATAGTAATGTTGAATTGATTTCCATCTGTTGGCGCATTTCCACTATCTGAGTCACTGTCATAGTCGCTTTGTCGTGTGGCGTGCTCGTGCAATTCTTGCAGAAAGCGGTCAACTTTGACCTTGACTTGCTGGTACTCTTGCTGAATGAGGTCCTGCGTGACTTTGGGAGCATATCCGCCTTGCGAACGGCGAAGTATGTTGATGGAGTCTAGATGTTTGTTGGGCATGGATTTCACCCAGGCTGCAGTATCACCATGTCCATCTTTCCTGGAAAAGAGTGCATGTAGGTCAATACGATCTGGCAAAAGGGCATCATCGTCATCATCATCCACTTCAAAAAAGAGGTCTCGCCTTTCGAAATGACTTCCTTCCTTCTGTCCTGGGTGGTATGTATGCGGACGATACCGTTTTGACACCCCACCATCTTGGTCTTTGTTCTTGACTGCCAGAGGATTAAATTTGTCTTTTGGCTTGAATGTCACATGCCCACCACCACTTTTTGGTGTTTGAGTGACAGCTATTGCGGGTAGATATGTATCTTTTCTGTTCTCCGAAGTCTGGAAATTTATCGAAACAGCAGGCTGGATCATAGAGGGATTTGTAGAGCTGGAAGTCTTTGCCGTCTGTGCTCTGTCACTAGTTGGCCGTTCCTCGTTCTTGGTACTGTCTTGCAATTTGAGCGCCTCTCTGGCCTTGCGTACAATGGGCGTGACGATCATGTCACTGCCTGTTTTCAGCCGCATGCGATACTTCATCTTGCGCTCCAGGTAGAAGGACGCAATGTTGGCCCCAAGGCGTTTCTCCGTGTTGCTGATCTGCATCTCATCGTAGCTGTAGTCTCGTTCTGGCATTACCCGTTTCTTTACTTCAATCGTGTTCTTCTGCCGATCTAGATCCAGTAGCTTCACCTGCCAAGAGCAAAGAAAAAGATCATTATAACCAATTTCATTTTGTTTGCAATAAAATTGTATTCATTTCATATGCTTTATTATAAAAAAAAGAAATAGTGCCTTTTCATGACCCGTTTCTCCTGTATTATCTGCAGTACCTTGTCATGACACATTTCTATTATCTAAGTGCCTTGTCATGACACGTTTCCACTATTATCAATGGACCTAAACTGCAATGCAAGTTTTTTGGTTAACAGAGTCTGATGTTGCTACCTCGTAGCGTAGTTTGCTGGACTTGTCGTGAATCTCTTTGAGGACATTAAGTTCGTCCTTCTCGATCTGATCGCGTGCCATGAGGTAGTAGTTTTCACACACGTTGTTCTTCACGCTGGTCACTTTTTCACTTAAGGTTGCTTTCTTCTGAGCTTCCGCGACAGCCTCCTCCTGCAGGTCCTGGAACGGGTTGCAGACCAGCTGCTCGGCATCAATGATGAAGTAGTTTCCTGAAACACAACACGGTTGAGCGACACAATTGGAAATGCTTGTAGGATTTTATTAATTCTATTCTATGGAGAAAAAAATCAAAAGATTTTTGAACACTGCAAAATAAAAAAGATGAATATTAAATTTTATATGATTATCAGCCAGAAAATATGTGTGTGTGTGTGTGTGTGCGCGCGCGTGGCCTTTTAAGATATTTGTCCGTCAGCTAATAATAAGACATCCCATTAACTTGTATGTACAGTTACTTTAGCCCTTTACAACCTTATACACATTTTGTACATACTTTATACACATTGCATATACTTTATAAACAAATTATACATACTTTGTTCGTTATATCTGCATGCATTATTCATCTATGTAGGAATCATTTGCAAGATTCATTTATGATTTTAATTATAGTGAAATGGGTATGGGTTTTGTGTTTTTTGTTTTTCTGTTGATTCCCATTCTGAGGGCATGAAGTCATCCAGCATATGACAATTTCCACATCGACTTGCGGGAGTGGTTGGCATCTTTTATTACACACATTTTATAGAATTTTGGCGTAATAATTTCGAGTGTCCTAACAGCTACGTTGGCCAGTTTCGAAAAGTCTGTATTTATTTGCAATTGGGAATGCATTTAGATGATATACACAGCAGTAAAATATTGATTCTACAGTAATGCCATAGCAAGGTAAGGGAAGTCTGAGGCCAGAATCAAAGGAGAATTTACTATGAGAGTCAGTAGTCGCCTCTTAACTTGTTGTGAATGGTTTGAGTGAAGTTCAGAGTCCCTTTATAATCCCATGTCTTTAAAGGAATACACAACTTGGATTCTAACTGTACAGATGTGTGAACGCCACGAGTTGTGATGACATGAAAGTCAATCATTACTTCCTTGACTCCATTCACTTTTATAGATAGTCATTGTGTGACACGTCACGAGTTGTGATGACGTGAAAGTCAATCATTACTTCCTTGACTCCATTCACTTTTAGAGATAGTCATTGTGTGACACGTCACGAGTTGTGATGACGTGAAAGTCAATCATTACTTCCTTGACTCCATTCACTTTTAGAGATAGTCATTGGGCACCCTTCACTCTTTATGATTATTATTTATTAATTAATAGCACTGAACTAATTACAAATGATTCTAGGTACATTACACAACTGTTCCACAATGTTCGATGTGCTCACACCATGGAGAATCATCTAGAACTTTGTAAGCACTATCAAACTCATCAGGAGGAATGCTCCCGAATCTTCGTGTGCACTACCCAGCACACCACAAGGAATGTTCAAGAAACTTTCATGAATTCTCGAGACCAAACTCAAGCCTCGATTTCCGCCATATTAGCTTTCAAAGGAATCTACTTACAGCAACAGGTTTACTGATAAGTTCGATGACAATGCTAGATATACACACCAACAGATAGAGTACAGTTGTCATTGCAGTCTGAAGTGAATACAAGGTTACAAAACAAAAAAGCATGCTCTTTTCTACAAAAGCCAAATTATGGCATTGCTAAAATTCAAGCATATTTCATCTCTAAACTCCTCTCTTACACACATTCTCAACTTACGAATCCTGCAACAATATTCATTAGCCTGATACATATGCAGCATAAGAAATATAGCATCGATCAAAATTCACAATTATAATGTACAATGTAGTCAAATTAGTGAACATAGAAATAATGGTTCAGTTACATAAAGCTTTTTCCAATTCAAATCATAAATCAATAACATAGGTACAAAATATTTCTAAGTACTTTCTTTATCAGTCATTTAACTTGCAATAAGTTAATGATCACCTTTATGACCAGACTTGAGTGATGTCAAAATCAAAGTGATTCAAGTATAGAACTTTCTTCAACAAAAGAACTTTCAGTCCATCCCCATTAAATGCAGTTGTTATGAACCATAGTGAAACTACTTGTCAGAAAACTACTCATCCACTTGGAACTGGTTTGGATTGCATCAGCAAGCTCTGGCATGTTCTCCACCTGTTTACTTCGACTCTGGTTCTTACAAAAATAACATCCTAAGTAGTGCCCAAGGTCATGTCACGTTGATGTTGCAACAATATATAATTATTAAGTTTAGAAATAGGGAAATGGCAAATTTACTCTGCCACACACTGATTACTTCTGACTCATTCAACTTTAGAGATAGTCATTGATTACTTTTCTTGACTGCATTCAGTTTTAGAGATAGCCAATGATTATTTTTGACTCCATTCAGCTTCAGAGATAGTCATTGATTACTTTTCTTGACTGCATTCAGTTTTAGAGATACAGTGATTATTTTTGACTCCATTCAGCTTCAGAGATAGTCATTGATTACTTTTCTTGACTGCATTCAGTTTTAGAGAGCCAGTGATTAATTTTGACTATATTCAGTTTTAGAGATAGCCAGCACACCACCCAGAAAACTTGTTGGCGATTTGTATCAAAACGGAAGTCTATTACTTCCCTTGTTTTGACACTTTCAGATGTGGAAAATAGTAATCTACACAGAAAACTTGGTAACGGTTTGTGAGCAAGAAGTAAACGATGTATGCCCCGCCCCCTTCAAGAGAGCAGAGACATGTGGGGCATCTGTACAGAAGTGCATGTTGTCGCTTTTCTGCAGTCGTTTGACAGTGTGCCCTATGCACCGGCACACAATTCTGTGTGCACTGTAGATGTGTACTTATTGCACTAGAAAGAACTCGGCACACAACCCTGCACTGTAGACATTGTGTACTTACTGCACCAGAAAGAATTCGGCACACAACCCTGCACTGTAGACATTGTGTACTTATTGCACCAGAAAGAACTCGACACACAACCCTGTGTGCACTGTAGACGTTGTGTACTTATTGCACCAGAAAGAATTCGATATCTGTGTGCACTGTAGACGTTGTTTACTTATTGCACCAGAAAGAACTCGGCACACAACCCTGTGTGCACTGTAGACGTTGTGTACTTATTGCACCAGAAAGAACTCGACACACAACCCTGTGTGTACTGTAGATGTGTACTTATTGCACCAGAAAGAACTCGGCACACAACCCTGTGTGCACTGTAGACGTTGTGTACTTATTGCACCAGAAAGAACTCGGCAAAAGCCCTGCACTGTAGTACTGAGAAACATTCATAAGATTGGTAATTGCGGACCTTTAGAAGCAGCTGATTAACGTAGACGGAACAACCACATTTTTACTTTTTACTATACTTAAAAATACTTTTATCCTTATTACATTAATTTCTTTGATTTGTTTTTTTTAATACTTGGTAGGGGGCCGGTTTCCCCCAGAAGGTGGCTATGAACTTAATATTGTTATTTAATGAATTCTGAAATAAGCTGTATTGTGGAAACCTGTGTTCATGTAGGTTCAAGATGTATGCATGCAATGAATTAAACTAAAAATGAATAAAAATTAAACTATTTTGACTGGAGCCGAGATTCATTTGACTAAAATCTAAAGATGTATGCATGCAATGAATTAAACTAAAAATGAATAAAAATTAAACTATTTTGACTGGAGCCGAGTCATTAGTCATTTGACTAAAATCTAAAAGCCACTGAAATCCTGTAACCGCGTACGTTAGTAAACACCCCGACCGTGTCATTTAATAGCATGTTACACCCCGACCGTGTCATTTAATAGCATGTTACACCCCGACCGTGTCATTTAATAGCATGTTACACCCCGACCGTGTCATTTAATAGCATGTTACACCCCGACCGTGTCATTTAATAGCATGTTACACCCCGACCGTGTCATTTAATAGCATGTTACACCCCGACCGTGTCATTTAATAGCATGTTACACCCCGACCGTGTCATTTAAAAGCATGTTACACCCCGACCGTGTCATTTAAAAGCGTTACACCCCGACCGTGTCATTTAAAAGCATGTTACACCCCGACCGTGTCATTTAAAAGCGTTACACCCCGACCGTGTCATTTAAAAGCATGTTACACCCCGACGTGTCTTTTAAAAGCATGTTACACCCCGACCGTGTCTTTTAAAAGCATGTTGAATATTAAGATTAGTGTCATTTATTGTTTACCTGAAAATTTTATTTACCACCCTAGTATAACTAGTAATTCAAATAAGTTTTATTTCAGACTTACCCTCAAGAGTGATAGGAAGCTTAGAATCCTCCATGATCACCTTATCAAAGTGTTGTTATGATAAATGATATTAATCATATGTTTTACAGGAGATTAAGTCGACAAAAAATGTTGCTATCAATGTCAATACACTGATCCCACCCGCAGTGTATATCCGTCTCGTGATCACTCCACAACGTTTCTTGAAGTTAGGTCTCTAGACAGTCAACGTACAACAGATTGTTTGACAGTCATCAAAGCATAAACTGCGAAGGTATCTGTGCTTACTGTTCTTAGTCAACACAGCGCACTATTCCGGATAGTGGTCAATAAATATTTGAATGATGAATAATATATTATAGTCTCTAAATTTGAGAGCCAGCGCTCAGCGCATTATTCCGGATAGTGGTCAATAAATATTTGAATGATGAATAATATATTATAATCTCTAAAGTTGAGAGCCAGCGCTCAGCACATTATTCCGGAGAGTTGTAACAAACTATTATTGTAAGGCAGCAGACTGTTTTCTGCTTGTATAATATAAACAAATTATTGCAGACAATTGTCAACAATACTTTTTTTGTAAATTGCATGCAGTTAGACTGTCCACCGCTTCTAGTCCTGCTAGATTCCCGTGATTTGAACCTGAGCGAATGTGAATTCGGGGTGGAATTCCACTATCTCATAGAAACTGGTAGGCCTTTCTGTCTGGTTGATTGAGTATGAACAAAACAAAATACCTTGTCAGCCCGAATAAGCTCTGGGTAGTTTGTTTAGCTGTGCCATAATTAATTCGCTGTACTTCAAAATAGGCATTTCTTTGCAGTCAACAGACCTAGATCAGAGCAGTTAAACTCAAAATGTAAATAGAGTTAGGTAATCAGCTTTCACACTTGAGACAAAGCTGTTCAGCGTTAACCCAGAGAGACTTAGTTGTTAACCTTTAACCCAGAGACAACAGCTATTCAACTTGAACACAGAGACACATAGTTATTCGATTTTAACCTAGAGAGACGTGTCTCGTCAACCTTTATCCAGAGACACACATAGCTGTTCAACTTTAATCCAGAAGCGCGAAGCTGTTAGCCGTAACCCAGTCACATATCTCGTCAACCTTTACCTGAGACACATAGCTGTTCATCCTTAACCCAGTGACACATAGCTATTCGACATTAACCCAGAGACACATAGCTGTTCATCCTTAACCCAGAGACACATAGCTATTCGACATTAACCCAGAGACACATAGCTGTTCATCCTTAACCCAGAGACACATAGCTGTTCATCCTTAACCCAGAGACACATAGCTGTTCAGTTTTAACCTAGAGACGCGTAGCTTTTCACTTTTAACCCAGAGATACATAGCTGTTCATCTTTAACCCAGAGACGCTTAGCTGTTCATCCTTAACTTAAAGGCATGTATCTCTTCAGTCTTAATTTAGAGACACATAGCTATTTGATTTTAACCCAGAGATACATAGTATTGATTTTTAACATAGAGACACATAGCTATTCAGTTTTAACCTAGAGACACATAGCTGTTCAGTTTTAACCTAGAGACACATAGCTGTTCAGTTTTAACCTAGAGACACATAGCTGTTTGGTTTTAACCTAGAGACACATAGCTGTTCGGTTTTAACCTAGAGACACATAGATGTTCAGTTTTAACTTAGAGGCACGTTGCTTAACTTAAAGGCACATATCTCTCCAGAGACACATAGCTATTTAACTTTAACCCTGAGACATGTAGTTGTTCAATCCTAACTCGGAGAGAGATGTAAAGCTGTTTAGTGTGAACCTAGAAACTCTTTGTTGTTTAATCTTAACTCATAGTTACATAGTTCTTAAACCTTAACCCAGAGGTACATTCTGTTCATCTTTATCCCAGAGACACATAGCTGTTCATCCTTTATCAACGACTCATAACTGTTTACATTTAAAATGAAACTCAGTTTCTAATTGCATATCTATTCATTTCTAACCCAGAGACACATAGCTGTTCAACTTTAAATCAGAGTCATGTAGCTATTTGTGGCAGAGTAAATTTACATATCCCTATTTCTAGACTTAAATTGTCAAAGTGACCTGACCCAGGGCATTCCTTTGATGGTATTTTTGTAAGTGGTCAGAGTTGAAGAAGTTGAGAAGATGCTAAAAAATTGCTGATGTAATCCAAACTGGTTCCAACTGGATGACTAGTTTTTCTGACTAATAGTCTTGTACTTGTTCATATCATTTCATCTAATGGGGATGGACTGGAAGTTTCTTTGTTGAAGAAGTACTCTATTCACTTTGAATTTGATCATAACTTGAGTCCGGTCCTAAAGACGATCTTTACATCTTTAGCTTGTGAACAAGACTTTTTGTTTTATGAACAAGACTTTTTGAACAAGACTTTTTGTTTTACTTTTGTCACGTCGTGTTACATTGCCTACTGTACTCTACTAGATGAAGTTATGTGTAGATCTGGCGTTGTCATCACCTTAACAGTAAAATGTGTAGATCTGGCGTTGTCATCACCTTAACAGTAAAATGTGTAGATCTGGCGTTGTCGTCACCTTACAGTAAAATGTGTAGATCTGGCGTTGTCATCACCTTAACAGTAAAATGTGTAAATCTGGTGTTGTCGTCACCTTAACAGTAAAATGTGTAAATTGATTTTGCCATTCAAGCACCAATATGGTGGAAATTGTGGCTTGAGTTTGGTCTCAAGAATTTAAGAATATTATTTTGAATGTTCTCCATGATGTGTTGAGTAAACGCACATGGAAAATCAAGAACATTCCTCCTGATGAGTTTGATAGCACGTGTAAAATTCTGGATAATTCTCTATAGCATACATGGAGAGTGTGTCGAAGATTCTTGAGCAGTTCTGTAATGTGCCTCTAGAAGGGACATTGGAACTTCATCTAGATATGAAAGGCAGTGACTTGTTGCAATCCGCATGACTTTGAAACCCATGCCAGTGACAGCCGCCATCTTTGAACAGGTTATGTGCATTGACTTTACCTATTTACCTAAAACTCCACTCTCATTTCCGTGATGATATCCATGAACTTGATTATATATATATGTCTATGCTAGAGTAAACTGAACAATTGTCCAGCATTAATTGAACATTGTTGTGAAGTAATGTAAATGTCAATGCTCTTGATTATACATATGTTTTATATTTGATTGTTGATTTAATAAATTTATTGACCTTCTTACACATATTGATAACCTTATGTTGGAGAAGAGAGTGGGTGGTTTGGGGTCTCGCTAAATATAGATTAAAAGACGGATTTATCTTCTCCTTTGGTAAGAAGTTTTCCACCTAGGGAAATATTGTGTGACGGTAAATGTTTGTATTTAATGCGGTGGAAGAGAGAAAACGTTTACAGCGCCCGCATATCCACCAAGTGAGAGAGAGTCGAGTGGTGTCTTCTGGAGAATTATTAATAACCTAAATTAAGATTTTCATCACTTGTAATTAGTTATGACTAATTAATAATAATAATCATAACCATTAACTAGGTGGCGCTAGCGTCACACTATTCATCCTTGACCCTAGACAATAACTGTCATACTTAACCCAGAGACAAGTAACTGTTCACAGTAATAAAGAAACATATAAATGCACTATACTGTTCCACTTTAACCAGAGAAAAATCGAGAGACAACTATTCAAAGCTTTTGAAATATATAGTTTTGTAGGCGCATAGCTGTTAACTGTACACATTGACAGGTGAACTGAACATGTTCCTGTACTGGTATTTTTACCCTTAATATATGTATGGTTAAAAGTAATGAACCAACAAACAGACTATGGTTTTAAAAATTTTGAAATGTTAAAAGGAGGAGATTATGGTATAATCACGTTCTGTGGAAGTATGTTATCTCATTTACAAGTCCAGATCTATCCCAATTACAAGTCCAGATCTATCCCAATTACATGTCTAGGTCTATTCCAATTCCAAGTCCAGATCTATCCCAATTACAAGTCCAGATCTATCCCAATTACAAGTCTATCCCAATTACAAGTCCAGATCTATCCCAATTAAAGTCTAGGTCTATCCCAATTACAAGTCCAGATCTATCCCAATTACAAGTCTAGGTCTATCCCAATTACAAGTCCAGATCTATCCCAATTACAAGTCTATCCCAATTACAAGTCTAGGTCTATCCCAATTACAAATCCAGATCTATCCCAATTACAAATCCAGATCTATCCCAATTACAAATCCAGATCTATCCCAATTACAAATCTAGGTCTATCCCAATTACAAGTCTAGGTCTATCCCAATTACAAGTCCTGTCCTCTAAAAGTCAGTGTCATATCGCACACGTCCTTGTATTCTGTTAATGTCTAGCACGTTTACGAGTGCAGACCCATCTCCATTTGTAAGCCTTGTTCTAATGCATTAGTTCCTAACTATTTATGTGTCATATTCTAATGCATTATCAGATTATCATATTCTAATTCATTAGTTTCTAATCATTTATGTGGCGTGATCTAATACATCAGTTTCTAATCATTTATGTGGCGTGATCTAATACATCAGTTTCTAATTATAGGTAAGACCACTCAAATTTTGAAGTCTGGCCAAATAAGCTGATATTTACAGGTTATGTTATGTACCTCAAAGTAAGTTTGTATACAAAATTTTGGAGCTCTAGTTTTAATAGAAAAAAAGTTATGACAGTTCAAAGTTTGATGTAAATTGCAGAAAAACTCAGATTTCACGAAACCCCCTTTTGAAATGACCACAAAACAAAAACTATGAAACATACACAGTTCATCTTTGCTATGTCAACTCTCTGTAACACAATTATACTGCTGATTTTTTTTTAAGGATCACAGATGCATAGAAAATGAAATACAGTCCTCTCAAAATAGCATTTTGTTCAAAATTTCAAACGGCAAGTGGTCAAAAACAGAATGTCTCTTTTGGAGTCTTGTAAAACAAAAACTACTTCATATACATCATCCAGATTTGGTATACTTGCTCTTTGGAGTATAGACATTTCCAGGGTGAAGTTTTAGACAATCTTGTTTAATAGATTTAGAAATAATAAATATAACATATGAAAAATATAGCTTTTTGCAATACAATCGCACATAATGTTCACTTGTTGAAGAGAAAAATAGGTCAAACGAAACAGTTATTATTATAATACAGTGTTTCTAATTTCTATAACTGACAGCATGATCATTCTAACCTAAATAAAGTCATAAATTATATTTTGCATACTTATGTGCATGTATTTAGCAATAACGAATAAGTTGAATAATGCTCACCATATATCATAACATGAACTATCCATTTGTGTACCTATATCAGCCCTGTAAATCCTGTTCAGTCAATTTCTTTGCTTGTTAATGTTATGAACTGCATTGCCAATAACTAGTTAGTTGATTTATTTAATTTTAATGTCTTTTCACTTGTGGATTTAGACACATTCACACATATGCATAAATATATTTTGATACACCCATATTTGTGTACACATATGATAAACTTATGAACAGATGCTGCTTTGATTTTAATTCTATTATTAACAAAGTATTAAGAGCAGAACATTAATTTTAAAAACAGTTCAAAGCTAGCAAAACTGATACTCTTTTTAGTTTAATAAAATACTTTTACATTGTTACAATGTTAGTTCAATAGTTGTTACTATTTGCAGTTAGTGAGTTACTATTTGACAAAGTTGTATAATTCATTAATTGTCAATTATTTATTAACAATGTATTAAGAACAGCACAATTTTAAAAACAGTTCAAAGCTAGCAAAACTGATAGTGATACTCTTTTAGTTTAATAAAATACTTTTACATTGTTACAATGTTCAATAGTTGTTACTATTTGCAGTTTATTTTTTAGTTCCCTTCAACAGCAATTGTAATTATTAGTATCTTTATTTTTAATAGGTGTCTATTTGTTTCATAATATAAGACATTTACATTCTAAAAATATCTTGAAAATTGAAAGCTAAAAGTCTTTCATAGTTTTACTTATTATATATCTACTATATTAGTGTATACTGTATGACTGTAGTGTGTGTAGCATGTTACTCATCCTTGTCTTGATCTCAATTTTTACCATACATCGATTCACTCACTCACTGACACATACACTTATTTCTATATTAGTATATATCTTTACCTTGAACGGTCACTCAATGACAAATTCTCATTCATCATTTACTAGATTGTTTCTTAAAACCCGAATTATAATAAAATAATGAAAAGTACTGGTCAGCTACAGACAGTAACACAGAGACAAAAATCCGCCAGCATTAAAAGTTGTCGTTCTTTATTTTGGATTGGTGCTTTGTAAAATTAATTTAAAATATCGCCGATTAATTAAAATATTTTCTAAAAAAATAAGTCTCATCATGAATCATCATTTAATCATTTGCAGCCAGTATTTTTTGTATAGGACTGCTTTTAATATAAGCAGTTTGTCCTAACAAATCATCACCCTCTTGCAACCGAACTTTAAATGGCCGATGTTTAGCTAACCTCGTTAATGATCAAAATAAAACTTTCTAACAAATCGTAACTTAAAAATAATAAATAATCGTTTTACAGTAGCAATATTTAGATGAAATTTAATAGTTTTTGTTAAAATTTACGCAAAATGTTGTCTGGTTGAACCATTTTAATACACGTGTGGTCCAAGATGGCGATCTCTCGTCAACTTCGGCATGGGCGCGAATAAAACTATTAGGGTTACCCGCGTTCATTGCCATTCGCACTTCCCTTATAGAGACTTCCGGTTCATGTTATATACCATTTTAAAGGGCAAAAGATGACCTTTTCAACAGTATAAAGTAGGCGAACAGATGATAATGGGTTTCGAAGTTATAATGCGTCAAACATAACACATAATTTGGATTATCATTTTCTACAGTAAAAATTTTAAAAAATTAAATCAACCGATGCTTATGTTAAAGGTCATTATCTTAGCTTTCCATTGATATAAGATTTATTTTTATTGGTTGAATCGTAAAAGAGCGACAGCGCGTTAAGTGAGCATACCCAAAAACGATGTCGGCGGTAAGCCATTTTCAAATCTCGCCACGGGTACTTTAGTACGCTTTACCGACTGTGAGTTTATCGATCAAAACGTAATAAATATGTCATTCAAATGTACAAACAAAACTTATATTTAACGTTGGAAGATTCCTTTATTTGTTAAAACAATTTCCAACCATTTCTTTCTTTTAATTACTGAGATAGACAGTTTTGAAAAAGAGTGAATTCAGTCAAAAAGTGACGTTGTCTCCAGTCTCCATATAGCGAGTGGTCTTACCTACTAATTATTTATGTGGCGTGATCTAATACATCAGTTCATAATCGTTAAATGGTGGTAAGCGCACTTTTGATTGATTGATTGATTTCTAAATTAGAATATTTTTGTGACGTACATATCATCGGCATTTGTACGTTGAATTATATAGCTTGGTGTCAGTGTTCCCAGTTTCATTTGACTGTAAGCTTTCAGTGTGTCGAGTCAGATTCTTGTAGTACATGTATTGTCGTGGGACTGCATTCTACATCTCTCTGCATGGTGACTTAGTGTCAGTTTAATATCAGGTAGTTCACACTTGATAGTCGATTGTGCACATTCTCGGAATGTTTGCTTTATTTTCTTTTTATCAAATACCAAGTTTCACCGGATTTGTTCAAATGTCTTTGGTTTTCCGGTCATAGCCCATTTGTGGAAATGAATACAAGTGTGATTCAAAAAATAAAGACACGAAGAGTTGATTGTGAAAATTGAAGAACAAACTCTGGACAGCTAGGGTAGTAGTGACTTCAGACAAAACAATTAGCTAGTGCTGTTTTGTTTTGTTTTAAAAAATTGTTATTACATGGGCCATCTCATACAATATAAAAGATTCGTGTTGTCATGTTACGATTTAAAACCATTCACTTGCCACCTCCCACCCACGCACACACACTCACACCTCTCTTTTCCCTTGTTATTCCCTGTATTAAAAATATTTTTGTTTTTATTTTACCGCTAGACCGGGGTTTCTTATTACACGCTTTCAGACCATAATGGCAGTTTCTTAAGCTTCGTCCCAACCATTGTTTGACTGTTCACAATCAAGGCTTGCTAATGTTTGCCCTCAGTTTGTCTAATTACTCTAATACATTCTTCTAACACTTCTGCGGAAAGCAATTTAGCCTCATCCCATTATAACTGCAAGAGTATTTCCATTACAGTGTGAGTACGTACTTGTTTTAACATGTCGAACATATAACTGCAAGAGTATTTCCATTACAATGTGAGTTCATGTACTTGTTTTAACATGTCGAACATATAACTGCAAGAGTATTTCCATTACAATGTGAGTTCATGTACTTGTTTTAACATGTCGAACATATAACTGCAAGAGTATTTCTATTACAATGTGAGTTCATGTACTTGTTTTAACATGTCGAACAATATGCGGTGATGCGTTTCTCGTTTAGAGTGAAATAGTACTCAGGTCTTTATAAATAGAGCGTTAGAAGGCACTGCAAAACTTGGGCCCCAACATTTAATAAATGTACCTTACAGATTGGATCTTAACACTTATATAGCAACTACAGAGAAAATGGTGCATGTATTTTGATTTAGTCATCCACCCATCCTTGCATTTCGTCTCTTTGAGGAAGGGGACCAACAATTCCTCCTCCTCCCCCCATGATGCCAACACCACCTAGTTAACGGTTATTATTATTATTAATAATTAATCATCCATAACTAATTACAAGTGATGAAAATCTTAATTTATGTTATTAATAATTCTCCAGAAGACACCACTCGACTCTCTCTCACTTGGCGGATATGTGGGTGCTGTAAACGTTTTCTCTTTTCCACAACATTAAATACAAACATTTACCGAAACACAGTATATCCGTGGAAAACTTCTTACTAAAGGAGAAGACAAATCCGTCTTTAATCTATATTTAGTGAGCCTCCCTCCACCCTCAGTCTTTCCAACATTTGATTATCAATATGTTTAAATGGGCCAATAAATTTATTAAATCAACAATCAAATATATAACATATAAATATAATAATCAAACAACATTGACATTTATATCCTTCACAACAGTGTTCTATTAACGCTGGACAATCATTCAGTTTATCTTAGAATAGGCAAAACAGTCAGTTAACATAGATATATAATCAAGTTCATGGATATCATCACGGAAGTGAGAGTGGAGTTTTAACACTTAGCATCTTTTGTTTCAAAACATATATACCTCGACACCTAATTCTATATACTACAGCCTCTTTGTTTCAAAACATGCATACCTCGACACCGAAGTCTATACACTACAGCCTCTTTGTTTCAAAACATCTATACCTCGACACCGAAGTCTATATACTACAGCCTCTTTGATCCAAAATGTGCTTTAACACCAATCCTCTTTGCTTCAAGACGCGTGTACCTCGACACCAAAGCCCACGCGACGCTATTGTTTGGAATAGCTGAACACGAAGCCTGTAACCATTTAGGCATTGAGAGAAATCAATAGGGCGTACTATTGATCCACCTATACGGATTTTGTTAGATTAAGTTAGTATGTATATGTTTGAAGGTTACTGTTGCTAGCTTCTGTAGTTGATAATTTTAAGAGTTGTTCGTCATGTTTGGTGAGATCCACGTCAGCTTGCTATAGGACACTGATCGAGTGAACCCTTGCCAACTCACTGAAGTGCGTTGTTTGAGTCAACTCTCATGAGTTGCACTCCACTCCCTAATTTCATCTTATCAGTATTGTTTTTGTTATTGTTATTTTAATTATTTCTCGTATTATTGTTTTAAAAGTTAGTAAGACTTTCTTTTAATGGGTAGCAACTTTATATAACAGTTGGCATTTTTTATGTGTTAAAAGTAGTACATCTCTTTTTGTGGTTTTCTTATCTGCACTATCTAATAGTTGATTAAGCACAAATTATAGAGATTTCAATTTTAACAAAATATAAATATGGTGGATTCGTTGTTGATCCGGTAGTTACTATAGTTGCAAGTCTTTACTAATAGACAGAATTCGTTGTTGATCCGGTAGTTACTATAGTTGCGAGTCTTTACTAATAGACAGAATTCGTTGTTGATCCGGTAGTTACTATAGTTGCGAGTCTTTACTAATAGACAGAATTCGTTGATTTTTCACCAACTTGGTTTCGATCGAACTTAAAATTGATTGTATGCATAAAGTTTGGTTGCTACATTTAATTTAAATAAATATTTTTTAAAACAAACAAAATTTATTTATCTTGTTAATAAAAACAAAACGAGAAATAGATCCCTGATCCAAAAGAAATTAATTCAAAATTAATATATAATGGCGAAGTAACGGATTGCCTGACAATAGATACACAGGTTGGCCATAAAGTCTGTAAACAGGCGAATATAAAAAAAATGTTTATTGATATTATATTACAATACACGATATATTCAATGACATTTAATGATATGTTGAGTTTATTATCTACCCCCTCATTAAGTAGTTTAATGTGCTGTGCAGAATGACAGTGAACGCGGTGCGTTAAATAATATTATGTTTCCAGACTTTGTGGTCACCCTGTATATTGATGAAAAGCACGGAATAATTGACAGAAAATCGATATATATTGGCTAACCGACAGAAAATCGATATATATATATTGGCTGACTGACAGATATACATAGATGAAAAGCACTAACAGAAATTCAATATATTTTGGTAGAAAAGCACTGACTGACAGAAAATCGATATATGTTCGTTAAAAATACTGACAGAAAATCTCTCTCTCTCTCTCTATATATATATATATTTGGTGAAAAGCACTAACTGACAGAAAGTGGTGAAATTCACTAATTGACTGGCAGAAAATCGATATATATTGGTGAAAAGTATGAAGTAACTGAGTGACTGAATGAAAAATTGCTATATATTTGGTGAAATATAAACTGAACGGATTGACTGCTATTCATTTTATATTCTTAAAAAAGGATTAGCTGAGTGATTCACTTCAAATTTCTTTACATTATTAATACAGTGGCTGGCCCACTTCAAATTTATTAACATTATTATTAATTCAGTGATTGACTGACTTCAAATTTCTTTACATTATTAACACTGTTTGACTTCAAGTTTCTTTACATTAACACAGTGATTTAGTGATGGGCCGTCTATGTTGTTTTTTTGCATATTGGTGAAAAAACGATCTATTGACCTATTCACTGAACATTTCTGTATATTGGAGAAGAGCAAATCAAAACACACAAAAAAATGACTCGCCCGAACATTGCTATATATTAGAGAAGAGCAGAGACTATGAAAGACTCACCAGACTTCACTGTATATTACAGAAGAGCAGAGACTATGAAAGATTCACCAGACTTCGCGGTATTTTAGAGAGCAGAGATTATTGAAAGACTCGGACTTCACTGTATTTTAGAGAGTAGAGACTATTGAAAGACTCGGACTTCGCTGTATTTTAGAGGAGAGCAGTGACTGCACATTGATATACTTATATATTGAAAGCAGATATACATTAAAGGCAGTGACAGTGACTGAGAGTCATGTATTGGTGAATAGATTGACTCACTGGAAATGATACTGCTTTACTTGGAATATTGACTATAATTCCAAGTCATGACAGTTGAAGAAAAGTAATGCCTGGCTGCAAATCGGTGTCATGACAGGCTGATGAAAGTATTGACTGATTGCTAATCGATAAATACTATTGAAGAATTGTCACAGACTATAATTATATCGCTTTATAGTGTATGATGCAAATCAATGACTAACAGAAAATCATTGTACATTTGTTAAAGAACTGACATACACACACACTTTCTCTCTGTCATTACATTAGGCATAATTTGCCCCAGTTCTCTCCAATACTTCACATTTAAATCTACACGCATATTAAATCTTGTTTACAATTTCAACTAACTTCATTATTTGTGTTAAAATTCTTAGAAAATCATGAACAGTACAAATTAATTAAATGACTGCAGTTAACATTTTTTTGGGCACACTTTAACTTACCATCTTGAATAATTGGAGATAAGATAGAGTCACTTGAATTTAGCAGTGTGTACGAAGACATTTTTAGTTGCTCTTCTTATCCAGTGAAACAGAATATTAACTCCTGATACCTGTTGGTATTAGAGCTGACTGTTTACAGTTTTTCTTATATCTTAATTTGATACCTGTTGGTATTAGAGCTGACTGTTTACAGTTTTTCTTATATCTTAATTTGATACCTGTTGGTATTAGAGCTGACTGTTTACAGTTTTTCTTATATCTTAATTTGATACATGTTGGAGAACTTTGTTTTATAAATTGGTTGAAATTATATTTTTTCCTTTCTTTCTTTTTTTAAATTTTATTGGGGATATTTTGTCGTTGTTGATAATTTGATAAATTTGTTAAATATATATTTAAGCAAATATGTTATAAATTAACATAGTCATGCCTCATCTAATGTTTGTTTTTAAAATCTTGTAATAATTTTAGTTGGTTTTTGAAAATTTGTTTTATTGCTGTCTTTTTTATCAATTAAAAAAATCTGCTGCTTTTTTATAACCATACAGTCCTTCCTGCTCAGTACATTTCTGAATGTTTTATAATTTACCAAAACTCTAGTATTAGGGTGAGTTTTGTTTATTTCAGTCAAACTTTAGCTTAACAATTAATTCAGTATTATTAAGTTTTAATACTTTACTAAACTTTAGCTTTACAGTTATATTCATTGTTTAATAATTTAGTAAAACTTTACCTTTACATTCAGTATTTAATTTTTTTTTTTTAATTCCATACTTGCCCATTTGTTGGGCAAGTACTTTTTAATACCTTCCTAAAACTTTAGCTAAATTCAACAGTTAGTAAGCAGAAGTTTTCTTTCGATTTTCATTTCAAAGAAATGACTTGTTTTGCTGAAGGTTTAAGAGACTCCTAGCACATCTCACTTTGGTGAAAATCAATCCATGAATTGTTGGCAGACTGAAAACATTTAGCACCTAACTACAAGATATACACTGGAGAGATCTGTATTTAAGAGTAGTCTATAATAAATCTGATCATATGCGTCACCCATTGTTTGTAGCACATACACAAAATGAGGAAGATTATGGCACGAAGCCACCATTTTGCTATTTCCTATAGAATATCAGGCACTAATGCAGTCATTGTTTCCAGAGACTAAAGGTCACTGCTTTTTCACAAAAGGCTCTACCACTGTGCAATGCCAGGGAGTAATAATATATGGTAATGTGTTTTATGTTATTTTAATTTGCATGTGTGACTAGGAGCTATTTCAGCAAACTAAACTTAATTACACAAAGTTGTAACCTCATATTATTTGTGTTTTTTATTTATTAAAAAAATTTACGTTAAAAAAAGAAAAAATATTTTTACTACTGTTTTAAAGTACATGTACTTAAAGATTTATCATGTGAATAATTACTTAATAAGATGTATAGAATCTTCAGGTATGATGGTGCTGCATATGCCACATTAATTTTTCCTGGTAAAGTTCTGTAACATATTATATGTTATTATTTATTGCAAATCCAGTCTTTTGTTATCAAATTATGATGCTACAATTCTGCACAAAAACTCAAACTGGAAATAGTGTTTTTAATTGCTTAATTTAACTGATTTTTTATAGGGTCTCATGCATTAAGATAAATCATTACTTAACTGGAAATCTGATCATTCATGAGTAAAATTTTGTTAAAAAAAATAAAATAAAATAAATTTAATGAACAGAATTTAAAGATACTCTAAATATAAAAATATCTAGTTTAGCTTAGCAAAATATATCAAAGTGGGATTTGTAAATAACCAAACCTGGCATTGCAATATGCATTTTCTAGGAGTGTTGGTTCTGGACATCAGTAGGCCCAGTGAAATCAGTATACTCTGTGTTCACACTCATTATTATTATAAATATAAGTAAATATTGGTTAAAAGGCACAGCTGTGCCTGCTTACACACCAGCATACTAAATTACCAAGACATCGTAGATTTCTAGATATATTTATATGTTAATAACTATACAAATAAGGGATTGCTGGTAAATCTTTAACACTTTTTAGAATTTCATTTTATTCACATGGATTTACTATCAGATAATCAATTCAAAATATTTGAAATTCTACAAGACAGAGTTTTTTGCATTTACTGATCAGGAAAAGTGTCATCACTGAGCTTTACAAAATGGATTTAATTCATATCCATAGTAATTTATGTATCTATCTATTTTTACATTGGTTTTGATAGACATAATGGGTGGACCAAAACTTTGTGCCATTGTAAGATATATACAATGGATCACAGCACTTATTTGGTGATTTTCTTGTTTGTTCAAGGACCTTACACCCACTCTAAGTTATTATTGGTTGAATATGTTTGATACTGAGGAGCATATCTGTACTGATATAAGTACATCTGGTTTCTTTATGACGTAGTATACATTACTAAAAGATGGTTTGAATATTTAGGAACTGTACATTGGTTTTCACGTGTTCCCAAGGATTGTCTTCATCAGAGGTTGTGCTGAGAAGTGCCAGTAAATGCTGATATCATGTGTTGTTTAACCAGTATGCTCTGTACTGGAGAAATGTAATGCTTCTTATAGACCAATTCATCAGAGATGTCTACTTTCTCTGTATAACTTGCTACAGAGAAAGTAGACTAGATATCAAAGGCATAATTTGCTACAGAGAAAGTAGACTAGATATCAAAGGCATAACTTGCTATAGAGAAAGTAGACTAGATATCAAAGGCATAATTTGCTACAGAGAAAGTAGACTAGATATCAAAGGCATAATAGGCATAATTTGCTTATGCCTTTGATATCTAGTCTACTTTCTCTGTAGCAAGTTATGCCTTTGATATCTAGTCTTGCTTTTTTTTTTTTTTGATTGAGCTGAAATCAAAGTGTATGCACTCTTGGGGTATTATAAAGGGTATATATATATTATATGTGGTATGTTTTACCCTTTGTTTCTACACATGCATATACAATCGGATAATTCACAAGTGTGCTTTGTGTTGGCCATGGCAACTTATGATAATTGAGTATAGTGCCAGTCAATTGAGGAAAGGTATAAGTCCAAGTCACAGTAACTTGTGATGCCATAGTCACAGAATAAGCATACCAAGAAGCATACAGTATTGTGAGAAATAAATTAGTTTATAAATTAAAAGAATGTAATGGTGTGATGAATGGTTTGGTTTATAAACAAGAAGCATATACTGTGATGTATGGATGAGTACAAACAAACCTATTAACAAACTAAAAATAATTTAACCTCCTATCAGTTACCATTGTTTGTTTATCAACATAAAAAAAAAATATTGTTTATATTTTAATCATAAAATCTCTAAAATATTTTAACAGATTTGAATTTATATTCAGGATTTTAGCATTATTTATAAATTGTGATCATCTTTAGTTTCACCATAACAACTCCTCATTTTAATTTTACACATATTATAATCTTTCAGTACAGCGTTTTAAGTAGTTAGGTTTTGGGTGAAGCCTGCAATGTTTAGATACTGCTAGGTTATGGGTAAAACATGTAATGTTTAGATACTATTAGGTTATGGGTAAAACATGTAATGTTTAGATACTGCTAGGTTATGGGTGAAGCCTGCAATGTTTAGATACTGCTAGGTTATGGGTAAAACATGTAATGTTTAGATACTATTAGGTTATGGGTAAAACATGTAATGTTTAGATACTATTAGGTTATGGGTGAAGCATGTAATGTTTAGATACTATTAGGTTATGGGTGAAGCATGTAATGTTTAGATGCTGCTAGGTTATGGGTAAAACATGTAATGTCTAGATACTGCTAGGTTACAGGTGAAGCCTGCAGTGTTACAGAAATTCATAATTACAGAAACAAAAAACAAGACTAGTTGATTTTTAAAATATATATTGCAGTCTACATTAGTCAACAAGAAAAAAGAACAAACACATAAAGTATAAACTAATTTTTGTTATATTGTATTTTTAATTCATTAGTCAAATTAATAAATGTTTTACAGTCTTCCCAAGTTACTATAAACAAGACTAGTTGCTCATGAGAAAAGCATTTCTATCTGTAAGCCTATTGTGTATTATTTTAAATTGAGCCTATCAATTATTACAGTGTAGAAGTTAAATTGTTTATTCCAAAGGTATCATCACTGGATCTATGAACACATTTTACAGTTATGTCAGGCCCTCAGAGAGATGGCAGTGTCATGACAGACTCATCGTGCATAATTTTATCTCTTATTACCACTATATTGTGAACATTCCTAAATCTGTTTTTTTCTTTCTTTTCAAGACAGCTTGCAGAATGAGAATCATTCTCAGTTCTGTCACACTTGTAATACTTTAACTAGAGATGATAAATATTTTTTTCTTTTTGCTTTACATTCATTCTCTCTCATTAGCTAATAGTCTATACACCATAAAAAAGTTGTTTGAAAGCATCAGTCTATTGTGTTAAATTGGATGGGCATGCTAAATGCTACTTTGCTTGCCTAGACGAGGCTTAGTCAAGTGATAGTGAAATGCATATGATGCTGTTAGTGTAGCATAATCTTATTTCAAATCACTATATATAAAACTTAATCCAAATGTTACACACAACAAAGTGCATATTTTTGTACAAAAAATAGAAATATTTAGTAAAGAGAGTTTAATACAGATATCGTACATGTTTAAAAAGTGATATGGCACAGTGAATTATTTAGCTCACTGCATCATTTCATATCAGAATCATGTTTTGCACTCTTGAAAATGTCTCAACTTGTTTGTAAATGTGTGTACAGGGGATATCCTAGGACTGCTGCTAGATGTTGACAACCAACAGTTAGTGTTCTTTTTGAATGGACATGCACTGCCCATTTACAAGCAGCTATTCACCCATGCTCGGTAGGTACTGCTTCTTAGAAGGCATGATAGCTTTAAGTTTAAAAAATACATACATCATAATTGTATATAAGAAACTTTAGAATTAATAAATCGTACTTAAAATATAATTTTATACTGAAAGAATTTAGTAAAAGCAAATCATTTGAAATTATTATTTTATCTCAACATTGAATCTTCTAAATATTCACAATTACAGTCTGATTTAGTTAGTATTTGTATCTGAGTTAGAAACTAACATTTGTATATGTGTCTGATTGAGTTAGAAACTAATATGTTGTATTTGTGTTTGATTGAGTTAGAAACTAACATTTGTATATGTGTCTGATTGAGTTAGAAACTAATATGTTGTATTTGTGTTTGAGTTAGAAACTATGTTGTATTTGTGTTTGATTGAGTTAGAAACTAAAGTTTTTTTGTTTTTGTTTTTTTTTTACAATTTTTGTAATTGTAATTGTTACAAAAAAAAAAAAAAAAGAATCAGTCTACAAATGGCTATAAAACTTTTTAAAACATTAAATCCAAGTTATTCACACCCCAAAATGTATGATTAGAAGAATCAAGTGAAAAGCACTTTAAATGTTGTCTGGTCAATATATGTTAACTAATATTTGCATTGTGTATGTGTTGATAATAATTTTTTTTAAAAACATAATACATGTACTTGACATTAATTTGTATTCCTATTTACACACATTTTAGGCAAGACAAGATAATATACCAGTGCACATGGTTGGGCAGTGTTTTCAGTTAGTTCACACTAGAAACAGAATAACTAAAATAATATCATACCTAAACACAGTGACTGGAGAAGCAGATAAGTATTTAAATGCATGCCATGTTCCTGTAGCACAATGACTAAATTGGTAAGCAACTAAATCTAGATGTTTACCTAGTAACACAGTGACTAGGTTGGTAAGCAACTAAATTTTTCTGTTCCAATTATTTTAAAGTTTTTTCTTTGTATAACAGGTTAGCATATTTATAGTTTTATATATATATATATTTTATATCAGTATTTCCTTTTAAATATACACATCTTAATATATTTTTTTAAATCTTAATTTAGGTGTGGGTTTTTTGCTGCTGCTAGTTTCATGTCATTCCAGCAGTGTGAGTTTAACTTTGGTGCCAAGCCATTCAAGTACCCTCCAAAAACATTCTTCCAGACATTCAATAAATACGGACATCTCACTCAGGAAGACCGCATCATTCTACCCAGGTACGTCTAGACAGTAAACTCATTGCCACTGATAATATTCATATCAGTGTGTAGCCTGCACTTGAAAATAAGCCAACCATGCCACTGACATTTAGGATAAATTCATTGTGTTGTGATTGTAAACAAACCTATGACATTAATACTGTTTAGTGTAACAATATACAGGTTTCAGAGGTCTTTAACTAAATGCAAACTAGTCTTATGTAGGAACTTTTCAACAGGCAGGCATTTTGCTAAAAAGTTCTTACTGAATTTATCAGACATATCTTATTTTGTCTTGGTTGTTATTGTGATTAGTGTCTCAATAACATAGTAGAGGTATTAGTGGATTTGTCTACATACCGAACTTAAAATTGTTATAACTTATACAAACATTCTTTAAGGGAATTATCAACACAAACTGCTATTAATCAATTGCTGAACACTGAACAGCTATTCTGTAATGGAATTATCAGCACAAAACTGCTAAAATTCAAATCTTGAATACTAACAGTCAAATCCCGAATATTGAATGTTCAGGGAATTACCAGTAGGAAACTGCTAGCAGTCAAATTTAGGCCACCTAATAGAAACACAAGGATAGATTAAATGCTTGTTTGAAAAAAATATTTAGTAGAATCTTTTCTATGTCTTTCAAAGATGGCAGAAAAAACTATGAGTTGCTAGCATTGTACCTGGAATTAGCAAAGGAGATAATCCAAGGTGTTTTGGTTAAAACATAAAAAAGTATTTAATCAGTTCTCTGTTATAGTATCCAGCAAGTATTATAATCTTAACTGTAACACAATAGTTGGAATGCAACTTTGATATATTCATCTATTAAAAAATGTTAATTTAATCCAATTCTTTTAATAAAATGCATACAAAATATTTTGAGTTTAATTATCTTTTTAAGTCCTAGAAGCTTAGTAATTGATGGCAGAGATAAGCAAGCTCTGCAATGTCTGCATTTGAATTTCCTTGATCCTTTTTAATATTAAAGCCTATTTAATATTTAGTAATGTTTGACATTAACCTCTTGCCTGTCAGTATAATTTTTGGCAAAGTGGGGAAGTTCACTGTCAAGAAAAACCAATGTATTAACTTTATTCTTCATAATTTTCAGTCCTAAGATATTTTATAAACAAAAGAAAATTATTTCCTCAAATTGAATATAGTCGAAATGTATATTATTTTTTTTTTACAGTTCAAGATAAAGTTCTTGTTGAGTATACATGACAATAAAAGGAATGATGAAGTAAAATCACTGATATTTATTTATTAGAAAATTTGTTTGTTTGAATTATATACATAATCAAATATATAATTTTTAAACATATAAATTTTAATTATAGCACTTGTTGCAAGTCACGGCACAAATAGATTCAGCCTATAGCAAATAACAATGTGAAGATTTATAATTGTTTACAACAAATTAGAATTAGCACAAGAGTCCAATGCACACCTTTATTTTTTAAGAATTCATAAAAGTATACTCATCCAAATAAAGTAAAGCAACACTGTTTTTTTTTTTCCATATGATCCTGGGTTGAACTGTCTAGCAAGTGGACATTTCTTTGAAAACTAAACGAGAAAAATAAACCTTTCAAATCCTTTAATCATTTCATGTGTTATCTCTAGGCACAAAAGATTGGAGATGCTTATGCAAGGATCAGTAAGGGAAGACTCCTGCACACTCTGCTTTGACTTGCAGGCCAACACCAAGCTTCTAGACTGTGGCCATCAGTATGTATTCTCAGTCTTTATTAATCTGTCTTATGTCATTTTAAAGTATGTATTCTCAGTCTTTTATTAATCTTCTGTCATTTTACAGTGTGTATCCTCAGTCTTTTATTAATCTGTCTTCTGTCATTTTAGTGTGTAACCTGTCTTTTATTAATCTGTCTTCTGTCAATCCATCAGTGTGTATTCTCTATCTTTAATTAATCTGTTTTTTTCATTTCCATATACCAACAAAACAAAAAATGATATGAATATTTTTATTTATCTAGCCATTCATCACTTTCTAGGAGGGATTATATGTTACATATATTTCATCTGATGCTCAGCACCAAAACCAGAATCAATTAAGTGATTTAATTTCTAAAAGCAATCTCTCTGTGGAATGAAGCCACATAATTACACAAAATATTATGGACAGTTTGAGACCATACCAAGAAGTGTTTGAGCAGCTCAAAAGACAACAGTTTGTCAACTGCTGATCAACATGTTTTTCAAGGTGAAACTACCAAGCAACAGATTAATCTATACTGTTCTTGAACTTGAACAGAGCCTACCTCTTCATGTATAATTCCAACTCTGTAAAAGACTAGAACCTTATACTGCTAAATAATTGACAACCACATACAAACTCACCACATACTGCATACAAATAATGACCTACTCAAGATAAGCAAACTCACCACATACTGCAAATAATGACCTACTCAAGATAAGCAAACTCACCACATACTGCATACAAATAACGACCTACTTAAGCAAACTCACCACATACTGCAAACAAATAACGACCTACTTAAGCAAACTCACCACATACTGCAAACAAATAACAACCTACTCAAGATAAGCAAACTCACCACATACTGCATACAAATAACGACCTACTCAAGATAAGCAAACTCACCACTTACTGCAAACAAATAACGACCTACTTAAGATAAGCAAACTAAGCACTCCTCACCTAATTAAAGTAATGCTACACTGCACATTTCTTTATGATTACCACAACTGTAACATTATGTACACAGATGGATCACATGACCCTGTATCAGAAAATTCAGGAATAGGAATACACATCCCTAAACGACATGACATCAGCATCTGACTGCCTGACAATATATCAGTATTATCTGCAGAACTCATGGCAATTGCCACACCCTTAACTGCATATAACAAAATCCAGAACAAAAAAGACAAACTACTTATAATCACAGACTCACTCTCAGCACTTACAGCTATCCAAAACAACAGTGGCTCCAGAACAACTTGTAGATGAAAAAGAGCAGACAGACTAAAACAGTTCAACATAGAAAACAAAATAATGAAGGCTTCTGCACATATTGGTAAGACAGGAATGATTTGAATTTACAATGAGCCTAATTGAAAACAACATACCACTGAATATTATGAATACATGTATTTTAAACTTACCCAATGATAAATGTCATCACTGCCTACAACTAGTCACAAAATTTATAAATATACACTCCCAAAAGGATAACCTGTGAATAAAATATACATTAAATGAACATTAAGGAAAAAATAACTCTCAGTTAATAATAAAACAAACCAGGAAAAGTATCCCAAATTAAACAGAGTAGATCAGAAAAAAGGCATGATAATGGAGGAACATTCCAACCAGCTTTTGAACCTGATAAATGAGGCACCTAGGGTGCTGGGAATCTGATGACAGTTGGTGCAGGTCAGCTGGGGACCAAAGAGAAAAACTCACTCATGGACCTGTATAGGTTTATTTCAGCAAGGAAAAAGCATGCAGAAGAGTGAATTTTGCCAGCCGTTTTGATATAGTGTCTCCTTCCCACCCACCATTTTCCAGTGTGAAATCTGCAAAAGCCAGAAGTGCCCCCAAAATTAGTAGCAGTAGTATTAGACTCCATCTCCATTACACAAACCTGGCTTATTGTCTCCTGGATCAACTTCTTCATTACACATAACTGGCCTATAGTCTCCTGGATCGAGTTCTCTGTTACACAAACCTGACCTATAGTCTCCTGAGTTGAGTTCTCAGTTACACAAACCTGGCCTATAGTCTCCTGAGTTGAGTTCTCTGTTACACAAACCTGGCCTATAGTCTCCTGAGTTGAGTTCTCTGTTACACAAACCTGGCCTATAGTCTCCTGAATTGAATTCTCTATTACACAAACCTGGCCTATAGTCTCCTGGATCGAGTTCTCTATTACACAAACCTGGCCTATAGTCTCCTGAATTGAGTTCTCTATTACACAAACCTGGTCTAGTCTCCTGGATTTACAGTGCATTGATATTGACCCAGTAGTGTTGTCAGAAGAAGAAGAAGACTAACTATCATTACAGCATATACATGTTGTATTTGTCATTTTATAGTTTATCATACGGATGCTGTACTAATGGTCATTTTAATCTGGACTATATGCAATTCTTCAGTCATGTACTGATGTCAAATGTATTCCTGCATAAGGTATGACACCATTAATTAACCTTAAGTGAAATAACAAAATAAAAGTGAATTTAGTATGTTTGGATGCAGCCCAATAAAGTTTCACAGGAATAGCTAATCTAATGCTGTCACTAAAAGAATCTAAATGTTTCCTAACACATAAAATAGTTCTGACTTCACACATAAGAGTTTCACTATAATGTGTTCTAGTGGAGCCAATGGCCACAATCACATAAGTTCAGTGAACTCGGCTCAGTTTTCATATTACACAAGCCCTATTTGAATGTAGATACACTGCTTATTCTTTCTTTCTAAGCACCAAATTCTAAGAGTTGAACTTTGATGTCAACACTTTGCTTTCTGGCATTGTCTTTCACTGCAGGGTTATCTCCCTTGAGACTTTTGTCCTTTTTTTTTAATGAAAGCTCAATCCAACCCCAAAATCCCTGCAATCATTTTTATGCAGCTTTAAACACCTCAATACATACATATCATTTCAGTTGTGAAGTTGGACTATTCCCAATTTTTAAGCTAACTTATCCTGCAAAAGAAAATTCATTAATACAAATTTTAAATACTCATTCTCTAAGTTAATTGATACACTTTTTCAGGTTGTTCTTGACCTACAGTTGAAAAAATCACATTCTATTCCTCTTTTTTTTCTAGTCAAAGTATTTTAACTATCTATTCAATTAACTGTTATGTAGTTACACAGACTTCCCTTGCTCTGCCAGATAATACTGTCTTTAGGTTAGCCCTATTTATTCTTTATGCCATTTAGACATTATTAATTCTGCTCACACAGTATTGCTGGGGTCTTCTGACTTGTATGGAGAGGGGTGGTGGTTTCCAACATGTTCCTCATGCCCAGTGACATGTAGTCTGATATTCATCATGGTCTGGTAAATAGTCCATCAACACAAAAGTGCTTATTGCTATATCGTGGGGTTTTAATACTGGACTGTCCAACACGCATTATGAAAGAACTATCCCTTTCTTCATCTAAGTTCCAAATTGAACACTGTGCATTCCTTTCCATGGGCTCATCATGACAGTATGCTCCTGATTGGACTCTGCCTTTTACAGTCTTTGGGCTCTCACCTCCCAAATTTTTTGTTTTTTAAAAAATCTTTTAAAAAAAAAAAATGTTTTGGAACTCCACTCACCAGTAACTCCGAGCACCAGCTATTGAAAATTTCACCCTAGATTGACATAAAATGCATTAACTACTCTGAGCTACTACTGTATCCTCTTCCTATTCAGTGGGTGACTTTTTATATCTGACTTTAAAGTTTTACATATTATAACCTAAATTATTGTCTTGTTAGTCACTTAACATGTTATTCATGTATTCTCTGGCTTCTCAGTGAAGGATTTTTTCCAACTAAAATGTTTCCCTATTTGTTTCCATATCATAACCCATAGTTTAAAACACTCATATATAAAATCAGATTAGCAAAATGTGCCACTGTAAACAGTATATAACTTTAAGTCTTTCATGAGTAAGTAATTTAAGTACATTTATAAACGAATGAACTTTAGTTTTTCTTTCCCCTTAATTGGGACAGATTTGATTTAAACTGGTCAGTAAAGTTATTGGTCTTTTAAAATAGCATAGATATTGGTAATGAAAATAATTTTATCTTGACTTAGGGTTTTTTTTAAAAATACAATAAACTTTTTTTTTTTTTTTTTGTTACAGAGGATTTTGTGAAGAATGTGCTTTGCAGCTGGAGAAATGCCCAATATGTCGGCAAGAGATTCGGCAGCGAATTTCTCTTCAGGAATCAACTGTGGATTCTTTAGGCACTGACGCTGAAACTGGTTCTTTAGCTCGATCCTCTTGATAAATCTTAAAGACAGATTTAAAGAAAAACATTGTTTGTGTGTGTGTGTGTGCATGTGTGTGAAGGGATACAAATTTTGTTCAAGGTTGTTTCCTTGAAAATATTTCCTTTGTGAAGTAACAGAAAGCTAGTTGAGTCTGTCTGAGAGAGGAAGAGACTTAACTACAAACTATAAGAAGACCAAGCAAACAAATGATGGATGTTTGTGTTCAGTATATGTTTGTTGTAAAGAATAAATGTGCATTGAGATGAATTGTGAGATGTAATGCTATTGTGAACGGCACTGAATCTCAGGTTGTCATCTGTATTAGACCTCTACAGAATGACTCATCACTGTGAACATTCAGATATGGTAATACAGGGAAATTTTTAAATATCTTGCATGTATATTCTCTGATTGCAAGTAATTGTTTTATATACACAAAACTTAGGTCCACATTGTGATGCCTAGTAAAATTATTCAGTGTCCCTAAATGAGAATCAGCTACAACACTATAGCATCTGAAGTTTGTATTATTGTAGAATGCTAAACAGGTAACCCCCAACAGATAATACTTAGCAGATGAGAGAAAAAGAACATGTTTTAGAATTGTCATGTACAGACTAAACAAGAGTTTGGCAGTAGCACTTTTACTTAGCATAACTCTAGAGATGGAAGCAATGAAAAGAATTAAATAAATCAATAAGCAAAACTCATTGGTTTATCGTTTTAAAATTTCAGGATTTAAAGTGATATGTTAAAATATATTTTAAATTGCAGTTTCAAAAACTAAAATATAGTAACTTTTAACAACCAAAAAAAAATTTGGATTTGAAATAGGAAATACTTTTTGTTTATTAAGAATTTTTATAGCAAGTATACATATCAGCGTATTTCTTAATTTTGATCTAAGATTTTGGACTTGCATTCAGATTTTTTTTTTTTAATGGGATTAACTCAGTGTTTTCTCCATTTGGGATATATTTAAAAGTAATGCCATTTCAAAACTGGAAATATTTCAGCAATTAGAATTTACAGTGAGTGATGCAAGTGTTGTTTAAACATAGTTATGTAAGTGTTGTTTAAACATAGTTATGTAAGTGCTATTTAAACAGAGTGATATAAGTATAGTCTAAACATAGTTATGTAAGTGCTATTTAAACATAGTTACATAAGTGCTGTTTAAACAGCATGACATGAGTATTGTCTAAACATAGTGAGTGCAGTTTAAGCAGTCACATTAATATTATCTAAACATAGTTACACAAGAAATGTTTAAACAGAGTGACATTAAGTATTGTCTAAACGTAGTTACATAAGAGTTGTTTAAACAAAGTGACATAAGTATTGTTTAAACATAGTTATTAACAATCCTCCTAAAACAGTACACTTGGTGAGATTTTACAAGTAAGTAAATATATGTAGAAGATAGTGATTAACAATATTGCTAAAACAGTACACTTGGTGAGATTTTACAAGTAAGTAAATATATGTAGAAAATAGTGATTAACAATATTGCTAAAACAGTACACTTGGTGAGATTTTACAAGTAAATATATGTAGAAGATAGTGACTGACAATGCTGCTAAAACAGTACACTTGGTGGAAAAGGGAAAATGAAATTTTTTCCCAAAATATTAGAAAACTACTTTACAGATGATTGAAATAAACATCATTTTACATTTTTCTAAAAGCAAGCATGTGCCTGTATTTGTTCATTATTTTTTAATTTGTTTGAAAAAGAAAAGACAATTTGATATTTTTTAGTTGAAAACTTTAAATTATTTGTCAGTAGGCTTAAGCTATTTATTTGTGAACATAAATTTGCTTATCAGTTATTTTTACCCAATACATTCTTCCAAATGTTTAAAACACAAATTACACAGGTATTATTATTATCCAATACATTCTGTCAGTTATGTATAAAATTGTGTTGATCAGTGCACCAAACCCCTTAAACACAAAGTACACAGGTATTGTTGTTATCCAATACATTCTTTCATTTAAACAGAATATATAAATATGGACCTTTCACTTCAGCAGTGCATAAAATTATGTATCACTGTACCAAATCTCTAAAACAAAAATACATTCTTTCATTTGAGCAGTGTAAATATTATTCTTTCAGTTCAAGTATGTATAAAATTATTTGTCATTGCACCAAATCTTTAAAACACAAGCTTTACAGGTGCAACTCTTACATTTTACATGCATTATGTACACTCTGACAATCAAATTCTAATATTAGATTGGTAAAGATATTAAATTCACAGAAATAAAAGTACAAACATTGTGATCTAAAACACTCAAATGAAAACTCTACCAGCTTCTTTTAGGAAGACATTAACTTAATAGACATCAGAAAATAATGTGTTTGTAACCAGTCTCACATTTGTTTGCTTATTTTAAAAGCAAAATAATACTTAGATGAAAATGTTAAAGAATTTTAATATTTGTTGAATATGTTGGTGTGATTAGTTATTTAAACAGTTTAACATTGTTATCATCACTGGTGATTTTTATAACTTTGTTGCTGTCATCATGTATATGTGTATGTGTTTTCTTGGTCCTTTTAAATAAAATGTAATTTTATTACTATCAAGGAGTGTAGGCTTTCTATGTTCATGTCATATTAATACCACTAATGCTGATTTCATAATACTCTTAAATTTTAAAAAAATATATTGTTAATTGGAGTGTAGGTTGTCTGTGCTTGAGTCATACAACATTTTTACAGGAAAATAAGCAGAACACACGCGTGCATATATTGCTTGCTTAATTTTTTTCTCTGTCTGGTTCACATTCTGTCAGATTTGTCAGAGGATGCACAAATATTTTTTATTTAATTTAATTTTTCAATAGAGTGTTGGCAAGCATCATGTATTTAATGTGCAAGATAATGTATTTTTGTATCAATCATATTTACTAAATGAAATAGTAGATTATAATATTAAATGACAACATTGAAATTTAAAAACATTAAAAATTTAACATTATGTTACAGTATTTTCAATCAAAATAATTTTATAATTCTGAGATGTGTATGTTGTTTTGACATTGCTGTTGAGCATGAAGTTATTCTGCCACTATGTGCCACTTGGTTTGGTTACATTTACTGGCAGTCTTGTAAATATCAGCATGTGATATATAATGTGTAAATTCTATGTCTATACAATTATGAATTGTTGTCTTTAACTAGATGCTGATTAAACTTAAAACTACATGCACACATAAATATAATTCATTATGTATATGATTAGCATTTTTTTTAATGTTTTACCACCTAGCAAAACAAAATAATTCTTTATACTATATACGCATTTATACAATGATTTATTTGAAAATGCCATTGACTTTTAATTACAAATTCTTTTTAATATGTTATTACTGGTAATACCTTAATGTACTCATTTTGTTGTTAATATTTTGTGACACATACACTTAAGCATCTCACCATAATTTGTTTTTTGTAAGAGCTGTTGATACTTTTTTGCCTGTTTTACTAGATCTTGGATATGATAAAACTGTGAAGTTTTGTACTGAAGTTTAAAAATGTTATTCAATATAGATTGTAACAGTAAGCATTTTCTGTTAAATTTTTATTTATTTCATTTTTTTATTGTTTAGTCTGTGGTTGTAACAGCATGTTTACTGTAAATGAAAATATATGTAAAGCTTCGTATTTGTTTGGGAGGTTGGTTTTTTTGGTTTTGTTTTTTATGCTCTTAGTACTAAGTCTGCATTTGAAGATCAGCTATTCAGATATATTCCCTAAAATATGAAAGATATTTATTTCAAAAATAAATCTAACAAAGAAGAATGCAGAGAAAACAGTCTTTGCATTAATATATTTATGCATGTAATCATTTCCTTCTTTTTCACTCTCAGTATACCTGATTTCTAATGTGCACATTTTCAGCCTGATTGTTGGCCAGATATGCTACTTATAATCCATTAACATAATAATGCTTATGAAAACAACACAAATACTGATCTCTTAAAAGCTAAATATATAAATATATAAAAGAAAAAGAAATAAAACATATTTGAAAATATATTTTCTTCATTGCAATGATTCTTGATTTCTTAGTGATCGAGGTATTTGAACTTAATTCTAAGCTACACACTTTCTGCCCTTAGAAACAGTCACCCACACAAGAGCTGATGTTTGGTTGGAGATTTGCATAGGGTGACTGATTTTTGCGACGTCTTGAGATTTTCTGAGTCCTACTTCATCTTTATCCACCTTTCAAAACTGCTGAATGAATGCAATGGTGTATAATGTAATTATCTACTTAATTAATTTTTGTGTGCATCCTGAAGCTATAAAATTCTCATTTAAAAAACACAAGGACCATCATCGCTCTACACACTAGAAGGTAATAATATGTTTGTTATTGTATAGTTATTCAATTTTTAATGAATAATTATATTATAAATGTTTGGGTTTTCTTTTGTAATTTGACTGATCTCTTGAAATTTATGTAACCATTCTGATGTAGATATTTTATCCATTCAGCAGACGGCTGGGCTTTGTAGTTTTCCTGTGTAGCTAATTCTACTTATATACAGAAGGGTGTGACATTCAATGCCTTTCCAACTGCTCCTGTATATACATGTTTGTAGCAAACTACTCAAAAAATTCACCATTGGCAATGAATACATTATACTGTAGAAATAAACTAATCTGTATATACTTGTAACAAGAGTTTTTCAAGCAACAGAGAAAACCATAGAGTTGTGGAGTTTACACTGTAGTGCAAAAATTGAGTATTCAGACTAAGGGACATGACTGACATCTTAGTAGGCTACAACACTCCCCTCCAACAACCTTAACAAATAGCACTATGAAACAGTGGTTCATGTCACACAATTCACTTTTGTAGAGATTCCAATTGTCTACCTTAGTATCTAGTCAATGTACTATCTGAAACACCAAAAGCAATTTTCACCAGTGGACAGAACAGCAATGCAAATGAAACTACTATTTTTAGATGCTAAGTGTTGGCATCTATAAATCATTTCAATACAAAATAGATTCTTTTCATAAGCCTTTGAAATTTACACATTAGAGGTTGAATTAAAAAAGGTTTTACCTTAAATTGGAAGCTGTACGAAAATAATGAATGATGTAAAGGGCCTTTTGCATTAATTATTTTTTTTTGTGTGAGAGTTTTCATATGCTGAATCATTGTTTGAATGAAAGGAAGAAAAACAAGCTTATTCATGTGCGTCGACTTTGTAAGGTTCAGACCGACGTGCAAGTTTTTGTTTACATATAAGTATTGACTTGGGGTAATCATTAATTTTGGTGGCAGATAAGCAGCATATTTCTAGTTAATAATGTCAGTTGCACCTTGTGATAAATATAAATCTTGGTCAGAAGAATGTGAACTGTTAAGAAAATATTTCACTGAACAAAGAAGAAATTATTTTAAGAAAGTTAACTTTATTATAAAATATTTTTATAAAAGAATATAAAGCATAAAAAAAAGATATAGCCAATTATGTAAAGTATCCATATATGCTTATAATAGCAATCTACTAATGGACATAGCTCAGTAATATCATCATATAATTAAGAATTTGCTAACTCTGGTAACGATGAACTATTTTAAACATTTTGTGTCTGTACTGATATAGTCATTTAAATATCCAGATTATGGTTAACCATAAGTATTATGTAGACCTTAGATTGCTCCATACAGTTATGAACATTTAATAGTCCTCAATGTGTCCATGAAATGTGATAGAAATGTTGCTTGAATTTGAACCTCAATACAGTTGTATTATATCTATTCTGCTGCTGCAGTTTCAGTGATTTTGATGAAATTCAGCTATTGTTATACTGCTTTGTTAATCTTGTAAGTAAATATATAGTATTGTACATTATAATAAATTATTTCCCATTCAGATTCATTTATTTATGCTGTACTACTGTTTGTATAAATTTTGTTGGGCAACTTAGTCTTATTCACTTACAGATGGTAACATCATTGGCAGACCCATACATGGAATTGAGGTATGTCACATAACATGCTACATTCATATATTAAATAAAGACACAGGTATTGAATTTTTCTTTGTACATATATGTGAGACATGTCACACATCAAGAGCTAGTAGAAACATAAACTCATTCATAGATTAAAGACAATTATTGAATTGTTCTTTATTAATGGATGTGAGGTATGTCACACATCATGATCTACATTCAAATATTAAAGGCAGAGATAGTGGTCTTCATAAATGGATGTGAGGTATGTCACACATCATAAGTTAGTAGTAACATAGGCTCATTCATATATTAAAGACATAGAGGTAATGAATTGTTCAACCCTTAGAGATTTGTATTGTTCAGTCCTAAAGGATCTAGAGGTGAAGAATAAATGATAAGGATTATTCAGTTGTTAAGGACCTAGATATGTAGAATGCTTCCATTGTTAAACATCTAGATGTGTGGAATTGTTGAATCGTTTAAAATCCACACATAGAATGATCCAGTTGTTAAACATATAGATGTGAAGAATTGATCAGTCATTAAATACCTGAAATAAGGAATGGTATGATCATTAAACATCTGGATATGTAGAAATGTTCAATCATTAAGAAATATATGTTAGAATTATTCAGTTTTTAGAGACCAGGAAATCAGATACCTACATTTGTTAGCCATATAGTTGTTAGCAACTTGTACAATAAACTGACTATTTCAGGATATGCTAGTCATGCATTTGTAAAGAGCCTTTTGTACTGTAGTTGTTTATTATCAAGCATACCTACACAGGATATATGTGTAACCCCTAATTTACAGCTAAACAACTCATGCACACATTTTTCATGAGGTATGTCACCATTGTGTATTTGAAACTGCCCATGATAAGCATATATGTATCTTCCAAATCACTCTTCACTTTTTAAAATCTATATTTACTGTCATCTACTGTTTTCTACCATATCTATTCATTTTTCCAGAAAGATATACATCTCCACCAAATCAGTTTTCACTTTTTTAAAAGTATTTTTACTGTTCACAGTACCTACAGATTATTCTAGAAGCAAGCATGTGCCTCTCTAGTACTCATCACCTTTATTTTTAAAGTATTCTTACTGTCCATAATATCTGGAAAAGGGAATTTGATGCAAAACAAATTTAAATTTCTCCATTTATTGTGTATTAATAAGAATGGAAATTAATTTCCAGGAATGGAAGCAAGTGTATGCATGCAACAATGTATCTATAGGAAATCATTTTAAGAATGAGTGAATTAACTTATCAAAACCTAGTTACGTCAGTCAGGGGATCAGGTGTGCTTAACAAACACTGTGATGAAATCTTGATACATAAAATAAATCTACTGAAGAAATGAAACCAGTTTAGTTGATTCCATCATCTTTATGAAATGATCTTAGCAAAATTAATTCAGATGTTTAGACACAAAAGACCACAATGTGATTTTACATTGTCATTAGTATATCCTATAAACTTTAGCTGGAATTAAGGAAGCAATGTGAGTTTTACATTTTCATTAGTATATCTTATAAACTTTAGCCGGAATTAAGGAAGCAAAATGTGCTTGTGCTAATGACACAAAAGAAACAAACTGGAGAAACAGTTTTTAGAAGTGTTAAGTAAATAGCAACTGGCAAAAATCCAGCCTCTCTCAGAATCTATGAGCTGTTCAGTAATCAAAATGTACACAAATCAGCTGGACAGCACAGGTCCATAATGTGCAGCTTTCTAATAAGAATTACTGCTCCAGGCATACAGAGAGTTTAAATTTGCTCTTATTTACGCAGTCACTACCTCAAGAAATTATCTTAAACACACTCTGGCTTTAAAATATTATTTTTTTAACCTTTGCAAATACAATGCAGACCTATTTTGTGAATGAGTAAAAAAAAAAATGCACATTTACATGACTAAGAACTAAACACTTTTAAATACCTTATTATAAAAGTTTTCAAACTAAAATGTATTATTTATCACTGAAATGATGGTTTTAGTAGTACCCCATAGCATTTTATATCTTTGTTATTGATGTCTTGTGGGCAGACAGCTAGAATTCTGGAACTAGGTATGCTGTTCTAGACTTTAGAGAGGCATGATGCTAGACTTTAGAGAGGCATGATGCTAGACTTTAGAGAGGTGTGATGCTAGACTTTAGAGAGGCATTTTGCTAGACTTTAGAGAGGCATTTTGCTAGATTTCAGAGAAGCACGATGCTAGACTTAGAGAGGTATGATGCTATATTTCAGAGGCATGATGCTAGAATCTAGAGAGGCATGATGCTAGACTTTAAAGAGGCATGATGCTAGACTTTAGAGAGATTATGATGCTAGACTTTAGAGAGATTATGATGCTAGACTTTAAAGAGGCATGATGCTAGACTTAGAGAGGTGTGGTGCTAGACTTTAAAGAGGCATGATGCTAGACTTAGAGAGGTGTGGTGCTAGACTTTAGAGGCATGATGCTAGACTTTAAAGAGGCATGATGCTAGATTTCAGATACTTTAGTAGTCTTTAAGCTCAGGTTCACTTTTAGTAATAAACTATAACTGCTATGCTCTCCTGTAGTGGTGACAACAGGTACCCATTCTGTGCTAATACCTGAGTAGTAAAATTGTGAACGGATACCCGTGATAACGTGGTCGTTGGCATAGAAATGGGTAATGCAGAGGGGTGGGTACAAGGGAAACTGACAGGCAAGCCAATCAGGCGATAGATGAGAGAATCCACACTGGTGGCTCGATTTAGTGCACACACACACACACACACACCTCCAGTCACATTGGCATCCCCTTTGTAGATGGCGGCCTGCTAAATCGTCCCAGCCATGGCAGCCCCTGTACCTAGATCTAATTATGGACGACATGGATCACCATAGCTTGTGCCCTTTCCTGTGCTTGTTAGCATTTGTAGCCTGTTAATAAGACTTCAGTAAAACAAAAATGTCAGTATTTTAACATCAATATATTAAATAATAACATTGTAATATTTTTAATATAGGGAAGACATTGTCTGTGTGAAGTCATGCCAAATGATTGGATAGTGACATGGTGAAATGCAATCTGTGCAATGAAATTCTCTCGGCAAAGGGCGATTGAACTCGATGTCCTATTTTTAAATACATTATTGTTGTCGACATTTTATTTAGTTTTAGTTTAGTTTATGTAATGATTGATCATATTAAAAATTAAAGTTTGTGTTGTACATTTAAAGATAATAACTAATAGTAAGCTACCAGATGCATACCATTAGCTACTGTGTGAAATAGAGCGCATACTTATTAGTTAAGTAGCTTTGTGTAGAGATCAAAGTTGCGATGGAGATTATGCTAATTTTCATGCAGGTACCTGTTCAAAATCTGGTCGGGTACCCAGGCAGATTTTTAGAAAAAAATAGACAGCCCTACTCTCCTGTTAACTTCACACAATCCCCAGCCAGTGTCCTTCATAGCTTTGTAGACACTACAAGATCATTTGAAAACAAGTATTTAGTGCTATTAGTAATAGCCATTCTTATTTATCAAAAACTTTTCTCTGCTAATTTTCTGTCCACCAGTTTTTCTGTTTATTCTTGGGAAAAGAAATATGGTGTGATAATGTTTGCTTAAATGTTTATAAAGCTGGGTTTGTTTAAAAATTAATATTAGGAAAATAAATAATCAGATATTAAAAAACCAGTAATAAATATTTTTTGCTTGTTTCTGCTAATTTCTCTTTTTCATGGACATTTGTTTCTCCTTGTTATTTTATTCAGTGCATTAGAATCTGTTCAAATATTAACTTTTAATTTCATATATATATTCTTCTGTTGAAAATCCAGTTTTCTACTCTTTATGTTTTCACACACTTGTTTGCATGTGAAAACACATACACACACTTGTGAAGCCTGTTTTGGTACCAGATTGCCAGGTAACAACTGGTATTTTCTGTGTCTCAGCACAGTGCATCTAATGTGATCTGCAGTTTGTCAGATACACTTCACACACATTTTTCATGTGAAGTTAAGTTAGTTTTTTAAGGAACTTGTAGAATATACTTATAATTCCACTGCAAATTTTGTTGATCATGGTTTAATGCATACTGAACTCTTATTAATCTATTTTTACGTGTGAAAATATATGAGAGGAGGGGTGGAATAACACAATAAATATTCAGTAAAGACACACAGTAATGTGAAGAGTTATAATATTTTATTTAAAGAAAGAATAAATATGTTGTAATTTATTTCTTTTCAATGTGACAATGTAAGAAATTTTCTTTTAAAAAAATTCCTACAAGACCATTGTTTTGTATTCTTTTGTGCAAGCTGATCATTTACAGTCTATATAAACTTTTACCAAGACCGTCATGAGAAGTGGAATTCTTTTGTTTCAGGCAACTGAAGCCATCTTGTCCATGAAACATAATAAATCAAAGCTGAAAAAATAAGAAACAAATAATAATTCCAACAAATATAAGTTGAGAATATATTTTAAATGGCCAGTACCGATCCGACTGTAAACATTGCATCATAAACAGTTTTAAAAAGAGTCCTGGCTGAATTGTGTGTTTAATTAACAAAACAGAATCTTGCAAGTTATAAAATTCAGAGAATTATATTTTGCCTGTGTGCTGTTTTCTTTGTAAAATATTTAATGTCTTGACATTTTATGTTGTAAATTTATTTAATATATAATATTATTAAAAGAAAGATATATGCACTTTGTTAAAAGATGATTATTGATGATTCACATAAAATGAAGCAAATGTACTAAAAACATTGAGTGTTGATTTATTCATTTTTCAGAAATTGCTTTTCATTAGCTAAACAAAAATAAGCTCACTAGCTAAATTCATTATAAACTGTAAAAACTGTTAAAAATAATTTAACGCTGTATCAAATTATATATTGTCTTTGCACAATATATGACAAAATGTGTTTTAAAAAAATAAATTAGTAATTTGGGATTATATATCTTGTTTGTGTGTCTGCAAGTGTGTGTATGTGTACTGTCAAAATATTTTTGTTATAAAGTTCAAATGCTTAACAATTACTAAAGAATATGTGCAGTTTCTAAGTCAATAACGAGCTTTGTTTTGTTGGGTTTAATTATTTTTAATTTAGTTGTAGTAATATGATTCACTGAAAAGTCTTCGTTTTATTATTATGAATTTGAGCTTTGAACTGTTTAAAAAGAGAAAGAAAACAAAAGTTCTAATCTGTTGTGTCCACCTGCGAATGGTGGTACATGTAAAAATGAGTGAGGAAATTCAGATTTATCATCTAGTTTGTTTTGGCTTTGTCTTTCTTTTATTATCTAAGTTGACTTTACGTTTACTTACTAAATTTGGTTTTTATTTACTACTTTATTTACTATTTTGGTACACCAAAAAAAAAAAAAGTAAATTATTTGGATTTAACTGAATTAACAAAATAAATTAGAATAGTTTCTTTCTTTTGACTAAATCTACTGCACTACTACAAACACAACAAACCTTTTGTCCAGGTGGGGAGAGTAACTGTTTAAGATGTAGAAATCATCATTAATCTCTCTGACGGGACAAATAAAAATATGTATAACTATCAAGACTGCAGCATATATAAGTTTAAGACTGAAGCTTGTATTGTTTAGTTTTTAACATCAAAACTGCAGCATATATTGTAAAATTTTAATAACATTATAACTGCAGCATATATAATTTTAGTAACATCAAGGCTGTAACATCTTGCATAATTTTACTAAAATTAAGATTGCAGCATCTAGTGATAATTTACTAACATCAGGACTGCAGCATATAAGATATATTTATAATTTTAGTAACATTAACATTGCAGCATATATTTATAACTTTAGTATTAAAAAAAGTCAGGATTGTGGCATATATTTATCATTTTAATAGCATCAGGATTGCAGCACTTATTTATTTTAGTAACATCAGGATTGCAGCACACATTCACAGCATTGTATCACCAGTAATATTTGTTTAAATAAAGATTTAAGACTGATCAAAACAGTAGTATGCACTTGAAGGATGACAAAAGGGTGAGGCTGCATTTATCCACAAGAAAGAAAAAACAGTTTCTGTTTGATAAAATAACATTTTTATGAAAAGAACTCTTAAAACTTGGACTAGAAACTTACTTACCATCCAAATGAACTGTCTATTGATATGAATATAAAATTCATTTTGTAAACTATCTAAATTAATTCAGAATATCCACAGGAATGTAAACTGTCTACAGTGTGCATTAATTTATTATGGACAGTCCATCTAAAACTATTTGATCATAAGCAGCAGTCCACTGTATATGCAAGTGTTTTGTTCTTTTAAAATTGCAGTTAGGTTTATATAAACCTAGGACGTCAAATTGGAAAATATGATTACAGGCATCTTTACATTTTACTGGTATAGGGTAAAGGGAGATAACCTTGGATAACAAGAAATTACAAGTTAATCTTAAAAGTTCACAAGCCTTCATTGTCATTTTCCATAATAAATTAATATATGTCCACTTCATCCAGAAATACTCTGTTACAAATTTTACTAGCTTGTTTTTAGATGTTTTCAATATTTGTTATCCAGCTACATTTTCTTAGTTCTGAGTGTGGATGCATTGGTTGCTCCCACTACATAGTGTAGCTTGTGATTTAGTCACTCTTTAGCCGAGCAATAAACCAAGCTTAAGCCTAAGGTAAAATAATTAATCTGTCTTCTGCTACAATTTGGAATATAGTTATGGCTCTCCTAAAATAAGCTGCTGACTGTACAGTGAAAGATTCCATAATGGAGAAAACCTTGAGAGAGAGGGTGTGTGATATGATTTGGAGTTTATGCTTCATATAAGCACTACAATATGTTGATTTTGGTGGTTCACAAAAGAATGCAATCAAGATTTTGGATTTCCAGTCATACAAAGATTACAATATGTGAATTTTGGTTTCCAGTCTTGATGTCATCAGTTGTTTATTATGTGCAGTTTAAACTGGATTATACAAGTGTTTGGCTGCACATTGAGAATGGTTTATACAGTTTGTGCTAGGCTGGACTATCTATAATAATGGTTTATACAATTTGTGCTAGGCTGGACTATAATAATGGTTTATACAATTTGTGCTAGGCTGGACTATAATAATGGTTTATACAGTTTGTGCTAGGCTGGACTATAATAATGGTTTATACAGTTTGTGCTAGGCTGGACTATAATAATGGTTTATACAATTTGTGCTAGGCTGGACTATAATAATGGTTTATACAGTTTGTGCTAGGCTGGACTATAATAATGGTTTATACAGTTTGTGCTAGGCTGGACTATAATAATGGTTTATACAGTTTGTGCTAGGCTGCTATAATAATGGTTTATACAGTTTGTGCTAGGCTGGACTATAATAATGGTTTATACAATTTGTGCTAGGCTGGACTATAATAATGGTTATACAGTTTGTGCTAGGCTGGACTATAATAATGGTTTATACAATTTGTGCTAGGCTGGACTATAATAATGGTTTATACAATTTGTGCTAGGCTGGACTATAATAATGGTTTATGCAATTTGCAAGGCTGAACTTGGAGAATGGTTTATATAATTGTGCCTTGGGTGCATTTTGAGAAAATGGTACATCTTATGCTGGCTGTTAAATTAAGAATGGTTTATACAGTTTATGCTTGGCTGCATTTTGAACTCAAATCACTTAATTTTCTGAAAGTCTCTGTGACGTAAGTTGAGGAGGTCATGTTGAACTTAATTTAACTGATGAAACATGTAAGCAATCAAGTAGGCCTATCCTTCTGCAATGTGCATTGTATAACAATCTAACATTTCATACAATATGACTTAGTTCTTTCAAACAAAAAATATTTTCACTGCATCTATGTAACTACAAGTAATATTTTATTAGAGGCATATACAAAACTAAAAGGATTTGGTTAATTTAATCACAGAGACTTCAATTATGCACATTTTTGCAAATGACCCTAAGGTAAACAGGTTGTTGTTGAATGGTATTCTTAGTAAGATAGCTACTTAGTGACTCATAAATTGTGGACGAACTCAAGATATATGAGATGATTTACATTCTACTGATGAGTCAATTTGTTCAATGGATTTCTCACAGCAAACGATTTACATTCCAGGGATGAGTCATCTGGATTCTTAAAGCAATTCCACTGACAGCCGATGGATTATCAAAGCAAGCAATGACTTACATACGTTATTACATACCACTGATAAATCCAATGGAATCTCAAAACAAGCAACGATTTACATCCCACTGATGAATACATATCAATCAAATCCACAAATGCATAAGGACTCATCTTTAGCCGTACAATTTTACCTAATTATTAATAAATACGTATGCATGTAATAACTTTTCACTTCTCTGCATGGACTAGTATTAATCTGCACCCATTATTTGTCCTGGAAACGATTATCAAGTTTTCCTGTATGAATTTTAATCTTTTTAATGCAACAAAACCAAGCAGTAAAGGGGACTTGCAGGCAGCGTATATGGTAGGATAACTAACTTATCACTCGAGTGAATAGGGTTTGATACCTTGTTTTGGAGAGAAGAAAAAATATGACCTGCAACCGCTCTTTAGCTCAAGTTGGTTGGTTTAGCGTCTAATCTATCAGATAAATCGGATCCCATGTACTACAGGCCGCAGATCTCTTGACTGTGTAAAATTTCAGAATGATCCACCAAATCCCGCCAGCCCCGTAACACTACCACATACACAACTTTTCACTCTCCCCAAGGCACTCTATCTTTGCTTTCCAGAACATTTTTTTTTCCCCTTGGCGCTTACGCCCGTCTGCGAAAGTTGCAAGCAAACGTGAAGCCGAAATTTAGACCAAGGAAACTGAACGATTTTCTCAAAGGAACTTTAACATCGATTTTGTAATTCATGTAAACGTCTGTACGGTCGTTCATTTCTCAGACAGCATCGTTCTTAATTACTGTTTGTTCCGTTTCCCCCACAAGGTTACATTACTTCAGTATAATGCACTTAATTGTCATTCTTTGGGGGAAGGTCAGATCACGCTCGTTCATCATAATACATGTAATACATACGCGAATGCTCTTACCTCAAACCTTTCCCTGCACAGCGATTTCCTGCCAGCAGTCAATGGCACAGTTGCATCGCGATTGGTTGAAGCGAGCAAACAAAAGTTCGACTCCGCCTCCATTTTTGTGGGCTTGACAACCGCGTGCAGACTAGTGTGCGCTTCAGTTACTGACTGGTCTAAGCCAGACTAACTGTTCTTGCGACCTACATCTGTATAATTTCGTGTATGTGTGTGTGCGTCAGTGGTGTGCATAGGGAAAGAGTTTCGTCTCGTTCTCACCGAGACAGACGAGCTTGAAAACTCGTAGTATCTAGATCTGTGGAAAACTATCTAAAAGAACTAAATCAGAACTAAATCATAAAAACGAAACTTCGACATGACGATAACCACTGCTTCACGTAACTTGTCAAATTACTATACGTTTAGATGTGGTTATCGTCATAAACAAAACGTTTTTTTTAAAAGAAGTATTTAAACAATTAACAGAATTCAGGTGTCTTCTTGTATTGCTTTTGTGATAATGAATACTGTGCTATGGTGTGGACCCGCTTTACTGCAAACGAAACTGTTAATTCTTTCATTATCGACCAGTCTGTATGGTTCCACTTGACCTAACCGGCCAAAGGCCAGTCAGTCAATTTTAATGGGGCACGCTTCCGGCTTACGCCGACTTCGCGCAGTCACAACCCATTCTGTACACTTGTGGTAAAAGATTTGGACTAAACCTCCCCCCCTCCCGACGGCCCCGGTGGCCGGTGCACTCGTCCCCATGACAACCAGCCCTGCGTACAGCCTACGTAAGAATCTGACGTCGGAACTTAGTAGCGTTTTCTACCTATCCCATCAGCTGCTTGCGTAAACCAAAACTACGCATTGTTTTTCAAGTATGAGTCAGCGTTATCGCAACTGACGACTGCTTGGTATAATTTTTACATGTGCGCCCTGGCCAGCGCGTGGGCACTTATTCATCCAAGTGCTAGTGTTTACAAAATATGTTTGACACACTGACTCAGTTTCCCAGCAGGATTTGAGAGAGAGAACATTCGTTATTGTGTTATTGTGCTGTTATACAGTTTTCTGTTTGATCATTCTTTGTATATAATTATGTATTAAGCTGCTCTGTTAAGTCTTTTTTAGATTTTCATTTTTATGGAGATTAAGACATTTTAAGATAACCGATGAAGGAAGTAACAACTATTTCCCAACGTTATATCAAAAGGTCTTTCCACTCGGGCTACAATAAGTACAAAAACGATATAGTGAATTATTTCTATGCTATTTGGCAACTAAATGGGCGTGGTTGGATTGCTTCGAAGTGGTTTCGGATGCCCTAAGCTGTCAGGAGTTACGTTAGTATTAGGGTCAACTACTGTGTGGCTCAAGGGTCAATAATACTAAAACTAGTGTGTACTGTCGCAAACTTTATGTATGCCTGCCACTAATGAGCTAAGGGAAAGAATGTATTGTCTGTTCAGTCATGCTCACAATATGAACACATTACTTATGTCTTTGTCACTGAGGATACGTTTAAAATATCATTATTCAAATTCCATTTTTCAGACAAGGCGGCTGATAGTGCCAAGATAAAGTTGAAGGGCACCTCAAACTAAAAACTGCCGATGCGGTATTTTTCTTCAGGTTAAAGTTTTCTGGCGCTAGCAGACTGCACTCCTATAATCACGCTAAAGTCGTAGTACAGTTAGACGCCGGCGTTCCCAGACGATACTGTTCTGTCGCTGTTGCTATGCAATGAATCCAGTAATCTGACATACAATAATATTCGCCAGAGGAAGGGGCCTTCGCGTTTGGCCGTTTTCAGTTCTTTGTCAGTGGCATCTGGCCGCGTTCAACCGTTTGGACTTAGACAGACTCGCAGAGTTCAGTGCTTTATGGTTATTGCACGCTGGGACCAAGGACAGCTGCACTGAATTACTAAATATAGTTTCAAGTGTGATATTACGGTTTGTTTGAGATGTAGCTTGAGTCAGGAAGTTAAAGAACGCTGATGCACCTAATGAACTCTAAAGAATTTTTTTAAATATCTCCTCTAACTGGTGTGTAAGTACTTCGTTTACGTCAGTTTAATCTAACTAGTTTTCTACCGGCAGTAGGGCGTTGATTAGCTGTGACTAGTTTTCTATCGGCAGTAGAGCGATGATTAACTGTGACTAGTTTTCTATCGGCAGTAGAGCGATGATTAACTGTGACTAGTTTTCTATCGGTAGTAGGGCGATGATTAGCTGTGACTAGTTTCCTGTCAGGAGTAGGGCGATGGCTAGCTATGATTAGTTTCCTTTCAGCAATAGGATGATGACTGTAGTATGACTAGTTTTCTTTCAGCAATAGGACGATGACTGTAGTATGACTAGTTTTCTGTCAGCAATAGGACGATGACTGTAGTATGACTAGTTTTCTGTCAGCAATAAGATGATGACTCTAGTATCACTAGTTTCCTGTCATCAGTCTACCGATGACAAATAAAAAATTCAACTAAGCAAATACACTGTCAAGTTATGTATAAGAAGACTAAATTAGATTTCTCGGGCCTATAGAAGTAACCTAATCAGATCTCCACCTTACAAGTGAGCCTATTGAAGTAAACTAATCAGATCTCCCTACGTTAGAATTAAGCCTACTGAAGTAACTTAACTAGATCTCTCTACTTTACAAGTAGCCTCATGAAGTAACCTTATCAGAATCTCTCTACATTACAAAAGAAGGTCCTTTGAAATAAACGAATCACATCTCTATATAGGTTACAAGTAGACCTACTAAGGTAACCTAATCAGATCTCTCTCTAGGTTATAAATCGGCCTGTTAAGGTAACCTAATCACATCTTTCTAGGTTACAAAAAAAAATGGGCTTTCTGAAATAGCCGAATCAGATTTCTCAAGGTTACCAGATCGGCCGTCTGAAATAATCGAATCAGATTTCTCTGCAGACCTAGAGAAAGAGCAATCATGAAAATTAATAATAGCTGCTTCCATTACAATTCACATGTTGATTAGTCATGTTCAACATGATTCACGCATACAGGATAGGTTTCCAGTATTCTCAGAAAAGTCAAGGCACCAATTTGTAGATTTCTCAGCGACAGTTTGAGTCATATGACCACGTTCAAACAGATCGATCAGATCATTAGAGGTATGAACTGCAGGTTTTCTTTCCTCGCCACTGTTTTGTTTGCTTTTGTCGCTAAGAAACGTATTTATATAGCCATATTTTCTTGGCGGTTTGAATCACAACAAGAATTCAGTCAAGCGTTTTCTTGTCATAAGTCTATTTTATTTCACTGGTAAAAGTTGATCAAAAGATTAAAATCAGATTTTAAGAAGACTCGTCAGAATAAAGCCGCTTGTGTACATGTAAAACGGATCCGAGACATCATTCGTTGTGTATGGCATCAAACATGTACATTCAATAGCCTGTTGTATGACATCAACTCTGCACATAACTACAACTTTGCATGACATTATGCAAAGAACAGTCGTAACAACAGTTTTATATGACATCAAGCAGAACAACAATTGTATATGACCACAAGCAGAACAGCTTTGTATGACATCAAGCAGAACATCTTTGTATGACATCAAGCAGAACAACAATTTTGTATGACATCAAGCAGAACAACAATTTTGTATGACATCAAGCAGAACAACAATTTTGTATGACATCAAGCAGAGCAACAGTTTTGTAATGACATCAAGCAGAACAACAATTTTGTATGACATCAAGCAGAACAACAGTTTTGTATGACATCAATAGAATAATTTTGTACGACATCAAACAAAACAATTTATATGACATCAAGCAGAAAAACAGCTTTGCACAACATCAACCAGAAGAACGATTTTGTATGACATCAATAGAACAACAGTTTTATATGACATAAAGCAGAACAATAACTTTGCACGACAGAACAATAATTTTGTATGACATCAAACAAAACAGCTTTGCACGACATCAAGCAGAACAATAATTATGTATGACATCAAGCAGCCTTTGCACATCAAGCAGAACAACAATTTTGTAAGACATCAAGCAAAACAGCTTTGCACATCAATCAGACACAACAGCTCTGTATGACATCAAGCAGGCACAACTGCTTTGCTTTGTATGTCATCAAGCATGTAACTACAATAATATATTTGTTTATTAATATGATTTGAATGGCACAATTATGGCTATCGACGGTGAAGAGCAATTTGCAAATACTGATTGCACCGGACTTTTGTTGCTCATATACGAGATACTGAAACTTAAAAGACAATGTCTATAAAGCATTAAACAAAGCCACACACTAAAAAGTTAAATTAATCGACTTAAGACAACACTGTCTTTACTAAAGCTGAAAGGTACTCATACTACTAGAGACTACAATATCTACAACTGTCATCAATTTATACGTTGCAGACATGTATATCAAAGCCAAAATTCTAAGACAAGTTAACATTAATGTTCCTGGAAGGTACAGTAGTCTGTACTGTACTGATTTTTGCTCAACAGTCCCGCATTTGCTTTTTTTTTTTTGTCCCGCACTTGCTCTTTTTGCCCGCACTTACTCTCGAGTTTCGATCTGCTGGACAGCATTCAAGTTAATTAAAGGTGTATCTGACGGTGGAACTCGCAGCTGAATTAACAGCCAGTGCTATTCTGAGAATAGTCTGTCTATTACGACTTAGCACGAATGAGGTAAACACTGTCATGGCTACTAAATCCTGATGAATGATTCAGTTATATAAATACGCTTGCGCATTACATAATTCCAAATTTCTCTTTATTACAAGGATAAAGAGTACACAAGTACAAAACAATTGTAATGCAATCAGAAATGGAGCTCCTTACAGTTGTTACGTTTCCAGTATTTATTTAAAGACCCTGCTTAGAATAATTAAAAGACTTTAAATATAATTAATTCTTCCTCTCATATTCTACGCAGACTGGTTGCTCAATTTATTATCTGACTAATTAAAAGTGCGTCTTGTAGTTCAGACGACAAATTTACAGACTAATAAACTGCGAACTTTTAGCTAGATTTGAAAACAGTTAAGTCCCTCTAAATTAATATGCACTCGTCATCAATCTTTCTGCTCATCCGCCCCCATTCAAATCTAAGAATTAATCTAATTGGTCTATTGTGCATAGAAATCAACTACTAAGAGGTATTAACAAAGAAAATAAGATTTAATAAAGTTTAACAAATTAACAATAAATCGAATGCAACGCGAATAGTCTTCACTCTGTCTTTACGCGCCTATGCCTGATTTTTGTCAATCTAAATTGCCAGAAAAAGTGTTCCTTTGAGATCTGTACACTTGATTTTGCACTTAGCTCTATTCTTGTATCCTTGGTCTCAACACTCAGTCATGCCGGTTCGTTCCCTCAGTCCCCCTTTAACGACACACGTGGTGCATAAGGAATGATGTCCCTTTGTTAGTGGCTAGGAACTGGAATTTCTGCAGCATGGCCCTCAGAGTGGATTTCGACACGCTTATACCAATAAGCTAATGCAGGTGAGGCATGGGTGAAACATGAACCATGAGCCGACCTTTGAGAGAAGTCGAAGGGTACCTTGATTCTCTATGGCGCCGGCTGCCTCTCACGACTCGAGTAAGCTGATGGAATTAGCTAAAATGTGCTCGAAGTGAGGGAGCGGAAGCGTGTGGGTACATATATAGAAAGGTATATTGCGTATCACGTGACTGTTCGCAAAGCATGTGGTTGGTTCGAGAACTGGACAATGGTCCTAAAGTTACATAACATCTTGACCTGTTCTAGAAGCACCTAGAAAAAGGAAGCTTTGAACAAAGGGCCAAGGGTTTCAAATATTCGAATTTGAAGTAAACAAGGCAAGTGGGTCATGAAGTCGGACAATTTTATCAGACTGTGACACCCCCTTGCTTTTGAGGCGTTTATCTTGCCAAAGATAAAATGCCTCCTACAAATTATGTATGATAAAATGTAGAAGTCCACAATGAAGAAAAATTTACACAAAAAAAAATTTCGACATTCCTAGAAATAAAGTGTGCAACTATATTTCATATTTACAGGAAGGAATCCGTAGGGTTCAGTTAATTGATTAAACAACATTCTATCAGTACCGGCACTTGATGGCATCAAGCACGACTCATGTAATCTGCGCCAACATTCAAAGACCCTTTGATGTAATGAATATTTGCGTCATACTGTGTCAGAAACAAAGACCAACGCATTAAACGGCTGTTCGTAAATTGCGCCTGTCCGAGAAAGGCCAACGGCTGGTGATCGCACTCAATGACAAAGGTTTTTCCGTACAAATAGTTTTCGAACTTTTTTATGGCCCAAACTATTGCAAGACATTCCTTTTCACTGGTGGAATATTTCTGTTCAGTAGTTGTGAGTTTACGGCTTGCATATGCAACTGGGTGTTTGGAGTCATTGTGTTCTTGTAATAACACTGCTCCTAATCCTGTGTTGCTAGCATCAGTCCTTAACAAGAATGGTTTTGTCAGATCTGGCAGTTTAACAATTAAATCTGAAGTCAGTCTAGATTTCAGTGTGTCAAAAGCGTTTTGGCATGCATCAGTCCACACTACTTTTGTAGGCATATTCTTACGTGTCAAGTCAGTCAGAGGACATGCAATGGCACTAAAATCTGGTACGAATTTTCTGTAGTAGTTAGCAAGACCAAGAAAACTTCTAACTTGTGTTTTTGTTAGCGGTTGTGAAGTGTCCTTAAGTTGTGCTATCTTAGCTTCACTTGGCGACATAGTTCCATGACTCAACTTGTGTCCCAAGAAGTCTAAGGAGAATTGTGCTATTTCACACTTCGTAGGGCGGGCAGTGAGGTTGGCTTGCTTTAATCTGGCTAGCACATCTCGTAAGAGTGTTAAGTGCTCCTCCCATGTCTGGGTGCCTAGAATTAAATCATCCATGAAGTTCTCAACTCCGCGTCCGTACAGTGGTTCTAACAATGACCGCATCATTTTAGAAAAAATGCTTGGAGCGTTTGAAACTCCGAAAGGCATAACTTTCCATGTGTAGTTTCCTACTGGTGTAGTGAAAGCTAGTATGTGTCGATCAGTGTCCTTGACCTTGATTTGCCAAAAACCGCGTGACAAATCTATTTTGGTATAGTAATGAGCGTTAGCTAGCTTAGTGAAGATGAGATCCGGATCAGGAAGAGGTTCGGTACAAAACTCTGTCACTTGATTGAGTTTGCGGTAGTCTACGCAAAAACGGAACGAGTTATCACGTTTTTTAATCAACACGATGGGTGATCCGTAGGCACTGTCAGTCTTCTCTATGACCCCTAGATCTAGCATAGTCTTAATCTCACGTCTAACGTCATCTATCTTAGCGTGTGGCAACGGATACGGCTTCAAACGTATCGGTTTGTTGTCAGTCAGCTTCAGTGAAAATTCTATTAAGTCTGTCAACCCTGGTTTGTCTGTCAGAGTAGATGAGAACTCATTAAGCAATTCATTCACTTCTTTTTTCTGTCTTTCTGTCAAGGCTTCATTTACCCTAACGTCTTTGACAGTTTCGTCCGTCTGTAGAGGACAGTTTGGTAAAGTACCAGTGACGCAATCAGTATCCCCCTCGTCTTCTGTAACTATCGTCGCTACGACAAAATCAGCTTGAGTGGTTTGATCCTCACGGCTTATGTACTTTTTGAGTAGGTTAACATGAAAGATTTTCTCTCTCTTTCCTGTCTGCACCTTATAGTTCAGTCCCCCTAGCTTGGCGGTAACTACAAAGGGCCCCTTCCATTTCATCTGAAGTTTGTTGTGTGCTTCAGGAAGCAACAGTAACACTTTGTCATTAACTTCAAATTCTCTAGGTTTGGTGTGCTTATTGTAATATTCTGCCTGTCTAGACTGAGCTATCGTCAAGTTTTCCCGTGCTATCTTGCCTATAGTTTCAAGACGGTTTCTTAAGTCAGTGACGTATGTATAAGTTGTCTTAACTTCGTCATCTGTCTTTTCATCAGTCCAAAGTGCCTTCAAAATCATCATCGGTCCGCGTACAGTACGTCCGTAAAGTAGCTCAAATGGTGAAAACCCGGTGGAAGATTGTGGCACCTCCCTATATGCAAATAGTAGGGCAGGGATGTATCTGTCCCAGTCTTTCGGTTTATCAGTGGCGAGCTTTTTAAGTGCTGTTTTTAATGTCCCATTGTATTTTTCAATCAGACCATTTGCCTGGGGGTGGTATGGTGTGCAAGTAAGATGTTTGATGGAAAGTAAGCGATTTACTTCCTTCATTACGTTGCCTATGAATTGACTCCCCTGATCTGTCAAAATTTCAGTAGGAATTCCAACACGACTCCAAAGACCGAAAAGGGCTTCGGCGACAGTTTCAGTATCAATGTTTTTCAATGGTACTGCGTCGGCGAATCTTGTTGCGTAATCAATAGTGGTCAGCACGTATCGATTACCTCTCGTTGATGTGGGTATTATAGGCCCAATCAAATCCAATGCTACGCGCTTGTAGGGTTCACTGATCAGTTCAGGCTCTCCTAACGGTGCGGGTCTGATTGAATTTTTAGACTGTGTTCTCTGGCATGTGTCGCAACTTAACACGAATCTACGGATATCGGCAGTGATGTCCGGCCAATAAAACTCACTTGTAATACGACTAGTTGTTTTTTGTACACCCATGTGTGCACCAAAAAGACTCTCATGACCTAATCGTAACACGTCATTTCGTTTGGTTTGTGGAACGACTAATTGTTTCCGAAATTCGTCTCCCACTTTCGAATAGCGGTACAATAAACCCTTTTTCAGAATAATGCACGCTTTCTTATTCGAATCGTCAGTGTTGACGTCACTAACAAGTACAGCTTGTCTGCGTAACTTGTCTAGTGTTTCGTCCTCAGCTTGTAATATTTTAATCTCGCTAACTGTTGCTTTATCTACGGCTGGTGCGGCAGACATCGGTGCAGTTACAGATTTGTCTTTACTACTCGCTGCTCTGGTTACAGCGTTAACCAGTGGTGGTTCAGTTGAAGTTTGTTTTTTGCACGGCAAAACATACTTGCAACCAAGGATCACGTCATGCGGTGAGTTTTCCATAACTGCCGCTTTGACTGTTCCTTCTACAAAGTCTGAAACAATCGAGACTTCAGCTACTGGTAAAATGTCTTGTTCGCCGTTTGCAAAGGTGACAGAGATTGTCTCCCCTGTGTAGTCGGTACGGTTAACTAATGATGCATTTACAATAGCGTCTAGCTCACACCCTGTATCAAGCAAAGCGATTGTATCGTGACCGTTTGCCTGTACTGGTGTTCGATTCGACTTTTCTGTTTTAGGTGTATGACTTTCTACTGCGTAAGCTTTAGCTGTTTTCTTTTCAGGACATGTTCGTGAAAAATGGCCACTATCACCACAAGTGTAACATGCAAGATTCTTTTTATCTTTCTGTTTGTCGGACTTGTTTTTAGTGTCGGGTTTAGGTGTTTTATCATCACGCTCACTATGTGCCTTCCCGTCATTTTTCTTATCCTTTCGAGTCTGCGGTTCGTTCGGTCGAGACTTGTTGTTCGCGTGTGCGTTCGAGAATTGAGAATGTGCGTCATCAAAGCGATCGGCGGCGTTGCCTATCTCCTCTAGCGTAGATTTTTCCCTTATTGCTAAGTGAATCAGTAGATCTGATTTGTATGACCCGAGAATATGGTCTTTTACCATTTCATCCCTAAGACCTGCGTACGTCTGTGGAGTTTCGGCTAGATCTATCCATCTTTGGAACAAGTCAGCTACGCGTCGTATGTACTGTGCGTGCGTCTCTGAACTGGCTTTAGTGGCCTGTTTAAACTTACGTCGGTATGTATCTGCTGTGAGTTTGTAACGTTTCAATAATGCGGCCTTGACTGTGTCGTAATTATCTGACTCAGAATCGCTAAGCTTATTGAACTCGTTTTTCGCACTGCCCTGCAATAATCCCGATAAATTTATCGCCCAATGTTCCGCTGGAATGCTTGTTGCTCTGGCTAACTTTTCAAACGTTTTTAAATACGCGTCTATTTGATCTTTGTTCTCATCAAATGGGACCATATTTATCTTTGGAATGATGTTTTCAATTCTACTGTGATTATTTCCATCGCTAGAACGCGAATCACCACTGCTTCTGCGATCACGGTTTGGATTGGTAACTTCTAGTTTCTTTACTTCCCATTCTAACCGTTTTATTTCCGCGTCTGCGGCGATGCGTTTGGCTTCTGTGTCCGCTGCGATACGTTTTGTTTCGATGTCGGCTAGTCTTTCAGCCTCTAATTTTTTTGCTTCGCGGGCAGCTAACCGTTCTTCCCTTTCTATCTCTTGTCTCTCTTTTTCCGCTTTTTCCGCTTTCTCTAGCTCAGTTTTAATGTAGCTAGTCAGTTCGTCACCCTGGTATCCTATCATGATACCGGTTTCTTTCAGGTCTTCGATAACCTGTTTGCGATCCATTTTACTGTCTTAGCGCGCTGGCTACAATAAGAATGTATCTCGTGAATTGTGTGTTTTAACCGTCGGCGATAACTCCGCTTATCCCGAAAATAACTTTTAGGCTACAACCTTACAAAAATTATTTAATTTACTCAGAACACCTTCCGAAATAAATTACGCGTTAACTCTTTACACGTTTCACCTGCTTGTCACAGTGTCCGCTGTTCCAAGACTTTCGTAATGTCACGGCTCCTACCATACAACATTACACATTATATCTAGCACCCTAAATATAATAGTCCGAAGTCTGTTACTACCGATAACTCTCCTAGCTGGCGGTATAACCTTCGACTCCTCACAATGAAGTACTCAGTAACACAATACTAAATAAATCATCAATTAGCTAACGTAATGCTTAACTACGCTTAAACATATATTAACTAACATGCACGCTACTCTGCAAAAGAATACATGCACATGTCACAACAAAAGCAAAGAAAATCAGTGATACAAAAATCAAAAGAACAATTGGCAATTCTGTTCGTTCGTTCGTTTCTAGGTTATGATGCGCCCTATGTATAAAAATGTTACAATTTACAATTTAATACATATCAATCCCGCGACGACCCACACTTGTTACGTTTCCAGTATTTATTTAAAGACCCTGCTTAGAATAATTAAAAGACTTTAAATATAATTAATTCTTCCTCTCATATTCTACGCAGACTGGTTGCTCAATTTATTATCTGACTAATTAAAAGTGCGTCTTGTAGTTCAGACGACAAATTTACAGACTAATAAACTGCGAACTTTTAGCTAGATTTGAAAACAGTTAAGTCCCTCTAAATTAATATGCACTCGTCATCAATCTTTCTGCTCATCCGCCCCCATTCAAATCTAAGAATTAATCTAATTGGTCTATTGTGCATAGAAATCAACTACTAAGAGGTATTAACAAAGAAAATAAGATTTAATAAAGTTTAACAAATTAACAATAAATCGAATGCAACGCGAATAGTCTTCACTCTGTCTTTACGCGCCTATGCCTGATTTTTGTCAATCTAAATTGCCAGAAAAAGTGTTCCTTTGAGATCTGTACACTTGATTTTGCACTTAGCTCTATTCTTGTATCCTTGGTCTCAACACTCAGTCATGCCGGTTCGTTCCCTCAGTCCCCCTTTAACGACACACGTGGTGCATAAGGAATGATGTCCCTTTGTTAGTGGCTAGGAACTGGAATTTCTGCAGCATGGCCCTCAGAGTGGATTTCGACACGCTTATACCAATAAGCTAATGCAGGTGAGGCATGGGTGAAACATGAACCATGAGCCGACCTTTGAGAGAAGTCGAAGGGTACCTTGATTCTCTATGGCGCCGGCTGCCTCTCACGACTCGAGTAAGCTGATGGAATTAGCTAAAATGTGCTCGAAGTGAGGGAGCGGAAGCGTGTGGGTACATATATAGAAAGGTATATTGCGTATCACGTGACTGTTCGCAAAGCATGTGGTTGGTTCGAGAACTGGACAATGGTCCTAAAGTTACATAACATCTTGACCTGTTCTAGAAGCACCTAGAAAAAGGAAGCTTTGAACAAAGGGCCAAGGGTTTCAAATATTCGAATTTGAAGTAAACAAGGCAAGTGGGTCATGAAGTCGGACAATTTTATCAGACTGTGACAACAGTGTTAAACTTTTATAGATTTTATAAAGTGAGCCAGTGATTTATCTATGAAGTATTGTTGAACTTAAATAATTATAAGTGTACTATCCTGAATGTTTAAATGTTTCCGTTTGTGATTTGGAAAATAGTACCAGATTTAATAATCCTTAATAAGAGAAACTGATTAAAAAAGGAGAAATGTCTGAAATAGCTTTTTATCACATAGTAAACAGATAGGGGAGGGGGCAGCCTATTACAACAGTGAACAGGAGAAATGTCTGAAATAGCTTTTTATCACATAGTAAACAGATAAGGGAGGGGGGCAGCCTATTACAACAGTGAACAGGAGAAGCTGCTTATCATCACAAACGAACAAAGGGGCTGTTTATCAAAATGTGAGTGAACAGAGGGATTGCTTATCAGTGTGTGAACAGAAGGGATGTTTAACAGTGAATGAACAGATAAGCTGTTTATCACAAAATGTGAACCGAAGGGCAGTTTATCACAAAGTAAATGAACCAAAGGGTTGTTTATCACAAAGTAAATGAACCGAAGGGCAGTTTATCACAAAGTGAAGGGGAAGCACCATACCATCACTAGGAAAAGGAGGGACAATTTATATCTAATACATGAGATTAAAGTTGAATTTTCTAAAATTAATAATTATTCTCAATAATCTCATCCTAGGTCATAACAATACAGTAAGGTAGTGCTCACTGTTTGTGGATAAAATTGTTCTTTAATACTGGGTGTTCTCTGGTAATCTAGCACACGCATTACTTTCCTGTGGATAAAATTGTTCTTTAATACTGGGTGTTCTCTGATAATCTAGCACACACATTACTTTCCTGTGGATAAAATTGTTCTTTAATACTGGGTGTTCTCTGGTAATCTAGCACACACATTACTTTCCTGTGGATAAAATTGTTCTTTAATACTGGGTGTTCTCTGGTAATCTAACACACGCATTACTTTCCTGTGGTTAATGTCAGTTCTGAAAGTTCAAATGAATGTCTGTTTATGAAATCAGCCACATAGAAAACTGTGGAAAGTACATTAAGTTTTCTAAATGCAGGAACTTCAAGCAACCATTATAAATTTGGAGAACTGTTATCGCCTACCATTTCTAAAAAATTAATAGAATGATCGATACCTGGAGTATCTGATTGAATTTTAATTATATTACTTTGATAATTTAATCATATTGGCTTGATAAATCTTAATAATCTCGCTCTAATCTGCGTAACAAGTTTAAAAAATTAAACTTGTCTTGTAAATAAGTCTTGTTGAAAGTGTCTCGCTTGCGCAGAGCCATCAGACAAACACCAGAAATAAAAAGTGATTGCCACAAGAATGGTGGTCTCGTGCTAAAAAAAAAGACATTCCGTGTGAGCAGTGAGCATTTTTCTTTTTTACTAGTCAGTGGTGACATCACAACATTACCGGGCAACAAGTTTGCATGGCACAGGAATGTTAAATCGTACTAGAAATGACATTGAGTAGGAACAGTTTTCAACTAGTTAGTGTGCGTACTAGAAATGACATTGAGTAGGAACAGTTTTCAACTAGTTAGTGTGCATACTAGAAATGACATTGAGTAGGAACAGTTTTCAACTAGTTAGTGTGCGTACTAGAAATGACATTGAGTAGGAACAGTTTTCAACTAGTTAGTGTGCGTACTAGAAATGACATTGAGTAGGAACAGTTTTCAACTAGTTAGTGTGCGTACTAAAAGATATTGACATGTGTCGAGTTAACTATTCATCAGGCGGAAACGGATATGCAGTAAAAAAAAATAATAATAAAGAAATAAAGAAACGTGCTCTGATAAAGGCACGGTGTGTGCCACATAATCTAGTGAAACAACTCTAACTTGATCGTTTTGTTGATCGGGACTGCATCTTCGGCTTCATTCCTAACTCGCCCTTTGCTATCGTGTGGCTGCGATTGGACGGTCGTCGGCTCAACTCGAGTAGGACAAAAGTGTCGGCTGACTATGCTAATTATCAACATCCGATAATTCCAACCGGCAAACCTTGCGCTAAACGTCATAATGGAGAACAAGTGTTGTAATATAGGATTTTCGCTAGTATCTGTGTAACATCGGGCCTACTTTGCTTTGCGGTTGAAGTTGAACTAACTTGGGCTAATAGGTTGTCCTCAGTAGTAAACTGTTAGACTTGAATAAAACTGTGTTTAAACAGTTCTTGAATAAAACAGTTTTTAAACAGTTCTTGAATAAAACAGTATTTAAACAGACTTGAATAAAACAGTATTTAAACAGTTAGACTTGAATAAAACTGTTTAAACTGTTAGACTTGAATAAAACAGTGTTTAAACAGACTTGAATAAAACAGTATTTAAACAGTTAGATTTGAATAAAACAGTGTTTAAACTGTTAGACTTTAATAAAACAGTGCTTAAACTGTTAGACTTTAATAAAACAGTATTTAAACTTTTAGACTTGAATAAAACAGTGTTTAAACTGTTAGACTTGAATAAAACAGTGTTTAAACTGTTAGACTCGAATAAAACAGTGCTAAAACAGACATCCTTACTTAATTATTTGCCGTGAAATCATTTATTGATTCGGAGCGATCGCTGTACAAAATGAGACCGAGAGTACTTTAAAGTGATGTTAATTAAAGTAAAATATACCAGGTACATAATTTTATTGTTCGATTATTTTGATTTTTTGGTAAAATTAATATGTAACCCAAATAGCTATATAGTTAGAATTTCGCTTAAACCATAAGAATATACTTTATATTATAATTCTAGTTTCCCTAAAGCTGACTGACTGGATGGAAGGGGTGGGGTTGCTTCCAGGAGGAGTCGATTTTACACAAAGCAGAAGAGGAGGGGAGGGGGCGGGATACGGAATCTCTTATTTTCGTTTGTTTTCTTGTTCCTTTCAGGCGCAGGTTGTATCCTCCAATAACTTTGAAGAGGGCATAGGTCCTAGTCATTGGTGGCAGTGTATTCCAGCATAAAGACATCCACAAAGAAACCTGGATCTCACCAGATGGCAACACCAAAACCCAGATAGATTACAGCACTATCTCTAGGAAATGGAGACGAAACCTGCAAGACACAAGATCCCAACGAGGGGCAGATGCGGCCTCAGTCCACCACTTGGTGATTGGAACCATCAAAGTCAAGCTTCGAACTTAGAGACATAGCCAATCGACCTCAAATTTAACACCCCGTGGCTAAAGGAGAAAGACTACAGAGTCACCTTTCAAACTCCCTGAAGAATAGATTTGAAGCCTTGAACTTGGTGACCGAAGAAACACCCTGGAGGAATACTAGAGTTCTCTAAGAGACACATTGACAGACACATGCCAAGAAGTGCTGGGCAAAAGAAAATGGACAACCAAGGAATGGCTCTCCAGTGACACATGGCAACTGATAAAGAACAAAAGACATCAAGCAACAGATCAACAGCAACAAGAACGAAGAGGAAAAGAAAGTTCTTAGAGGTAAATTTACCCAAATGAACAAGAAAGTTAAGAATAGTGTCAGAAAGGACAAGAGGCTCTTTTATGATGCACTAGCAACAGAGGCAGAACAAGCAGCAGGAAAGAGGGACCTCAGTACCCTGTACAAGGTCACCAGGACTCTCTCAACTAAGAAGACAAACGTGAACAAACAAGTTAAAGACAGAGAAGGAAACCCCATCAGTAAAGAGCAGGACCAGAGACAACAATGGGCTGATCACTTTAAAGAACTCCTAAGTCAACCCCTGCCATCAGTGAGACCAGACATCCCCCTGCAGACTCACCACTCAAAGTCAACACCAACCCTCCCATGAAAGCAGAAATCATAAAAGCCTTGAAGATCTTGAAAAATGAGAAAGCAGCCAGTCAGATGGAATTCTCCCTTTTGACCAGTCAACATGCTGCTGCCTCTACTGCAGAAGGTTTGGAGGGAAGGAAGAGTACCAGCTGATTGGAAAAAAGGACATCTGGTAAAACCTCCCAAGAAAGGAGACCTAAGATCCTGCAAGAACTGGCACAGCATCATGCTACTGTCAGTACTGAGCAAAGTACCGACCCGCATTATCCTTGACCGGCTGAAAGATGCTAGAAAGATAGATGTGTTAGAGGTGGTGCTAGACAAATAAAGGTAGATAGATGTATTAGGGTTGGTGCTAGACAGATAGGGGTGATTGAGGTGGTGCTAGACAGGTAAAGGTAGAAAGAGGTCTTAGATAAAAGTTATGTGGCAGAGTAAATTTGCCTATCCCTAATTTAATACTTAATTGCTAAATAAATTGTTAAATTATCAGAGTGAACCTTGGGCACTCCTTATGATGGTATTTTTGTAATTGTCATAGTTGTAAGTAAACAAACTTTAGATGAGAATATGCTAGAAATTGCTAATGTAATGCAAACTAATTCCAACTGGGTGAGTAGTTTTATTTATCCAAAGGTTATGATTTGATAGAATGAAGTCAGCCAATAGGCTGAGATCCAAAAGTTTACCTGCTGTAGAAAATTCTCTTGTCTGATCACTTGAATTTGAAGTGGCAAAGAAGTCTGGTCTTGAAAGGTGGCAATTAGCCTAATGGTGAGTTAACCGACTGGTTGAGAGAGAATGGATTTAGAAATAATTCATGCCTTTTTGCTGTTGATGTGTTATACTATTGGTTTTTTTATGTAGAGATGTATTATGTGAGTAGACCATTATTTCTACAAATATTTGAACTAAGCTGTTCATATGTAGTGTGCTAACACTTGACATTGTTTTGATATTCTCATAATAACTCTCCAGAAAAAAGGCAATTTGCAGCAATGTCAGAACTATCGTACGATATGTCTTATATGCCACCCAAGCAAAGTCATGCTAAAGATCATATTAAACAGACTGAAGCTGCAGACAGAGGAAATCATAGCTGAAGAACAGGCAGGCTTCAGACCAGGGTGAAGCACAGCTGAACAGATTTTTAATCTGAGACTGCTATTTGAGAAGTACCTCCAGCACCAACAAGACTTTTCTCATGTCTTTGTAGATTTTAAGAAGTACGGGGTGTGGCATGCAGCCTTTTGGTCCACCATGAGGCTGTACAACATCAATGCCAACCTGATCAAAGTCATAGAAAGCCTTTACAGCAAGGTCACCAGTGCAGTCTGCTTCAATGGCCAATTAGGAGATTGGTTCAGGACAACAGTGGGAGTCAGATAAGGCTGCTTACTTTTGCCTACTCTCTTCAACATCTTCCTTGAAAGAATCATGACAGGTGCTATTGAAGACCATTAAGGAACTGTCAGTATTGGAGGCAGAACAATAATGAACTTATGCTTTGTCAATGACATTGATGGCCTTGCAGGAAATGATGAGGAGCTAGGTCAGTTGGTGGAAAAACTGGACAGGATAGCATATGCTTTTGATATGGAAATCAGTGCAGAGAAGACCAAATTGATGACCAACAACACCAGTGGCATTGGCACTGACGTCATCATTGGTGATCAGAATCTGGAAATAGTTAATAAACTCAAGTACTTAGGAGCCATCATGATAGATGAGGGATCAAAACCTGAAATATTGTCCAGGATTGCACTGACAATAACAGCAATGGCAAGGCTGAAGACAATTTAGAAAGACAGAAACATCCAGTCAAAGATCAGACTGATGTGCTTCTTGGTTGTATCTGTGTTTTTATATGCCTCTGAGTCAGACCCTCGTAGCAGATCTCAAAAGGAGGATACAAGCTACTGAAATGAGATGCTTTTGAAGGTTGCTTGGCACTTCATATAGAGATAATGTCACGAATGAAGAAATAGGAAACATAATTAGGCAAGCCATTGGGCCCTATGAAGAGCTATTGGCCATTGCAAAATGAAATGGTATAGGCATGTCACACAATCAACAGGGCTTGCCAAGACAATCATGCAAGGTACTGTGCAAGGTACTGTGCAAGGAGGGTGAAGGAGAGGTAGACAGAAGAAAAGTTGGGATGATAACATCTCAGAGTGGACAGGACTGAAACAGAGCAATGCAGTAAGATTAGCAGAGAACAGAATGGAATGGAAGAAAATGGTTGTCAGGTCATCAGTGGTGCCCTGACGGTCGACAAGACTAATGGATAGATAGATAGATAGATAGATAGATAGATAGATAGATAGATAGATAGATAGATAGATAGATAGATAGATGTTTTTATGCTGTGTGCATGTATCAGGCTAATAAATACCACTGCAGGAAACTGTAAGTTGAGACTGGAATGTAAGAAAGAATGGAGTTGTACAATGATAAACTGAAAACTTAGGTTTGCTCCCTGATTATATTTTTCAGAGTAAGCAGCCTTTCTCTATTCATGTTATTTGAATCTCCTGATTCAATGATTGTGAACTGCAATGACTGACCATGGTAGAGGCAGGAAGCAGGGATACACTACACTCCTTTGATGTATCATTTCAAAGTATGCTGATTGCATTAAGCAATTTCTGGCACAGTGAAGTTAATAGAAATTGCTACAATAGTTGTTCTTCTTCAAGGAACTGATACAGTGAAAGAGGGAACTCACTTTTGCTGGCTTTGAGATAATAACAGCATGTCAGTGTTTTTGGAGAGAAACACATGTTGACATGGACAATAGACTTGACAATTGTTGCAAAAGACAGTGAATTAATTCAGTTTATGTTTTAAAAAAAACAACCCACTATTATCACTATCTCTAATAACTCAATTTCTGACAAAAGAACTATTCTGTGATTAGTATTGACACTATTGTTGAATTGTGTTTTAGGATATAAGATGGTTTTGTATAGAAATTATGCAAACGTGATTTCATGGTAAATATTGATGCAAGTAATCTTTTTCATAGTATTTGTCATATGTATATTTATTTGATTGTTGATTTAATGAATTTATTGTTAAATTTACTTACCTATTTTCCATACTGATAATCTTATTTTGGAGAAGAAAGTGGGTGGATTGGGGCTCACTAAATATAGATTAAAGTGGATTTATTTTCTCCTTTAGTAAGAAGTTTTCCACCTATGAAATATTGTGTGGCGGTAAATGTTGTCTTAATGTTGTGTAAGAGAGAAAACATTTACAGTACCTGCATATCCGCCAAGTGAGAGAGATGAGTGGTGCCTGCTGGAGAATTATTAATAATATAAATTAAGATTCTCATCATCTGTAATTAGTTATGAATGATTAATTAATTAATAGTAATAATAATCTTTAACTAAATGGCGTTGGCGTCATAGCTAGATAGAGGTGATAGGGGTGGTGCTAGACAGATAAAAGTAGATAGAAATGTTAGCGGTGGTGCTAGACAGATAAATGATTTGTCAAGTTCTTAATTTTCTGAATTAATTATGAAGTAGAGAGGCGTTATATTTTATCCATTGTGTATCTGTCTTTTATCCTATTGGTCCTGAATGCTTTTCAATACTGTATTTTCTTTAATTCTCCAGCCCTGACAAGGGCTTGGGGGTAGAGTTGGCTGCAGTTGGCTGATGCTAGAGTGTTTCTTCTGTCCATCCTTAATCCGGCAACCCGTGTAAGTAATGGTGGTGGTTACGATAACAAATTTACGTCTCCACTGGAGCTTTCTTGGATCATTTCGTCATAAGACGTTCTTGATCTGTAGTGCTCTGGTGGGACATACTCCCCCCCTCGTAAGTATTAGGGGAACTCTGATGGCGGTGTTGCAGTTGGAAGTTTGTTTTGGTGCTTGCTCGGAGCTGGCGGTTGTTGTCTGGCGCAGGTTTGATGGTGGGGTTTTGCTGCAAGCTTAGCGGTGGCGCGACTGTAGTTGAAGATTTTTTGTATAAAATAATTTTAAGCTACTGCCTTGGTGGTGTCTGTTCGTGTGATGTGTGTGGTTGGTGGTGTGGTTGTTTTCCCGCTTGATAGGTTGCAGAAATTTAATACTCTAATGGGGAGGGGGGGAGTGTTAGAGTGTTGATAGTGTGCGTTTATTGCAGGTAGCGTAAAAGGGCTTTGTGTATTTTTTGTGGGGGGGAGGGGGTACAGCAGAGTATCTTTTGTAAGGGAAGTTGAAGGGTTGAAATTTCTTTCTTGAGTTCTTTTCTTTATTGGAGATGTTGTAAGCAGATGGTGAGGAAGTGATTTACTGTGTTGTCAGTGTTGTAGTGTTTTGGGTTGTCCAGTTTGGTGATGGCGTCTGATGGTTGCATTTAGTCTCAGACTGTATATGGCTTTAATGGGTTTTGGGGGGCTCTGTGTGAGTGTGTGTGTGTGTGTGTGTGTGTGTGTATGTGTGTGTGTTTCCTGAAATGATTGTTTACCGTGTAACTAACAGAGTTAACAGACTCATATAGCCTTAGTACGTGGTAACATGTAGCTCGTCCAGTCATACCAGGTTCAAGCCAATCTTCGGGCTGAAAACCCTCAAATGTCTCGGCTCGGCTCCCGCGCTTTAATGTTAGGATATGGATGTGACTTCAGTTTGCATATTAGATCGTAGACCGCTGCTCGGAGAAAATGTGCTAAGAAAATTCCATAGAATTAGTCAAACTGGAAACTAACATATCAAAACCCCTCCTCATTTTCTCCTTCCGCATGACACTACAGCACTATAGCCATTTCCAGAAGCTCCTTCCTAAGCACTCTCTTCGAAATCAAGTAAAGTTTCAAACCCATAAAATTTTACTGGTAAATATTAAAATAAAACGAGCGAAAATCTGTTTTTGTTTTTTAAAAAAGAAACCTGCTAAAGAACAAAAGCAGATAAACAACAAAATGTAAGAAATTGGGTCAGTGGGTAATGTGAAACACGACTAACTGACCTAGATTATATTTAACCTGCGGAGCGCTCAAGCTATGGAATGTGACGTTTGTGCCCAATGTAGGGCGAAAAATTCACTTCTCATTGTTCTGTCCACTAGTACAACCAACTGCACAAAACACATTTCGCGTGTTGCCTCTGCTTCGTTTACGCTCGACATAGTTATAGCTAACGAATAGTCGGACTACAGACTACTATCTTTCTCAGCCTTGATGGCGGCAACTCTGACTGAAAACTTCGATTTGGATAGAAAATAATGTTTATGTACTCTTGTTTCGTGTATGTCATTTTAATCTGCACCTTATCATTTAAAATTTTCAAATGTCAGATCGGATCACTTTTTTGTTTCGACGCAATGTTTCAACCCATTTCTTCCTCGTGTTCCTTTCCTTGTTTTTTAATGTTTGTAGGTGAAGGTCAATAAGTATCAGCACACAGAGAATATGACCAGGCTTAGCCTCTCGCTCACTTGGCTCCCGTTCAATTCCTCTGTGTGCGCGTGTGAAAACTACGTGTAATCTTTGCTTCGGTGAGATAATATATTACTTCCTTAAATGCAGTAAGCTTTGATACCCAAGAATGCCCGTAAATTGAGTATGGAAGTGAACTTTAATCAAACTTTCTTGTGATATGATGTGAGATACGTAACCTCACCTACTGAAACTAAAGAAAAATCAGTTTTAAAATCATTTCCAAAATGGAGTCAGTATTTAATCTGTTACATGCATTTTTATTTTAAAGATTATTATTTAAATGTGACATTTAAAAAAATCTGTATTAATTAAAATATAAAATTATATCTAGAGTCTGTCACGATCCTAAAGCCTATTATATCAGGAGAGAGTGGAAATATTAGAATCTAGAATCACCAAAGAAAAAATGAATTTTATTGGCGTCGACTGATAGAACTTACTCGCCCCAACTCTAGCTATGCTGACCTTTAAACTACAACCTAATTATTACGATCGCACTGTGGCATTTCATCCTGATCAGCAAATGCCGACGACCTCATCGCTATTTTCGGTTTTTCCTAATGACGCATTAGTACATTGACTTTTTATCCTGACGTCAGTAAGCGCTCATGAAACGAATGAATAGGAACGGCTAAAAAAATTGGCTAAACAATAAAGTATTGGAATATTAACTGATAACCATGTCAACTCCGCAAGAAAAGTGTGTGACTTCTACAAGAAAGTATCTGCGTTCATAACTCTCATCACCATAACATAATAGTTTTCGTTTAAACCCTTTTGTTTTTGTGCTGTGTTTCTCTAGCTACTCTATCTGCGTTCATAACTCTCATCACCATAACATAATAGTTTTCGTTTAAACCCTTTTTTGTGCTGTGTTTCTCTAGCTACTCTCTTGGACAATACAGTGAAGAGAAATTCATGGCCATGTAAGGAGGAAGGATTATAAGTGTAAAATAAAATACGTCTAGTCATGTATTTTTATAAAACTTTTGTGAGTTCTCTATTTATTTCAAGAAGCAGAAAGTGACTTGAGGTTGACGAACAGTGACAAACTCAGAGTAAAACAACTAAACAGCCCCACTTCGATTTCTTTTTTTAAAATACATGAACTAACAACGGACATCTTAAAAGAAAACAAACAAAACAATAACAGTAGCAATTCAACGCATGCACGAAATTAAAATGTAACTCCAACCAATAAACAGTATACCCAGCTATGATAGATTGCGCCCTTACAATCGTACAAACTCTTTTCTGAAAATATGGAGTAATCAAAGTTCCCAAATGTCATGACAGCGTTAAGAATTTATAGGTGTCTAATAATGATATATTTACGAATGCTACTAGTGAACGAACCTTTTCGAAGTTAAAACAACTGAAAAATTGTCATCGATCTTCAATGACAAAAGAACGAGTGAACTCACTTGTCATTATGGCCACCTAATATGACGTCTTGCAAAAGGTAGATTTCCAAGATATATTGAAAATTTCACCACAAACAAATTGAGGAAAGAGAATGTTTAAAGTTTAGTGGTTTATTAAAATTAATCTTTAAAAAATTGTATAATAATATAATATGTTAATTTGTTTAATAACATTAACAATTGTTAATGTTTGTTTTGTGTAATAAAATTAAAAACGTATTAGGAGATAATTTACGAGGGGGGGGGGGCACGATTTCGACTAAGAGCCTCCATAGGTTTTAATCCAGCACTGGATATAACCTGCAGACACAAGACTAATAGAACCCACAAATATAAAATATATGAATATTACAATCCACAGATACAAAAACAACACAATTCAAATACATAAATATTACAACCCACACTTAACAATACATCGCACAAATATATGTATAATATCACTTACAAATCTATGACTACACACAATTCAAATACATAAATATTACAACCCACACTTAACAATACATCGCACAAATATATGTATAATATCACTTACAAATCTATGACTACAACACACAATTCAAATACATAAATATTACAACCCACACTTAACAATACATTGCACACAAATACCGGTATATGTATAATACCGCTTACAAATCTATGACTACAACACACAGTCACGAATTTTACAACCCGCACTTAACATAACATCCCACTAATAACTTATTAAACTTTAAAATATTAATAATTACAGAGCTCAAAGACATACATTTAGGCATATATGTTTGAAATCAATGGGGAACGATTACGTAAAGTCAGTGTTAATGCTTTTCTTAAATTGTAAATGTTACATGTTGTGACACTAAGACCACCTATTTAATTATTGTTATTTTTATTATTAATTAACCACCCATAACTAATTACAAGTTATGAGACTCTTAATTTATGTTATTAATAATTCTCCAGATGACACCACACGTCTCTCTCACTTGGCGGATATATGGCTGATGTAAACATTTCCTCTCTTCCACAACATTGAAGATTAACATTTACCGTCACACAATAGTTTTCACGTAGGTAAAAGGATTTTTACAAAAGGAGAAGACAAATTCGTCTTTAATCTATATTTAGCAAGCCCCCCCCCTCCACCCACTGTCTTTCCAACATATGGTTATCAATATTTGTAATGTCAATAAATTTATTAAATCAACAATCAAATATATAACATGAATATAATGAAAAAGCATTGACATTGACATAGCTTCACAATAATGTTTGATTAATGCTAGACAATCATTCAGTTTATCCTAGCATAGATATAAACAGTCAATTAACATAAAGACATAATCAAGTTCATGGATATCATCATGGAAATGAGAGTAGAGTTTTAGAGAAATAGTAAAGTCAATGCACATAACCAGTTTAAAGATGGCAAATGTCGCCAACAAAGGTTTGAAAGTCACACAGTTTGCAACAAAGTAACTGCCATTCATATTTAGGCTAGGTCCCACTGTCCCTTCTAGTTCTAGAGGCATGTTTTCTGAATTTCACATGCGCTATCAAGCATATCAGGAGGAATGTTCTGGAAATGTCGTGTGCATTTACTCAACACACCCACAATGTTCACAATGATCTTTGTGAATTCTCGAGATCAAACTTAGGCCACAAATCTCTACCATATTGGTTCTCAAATGGAATTTACGGGAATCAACTTATAGCAACTCAATTTACTGATAAGTTGACAACAACACTAGATGCACACAACAACACAATCAAGTAGAGTACAGTAGTCACTGTAGCACGAAGTGACAACCAAAAAGGCTTGCTCTGCTCTGCAAAAGTAAAATTAAGGCAGCACTAAGTTTCAGGCATATTTCATCTCTAAACTACTTTCTCTCTTACAAACATTCTCAACTTACAAATCTTGCAACAATTTCGTTAGCCTAATACACACACAGCATAAGAAATATAGCTCTGCCACACATGCATATTGACTAAAAAATGTCTTAAATCTCATGTCATATTCTTTCAATTTGATAATATAAGTGCAATAATAAATTACATGACTAATTAGAGTGGAATAATTTGATTGCATATATACTGGGAAATAAAAGAAAATAAACAAGTGAACATAGATACTGTTAGTCTTGAGAAGTGAAAATAGGTCATTTTGTCAAGGGATGATTTTTATTTTACAATTTATTCTAATTTTACCATCCGTCTAAATAACTCCATTTCGAATTCATAAAAAAAAAGTGTCTGCACCCCTCCCCCTTTCTATTTGTTCACGTCTAGCAAAATTAGCCATTTGTTTTCTTTGATTAAGTTTTAGTCAAAAACTGTATTTTGTTAAGTTTGAAGATGTGTGCCCTTTCATGGAATTGACAGAGTATACAGCAGTTAAATACTACCCATACACAATAATCAATGTAACACGATTAATGACAACGTTAACTGAATAATCAAATTATGTACTGTGATGGTTAACTCACTGACAGAAATTTCGCATGTGTCCCAATAAAAACTGAAGTGAAATATATTAATCACATTTCTCAGTCATTTTATCTTTTGCGACTATTGCAGACAGAATTCGTACTTTTGTGAAAACATTTCAGAAAAAATAAATGATTGCATTACTGCTTATTGCTGTTCAAACTAACACACAAGTATGAATCCAAAGTTATGCATTAGCGTTGAGATAATGTAAATTATGATGAGTTCCCTCCCTGCCCATCCCACTTCTAAAACTAATGGCAACGTTCTGTAGTTGGAAATCGTTTTTTTAGTTTTTTTTCCTTTCTATAAGTCGACGTGCCGTTGACCGCAAAATACACGTTTACAACAGTACATATAGGGACAAAATATTTTTTGCGTACAACACAAACATATAATAATTTTTTGGGATCAATCTATAATTCGTTTTTCTGTTGCTTCTGCCTTCATGTGAATAATAATAATAGCTGCTAATCAGCAGTTTTGTTGCCTTTTCCAGTGTCAGTGGTCAATGGCATAATGACGGTCAGGACTAACATTCCATGCAAGCCATATAGCAGTGCTCGGTCAGGACAACATTCCATATTGTAGTACGCGGTAGCACAGGTGGGCCGTCACTGACTCAGGACGTAAAGACATGACTGACACGATTAGGTCAGCAAAGAGTCTGTATCCCCGCTCTGCCCAATGAAACAGCAAATGGCGATAACCAAAGAAAATCCAGTCATAAAGTTTGTCAGTTCCTACTATTAAAGGCTGCTCTCTCTCTTTTAAATGTCGATATTTATTTATATCTGTTTTAAGTAAATTTTATTCTCCTACTATTTGGCTATTTGGTAAATTGACAAAAATATGTATACAAAGCAGAAGTGTTTAAAACACAATTATGAAAAATATCGGAACAAACGCTACTATCAAGGTTGTATTTTTTTAAAATAATGCTGAAGCCGATTTAAACTGAAAATCTAAAAGAGAAAAAATTACATCATTAAAATACCAGCGAACGTGCCTTCTTTCATAGCAATAACCTGATTGCAAGACAAAGACATTGCCAACCGAGAAGTAATCGCATGCAAAAATCTTATACAGCTGTACTATACTTCGAAATTCGACTTTATCACCAGATGTAAGACCAGATATTCGAACCTGTTAATGTTGTTTTGACTGATAATAATACATTTTATTATGATCACATAAGAATTATTCATACTATGCTATGCTCTGTACAGGGCATTATTTAATTCTAAATGATGCAGTCTACTATATATGTAGCAAATACATTTTATCATGTTTAATATAGATGCATGTGCATGCAAACATTCCACCTTATGTACTTTAATTGTGTTGAACTTTAGCTTCTCGCCACAGAACCAAAAGCTTTGTTATCCCCGAACCTTGACATACAGTAAATATATTGTAGTGTAAAAAAGGTTACTCTGTAAATATTTTTATATAAAGTCCTACAATTAATAGCATTTTGTCCTTCCCTCCTTAGCTGTCAAACGATACGAAACTGGTATACAAGAACCGAAGATTCTTTGTGTAGGCGACTGGCTGAGCCACACGCAAATAGGCTTTCCTCTTTGTTCCCGCCAGCTCCACATGGACTCGGGTTTACAACAAAGAAATCTTTTTTTCCCCCAAGCATAATGTTCTTTATAAAACTGATTTTTAACAAATATTTAGGGCAAAAACAATAGGAATAGGCATTTACTTATATTTTATAGTATTTTTTTATTTACGCATCTATTTCATTCATTCAGAGCGGACAATGGGTTTTACGCAAGGACAACGAAGTTTATGACTCATCGGCCATTTTCGTATGGCACTTCGGTTCTTTCCGTACAGAAGAGAAAAACAAATCGATGCAGACCAATCATCATTCGAGATGACGCTGCGGTCGACCAATCAATGAGCCCAAAACATACCTCGTGGTCTTGTCCAACATGGCGGGTGAGTCCACCTCACATCGTTTTACATTGTTTCTTTAAAATTTGAAGTAACGAGAAATATTTATTAAATTTATTTTATTTTTCAGACATTGACTTCTACCAGGATGATCCAGAGGATAACGTTGACGACGGTGAGTGTTAACTTTTATCTATAGGCAAATGTATGTCACGTTTCTTTGGTGTGGTTTGAGGTTGGCAAAATGTGCTCACTTCAAGGATTTTCATGTCGTTTCGCGCCGTAACATGGTTAGACAAAAGAAGGGTCACATGATTAAATAATTAGATATATTGAAATTATTTGTAACATACGCTAATGTCGTCTTAAGCTGTTAAGAATTAATGTTAAAGTTGCACGTGAAATTTTGGCTCGAAATTCAAACATAACAATGACGAAAGCTGAGAATTTGATGCCATGATGGAGTAGGGTCATGTGATCAAGGGGTTTCCTGACGACCTTTTGAACTTGGCCTGCTTGTACAGTTCCCGCCATTTGCACTTGGTTTTGAAAGAGTGCAGGTTGTGTCTTTGTGCTTTAGGAGCATCTTTTGTCGAGTAAGGTAAAGTTCGATTGATTCGTAATTTACTCTGTAATACATTATTGTGACTCATTATGTATCGGAATTTGCAACATTTATTTCTTTATGCATTTTAAATGGAGCTTATGATGCACTGAGACAGTAGTGTAGCATAACCCTCCATTTTTGAGATTTCTATCGCGCCAAAAATTATGATCATTTCTGTTTATTCTTGATTTAATAGTATCATAATGGCATTTGCAGAAAGCCGTCGTATTTACTATATTCCTTTCCATGGCAATCATGTTATTGCTAAAATCTTGGCCCATCTGCATTTTGTTAAAATTATTTTTTGGTACAGCTATTGTAAGCACGTGGCGGCGTCTGCGTTTTTAATTCATGGTTAGTATATTTTTTTTATTCGCTCATAGACAGTATTTGGTATCATAGTTAAAAGATTTTGTCGAAGTTAGCAGATTGTTATTTATTTACATTTTTTACAGGTAGGCCTAATACATTTGAATTTTTTTTATAAAATGGAAATTAGCTATAGGTCTATATTTTAATAACGGGCTTGTTATTTAAAAAGTAAATATTCACACATATATATTAAATCAGTGGTTTTATAGTGTAAAAAAAAAGCTTGCAGTATTTTGAGTAACATTTTATTATTATACATATTTTGTAACCATACAGATTAGTATAATAGTTGTGTCACTTCTATAAAAGTGCTTTTATTTTCGCAGTACACTATTCCTCTAAAATTATGTATTGGTGAGTAATTTTAGTGGGTTAGTAATCTTTTATATGAGATTTATTGCTTAAGATCAAATGAAATTTTAAATTGTATCACAGAACCAATTTGTGTAAAGTATTTTTTTTTTTGAAAGCTCCCTGTCAAGATAGCATTAGTCTTTGTATTGTGAAGTTAACAATTAAAAAAATTTTTTGAATGCACTATATAAATTTGATTGCGGTATGCATTGAATTGTAGTTGAATTTGGATTTAACTATCACTTTCAGCATTTGATTTTATGGGCAGGAATATTTTGTAAATCTTTTGTTGATTAGTCTGTAAATATCACAAATCTAAATGTAGAGCAAGTGGTCTTCAGTATTAGTAGGCCTATAGAGTTATGAAACTTGCAGAATAGTATTCATATTCGATTGAAACTTATGTTTGTGAAGAGGCATAGGCTACAGGTTTGGGCTCATTTCTGGATCCACCAGAAAAGAAATTACAGAATTAAAGCAACGATACTTGATAGTTTCTTTACTGTTTTACATTCTGATTGGAGTACCGTATAACTGTTCATTTGTTACATCTACTAAATTGTAATATGCTAGAATTGAATGGTCTACAAATTTTCCAACATGAATTTTAAAAAAATTCCTTGTTAGGCTACTGTTTTGGGTTCTGGGGTGTAGTTTTACATGTTATGTAATTTGATAGGAAATTGGTCGTAAAATACATTTCCAAATGTATTGTTACATATTTCTAAGAGAGTAAATTAAGCAATATTTTACTTTTTATGACATACATATCTTGCATTTTAACAAGGAATGTAGGCTAATGGTAAATTAAAAATGCCTGAAATTTGAGCATTCAAATTTTGGTTTTTAAAAATGCATAACCAGAATAGCATATATTTAAAAAATCTTTAAATATGTTTACAAACCAATTAACAGATAAATATTACATATATACATTTATTGTTTGCTATTTACTCAAGTTTGTTACTTTAAACAAATAAATTAATATGGCCAATCATGTGTCCTACAAAACTTAATATGGTGACCATGAAAAAAAGTTTTCTTTTCTGAAAGCATAAGAAAGCAACACTTTATACACCTTACACTTGTTTTCATTTTGTATGGTTTGATAGCAGTTTTGATGAAAAGCATTTAACTCACAATCCATAGTATGGTAGAAAATTAAATGGATGGCTTTGTAGCAATGAGTACATCATGCTAACTTACATTCCCCAGCTCCCTAATTCTATGTGAAGTCAAGTTGCCATATCTGGTTCTTTTGTATATGAATTCCCCCCCACACCACCTCCAATCCTCAGGTAAATGTAAGCATTTTACCCATGCAGATCAAAAGCTTGAATTATTAGTTTATTAGAACTTGTTCCTTTCAAAATATTATATATATTAATTGATTACTTTTACCTACATCCCACTCCCACTATACTGCTTTTAGTCCTTAACAGGCTGTGATTGCTTGTAATTCTCAAAAATTTCTATTGGTGGTAATTTTCTTTGCGAATACAACTGATTAGCACTTTAAAGGTTTGGCATAAGCAATATAGTTTTGTTCTCAACTGTATATGGTAGGCCTAATCACTTCCTCATTTCTCTCCACTTCGACCTCTTAACACCTGCAGTCTTGGTATACATTCAGGTAGAAAAGAGGTGGGGTGCCTTTACCTTGCCCATAGATTGACACTACATATTATACAAATATTTTAAAGAAAATTAACACGGAAAAGAAAACTGTCTAATATAACTTTAAATCATGAATAGAGTATCTTTACACTTAGCAGTTTGGAAAAGGGTTGTCATAGCTAGGTCTTTACTGACTAGTTATGCAGAGGGGGGGGGGGAGACCATTAATAAAAGTAATTTGCAGTTAAAGCTGCAAAGACTAATAGCTATCACTTGATGCTATTGCATAAACATTGATTATAATTTATATCCAAGTACACAATCTTTTGTTTACGATTTTTAGCATATTGTGAAGGTAAAAAAAAAAGATATGTAAATGAACCTTTAATTTTGTTTCAAACTGGTTTCTTAAGTAAAATGTTTTTAATAAAATGTTTTTGGGTAAGTTGTCCATGTGCAATTGATTTGTCTGTGTGTGTGTTATTGGATTTAAGCATTACAGCATACCATTGAGATGATAATATAATTATAGACACCATGACATAGTCATTAGCAAAATGATCATACATAGCTTTGCACTACTGTTACTGATAATGTCCTTATCAGTATAATGTATAGTAGATTAGAGTATCAGATAAATGTGTATAAATTTTACAAATAATCAAAATCATGGTTAATCCTCCATTAATATAATTTGTTCATGTAATATCTTACAGGATATTGATACCTAAGGACAATGCACATAAAAACATTTAGTTTATTCTTTAAAATAAAGCACAGAAACACAGTTTACTTTTTTCTCTAATAAGCCTGCTAGAAGATGTACATACTACCTCCTCAGTAATTTTAAATCATTATCACAATGCATCACTTTTACTGTAGCAACAAACCAAACTTTGATTTCTTGGTTGAACTAACCATTGATAATGAAGTCTAGTAATTGTAAGTGCATACAGGGCTAGAAGCAGCGCCTCAAGATTGTTGTGCAGTTGGAAACTGTCTTTACACTTTCCCCCTTGTCCATCAGTACTGTTTTATTTATGACTACGCATGTAATCTTTTTCTAATAAACATTGCTCATTGTTTAGTTTATCTGCAAAATTGAATGACAATTTTTATTTTAGGCTATGGATTTGAAGATACCTTTGGCGAAGATGAAAGTCTCACCCCAATGCATCGTCTTCAAAAGTACCTGGATAGTGACAATATTTTTAACAGGTTATTTTCTTTCTTTTTCCTTCCAAAAGAAGCTTGTGTTGCATTTATGTTAGGTTATAACACATTGTGTAAAACAAATCTATATTAATTTTAATTAGGAGATGTACAAAAGCACAAGTAGTGTTGGGAAATTTAAAGTGTAATGAAGAGCACCAGTGTATTCATGAAATGCATTGCTGGGTGATTTTGTTTTGATGCCTTTTTAGTGTGAAGTAGCAATTGCAAACACTTACGATAAGTAAAGTTTAGATTTATAATCAAGGATTTTAAGAGGATTATTTGTTTAGCCTCTGATGAAATGAACCCTGTTCTTATGAAGAGAATTTTCCCTCCTCATTTAGAATGTATTTATGGTGCAGAATAACATTTTAATATATCTGCACATTTCAATAGAGTAAATTTTAAATGTTTCACTTGTTTATAAATATATGATTTTATTTATTTATTTTACTTAGTTGATTACCCACACCAAACTTTTGAGCAAGGGTTTTTAATAAAAGTTGACACTTGGAGCAATAATTGTGAAATGGCTAAATCAATATTTTCTTGTTTGACCTTTCAGCAAGGTATACATTGCATGAAATTAACTATAATTATATTCTACTGAGGTTTTATCTTGGTATTAGTGGATAAATAAGGAGTTTCTTCCCTTTGTTGCCTCATACTAGAGCCAGAGTATAATCTCACATGTACTTGTAGGCCGTTTTGGTTTTTGATACCATGTATATGTTTCAGCATTAGTAGTCTTGCTGCATTCAGTATTGAAGCTGTGTAGTGAGTAGTAGTGATAGGATTACTGTTTAACCTTTCTAAAATTTTATTTATTTTTTACCATTAATTTATTTAAGCAGATTGTATTTCCTTTAGACAACTGATTTTGTTAATTATTTACATTTTACTTTGGTTTTCAGGAGGTTATTTGAAAATATTTTTATAAATGTTTTAACCCTAACATTTTTAATAGGCAGCTTGCAGCAAGAAGTATGTTGGACTGTTTGCGATCTGTTAGAGATGACCGGGAAAGCTGTGAATCAGTGTTAGAGGCAATGGTGCGACTTTCACAAGATGCAGGTGCTTAGTTTTACATGTATTCTAGATCTTGTTTAACTGATACTTGACACAACATGTTTTAAAAATATATAATTTGTGTCATGACTATATAATTTCAGTTAATCCAACGGCAAATTTGTAGTGTAGATTTGTCAACAGTATTTTATTCTCGTGGTTATGTGCATTCTTTATTTCTTTTCCTATTCCTTATTATATTTCACTAGCTGTTTTTCTTGTACTAATGATTATATGCCATCCAGTTTTCCTATTCCTTGTACTATTATATATCTTAAATGTGTCATTTATTTATAATCTGTTATTTTATGTATTTTTAGAACCATCAGTACGATCAGAATTGATGGAGCAAGTGCCTCACATTGCTGTGTATTGCCAGGAGAATCGAGATATTTTTATGGGCACCATACCCACCTACATTCTTCCCATGGTTGTGCGCTACCTCAATGACAGTAATAATCAGGTGTTTATTATTAATGATTTTTGTTTTTTCCTTTAGATGGCAGCATTCGCAAGTTAATAGAAATATTGTAAATGTAGGCTTTGCAGTGACCCTTTTAAAAAAAATTGTTAAAGTGTATTAGCATATCATTTAGTCTTTTTATTCATATAATTATATGCTGATGATAGAAAAATTAATCAGCAACTAACAACAGACATATATCTTTTGCTTGTATGTGGAAAGTACATGGATTGAATAAAGTCGATAATTATTCACCTATGTCCTGTTTTGGCATAGTGTTTTTACCTTGGCTTGTGTCAATGTGTGCCACACACAAACACATGGACAAAAGTTAGAAAAAAGTTGTAAAAAAAAAGATCTATGTGGATTAGGCTAGTCATAACCTACTGTACAAACACTAAAGTTGAACTTTAACTAAGCCAGTGCTTGTACAATTAAAATAATTTCGGCTTTCTTACTTTTAAAAATAATATACTACATTTAGATGTTAAATATGCCTAATTATTTTTTAAACAAACCAGTAAAACTGTGGAATGTCAAGGTTAGAAGTGAAAGTACATCTTTGCAACATGTAAATACTGATAGGCCTAATCTTCCTTATAATTAAATAATTCCAGCTTTCTTACTTTTTCTGAAATAAACTATATTTGCAGTATATTTAAACAGAGGTCAAACTATGTGACTTTAGAACAATAGAATGAGAGTAGTGTCTTGGCAGTATATATATATACTGATAATCTCCCTAGATTTTTGTAGTGACCTAATTCAACATCAATTTATGAATGAACCAAGTGACATCCAATACCTATAAAATTAAACTGAAATAACACTTCCAAGTTTGTAATTCATCTGTCTTTATTTTCTTCTGCTAAAATTGCAGGTACGCAAAACTAGCCAAGCAGCACTTCTTGTTCTACTAGAGCAAGGTCTTGTAGAAAAAGGTGATACTTTTATATCTTATGTTTTAAACAATAAAAGTGTGTTAAAACAAGGAGAGAATAATGCAAAAGTTAATGAGATTCAGTTTTGGAAGTTTGGCAAGTTGTCTTTGGAATAGTTTTAATTTCTTTGTTTAAATGAAATTGGTATTCCGGTCCTTTGAACATGATGCTAATAAGTTATCTAGGAAACCAGCTTTTATGCAGTAGTTTGTATTTTAACTAATATAAGTTTACAGGCTGGCATTTTTGCACACATAAAATAAACATTAAAAAATATATTTACATTTTTTTTTACATAGTATGTGCTGTTTTAATGTTGTGTCAGGTATTATTTTGAAATGATGTATATTTTATATATATCTGAAACTAGCTTCTATTTGTGGCATTGGATGATTGGACATTCTACTTTTATTATTATATTTGCTTTTTATACTTTCATTTCAATGAAAGGAGTTGATCATTTTCTTTTGACCTGTGATCTACTGTTTGTGTAAATTGTTTCATAATGTAATTTTTACATATCTGCCTGCTTATCCATGCTCAGTTTTGACTATGTACAATACATATTGTGTATTGTTCTATATTGTATTTTACAGAAGATATAGAGAAACAAGTGGTAAATGTCATATTGGAACTGGCAAGTCCAAACAGTTTAGATGATTACCGTACGGAAGCTGTAGCTGTAAGTGTAAAGTGTTTTACACTTTCCTATCCACTGTTTACGCTTACCTATCAACTTACTCATTTTATCACTTTAGCTTTGCTTTTTTTTTGTTGCTCTTTTCTTAGTTATATTTTTCACATATCCACACTAAGCTCTAAGATTAATTTCTATTTTTTTAGTTTTTACAGATGTGTTTTCTCGTGTAATTTTTTGGGGAAAAGTGTATATAGATGAAATTTTAATTATGGTTCATGGGAAAAATCCTTAAAGTATGTATGCTACCACACTTATACACTATTTCAAATTACAAAGTTTTTATTATCCCTTTCCTTGATTTTCAACATCCACAAAAAAAAAATCTGGTCATTATTTTCCATAATATTAATGATTTTTTAAAAAGTATCCAGTGTATATATGTTTATTTTTATTTTCGATATAAATTATTTAATAAAACATTGTCTTTTTTTATTGTTGCAAGTCCATGGTATATAGTTAGAAGAAACAAAATAATTTTTAAGTTGTATGATAAGTTTATATTATTTAGGGTATTAATATCTATAAAAAAAATTCTATTGATCGTAAATAATTGAATTAGTTAACATTTAGAACATTCATATATTTTACAGTTATTGCAAAATTATAATGCTATTTTAAAAATTAGTAGTATTCATTAAATTAATAAAAGTTTGTCAGGACCAGATATTTTGCATGTTTGTATACTATTTACCATTTCAAAATAGAGTTTTGTTCAATCATATTGGCATAGTGTTTCAGTGTTTGGCGTTTTTTCATTTTGTGTGTATTTAAAGCAAGCAGATTATCATCCATGTTGTCTGAGTTCAGGTGAGCTACAGCAAAGTCTTTTGGCGTGAAAGACATGGGTAGTGAGATGTGTAATAATGTCAGCCATCTTATTACTCTGTCTTTTGCATCACGAGGCAGCAGAACTACTTACCATTTGGATCAAGAAGTCATAGAATGAAGGAATTTTTTTGTCCTAGATTTACAGATTTTATTAGCTTGTTTCACTGCTTGATTTGGGAAATTGCATGCATGACTTGCTGATGAGCAATTTCAGTCGTGACTCAACGATGAGATGGGGTCATCAATGCTGGGTGTTATAGTGGCCCCCTGGGAACTATCACAGCCATCTTTGATGAGCCCCGTTCTTCGTCTTCTCATCCATGGATATGTTCTATAGTTTTAATTTTATTGTTTTTGAGTGCACTTAATTTTGTTGTGTTGTCCAGATTGGGTTTTCTGAATATGTTCAGAACATTTTGAAGACTTGTTTTCTCCAGGTGATGGAAGTTTCAGTGCTGACCAAGTGACTGTGATGTGTTTATTTTAAATATCATATCACAGCCTGCTTGGATCAGTATTGACTCATTTGTTACTGCCTTGATTTTGAAAATAATTGTTCATTCTAGCTTGGTTTGTTCGTCAAAGTTGTTGTGATGTGCTTTTTTACATCATATCACAGCCAGCTTTGATGAGCATACTTAGCTACAACTTAACTTCACATGGTCATCTTGGTTTAAAAGTTTTATTTTTTGTGTATTTAGTTGACTCTTGATAGTTTGACAGCTTACCCTGATGATCATTGTATCTAAAGTTTCTAGTTATATCAGCATCTAAATAGTGCTCTGGTAGCAATCAAAGTGGCTGCGATGTGTGTATAATGATCATATCACAGCCAGCTTTGATGAGCTTTCAGGCATTACAAGCAATTTGCAGTTTGAAATGTGTAAGATTTATTACTGGTCAGAAGTAGCATCAAAGGGTTGGTGAAATGTCTGTTGTTTTCATATCACAGCCTTCTTTGGTGAGCTTTCTGCCAGGGTCTGCTGCATATCATTATTACCTCTTTGAATGACTAACTTACAAGCCAGTCACTTTTCATGTGTCTAGTTTACTTTTTGTTTGATGTGTAAACTTTGTGCATCTTTCTTGCATATTCATTATGAATATCTGGTCTTTATTATTTTGAGTTGAGCAGGATTTTCTAAAGTAAATTGAAATTGCAAAGTTTGTTCTTTAGCAGATTAGTTATTATTTGTATTAATTATTATGGTATGTCTGCTGTATTTTATATATAGTAAGCAGTTTTTGGACTGTAGTTTCGTGTATTTGTTATTGTGATATTTCTGTTCAATGCATTTTTGAAAAAATGCTGACATTTAAAGACTTCTGTTGATGAGAATTTATGATGATTTAATTGAATATGATATGAGAGTTCATTAAAGTGGTTGTGACTTGCTGTTTTTAATACAAATCACAGCCTGCTTTGGTGAGCTTTCTAGCATATGTTCTTTTTGTATTAACAAATAGTCTTGCAAAGGTGCTGTTGCAAAGGTCGCACCAAAGAGGTGGTGACTTTGTTTTCCTTATCAAATCACAGCCTGCTTTGGTGAGCTCTCTGCCAGTCACACACAACATTCTTGAGGATTTATGTTAAGGTTGGTTTTATCTCAGTCTGTTGGTTTCATGCTTGGGAAATTTATGAGAAACAGGTTTTCCATTTGGAATTTATAGGTTTTGTATCTGATAAGGTTGTTTATTGGTTGTTATTTTCTGCAGCATCTTTTATGGTGCTTTTAAGAATACAAATTCCAAACTTGTTTTAACACTTTTGCTATTGGAGTTGGATTCATTATATGTATTCTGTATATATTGTCAATTGTTTTAGCAGTTATGCATTAACTGGTTAGTTACACAAATAAACACTTTTCAAGTTTTGAATGACATGGTTGTATTTGGTTCATTTAAGTGACTGTGATTTGGTTTCATTTTACATATCACAGCCTGCTTGGATGAGCTAAATTTAACTTCTTCAACATATTTTCTTACAAAATGCCTCCTTGGAAGAGAGTTTGAAGTCCCTAAATAATAAATTATCATGTCTGCTTAGGGAGCTGAAGAAGATGAGCTTCCCTCCTGTTAAAGTTGGTGTGATGTGGTGTATATTATTAATTCATATCACAGCCAGCTTTGGCGGCAGGGCATTCTTTCACTGCATGGACCATACAGCACCAGATCAACATTTGCACGTTGCTGGGGACACCCTTTCATTTTCTAATCCCATTTAGTGATATTAATGCTGTGGATTTGTTGCTTGTACTCAGATGAACTTTACTTTATCTATACATGTTCTGCATCCTCCATTTTTTTGATATTTTAAATAATTTCAAACTGGTTTACAAGATTGGGATTAGCACATGATTGATCATGCCTTTGCATCCCTGTTTTAGTCCTTAAGCTTTATTTTTATTATTTGCATGCATTTAGTGATGATCATTTAACTTATTTTTGTTTGGTATTAATTGCAGTTTGGTTATCAGACTAATTTTTCTTGTACTTGTATTGCTGTGTGATTTTTATCATTTAAATTTGTGCATTTTATATGTGGATTTACAGTAATGGCTGTTTTGTTTCGTACAACTGGATAATTAGCTTGCTTTACACAACAGGACACGTCATAAAAGTCTTACATAACAGAATGGTGGTTATAGAGTTTTAAATTTATTGTATTCAGATGTTTTTAAAATTGTTGCTATTACATTTTCCCCCATAAAATTCTGCCTGTAATATTCCACTTTTATATGTACATGTATATAAAATATTCCATATTTTATATCATCCAGAATTCACATATTTTGCTTGTTTTAGTACTATATTACCTCTTCATTTGTCTTCTAGTTGAATTTTGAATATAAATAGTTTTAGTTGACAATTTCATTTAACAATTTGATACATGAAAATATATTAACTAATCAGCGATATTTTAAATTAAATTTTATAAAGCACCAATCCAAAATAAAGAGCGACAACTCTTAATACTGAAGGATTTTTGTCTGTTCGTCAGTAGCTGGCCAGTACTTTTCGTTTACTTTCGGACCTTAAAGAAACAATCTAGTAAATGGTAATTAGAATTTGTCATTGAGTGACTGATCAGGGTTAAGATATATATAATAATAAGTATATCAGTCATTCAGTGAGTGAATCGAAATACGGTAAAAATTGAGATAGGATAGCAATGATAACATGCTACTCACTACATACATACAGTATACACTGATACAGTAGGCATATAAGTACAACTATGAAAGTCTTTAACTTTAAATTTTCAAGATTTTTAGAATGTTAATGTCATAATGAAACAAATAGACACCTATTAAAATTAAAGATACTAATAATTACAATTGCTGTTGAACTACAAAAAAGTGAACTGTAAATAGTAACAACTAAAACTAATAGTAATTTATTAAATTAAAGAGCATCAGTTTTGCTAGTTTTTTTTAATTGTTAAAGTACATGCATATATTGTTCAAAATATAATTTAGTTAGGATGATCATGCTGTCAGTTACAGAAATTAGAAACACTGCTCTATAATAAATGTTTCATTTTACTTTTTTTCCTCTTCAACAAGTGTGCAGATGTATTGCATGAAACTACATTTTTGAGATGTTATATTTCTAATTCTATACAAAAAGATTCTAAAGCTTCACCCTGTAAATGTCTATACTCCATAGAGCAAGTATACCAAATTTGTATGATGTACATGAAGTAGTTTTTATTTTACAAGATTCCAAAATACGTTTTATTCAGTTTTTGACCACTTGCCATTTGAAAATTTTTACAAATGCTATTTTGAGAGGATTATATTTCATTTTCTATGTATCTGTGATCCTTAAAAAAAAAAAAGAATAATATATTTGTGTTAGTTTTTTTTTTTGTGTGGTCATTTCAAAAAGGGTCTTCATGAAATCTGTTTTTCTGCAATTTACGCCAAACTTTGAACTGTCATAACATTAAGGCTAGAGCTCCAAAATTTTGTATGCAAACTTACTTTGAGGTAGATAATATAATCTGCAAATATCAGCTTATTTGGCCAGACTTCAAAATTTGAGTGGTCTTACCTAATTGAAGCTACACATACTTTATTTTTAAATGGTAAACTCTTCTAAAAACCCTATATTTTCCTTTGTGTTTACTAAATTTTTGTTTAATTTGCATTCAAGACAGATCCACCCTGTTTTGTACTTTTTATGCCTTAGAACTGCTTTATATTTTTTTTCACTTACAAGAAAGACGATGGTTTCTCCTGATTAAAAAAAAGAAGCTCAATATGGGCTATTTTGGAATAAATCTGCTCTGGGTTCAGTATATTAAAAGTGTAGATCATATACTTATGCCAAAACTTTGTATTGGGGAGCTTAATCATTTTGGGTGATTCTTTTCCCATATTGTATATTTGAGATAAGCAGATGTATCCATTTTGTTGAATATGGACATTTCCTTCAAAAGTATAAAAACTGATTTCAAAATATTCATCTTTAATAGATTAATAGAAACCCAGAATGTTACAGACAGCAATCAGTCAAAATAGGAATCTGATCTTAAGTTTTTGTTGCCCAAATCAGATGAAGCAGGTATAATCGGTTTCTTACCTAGCTGCATTTCTCATGAATTGAAAGTAATATTGAATATTTTGCTTCAGTGTTTTCCAAAATTCTGATATACTTCAGTTGAGAATGACAAGTAACTAAATATAAATTACAGATTAGATTTGGTCAGGTGACCAGATGTTTTGGTGAAAGGATTCAACATTGCCATTTCATGCTTTATTCTTTTTCTTTAATTTTTTTTATGTTTTCACTTTTATCTGGCTTGTGTACTTTATATCATTCATGTGGTATATGAATGCAACTATATATGTTAGTTTCCTATTCATTCATTCCGCTTGCATTTGCAGCCCCCCCCAAAAAAAAAAAAAAAAATGTATGCTATTGTGAAGTTGAACACCACTTGGGTACACATTTGAGGATGTCCTACCAGATTGCTATGGATGATTAATTGACAGCTAATCTAGGCAATTGCCTTTCATCAGAACAGCCAAGCAGGTGTCAACTGTATGCACATGCATAAAGAGTTTAATACAAAGATCTCCAGGTCATATAGAGGTTGTTGTAATAAAATTATTTAGCACAAGTTGCCTGCAACTGTCTTATTAACTAATAGAAGAATTTAAAATAATTGTACATAGTCTCATAAATATCACACATTTTACTAATCAGTAAGGCTTTTTGTTTACTAATACATTTTACTAATCAGTAAGGCTTTTTGTTTACTAATACGAGTTAAATTAATATACTGTGTGGCTAAGCTATGTATACAGATAATAGAATTTTTGGTAAAAGTAAATTTGTACAAGGATTATACTACAAAATATCTAAGATGCAGCATCAGTGGATAAAATGTAAAGTGTTTTAAAAACAATTTAAAAAGCATTGTAGTCAATAGAACTAGTTTAAAGTTAAACAAAAATATATATTAACTCACATTTAGAAACTAAGTTTTAAAATTAAGAGAAAATAGACACCTTACGACTCAGTACTATTACTGTTCTTATAATAACATAAACATTCTCTGGTGCTGATTATTCCCATTTGTCTATAAGGCATCGAGTGTTGATTTAAGATTCTTTATAGTCACAATTTTGAGTTCCATAATCATGAAGTAAAATAATGGGCCTGGTCAAGGGCCTTGTTTACATTCTACTTGACCTTTCTGAATTTCTTAGAGTAGGGCAAGCCCAAGTCTTGTGCATATCCCTTTACCCTAAATTAAGCACAAAGAGGTCGTATTTGGTGAAGCAGGCTGCACATTCCTCTGTTGATCACCCAGTTGAGAGACTAAAGAGAAAATGGGGGTTTGGATGCCCCGTTTCTTTCTGTTGTAACATGTTTTTCATCTACAGAAATCTTTCATATCTTTTTGCTTTCAGTTTTATAAATATTTTAACTGTCTCACATAATGCCGTTTCCTACTTGGGGTCCATAACATCAGATTGCGGTAATGCTGTGGTTTTGCAATAGAATGCATTAAGAGGTATATTTCATGAGCCGTGCTATAACCACATTATATCCAAATTGACGTTATTGCGGGGTTTCACTGTATATCGTCTATGCTTAATGTTATTTTTCATTATTTTTATTTTGGTAAATCTGGCATTTACATACCTGCCTACCTTCCGCTTTTAGCGGAAGAATCTCCCGCTTTTACCTCGAATCTTCCGCTCTTCCGCTTCCAAAAGAAATCTTCCGCTTTCATTTTCATTTTCAATTTTTTTTTTCACGATCGATTATGACAGGACGAAAAACTTACCGTGCGTTCAATAGAGCTAACGGCGGCGTAACTCTAACTGCTTCTCTGTCGTCTGCTATGAGCTCTTCAGCATACGAGTCCTTTTCTAACACTTCCGGAATCTTATTCGTCGGCCGTTATTAATTTTAGTTGACAAAACAGAATTTCGCTCGTGAAATAAACATTTTCTTTAAATATTTTTTATGTTGAGAAGTCAGAGCTTAGCGGGATAAGCAAATTCGGTTCATAACGTTTTTACTGCCCGTTCGACCGATAGACGAAGTTCGCTTTTTCAAAATGGCGGCCGCGTAGCGATAGTATATCACTATATGCGTGACAATTACGAAATATTTACTTTAATAAATAACATTCAACTTACATGTAAGACAGTCTATGCAATTTTCTTCAGAAATTATCCGTCCAAAACGAGCTACTTTGACGAATTATATTGCAATGCTAGGAAAAAGATTGGCGTTTTCAATAACGGTAGGGCTATGTTTGAAACCGCATTGAGGTTCAAATAATCATTTTTCTAGAATCCGTTGTAATTATTCTTATATAATATGTAAGGCTTCAAAATTTATTTTTTTAAAAAAAGTGACACAAGTTTTAAAACAAAAGATCGTCGGCGATAAAGAAATGATCCTGAGTCAAATTTGTTTGAAAGTAATTTACGGAATTGTGAACATTTTGATTTAGTCGAATTTTTTATTTTAATCATTTCTGCTAAAAAAATAATAAAAAATTAGAAATATATATAGGCCTATATATATACATGTATTTGTAAATTAGCCGTTGATATTTTGTGATTACGCAGTACACACATTATAATAGAATTTTAGAAGGCATGATAATAAATACACATACATTGAAGACAAAAGAAATGCATAAAACATTAAAAATAATAATATTAATCATATCCAATTCTTAATTAACAAAGCATGCTTATTGAAGAATAATGTCTTTTTAATAACATTTTAAATGTTACAGGAAGACTTTCACTGTTTTTTTCTCTAGTCTAATGGACATGTAAATTTAGAAATATACAGGTGTTTTATATATTTAAATCATTTATAAATTAAAATCTGAACCAGATATTCTAAAACTAATAACTGGTAATGCTTTCTCATAACAAAGACAACATACATTCCAAATTTTATTAATGTGGATTGATAAATATATTTTTTTTAAAATTTCTTTGCAATATTCTGGTTCTATGTAGTATTAGAAAATAAAAAGACTGTACACTGAGAATGTAAAGGATAGTAATATATAGTATTAGTATATTTAATTCTGAGAGAGCTAAATGACTAAGAGCAGTCCAATGTAGTATGGATAGGGTATATTTATTTTTAAAAAATAAACCACTTGAACACTTAAAGTTCTGTAGTCTTTATTTTACTTTAAATGTGTTTTTCTCAAAATGACTTTTTTCCTCTGTTGAACTAAATGCTAAGACCCCTTTTGAATAGTTGTAATTATTCCATGTCCCTGAAATTTGGTATACTAGTTTCTCTAAAATTAAAAGGTTGTGCATGGATGAAAGCCTATATGCTTTAGGTTTAAGTAAATTTTATTTTTTTAAATTCTACATGTTCTCCCAAAATATATATTTTAGATGGGTACAATAAAAAAAAATCATAACTTTTTTCTTAAAATTTTTCAATAGGCACATGTTCCTTTTTGTGGCTTGTACATTAGATAATAAAAAGTTAAATATATATTTTTTAAAAAATCCATTTATGAAATATTTAATGAATTTCTGTAAAAGTGAAAATCATGATGCGGTACTTCAATGGCCCATTATTCTGAAATGTGAAGATCCTTCTTCAAATGAAGTCTAAAGAAATATCTAAATAAAACTGCCTAACACTTGGTGTGCTTGACAAAAATTCATCTAAAATAAACAGTGGAATGGAGACTAGACAAAATGTAGACAAATTGTTGTGCTTTGCATTAATCATTACATTATTGGTAAGTTTATTTACAAATATTAACATTATTTTTTTTATTTTGCATTTATTTTATATTATTGGTATTTCTATTAAAAAGCCAGACTCCGCATAAAATCTTCTGGTTTCCATTCAAAATCTTCTGGTTTTGGACCAGTGATCTTCTGGTTTCCTAAGGTGGGGGGTAGGCAGGTCTGCATTTAGTCAACCTCTGGTTGTATGTGGATATGATATAATATGAGTGACCCTGCTTACATTACATACTCTATAACTTGATACCAGAAAAAGAAATATATACCACTGGTCTTCAAAGTCAAATTTCAATTCATAATAAACTTAAAGGGAGTTTTGAGGGTGAAAATTGTAAGATTTTTTGTTGTGTTTTTCGTTCTTCATGTTATTGTTCACTTTAATCATTCTACTTTCACTTCACACATTCACATTTTTGTAGCTGTTAATAAAAAGCCCGTTAATTTAAGTTTTAATTGAGTAGATATGCATAAAGTTTCAAAGGTCCTATCTTGTCTTCTACATAATAAAATACATTTCCATGTCCAAAATCCACCATAAATTGCATTTTCATTGGCTACTTGTTAAAAGACTAACATAGCAAAGGGTCTAAAATCAGGAGCACGTCTTAGCAAACTGACCTCATGGCGTCTTTCACAGCTCTGATCTCATGAAATTTACAGTCTTCATTCAGTTTGAGGCTACAATACAGTAAAACTAAGATGGGGAAAATAAAACAATCCTACTCTTCCAGAAATCGAAGATTCCAGGGAAACAGACATACTAAAGGACTGATTACAGTAAATAATTCTATGCTGAACGCAGTGTTGTATACAAATACATCGTCTGCTACAGGCAATGTCTCTCGTGCAAATCTTGAAGTGGAAGTTGACAGTGATAATAATAAACAAGTAACAGGCTTTCGTTTTGTAGACTAAACCCCTTTTGAACTTTATAAAGATACTTTTATGCCCACATTGCCAGAAACCGCTAGTCTAAGGGATAGTGACAAACTTCCATCAATGCACTAGATGAGACACAACTTAGACTCTGTTTATTTTTCACTGTGATTGTAGCAATGATGTCAGTTTCACAATTTCAAAGATTTGTACAATTGTTTACAATGAAGTGGTGTGTGGGCCAAGAAGTGTTTTATAGAACTAGACAGAAAGAGAATAACAGCCGGACCGATACAGGCCTCAGACACAGCAAAGTGTACGCGTCAAAATGCATCTAATGATGCTCTGTCTTTAAAATATAATTAATGTTTGGTTTTAAAATAAAAAGATTCATCTATTTAACTTATATTTATTATCTAAACACATAACTTTAGTAAAGAAAACTTTGCATCACGTTTTCTCAGAATCAGTACGGTTTTATTGATTTCGCAGTCAGAATGCCATGAAATTTTGAACATAGTTCCAGCACACATATGGCTACATTCTGAACTAGAAAGAAGCAAGTGTGTAAAATAGAAGACTTATTTTTACTATGTCAACACCTCTTCAATGTATATTTTAACTACAAAAATTTTCATAGTAGACTTTTCATTCTAGTTCACATTGTACTACAACATACCTGAAGTATACCAAATTTCACGTTAGAATAATGTATAGTTTACTTGTAATCAGTTGAACGGCGGAATGCAGTTTTGCGTTGACACAAAAACACGTGTCATTATAATCCATATAACTACACATTAAAACATCAGATAAACTGTTTTATTGCTTAAACTCCTCACTATCACTCGACGAATCTAAGATATCCATGTGAAACGCGAAAACGTTTCAAAATGTGCGTGAATCGTAGAAACGTTAGACTTCCTGTAGACACCGGAAGTCTCCAATTTCTCGAACGATATGAGAAGAAAAGAGCACTGGTTGCTACGGGCGCTTTGCCCTTTCGGTAGTAAAGACGTGTTTGGCCGCTTTGCCCCTTAAAGGGTTACGGATATTAATAAAGCTGCTTTCATTTCCTTTCATTTTGCATTTTGTTTCATTGAAATATATGCACTAATACCTAAGATGTGATGTTTTTACCGATGTACCCCTAAATCTCACTAACACTGAAAAATCTTGCCCGTTCAGAGCCAAAAAAAAGGAAAAACGCCTGCCTGGTAAAGAGTTAATGGATTCAAATTATCGGATAATGAGGTGAGAGAAGTTAATTTGAATTGGACGATAGGAATAGAAGTGACATTAGTGTCAGTAGCGTGCACATGTTGCATCTTTTGGAGGAGAGTGCGTCAGATTCTGAGGATATCGAAGAGGAGTAGGGGGAAGGGGTATCTGGAGATGCACATGGTGGATGGTTGGAATAGTATTACTTTAGCACTGAATATATTGGAATTTATAACAGAAATGGGGCCGAATATGACTGGAACTAATGATAGTACTCAGCTGGCTTTCTTCTACTAGTTTTTTAAAGTAGAAACGTTTGACAAGATATCAGAATAAACGAACTAGTACGCATGTCCAAAAATCGTGGAAAAACAATGGCGATCCATTTTGGAAGGAAACTAATGCCACTGAATTAAGGCTTATTTTGGGCTTGTGATTTTGATAGGAATTCATAACCTACTGAAAAAAGAAGTGTATTGGTCGTCTGATGACAGATTAGTGTTCCTGGCATCAACAAAGTGTGTGTACATAGTGTTTGTAGCGGATAATAACTGGACAACATTTATTTTGTGTAATTATATATATTCATGCAAGAATTTAACACTTCAATTAAGGATATTTATAAAGCTGCTTTCATTTCCTTTCATTTTGCATTATTTCATTGAAAAATATGCACTAATACCTAAGATATGATGTTTTTACAAACATAACCCTAAATCTCACTGAAACCCTGAAAAATATTGCCTCTTCATAGTTAGAAAAACTTGTGCCCCTTAAAGGGTTAAGTGTGTTAGCAATAGGTGTGATTAACTGCATACAAAAAATTATGGCAATAAGTTAATAAATACATGAGTTTTGATTGCTTAATTTTTATGCGAGTTTTTTCCAGTTTCACCCTCAAACCTCCCCTTAATAGCCATGGTAGATGTAATTTAAGAACCACTCATATTCTTGATAATGATGTTAACTTTATACTTTTTTTTAAAATGTAAAATTATATTACTTTTGAAATTCTAAGACTCCTGCATGTTAAAAAGCTCCAAATTTGTAATTTTTTTTATTCAAGATTGCAAATTTTTGTCAGTTGCCTAATTATAATGTGTTGTAAGCTTGTAATTCAAAACCTATATAGTCATTTTTTCTTAGGAAAGATAACACTATGGATAACTTTTGAAGATCTGTTATATTGTCCATGGAGGGTGCGTGTGGTGCTTTGAATGAGTTGTTTGTACTATATTAAAGACAATATGATAATAATCACTTTTCACAATATTGTGTTTACTCTTAAAATGTACAAATTAACAATACATGCGATTCAAGTTAGCTACTGGCGGATAAGTTTCACTACATTACTATTAATATATCGGTCACTGTCCATGCTAAGTATAATTTGACTCCTGATTGTAATAGACCATCACACAAATAAAGGTGTTTTTAATTGGTTTTTTTTCTCCTGGATAGAAAAAAATTCTTAAATGTAGTTTTTGATCAATGCACACATAATTGTTTTTATTTTATTTTTTAGGATTAAAAGTATTGGTTATTTTGTTTCTCTGTGTCCTGCACATGTAATTAACAAAATACATCTTAAAAACCCATTTCTTTCATGTCATAATTTATTGAAATGAAATAATTGAATGTCTTCACATACAAAAAAACAATTATAGCTTTTTAATGTTATAGTGCTTTGTATAGTGTATGCTAACTCAGCAAATTAGTTGGGTTATTAATAATGTACTTAAATTTTCCTCATCTAAAAAAATTCTGTAGACTGATTAGCCTCCATTGGGATCCTGTTTTAACGGAAACTGTTAAATCCAATACACCAGGGGTCTCCAAACTTTACAGCTTGAGGGCCACATTAAACTATCAAACAGCAGTTTGGAGGCCGACTATACGCTCGAGGTCCAAATAAAAAGGAATCATAACATGGATGTTTTGAATTATTTATTTCATATTTTATTCAGTTATTGTTTAATAACACATTGATACACTACACATGAACACCTGTATTAGTGGGAATGGTGAAATTGCCAAAATAGCAGACATTTCTGGCTTTAGAATTGATTTCCCAAACATCAACAGTGACCTGAGATTATCATCGGACACGTTTGTTCTCAAATTCTTCAAGTATTTTCTTTCTTGAAAATGTTCACACAGGTATGTTGTTCCAAAGATTGAAAGATACCTCGATGAAAAGGTTTTGACATTAGGAAAGTCTTTCTTGGGCAAAATCTGGTAAAAACCCACCAGTCCTTCTTTGAACTTGTCCTTAAGGAGGTCATTTGCTTGCAACTCAATGGCTTTGTCTAATAGTCACAGTTGACTGCTCGTATACTATGGACTGGATACTAAGAATATGTCCGACTTATGTAACAATCAGTGACCCATATCAATAACGCTCCTTTATTCCGAATATGGGTCAGAGTAGTTTGTTCCCTCTCAGAGATTAGAGATAGAAAAATTTAGCAGTGGCTGATCTTAGCAGGATGAATACACATAAATTTCTGTAATTTATTTTCCATAGACAAAAAGGGCTCCACGGGCCATATGAGAACCTTGCGGGTCACAGTTTGGAGACCCATGCAATACACCAGGGGTCTCAAACTCATTTTGCCTGGGGGCCACTGGAAGTAGAATCTGGGTGAAGCTGGGCCGCATCATTATTCCCTGCTGCCAGAGACCTGGCAACACTTCCTCTTACACAGCTCAGACACATTTGGCTTCAAGGAGGAAGCCACTGTGGCCCTCAGTATGGCTTGAAGATGCTCATCAGTAAGTTTGTCCTTGAATTTTGACTTATTCAATTTCATGGTGGTGAAGAGCCTATTCACACAGATAGGTCCTCCCCAAAAGGCACTTGGTCTGCTTGAACATCCTGGAAAGCTCAGGGAAGGTAAGGGGCAATTCTCTCAAAAACTGTCCAAGCTTGTTTGCTTTTTCACTCACCTCCCTGAACTTGGCTTTGAGTTCAGAATTACACTTAGGTCAATTAGATCCATTTGAAGCACAGGAGGCACATCTTCCACATTGAAGAAAGGGTCAGCAAATATTGGTAAAAAAAAAAGGTGGTTCTGTTTCTTGAAATCTGCAAACCTGTGATCAAATTCCTCCTGCAGCTTTACAATGGCATCAACATACTTCTCACCACTGAATGGTGTGCCAGAATCCATGAGTGCCTTACATGCTGGGAAATGGCAGATCCTGAGGTATGGTAGCCCACAGGTGACAAAAACTATTAAACTCCCAGGGTGCATGAGAAAAAAGTGCGGGCCGCACTATCACTTAACTTTAATATCAAGTGGGGGCCACAAAATATCGTCTGGCGGGCCGCGAGTTTGAGACACTTGCAATACACAATCACAGTCTTTGGCTATGCTCTGGTGCATTTAGGACAGCTCCTTCCCTAAAGCACAGAAGAATAAAATTAACCTTTACCTATGTATTAAAATCAACCCCACCCAACTCAGCTTATAACTCTGTATTCTAACATAATGACTCCTACTTTTATGTCCATCAAAATGAAATTCCTCCTCTCTGTCTCTGGTACCAACCTTACTTAAAGACAGGAAATAATATAGCTTGATCATATAACCCCATTTTCTATGACACAGTCCTTTTCTTGGATGATTTGAGAGAAGTCAGGAAAATGGAAACGAAACCCATTTATTATTTTTTAAGAAAAATACAATGAATGTATTTTTTGTCCTTCAAATCATAGTTAAATTTGACAGAAATGTGTTTAACTTTCATGATCTTTAAGTCTTTAAAAACACTATCTAGCACCACCTAATTAATTAAATACTAGTTGGATCAGTCATATTGGTATGCAAGGCAGTGGTATGGCTGGTCAGTCAGCAAGATTGTGATGACCAGATTCACAATAAATTGCACTCTGTCCAGTTTTTCCCCATGTACCTGGGAAATTATACAATGCAATATGTGAAGATACACATTCATACCTGCATATGGGAGATGTCTACTTCTGTTGGGAGCCCATATCAGAAGATTTAAGCAGCGTGATCTTTTAAATGGAATGGAGAAAACTGGTCAGGTCATCAGCGGTGCCCCAAGACTAAGGGATAGATAGATCTTTTAATGACCTACACATTTTAATTTTAAAACTATTTAAAATTATAGAAATAAAACTTTTGATTATATTTACCTAAGTTTGTACCTGGTTCATTTGAACTGTCCTGACATGAGATAATCAAAATTCTTTTGGTACTAATAATACTTTGAACAATATGAAATAAAAAATAAACCTGAAAAACTTGCTGAACTGATGCACACTCTTAGCTTGCTTAGAAAACTGTGATCCAGTGGTTAAATCTCGAATAAAATAATATATACTGTATATATCTATTCAAATTAGTAATAATTTTGCTATCTGATATAAAAGAGTTTTTCATCTTTTTGAAATACACCTGAGGTTAGCATTGATGATCCGATTAACATCTGGGAACCTTAGATTTTAAATTTAACTTGACATAAAAGACCAAGGACCTAACAGAAGACAAAATTGAACACTTGTAATGAGTAAAATATACATTTTAATGTAAGACTAAGAGACATTGTTCTTGCAAAGGATTGAAATGTAAATTATCATTCCATATTCAAGCTGTATATAGCACATATATTATCTATTATAGCACATCATCAAAAGTACAGATGTGCTAAACTACATATAATTTCTAATCTAAGTGAAAATATACAACATTTATTAGATACTTTAGTTAAGTACTTGTACTTTCTAAGTATGCTTGTAATACTATGTTTCTCATTTTATAAATTTAGCTCAGATTACCTTCTGAATGGGTGGGGGTGGTATACACTACAGAAGCCATTGAAATTTGGGGAATGCAAAACATCTTTTCACATAGTTATTTTTATTACTAGATATCTCTTTCTGCTGCTCATTGTAAGTGTATTTCAGCACATCAGCTTGCTTGCAATTTTTTTAAAACCCAAAGTTCTACTGTCATACAGATTTAGCAAGTTGAAATTTATCCTCTGCTTTTTGTTGTTGATAACGAACCAATCTCAACTTTTCATTTAGCCATAATGCATTTTAAAGTATACCATAGGAGAATGAACTTAAGAAAATCATCTGTGCATGTAAACTCTATTTCTGTTGATGGTGATCCAATTGTTGATGATAGTTTCATGATATTTAGGTATCATTAGCGAGCTGTTTTCCCATTCTTTACTGTGGACTATATATTGCATTTGAGACGTCTTTTTTTTTAATTTTAAAAAATGCTTTTCTCAGTACATATTGTACATGAGTTATAGACATAGAATGAGCACAGTGCAATGAAATATTGCCAGTGGAATCAAATATTCAGCTTGATTTCTACTCACCACCCCACACACACCTCTTCCATTTTTATAAAACTTTAAATTAAATATAAATAACTGCTATATTCATTTTGATTTGTATTGATTAGTTCTCTTAATTTTTATTAAAAAATGGTATATTTGTTGAAACACGTGCAGAATAGAATAATTGTAAAGATATACTAGTTTATTCATTTTTAAAATATTTGAATGCTTTGACCTACGGGTACATTTTGTATGGAAAAATGAAGAACAGTAATTTGAAATTAAACTTGCTTGTAAAAAAAATAAATAGTATTTCTACTATCATAAACTTGACCCCAAAATATTAGTTTGTTTTAAAAATTAAAAAATCAGCAGTTTATTTGTTGAAAATATTTTATACCCCCAGCATTTGTCTACAAACCAGTATTTTAAAGTTTAGTCAAAACATGAAGGGTTATTTTTTAGAATTTAAGATTGTATCCCTTAATATAATTATTATGAAACTGTGGATCACAGTTGGAAATTTTCAAAAAACAATGTAGTAATTTTAAAGGAAAACATTTAGCCATTCTGACAATAATGAAAATATGATGTCAAGTCATTTGATAAATTTTGATATAATCATTGTTAAAATTAATATTACAGTCGAACCCGGATATGTTGACGACCTAGGGGTTTGCCCAAAAGTATCAAGATTACCGAAAACCAATATGGTGGCATATATTACAGTACTATAACATGCACTTGAAATTTCTTTATGTACATGATGTGCATTAATGAATGAGAATGTACATGCATGTGATTGGTGATTTTTTTTTTTTTTTTACACAACAGCATTGCCGCCATCGTCATGCTATAAAAATCGACATACATGTATATGTTTGCTAACAACAAACTGTTTATGTACACACAGTTAATATGGTTTCTTTACAAAGTCTAAAATGCTTTGTTGCTTTTTGCTTTAACAGTCTATTTGAAAACAAATGCTTCAATATTACATGTAACATGCTTGAAATTTCTTTTTTGTACATGATGTGCGTTAATAAATGAGAATGTACGTGCATATGTTTTTGATTTTTTTACATGAAAGCGTTGCCACTATTTTGTTTGACGTGATCAGCAGGCTATAAAAATGTACATACACAGTACATTGTTTGCTAACAACAAAAGGCTTATGAGCACCAACTAACAGCAGAGATTTACCAGTACATGTATACAATAACATGTACAAACCTTTCATTATATTCTCCAACATTGCAAACACAAAGATCTATCACAAAACAACTGTGGGGTGTACACTGTAGTTCGTTTTTACAAAAAAGCTAACCAGTATCAAAATTAAATTCACGAGTCATTTCGCACCGACACAGCTCTGAAAAGTATCATATACGCAGTTACTTCAAAAGCGGGCTAATTAACATAAAAGAGATGTGAGCCAGTTGAAGGACATTGATAACTAACATTTTCAAAAGCCGGCGATGATTAGTTTTGGGGTTCAAGATAACTGATGTTAAGTGGTGATTTGGGCCCTCTTTTGTTCTCAAGATATATTTACAGTACAAAGAAAGAAAGAAACGACATTGTATTAGTGTTTGGAGACATAACTGATGAGAAAATGCTACGACAATTGGGAATTTGGCCCACCGTCGATTCTCGATACAAACCATTCATTATACACATGTACTGTACATGTATTCTCCAACATTGCAAACACAAAGATGGCTCACAAAATTTAAAAAAACCTGCGGGGTGTAAATGCAGTTCGTTTTTACGAAAAGCTAAGCAAGTATCAAAATTAAAGTCACAAATCATTTTGTGTCTGTGTTTCGCTATCACTCACTCCAGAAGCCGCAATAGATCTTTCATCTTCATGGTTTGCTTCTAAGGTGGAGGGCAAAAAGGGTGCACACCCTCAAACTGATCTCCAGCGGGGGGTGGGGGTGGTTGGGTTGAAACCGCGTCTGAAAAGTAAAGTACATGTATTGTACAAGCGGTTACTTCAAAAGTGGTGCTAACTAACATAAAAGAGGTGTGAGCCAGTTGAATTGCTACAGTGTGCCTGTTTTGCCCGTGGCAAACATAGCCCACAATGAGGAAACAATGACCTAAGTTTAAGCTGCAGTTTGTTAACAAGCCATGGCCATTTATTGTTAGCAAGATGGCAAGGAGGCATCATAACTAACATTTTCAAAGGCCAGCGATAAGTCATCACAGGGGTCGAAGTAACATATAACTATCATCTTGTCTCATTTGGATAGAAACAACAATGTTTCTGGCCCTTGTTTACATAGTTGACTTCATTGCGCAAAGAATGCTCTATAACTCTTTTATATCATGAATTAACAAGTCTTCCTTATTTAACAATGGTATCTAAAGTGAATTAGATGAGGAAACCCATTCCACAGCAAATCTAACAAAGATGTAGGAAAATATGAAGATGTTTAATACAAATGTGGTTATTGCTGAATGTAGTTTTCATCAACCCTCAGAATAAGATGTTCTTATCTATGGCAAGTTATAAGTTGAAATATCTTTTTATTTTGCTTTACTTTTTTCCTTCATTAATTAACATACTCATTTTGGTTGGTTATTTTTAAAATAAAATATTTGTGGCTTCAACTTTATTTGAGTCTATGTTGTAACTGAAGCAGTAATTCCATTGGATAAATGGATATTTAATATATATTGCTGAGTATTTGAACGAGGTGAAATGACTGTATTTCATTTATTTATTCTGTCAGCAATGTTCTTCAGTAAACTTAATATTTCAAATTGGTTATTTACTTCTGTACTTCTGTTGCTATTACTTTTGTTTTGGGTAATATATAAAAGACATTTTTGCAGATCCCTAGAATTAAAACATACATTTCTAATTGCTTATCAAATTAAAAGAAAAGTGTTTATGAAGACCAGCTGAGCATTATCTTTCCATTTAAACTGACCAGGTATCGGTGAAGCTGAGTTTCACGATCAGTTTTCTTCTCACAACAAAGCAATGATCATTTTCTTATTAATTAAAAAAAAATAATGATATACTTTTCTAAAATGTTTTTCCTCACATTTAGATTGGTTTACTCTCTGTGGTTTAGTTTCCAGACTACATTGTATACAGCTTACCTTGTGTTCATTTAATTTTGTTCAGATCATTTCTTGGGATTTTAAACAAATTTTGTGGTAAATATTTTGTATTTTTCATTCACAATATTATATTTATTTAACTTTTCAAGTCTTGACTCAATTTGGCCAATATTCTTGCTTCTGTCCATGTCTTTATTTTTAAATCAGCAACGGTGAGGCTCTCACTCTGAAAAAACAGTACTGTTCTTGTCTGTAGCTTCATGACATCTTCAAAATGTCATTTTTTCCTTGTTTACCACTTTCTTGGAGGTCATTGCATCTGGTGTATGGTATTTGTTATCATTGTCTAATAGCTGTTGAAAATAAATAAAAATCTCATCACCCTCCACCCCATCCCAAACTATTCAAATACTACCATAATTCATCCACCAGAAGAAAAAATCTGAAAAACCATTTAGGTTATAAAACAAATTACATTTACAAATTCAATAAGAAATAAAGCATGAAACAAGTTCCTATAAGTAATTTATAAACAGTAGTTTCTTTTATCCTGTCATATGGTACTTAACCCAAAAGTAGTTGATTTAATTTGTAAATTAGATTAAGTGATAAATATAAATTTATTGGTTCTTTAAATACAGTCAAACTATATGTTATGTCGAGAGCCTAAGAGTTTGCCAAAAAGCGTTGAGATAACCAATGATTGAAATAACCGAAAACCAATATGGTGGCAATATATTACAGTTTACAGTACTGTACTGTGCTTGAAATTTCTTTATATACATAATGTGTGTTAATAATGAGAATGTACGTGCACTTTTTTTTTACACAACAACGTTGCTGCGATTTGTTTGACACAATCGGCATGCTATAAAAAATATACATACATGTACATGTTTGCTAACAACAAAAGGCTTATGTACACGCAGTTACTATGGTTTCTTTACAAAGTCTAAAATGCTTTGTTGCTTTTTGCCTTTAACACTGCTTGAAAACAAATGCTTCATTATTACATAACATGTGCTTGAAATTGTGTACATGATGTGCGTTAATAAATAAGAATGTATATCCACATGTTTTTGGTGATTTTTTTTTTACACAACAGCGTTGCCTTTATTTGTTTGACGCGATTTGCAGGCTATAAAAATGTATATACACTGTACATGTTTGCTAACAACAAAAGGCTTACGTGCACAACTAACAGCAGAGATTTACCAGTACCTGTATACAGTAAAGATGTATAAACCTTTCATTATATTCTCCAACATTGCAAACAAAGATCGCTCACAAAATCACAACAAAATCTGCGGGGATACACTGTAATTTGTTTTTACAACAAACTAACCATTATCAAAATTAAATTTGCGAGTCATTTTGCTCCTACACAGCTCAGAAAAGTATCGTACTCGCGGTTTCTTCAAAAGTGGGCTAATTAACAAAAGAGTTCTGAGTCAGTTGAAGGGCATCGATAATTAACATTTTCAAAAGCCGGCGATGATTAGTCACGGGGATCGAGATAGCCGATATTAAGAGGCGATTTTGTGCTCAAGATACAAGTACATGTACAAAGAAAGAAATAAACAAACATAGAAACATTTTACTGTATTAGTTTTCGGCGACTTAAAAGAATCTAATAACCGATGAGAAAATGCTACGACAAAGAGGAAATTTTGCCCACTCTTGATTCTCGATAGAGACCTTTCATTATTCTTCAACATTGCAACCACAAAGATTACACATCACAAAAAACCTGCGGGGTGTACACAGTAGTTCATTTTTACAAAAAGCTAACCAATGTCAAAATTAAATTTGCGAGTCATTTCACTGACACAGATATGAAAAGTATGTGTGTTTCGCTCACACTCAACCCAGAAGCTGCAATAGACCTTTCATCTTCATGATGTTCTCGGTCTTGGTCTCCTGGGAGGGAAATCCCTACAGCCTCACGGTATACTGAGGTCAGGAGAGATGGCGAAAGGGGGTGAAAGTTTGCACCTTTTTGGCGCACACCCTCAACCGGGGATTGGGGGGCGGGGGAGAAGCCACCTCTGAAAAGTATCTTACATGTGGTTACTTCAAAAGTAGGCTAATTAACTGTGAGCCAGTCGAAGGGCATCCATGTGTTTATTTAGCCGGTGGCAAACATCGCGCCTGATGAAGGAAACAATGCCCTTCTTAAGTTTAAACTGCAGGTTGTTAACAAACCGTGGCCATTTATCGTTAGCGAGACCGTGAAGTGTCATCGATAATTAACATTTTCAAAAGCCAGCGATTAGTCGTCACAAGGATCGATATAACCGATGTTAAGTCGTGATTTGGGCCCTCTTGCGTGCTCGAAATAATCACGGTTCGGCGACATATCCAAAGAGAAAATGAGTGACTTTGGCGGTTCCACTTCAAAAATGGCGACATAACATGGTTGGCGAGTTAACCTAGGTTGAGATAAGTGGGCTCCCCCGTACTTTTATTTGAAGAAATACATGAAGAACTTTTACATTCTTTCATTTTTCACTGGAAATTTTCTTCAATCTAACAATCACTTTATGTTATAAGTGTTGTACAGTATCCGTACCTTTCTTGATCTTCAAATATATGTCTAGGTCAGTGGTTGTAAATCCTCTAGTCATTTGTAATGAACTGCATGTTTTGTGAAATTGTTACTGATAATAGTATTTTACTTTTAGCTGCTTGTTAGAGGTTAGCCATTTTTTAGAATCTTACATAAACATGGATACTTTGAAAATAAGATTGGATCACAAAAAGATATGTTAAGGAGATGATCAGAGGAGTTAGAATTGCAGCATTGACTTTTTTTTCCAATTCCAATATGTATTTGTAGCAGAAGACATTATTGCTGGATACCCTATTAGAACTCAACGCATTTTACCTGCCTTTCTTAAATAACCAAGATATAACTTGTCATGTAGGGTTGTCAGCGGTACAATATTTATCACCTCATATACACTCTGGAGGATTTTCCAGCTGCAAACAGACAACAGTCTCCAGTTTGTACATGCACTGTAAAGTGGATGCCAGGGCTTCATTTATGGTTTATAGCTTAAGAAAACAGTATTAAATATGTAATTCATTGTAAGGTTATAGCATCAGCTTTGAAAACCAGAATTTTACCACAAAAATCTTATAATAGTATGGCATTGCACATGCTACTTGACCATATGTTCAAGAAAGTTGTAGATTTATCATGTGACTTTCATATTCAGTTAACCAACACCACCCATTACCATGGCATATCAGATTTCTGGGTGCTCAGTTTTGTTGGGTTTTCTTTAGCTTATGGTAGATCAAATATCCATACTTGCACTTTTTAAACTTTGAATTGAAGTGATAGATGTGACAAAATGGTTACCCAATCTTAATCACTATTGGTATTACGGCGATCATGATTTTGATCAGTGTGTTCATTTAATTATTTAATTTTTGTGTCAGACTTTACTTTGATTGTTTAAGTATGGTTTCTTTAAGCTATAATCTTAAAGATTAATCAGCTGTGTTGTGATAATCCATTAGTATGCTTTAACAAAAGTTATTGAATTGAGTTTTCATTAAAAACTAAACAAAAGAAATAACTTTTTCTCCAATTTGTTTATTGCCAGCTTATGAGCAAAATGGCACCTTTGTTGGGTCGTGACATAACTGAGCGGCTGTTTCTTCCTCGATTCTGTGAAATGCTCACTGATCCACTCTTTCATGTACGAAAGGTATGTATACATTGGGGATAGCTTTCATATAAAAAATCAGCTTGACTATTTTGCTTAACTTCTCTGTATAGTGATCTTGTGTACATATGCAAGCTATAGGCACATTAGTTCACCAAAAATATTTTTCATATTTTATTTATATAACCGTGAAGAGTAATTTTCATGAATTACAATTATGTATACATATTTAGTATTTATTTTGATTGGTGAATTTTTATGAGTATTTATTAATGTTATATCATTTTCATTGTTGGTATATGTTGCTCATTCTAACAATGCACAACAAGAATTCAGTATGCTAAAGGCAAATTTAAAAAAGTTGTGCACAGAGGAAGGATTGTTATTAGTTGAATTCTGCTGTCTTAATATTTGGAATATCTGTACATAAAATAAAATTATGGTTGTGAGATTATGTGGACTTAACTAGAAAAGTATTGGACAGATTTTATTGGTGTATAACATAGTCCCCTAGAATCACGCTATCCTTTTTGGGAGCTCTCCAATAGCCTTTAAACTACTAAAAATGTTTTGAAAGCAAAGCACAGCAGACACTTCATGTTTCACTCAGATTGTGTTTATCTTGTGCTGGGTATTAGATTTTAGGCTGTGATAAATATTTTATTTTTGGTGGACTGCATTTCGCTGTGTAGTTAGCTCTTGTTTTTCAATGTCTCACCGAAAGTGATCAAACCTTAATTCAGCCTCAGGTTTCTCCCATGAACAGCTGTACATCTCAAGTTTGAGAATTAGAAGCAGTGACATTCTTCGTTTGTACCACAGAAAACAAGACTCACAATATTGTATATATGGAATCAATCTTTGTAAATTAACAATAAAAATATAATTAATCTATATTCTGCTGACATTTACCTGAGCAAAGCCAAACAAATTTACTATAAAATAACTTTAAGCAACATTCTGAAAACAGCAGCAGGCAAATATCTAGTACAGTGGATCCTTAATATGGCGCCTGCATCTGCAGTGATGTGTGAAAATTAGTGCAGATGTCGGCTGTTCCATCTAACCTCTTCTCACTCATATAAAATCATCCAAAGCAAAGTTTATTTGATGGATGTCACATTGAAGGCTAAATCTCTTGTACATTCCTCAAGTTTGAAGAAAATATGTGACTGATTTTAATCACATTTGATTTTTGTCATTAAAAAAACTTTTAGAGCAAGCAGTTTTAAACAGAGAATATTCATGGTCTTTGAGCCTGTGGTTTCATTACTTGTGAATCCTTTGATTTGTGAACTAGAGATAATGGCTTCATTGCTCACAGATCCACTGTAGGTGGAGATTTTGGACCTTCAAAATACTGTTCAAAAATTGTGTGACAGATAATTCTTTTAATTTGGTTGAACGAACAGGGTTTCCTGCTTTAAAAAATGCGTAGAATACAAAATAAAATATTATTTTGATTCCATTTATTTATATGAATTTCTGTTTTCAGTGGTGAACATAAAAAAAGTCAAAATGCCGATTTTGTCTTATGGGGGCATGTTAACTTAAAAATTAAATCTTTTATTCTCCAAATAAAACAAAATAAAGCAGTCATTGAATTCTTGCTTACAGGTTTGTGCATCCAACCTGGGTGAAGTATGCAGTGTAGTTGGAGTTCGCAACAGTGAGGATATTTTGGTAGGTTTTCTATTCTTACACTCCAAGAGTTTATAAAATTTTCATTTTATTTATTTTTAATTTGCATGCATCAGATTACTTTATAAATTGGTATTTTTTATTTCAGGATTGATTATAATTTTTAAAATTGTTTCATTGATCAAATAAAGTTGTTTTTTTAAAGCAGCCTCTTGTAAAATAAATTCTTAAGCCAAACAACTCCACTAAAAATGCATGCAGATAGATAATAATTACTATTGTTAACTTGTTGCTGGTGGTTACTATTTATAGAGCAGTGTCTCATTGACACTTAATTTAGATCAAAGCAGCTGATTGACCAATCATTTCCAATCATTTTACTTAGGTCTGATATCCTGCAGACAATGGTTTTTATTTATAAAGTGAGAGCAAAATTATGTTTGAAGTGTAATAACATCCACAAAATGAGTCCTAATCAATTTATAATAGTAGGTAGTATGACCAAAAAATTAAATATATTTAGATTTAAATGAAATCGCCTTCAAATTAAAGGAAATGATGCAAAGTGAAAAAATTGTCAAATTTCATCTTGATATTTTAATTAGTTTTTAAAGATATTACTATTTAAAGTTACATAAACAGCAAACATGTCTGCGCAAAATGTTCATGATAAGGCTTTGGTTATAATCCCTGCAACAATAACAACATACTCTGTGTGGATTTTTTTTCATTGGTTATTTTTGATTTTTCTTGTAAAATAAGAAAATTGCTAAATATAAACATTAAAACTAACAAGACTTAGACTATCTATAAGACAAATAATATCAGAAATATTTAAAGAAAAGCATTGTAAAACTAATAATTTAAACTGTAATTTTTAGTTTCCTGTTAAATTTATATCTGTTCTATATAAAAATTGTGACATTACAAAATGTTGGATATTATCTGCTCTGATAAAAGCAACCATTTTTAGATCTTAATAATTAGATTTACTTTATAAAAAAAAAAGCAGCACACGTGCACACAAATAATAATATTAAATGGAAAGTTCAGAGTGCCCTGCACATTGACTAACCAATATATCCAATAGAATTTGTGTAAAATCTATATTTGTACAATAAAATTAACAAAATGTTCCTGCAAACTGAAGCTACTGAGAAAAACAAACTCAAAATTTCAGTTTAGCCAAACATATCTGCTGATTTCACTCTTTTTCAAAACTGTCTATCTCGGTAATTAGAAGAAAGAAATGGGTGAAAATTGTTTTAATAAAGGAATCTTCAAGTGTTAAATGTGAGCTTTGTTTGTACATTTGAATGACATATTTGTTACATTTTTATTACGTGAGAAACTTACAGCCGGTAAAGTGTACTGAAGTGCCCGTAGCGAAATTTGAACATGGCTGACCTCCAACATAGTTTTGGGATAGCTCACATAACATACTATCAACTTTCCGGGATTCAATGAATAAAAATAAATCTTATATCAACAGAAAGCTAAGTTAATGACCTTTAACACAATCACCTGTTCATTTCAATTTTAAAAGTTTTTACTGTAGCAAATTAAGAGTCCAAATTATGTTCGATGAATTATAACTGTGGAACCCATTTTCATCTATCAGCCTCATTTGTATTGTTGAAAAGGTAATTTTTTGCCCTTTAAAATGGTATATAATATAAACCATAAGTCTATCCCAGAAGAACGATAGGCAATGAACGCAGACGACCCTAATAGTTTGAATCGTTGCAAGAGGGTGATTTGTTATGACAAACTGCTTATATTAAAAACAATCCTATACAAGAAACATACCTGCCTACCTTCCGCTTTTAGCGGAAGAATCTCCCGCTTTTACCTCGAATCTTCCGCTTCCAAAAGAAATCTTCCGCTTTCATTTTCATTTTCAATTTTTTTTTCAAGATCGGTTATGACATGACGAAAAACTTGCCGTGCGTTCAATAGAGCTAACGGCGGCGTAACTCTAACTGCTTCTCTGTCGTCTGCTATGAGCTCTTCAGCATACGAGTCCTTTTCTAACACTTCCGGAATCTTATTCGTCGGCCGTTATTAATTTTAGTTGACAAAACAGAATTTCGCTCGTGAAATAAACATTTTCTTTAAATATTTTTTATGTTGAGAAGTCAGAGCTTAGCGGGATAAGCAAATTCGGTTCATAACGTTTTTACTGCCCGTTCGACCGATAGACGAAGTTCGCTTTTTCAAAATGGCGTCACGTAGCAATAGTACATGCACAACGCTATACCATTGTGACAATTACGAAATATTTACTTTAATAAATAACATTCAACTTACATATAAGACAATCTATGCAATTTTCTTCAGAAATTATCCGTCCAAAACGAGCTACTTTGACGAATTATATTGCAATGCTAGGAAAAAGATTGGCGTTTTCAATAACGGTAGGCCTATGTTTGAAACCGCATTGAGGTTCAAATAATCATTTTTCTAGAATCCGTTGTAATTAAAGTGACACAAGTTTTAAAACAAAAAAATCATCGGCGATAAAGAAATGATCCTGAGACAAATTTGTTTGAAAGTAATTTACGGAATTGTGAACATTTTGATTTAGTCGAATTTTTTATTTTAATCGTTTCTGCTAAAAAAAAAGTAATAAAAAATTAGAAATATATATAGGCCTATATATATATATATTTGTAAATTAGCCGTTGATATTTTGTGATTACGCATTACACACATTATAATAGAATTTTAGAAGGCATGATAATAAATACACATACATTGAATTTGAAGACAAAAGAAATGCATAAAACAAAAATAATAATATTAATCATATCCAATTCTTAATTAACAAAGCATGCTTTTATTGAAGAATACTGTCTTTTTAATAACATTTTAAATGTTTTTTCTATAGCCTAATGGACGTGTAAATTTAGAAAAATATAGGTGTTTTATATATTTAAATCATTTATAAATTAAAATCTGAACCAGATATTCTAAAACTAATAACTGGTATTGCTTTCTCATAACAAGGACAACATATATTCCAAATTTTATTAATGTGGATTGATAAATATATTTTTGTAAAATATTTCTTTGCAATATTTTTGTTCTATTTAGTATTAGAAAATAAAAAGACTGTACACTGAGGATGTAAGGGTAGTAATGTATAGTATATTTAATTCTGAGAGAGCTAAATGACTAAGAGCAGTCCAATGTAGTATGGATAGGGTATATTTATTTTAAAAAAATAAACCACTTGAACACTTAAAGTTCTGTAGTCTTTATTTTACTTTAAATGTGTTTTTCTCAAAATGACTTTTTTCCTCTGTTGAACTAAATGCTAAGTTCCCTTTTGAATAGTTGTAATTATTCCATGTCCCTGAAATTTGGTATACTAGTTTCTCATACATAAAATTAAAAGGTTGTGCATGGATGAAAGCCTATATGCTTTAGGTTTAAGTAAATTTTATTTTTTTTAACTCTACATGTTCTCCCAAAATATATATTTTAGATGGGTACAATTAAAAAAAAAATAACTTTTTTCTTAAAATTTTTCAATAGGCATATGTTCCTTTTTGTGGTTTGTACATTAGATAATAAAAAGTTAAATTAATATTTTTTTTAAAAATCCATTTATGAAATATTTAATGAATTTCTGTAAAAGTGAAAATCATGATTCGGTACTTCAATGGCCCATTATTCTGAAATGTGAAGATCCTTCTTCAAATGAAGTCTAAACAAATATCTTGGCCAGTGTATTTCTAAATAAAACTGCCTAACACTTGGTGTGCTTGACAAAAATTCATCTAAAATGGAGACTAGACAAAATGTAGACAAATTGTTGTGCTTTGCATAAATCATTACATTATTGGTAAGTTTATTTACAAATATTAACATTATTTTTTTTATTTTGCATTTATTTTATATTATTGGTATTTCTATTAAAAAGCCAGACTCCGCATAAAATCTTCTGGTTTTGGACCAGTGATCTTCTGGTTTCCTAAGGTGGGGGTTAGGCAGGTCTGAAGAAATACAGGCTGAAAATGAATCAGGTTTAATAAATATAATAATAAGTGCATGAGACAGTGAGTAAGGGAATCAATGTATGGTAAAAATTGAGATAGGACAACAAGGAGTAGCATGCTACTCACACTACAGACATACAGTAGATATATAAGTAAAACTATTAAAGACTTTAGCTTTCAATTTTCAAGAAAGTTTTAGAATGTCAGTGTCTTATATTATATAGAAACAAATAGACACATTAAAAATAATTACAATTGCTGTTGAACTACAAAAAAATAAACTTTAAATAGTAACAACATCGTAACTGTTTTATTAAACTAAAGAGAGTATCAGATTTGCTAGTTTTGAACCGTTTTTTTAAATTGTTAAAGTACCTGCTATAATTTATGACTTTATTTAGTTAGAATGATCATGCTATTAATTACAGAAATTAGAAAATTGTTTCATTTTACCTTTTTTCTCCTTAACGTGTGTGTGGATGAATTGTATGAAACTATGAGATGTAATATTTCTAAATCGATACCAAAATATTGTCTAAAAATTCACCCTATAATGGTCTATACTCCAAAGAGCAAATATACCAAATTTGGAATGTGTACCTGAAGTAGTTTTATTTTATAAGACTCCAAAAGAGACGTTTTATTCAGTTTTTTTTTTAGAGGACTGTATTTCATTTTCTAGGCATCTGTGGTCCTTAAAAAAATCGGCAACATATTTGTGTTACAGAGAGTTTAAATAGCAAAGATATTTCATATTTTTTGTTGCATGGTCATTTCAAAACGGGGTTTCGTGAAATCTGTTTTTCTTTAATTTATTGGTCAAACTTTGGGCTGTCATAATTTTTTTTCTATTATATCTAGAGCTCCAAAATTTTGTGTGCAAACTTACTTTGAGGTAGATAACTTAACCTGCAAATATCAGCTTATTTGGCCAGACTTCAAAATTTGAGCGGTCTTACCTACTATATATAAAACACACAAACTACGCACGCACAAAAAATACTGGAAAGCCTGTCCATAGCTTACTTTTGCTGGTATTAATTTCCTCGCTTCTTTTGCAGACGACTGTATAGTTTTTGCACCGCCTTAAAGTTCTTGGGCCCACCATCAGCTCGGGACCCTATTGTTCTAGTGTAATGTTCCAATGAAAGACATGCATGGCTGGCACACAGTCCGGGTCCAGTGACTGAACATGCAAAAGAGTTCGTGACCATCTTGTTTCATAAATGTCACTGAAGCACACTGTCTTTGCCGTGGACTTCCAATATTTCACCTATCCATTGAGTTTCTAGTACACAATATAAAATAGATTTAAATTTATTCATCTGATCTCATTATTATTTTCTCAGTTTAGAAACTGCTTTCAAGAAAGTGTGACCTGTGTTTTTGCAGCTACCCAAATTTTACTACTTGTGTGCTGATGGTGTTTGGGGAGTTCGCAAGGCCTGTGCTGAGTGCTTTATGACAATATCTTGCGCCTGTTCTCTTGATACACGGCGCAAACATCTTGCTGATCTTTTTGTAAATCTACTCACAGATCAGTCAAGATGGGTAAGTAAAACTGATTTTATTAGAATTATTTTGAACTCTCTTTGACTAATAAAGGATATGATTACTAGTAGTAATAAAAATACCTGTTAATTCATTATTTACTGCCACATTCACCTGATATTTGTTTTTCTGTTGTAGATATTGATATAGTTCAATATTAAAGCAATTGTTTTTCTGTTGTAGATATTGATATAGTTCAATATTAAAGCAGTTGTTTTTCTGTTGTAGATATTGATATAGTTCAATATTAAAGCAATTGTTTTTCTGTTGTAGATTTTGATATATAGTTCAATATTAAAGCAATTGTTTTTCACTTATCAATCATACCCTCTTTTTTCCTTGTCAAAATTTGGGTTTTTTGTTCCCCACAAAATTAATATAATCCTCATATTAATTTATTAAAATATTATATTTTTTTACTTAGAAGTGTAACAAGTGTCAATCTTAAAATGCTTTAGAAGTTAGCTGCGCTCTAATTTTTCTCATGCCCAATACGTAATTGCTAGAGTTTGAAGCAGACACCCTTTCGGTTATGGAAACTCTTTGCGCCAAACCGCAGTCTAAGCTATATATTATAAATAAATTCTAGTTTCATACAGGAATTACTGTTCTTCCCATTAAATTTTACAAGTAAATATTTATTTAAATGCGGTAACAGCTACTATTTCAAATGTGCAAACTTTTCAATTGATTACCAGAGTTTAACCTGTTCGCCGGCCCGCTACCGAATTGTGTTCGCGCATGCGCACACTTTTTTAAATCGATAGCCACTTAAAAAAAATAACAATCAAGTCAAGCAGACGATATGTTTGGGTTCAGCAGCCAATCTGCTCTAATTTTATCATTGGTTAACTATTTTTAGAAAGGTTTTTTCCATTACAAAGTTCGGAAATCCCCAGTCACCTCACGTTTATCGAAGCTGAGCCGCCATTTTGAACCTAAGTTTGTACTACACATGGCTCGTTTCAAGGACCATTTTCAGTTGTTTGCTTGATCCTACCTAACGAACTTAATTGTGTAAATAAATTTAAGATATTGTAGATGAAATTCGACAGGCCTACTGAATTTTTGGATGTGACCATTTGATAATAAAAAATAAAAACCGATCGCTCTCAAACCGAACCCTCGTGGTCGTCGTTATGACGTCGTTATGATACTATTTTTATCGATGACCACTTTAAAAAAAAATACCAATCAAGGTCAAGGAGAAAGATATGTTTGTGTTCAGCAGCCAATCTGCTCTAATTTTATCATTGGCTAACTAATTTTAGAAAGGTATTTTCCATTACAAAGTTCAAAAATCCCGAGTCACCCCTCGCTTGTAAAGAAGCTGAGCCGCCATTTTGAACCGGTTTGGAATTATACATTGCACGTTTCAAACACGATTTTTAGTTGATTGCCTGATCCTACCTAAAGAACTTTATTGTGTAAATTAATTTAACATATTGTAGATGAAATTCGACAGGCCTACTGAATTTTTGGATGTGACCATTTGATAATAAAAAAAAAAAAACCGATCAGTCTCAAACCGAACCCTCGTGGTTTTCATATGCCTCTTTCGTTTTGTTCAAAATCAACCAATTTCCCCAGAATAATATTTATTTACACAAGATAAATTATTATTTATACCATATATTCAAATGGCAATCAACAAAAATCGTTTTCTTTCGGATTTTATTCAAGGAAACATCTAACAAATTGACGAAGGTCAACACAAGAAAAAGGTAAGAAAACTTTTTATTTATTTATTTATTTTTGAATTTAAAATAATAATAAGCAAACGTTAAAAAATTAAATAAATATTTTTAAAATGTCCCCCATAATATTTATTTTGAAAATCATTTTAGAATTGTACGAATTATGCTTGCTTTTAATTATTTAGTAGACTAGTAAAAAAAAAAAAACGGTGAAAATGTTCCCAAGTTCAACAAAAAGATAAGAAATCTTTGTATTATTTCTTTGTTTTTGAATTCGAAAAAAATTTAAAAAATACTTTTAAGATTCCTTAGTATGTCTATAATAGGTAGTAATTTAAATTTTTAAAATCCATTGATAATTACAGTCGCTTTAAATTTTTTAGCACACTGACCCATTCAGTTATCGTTAAGCGTCAAAACATGGCCGCCGGCGAACGGGTTAAGTTTTAAACTACTGCTAATTAAAATGGAATAGGAGAAAGCTTATGGTTACAACTTTAGTTTTAGTTTTTACTGTTAAGGTAAAAGTCATATACGGTCATGAATAAAAAGAAATCTAGACCAGAGCAAATTATTTTATTGCATCATCATACAGCGCTGCAAGGCCGTTTTTAGCAAAAACACTCCCAACACTTAATTATTTTTCTTTCAAGCATGGTTTAAGACATATTAAATATGACATATGATACATTAAATAATATATAATAGCGTGTTGGATAAAGAAATAGTCTTTAAGAGTATCCAAGTTGCATCCGCTAATAAATATATTAAAGTATCAAACTTTGCTACAGAAAATCACCAAATTAATCACTAAACGCTACTTATTCCTGCAAAAGAGTGACATTGGGACTATCTACTTCTGTCAGGGAAAAAGTGTAAACTTTTCAAGAGCTCTCTGGTGGGAGGAACCTTTGACTCGTTTGACACAATAGTGTCTGAGGCTTGCTTGGAAAATATTAATGTCAAAAAAAATTTTTGTCTGCTAATAGAGCTGTCAATTTTTTCTAAAATGCTGCCCTACCCACCCAAAGTTTGAAAAATCTTGTCCCTTCAGAGTTAGAAAAAGGAAAAACATGTGCCCCTTAAAGGGTTAAATGGACCAATCAGTTTACACACCAGTAGAGGTAAAACTTAATTATTAAAAATGGTTTCTCTCCCATCCACCAATTTACTTTCTTGGCAATGATGCTACAAAGGATCCATTTTTACTGTAGCCCTTAAGTAATTCTATCATAGTTTATGGATACAATAAGAAAGCTCGGAAAGACAAAGTCTAAATATTTTCATATAAAGACAGTTCAGATTAAATGTGAAGAAAACTACTGTTTTACAAATTTTTAGCAAATTTGCATGTTTATATGCATTTTTCGTGTGGAAAATGGTGGCATGGGTGGATTTTTAGTTTTATCTTGAATACTGTTATTGTGCATTTACAGAAAATTCTTACACTTAAAGGGTTAAATTGTTATGCAGTATAAATCATATTTGTTATGATACATGATATTTGTTACAGGTTCGCATGTCAGCATTTCAGCAACTGGGTCCATTTATTTCGACATTTGCAAGTCCCTGCTTAACTGGACTTTATGTAAATGAAGATGGCACAGTTGTTGTACGGGAACCAAAAGAGTGAGTTACATTAAGTCAGTTTAGATTATATTTATGAATTTAAGCATGCTTTATTGAATCATATTACTTTTATCAGTTTAAAGTGAAGATACTAATGGTGCAGCCATATACGTTTAAAACTTCCAAAAAGTAGTTTTTTTCCTTTCATCTATTGGTCATGGCCATGACTCTTAAAAGTAATTATAATTGTTTTTCCAGATTTATATTAAAAATGTCTTAAGTAGATCCTGCAGTTATCTTGAAAAAACTCTTGGGAAAATGAGGATCTCTTTAAAAACAAGTTATATATCTCTGAAAAGCATGTACAGTTATGTATTAATTGAGAAGTTCTTGAAATATCCCATCCATTTTTTTTTTTTAACCACCAGTTTTCATTAACCCTTATCGAAATTAAATGCCTTGAAAACATTCGAAAGTCATATTACTGCCATCACCAAGTTTTCAATACTTTCCGATTATCTGGTATTTTGTTTTAGTTCTGAATAGGTTTTGCATTACCTTTAGGTGACTTCAAAAGGCTAAGTAAGATAAGAATCCAGGAATTCTGACTAACTCAGAACTTTAGAGCTTTCAAACATCGTTTTCCTGTCCTGAAATTGGGCTTCTTGTGAACAGTAGCCAAGTAGCCATGTTTTTGGCTGTTGGTATTGAGTCATTTCAAAATGAATTTTTTTTCTTTCAATGAATGAGAAAAATCACTGCCTATCAATTCATTCAGAAATAGTTTGCATACATCTATCTCAAAATACAACACAAAGCAAATAATTAGAAAAATAGACTGCTTTGTGGTAAGAAACCATGCATATATTAGGTAGTCCCAACGTCACTGTTTTACAGGGGACAAACGCACTTTTGCATGCAAATTTACCGAACTTTAACTCACAGCAGTTTTCTTCACACTAAAACTGAACTAACCATTTCTATATAAAAATTAAGATTTATGTTTCGTCTTTTGTTTTTCATCTGAACTTTATTATTGTATCCATAAACTTTGACGAAACACGTCACAGTCATGGCTTTCATTTCTGAGACATGGTGCACCGACACTAACGCTGATTATTCTGCCCTATACGATCAGTTGAAATCATTTACCGGTCAGATCTATTTGTGAGTGTTTATTAATGTTTATTTTCATATTTTTGAATTTTTTGTAAGCATATTATAAATTTTGAAGTAGAATTATTGACAGTTTCCAAATTAACACTTTCAAATATAGGCCGATCTTGGAGTGACTCTTTTGCAAAAGATTTGAAAATATACTATTTTCTTGAAATGTTAGTTTTAAAGACGCCGATTATATTTATCAATATTGTTTTATTTGCTCACTTAATTTTAGCTATGAATGACAATTTTGTTATTTAGAAAAAATAGTTTTAAAATCATCATTAATTTCAAAAGAAAAGATAACTCTAGATACTAAAATTGTAAACATCATTTGAAAAACATCAGTTCTGAAATGTTTCAGTTCTTTCAAGCGTTCTGTTTACCATAACACAAACTTAATATTTAGTTTATTGTTTCGTTTTGCTTAGAGTTTAAAAAATTTCTTGTCCCTTTTTGTTTCATATTTGAACATCGTTTTACAGTGTAAAAAATCTCATTTTATTATTTTTGGGGTTCCTCCCCTGACTTGTAATTCCTTTACACTTCTACATAAATGGAGAAATAGCTCACTTAAGGTTGTTGTTCCGTTTTTTAATAATAAAAACAGCAGGTTGCTGTGCATATGATCTTAATCTTATAGCTAACTTAATATTTCTTGCATGTTTTACTTTATTTTAAAGAGTGAGAGTTAAATATTGTTTGGTCCTTTCACTCTTCACACGTGCTGGCTACAGTAAAAGGTAGACGTCCAACAATTTCAAAACTTCCACATACCAAACTGGCTTATAACAGTTGGATCTTTTGTGACATGATGAAAATAAGACCTTTGATGAAATCCCATCCAGAGAAGTATCTTTCCTTTAAATTTGATGATGGCATTCTATTACTGTCATCATGCAGGGTTATGACAGAACTTAAGAACACCCCTTTTAACAACTGGGAAACTTTTCTTTCCAAAGCATTACAAGTTAGTGTTGGGACTTTTTGTGAAAAGTATGGTATTAGTTAGGAGATGCTGTTGAATTATGTCATTCATTAACAGTTCTTTATGAAGTTTCTAATAATCTGATTTGAGAACTTCAAAGTTTTGCCAAGAAATTAAGTTTGAAAGATTGTTGTCTGAATGAATTTGTTCAGTTTTGCCTATCTCTTAAAAATGCAAAAACATAAAATAAACAGAATCACTTAAACTACACAAGCACTACACTGTTCTTTATACTTGTCATTTAACACCAGATAGTCAAATTAAATCTTGCTTTGTTTATGAATGAAAGTTTTTTGCAAAGAGATTCAGATTCTAAATAATGCTAGCACTAATAGTACTCCATAGTAATCATAGGTTGATTATGGATGCTAAAAGCCTGAATTTAAAAAATAAAAAGAATTTAAAAAATAAAAAGTAAAGACATCAACACCCTTGATAATTTATGCAAATATTTGTTAGAAAGCACTCCAGTATCTGATTGTGCACATGCTTAGCTGTTGTAAATGCAGGTAGTAACCTAAATGATACTGATGTGGCAAGAACAACTGATGTAGATAACTTTTCATGTAGCCAACCACCAAAGAGACTGAAACAAGGTGTTGGATTTACAAGCTAGTTTTGCTGTTTGTTATGATGATGGATTTGTCACTAGTGAGGAATTAAAAGTTCATAGTGCAAAATAATATTGATGGAGCAGTATAGAAATGAGAATATTTTGAAGTGAGGTGATAGCATAGACTGTGATGATGTGAATGCCAAGTTTGTTTTTAAATGGGGCTTAACAATGGAGATACCAATGGAAGAATCTGGCCAGCTGCTGATTTTAGAGTTTTGCAAGAAGAATTTTCTATTTATAAAATTATGTATTGTGACTGGTATATTACTTATTTTTCTCTATCAATATGAAGTTATTGGGATTAAGTACATTACCTCTGTACAAGACTTAATATTAATTTAAACAAATATTTTGTTACTACATGATGCTTATTGTATGTGTGTGTGTTATTGTACGTATTCATTATTTAAAATAAAACAAAAATGAAATGGTCTTTTATTCATAGTCTACATCGTAATTATGTAAATGTGTTAATATTTCTTTAAATCATGTACACGTTCAAAGTACTATTTTAAGAATAAAGTTTTCATGAACACTTTCGGTGATTTAATATTTGCTCAAACTTTCAGATTAAAACTATGTTGTTGTTTTTTAGTGTGTATGTGTGGTAATATAATTAGCAATGGCATGTTTTCAACATCTTTATGTATCTGTGATGTATGTATGCATATAGAGTGCTTTTATACAAATCATGCACAGTTTTAATACACTTTTAAGATTTTAAATATTAAATTTTGTATTATAAAATATTAAAACAAATAAAATGCTGTACAAATCTTTTTTTTAGTTACATGTATAACATCCTGCTGGTCATTTTAAAGGTGAACCATAACTGTGTTATGTATAGTTTCAGAGATGTGACAATTTATCTTTTTTTATTTTCTTTGTAAATATAATTTTTTTAAATAAAATTAAAAATGTAAATTAATTGAATGATTAAACATAACTTAATATATTTAGATAGAGCACAATTTACTAATCATTTTGATATGTGAACCAGCTCTGTATGAGAGATATGACAATTTGCTTTTTTACATTTTCACTATAGCTCTGTTTTTATTAAAATTCATTGAAATTGTCATTTTCAGCATCAAATAATTTCTTCAATGTTGTTGCAATGCCTTTGAAAAAAAATAGGCATTAACTACCTAGCAAATGATTTAATAATATGTATTCTGGATATACTTTGTTCATCAGTTGATTATACTATGATGCCATGAATATTTCAGTTTGTTGCATTTTGTTAGCAATTTTATGAAATAAAAGCACATTTTCCTTTGCAATTTATAATAAACTGAAATTTCTTTTTTGCATTATGTCTGTTTTTTCTTGTTGTCTGTGAGTATGTTAATTTAAAATGTTGAACTATTGATCAGTGTGGTTTATATTTTACTTGTACTGAACTTGACAAATTGAGCATTTGTTATGTCTAAAAAACTATGATCGCAAATTACAACATTAAATTGACAATATCTCAGAAAGTATTATAACTATCATCATTTTTTTTTCGGTACAACCTTATTTCATTAGAACACATATTTTTAGCATAAAAGATTTTTACAATATCAAGTAGAAGAAAATGAGTGGGACTACCTATTTATAGGTGTTTGATGTGACTTCGTTCATTCATAAATCGATGTTGAATTATGTCACTACAAAAAAATCAAAAGATTGGATATTTAGCCTACATGCTGCAAATACTTCCACATCTAACCTTGACGTTAAAAAGTTTTACTTGTCTGTTTAAGTAATTAGGCCTATTTAACATTTCAACAATAAGTTGTACAGAAGAAAATTGCAGATCTCTTGCCAACTTTAAAATAGGCTAATCTAAGTTATTTCTGTACATACAAACTGAACAAAGGCAGGAGAGGTAATGAGGATTTCCCAGTATATAACTCATGATGGGTTAGTGACAAAGAAAGGCATGTTTCTAGTGCTTGAAAATTGGCCAATTTCAATATTTGAAACAAAATGCTCCCCCCCCCAAAAAAAAATAATAATAATGGTTAGTGAAATAAAAACTCTTTTAGTACATGAAAACATTTTTATGATGAATGATTCTGAAAATAGACAGGTTAATTTGTCTAAAAGTGCCACACAAAAAAAGGACCCAAATCATGATTATTTTACTGCTACACATTGCCCAATTTTAAAACACATGGTATATCCGATTATTTGCTTAAACATTGACTGATATTCTGTATGATATTATGACTGAAAGAGTATGTTCATAAATCACTTGTTAATCTGTAACCATGATCATGTATATTTCATTTGTAATTGAATGTGTTGAATACTATTTTTATTTCTGCACTACCTCTTGTGATAGGCTAGCAAGTGGAGGTCCTAGCACTCTTTCGACTGAAGAAAGCAGAGATTCCACTACACCTCAGTCAGCCTTTGAAGTACCTAACAGACACTTGGATGTAGACATGGAAGTTGTGCTAGCAGATACAGACGAGAATGGATCTGGTGAAGTCTTAAGTGAAGGAAAACTTGTGATATCATTTGCTGAAGAAGACAAATCTCCAGAAGAACATCGTTTAGAAAAAATAGATCACTTAAATGAAAAAAATTTGGAAGGAGGGGATTTGAAAGCTTCAGGAATTGCACAAACAGAAAAAACAGATTTGACATTAAGCAATGAAGACAGTAATCTGCCAGATAATATAAGTAGGCTAAATATCTCTGAAAATGATAACTTAGAGAAAGAAGAAAGTTGTGTGCTTACATCAGAAGTCTCCAAAGATTTAAGTGCTAGTAATGAACATGTACAAAACCCGATGAATATCTTAAACTGTGATACAGACATTGCACCAGTAAGCAGTACACAAAATGAACAAAACAGCTCAACTCTAGAAGTGCCTTCATCACAGTCAAATGTTAGTCAAGATGATAGTCTTACATCACAAAGCATAGATGATTCCACTCAGAAAAGACTGCATGTTCATTTGGACAACTCTGATTTTAATACATTCCAGTACTGGCGACCACCACTGCCAGAAGTGGACATTGATTTTGATTTGATAAATGGGGCTCCTGCAAATATTCATGTGGTTGCAAAGGTAAGATTATATATATATTTTTTGTACTGTTTATTAACTCTGTTTAATTTCAACATATATCGTGTGCACTATTTATACAGAATATATTAAAATAGCAACGAACTGTTTATGTTGTATGCATTGTAAACATCCAATATCATAGGAATTCGATGTTTTGCAGGAATAGGTAGCATTTAGCACTTACTTGGTGATTTTCTGTTTTGATATTAAATACTTCAATACAGGTATTTGTTGATGTAACTTGGGTAAAATTAAAGATCTTTCTTTATTTAACATACTGTTGTATTTTTATTTATGTGGCTTAATTGTATTTGAAAAAATATAATTGCACTTACCATGTGGTAAATGTGTTTTTGTTTAAAATTGTACCTTTCTGCCACATATTATCATCAATAAATTTGCTTTGGTCAGGATTTCTTTTGGTGCACAACTGTACATGACTTTTAATTATTTAAGTAATAATAAAATATAAAGGTGTAACCATAAGCTTTCTCCTGATACCACTTTAAAACCAGGACATTAAAACTCAAGATTGTGGGATTTGTTTCAAAACTTGCTCATTTTGAAATCATTGCCATAACTGCATTTGAATGAATATTTTCTTTTACTGAAAGCAGACAAGAGTATTCATTCAACTACAAAACTATTATTAGGTAGTCCTATTTATTTTTTTGTTAGTTCATATTGTAAAAATCTTTTATGCTCAAAATGTATGTCCTGATGAAATATGTTTGTGTACAAAAAATTGTGATAGCTGTAATACTCTTTGAGAGATTAATTTAGTGTCACTATTATGGTCTTTTTTTAAAAAAAAAAGACAGGAATATGTGATTTTCCAAGTTCATTACATCACAAGTATAAACTGCATTGAAAAACAGACCTACAATTCTAATAAGCAATTCTAATTGTCACATACAAGAAAAAACATATAATGCGAAATTGACTTTTCAGTTTATTATAAATTGCAAAGGAAAACAGGCTTTTTGTTTTATAAAATTTCTGGCAAAATGGAACATTCATGGTATCATAACATATGAACAAAATACATATTATTAAATCGTTTACCATGTATTTAATGCCTATTTTTCCAAAGGTATTGCACAGAAATGTGGAAATTAATGGAGGCTGAAAATGTATATACTAGCAAATACTAGCAAATACACACACACACACACACAGACCCCCCCCCAAAAAAAAAAAAAAAAAAAAAAAAATTAAATAAATATAAAAATTAATTAATTAATTAAAAAAGTGCAATGAAGTTTAATACAGAAAACATAAACAAGCGAACTGTCTTTTCTTTGAAACTATACACCTTGCAGAGTTGGTTCACATAAAAATGATCATCAAACTACACTCTAAATACAAAAAAAAAATTGTTTCATCTTATATTAATGTTCACTTTTCTGTATAATTTTTATTTACAAAGAAGATTAAAATGGATAAATGGTTACATCTCAGAAACTATACATAATAGGGTTCACCTTTTAAAATGATCAGCATGATGTTATCCATTTACCTAACGAGAGAGAAGTTATCTATAACCTTTGGTTTTAGTATTTTTACAACAGAAACTTTCATTTTTTTAAATCTTGCCCATTATCTTAATATTAACTGTATACTTGAAATAAAGCATTCTATTTACATAATTCTTAGATATTTAAAAAAGATATGTTTAATACATACGCTATTATTTGCAAAATATAATATTATAATAAAATAATAGGCCTAAGCAAAACATATTTTAGTTTGAAGGTTTTGTAACAGAGATTAAAACAGTGACATTGTATATTATTATTAAAACTTTATTGTAAAAAACATTTCTCTACCCATATGCACAATAATTAAATAAACAATGGTGACATGATATTTAATATTAGATATGCCCAACATTGCTGTTAGAATAAATATAGTGCACAGATTTGGTGATTTTCTGTAGTGAAGTTTGGTACTTTAATACAATTATTTCTTGATACAAGAAAGATTATTTCTTTATCAAACACACCCTTGTGTTTTATTTAATGTTACATAAGCCATGTTTGAAAGAAAAATAATTACATTTACTAAGTTATAAAGGGCTTTTACTAAACACGGATCCTTGCAGATGTGATTGAAAAATTTGATCTGGTCTGGGTTTCTTTTTTGTTAGCGCCACCACACAACTTTTTCTTATAAGTACAAAAAATAAAGGTGTAACCATAAGCTTTCATCTGATACCACTTTTATTAAAAGAACTATAAAACCCAAACTTTGGTAATCTATTCAAATCATGTCTATTTTGAAATTGTTGCTGTACACACATTTGAATAAATATTTTCTCACTGAAAATTGCACTAAGAGCATTCTTCTATGAAACTAATATTTAAAATATGTAGTTTTGGCTGTGGTTTAGCGCAAAGAGTTTTCATTAGGTAACCTAAAAAGAGTCTGCTTTAAATTCGAGCAATTAATGTGCATTGTGTGATAGAAAATTTAGAGCTGCAGCAAACTTTAAAAGCAATTATTAATCTTGTTAAGTTTATATTTGTTAGTATTTCTTTCACTAAATATAGTTCTTTATTTGTGTAGAAGTTTATTTAGTAATTGCAAGTTAATTTGAGCAGCTTTGTGATTGCAAGATTGATTGCCTTCTGATCCTCAATTCTATAGTTAATAATTATTTCTTTGCAACAACCCTACCTTACTTCATAACAGTTTAAACTATATAAAGCATGCTTTGGTAAATTATTAAACAATTAGTTTGTTTTATAGTAGTATTTATTTGTGTTCAATTTTGGGGGGACTGTACTATTTTTTGATTAATGAACTTTACTGAGATAGTGACTAATTTTTTAAATGCAATTTTCTGTTTGGTGGTGGGGGTGGTGGTTGAAGAGTCAACCTAGAAAAGAACAGTGTTATGCTGTCAACAAACTGTGACCCTTGAACTGAGATCTGCCTTAAAAAGAAAAAGAAGTTATTTTGCATTGAATATTTATTATTAAATTCTTTGCTGTCAATGGCAGGATGTGTATAATATCTGGATTTGATAAATTTTAATTATGGCAGTCATCATATACAGTTATACCCAGTAAAAATATTTGTTTTGTTAATGGGAGTACAGTTGTGAGTGCTGATGTAATTTAGTTGTACAAACTTCATAAATTTACACACATGCATGTATTAAGTTTCTTTAGCATCACCTTAAGGCCATGGACAGCTTGTGCATATATTATAAAAGTCAAAAGGGGATTATTTTTTATATTCAATTTTAAATATGTTCTCTTTCAGAATTTTATATTTTTATATATTTTTTAGAAGTGGACAAAGTTGATATTTTGTGTTATATAATTGTTTTTCAGATCTACTTACAACTATGCTATAAAATATTTCCACAATAATAACTCGACGAAACACACATTTCCATACTGATTGGCATCATTACTTTTACTAAAAATGGCAGACAGGGCATATGTAAAGAGAGAATTATCTTCCCTTCTAAAAAAGTCATATGATTAACGATTTAGGTCATCTAGTGCTCACCTGGCTTTACAATCCTTGAACCCACTTGAACATCTGAAAATAGTTCTTTTGAATCACATGATGAAAAATTTACATAGTGACAATCTGATTGGTTAAATCTGCTGATTACCAATAGCAACTTGCCAAATCCTAGAATTTTTAAAATGGCTGCCACATTACTTAAGTGTTGTAAACTCATCTTACAGTAGCATAGACAAAATTAGTTCTTCTGATCAACAGCAGTGTCGCCTGAAAAACAAAAATTGTCCAGAAACGTGAGCAAGCAAAAATAGCATCCAAATCTTGATGGAAAAAGCAATGCAAAGTGCAAGACTTTCATGAACGCCCTAGTAAAGTAGTAGTACCTTGTGCTTTGCTGCAGATGATGTTTCTCAACTCTCCCCCCCCCCCCTCCCCAACACGCTTTGAAAAGCGCTATTCAGAATGTCAACACTGGCCCTAGCAGTAACACTGCTGGCAGTTCTGCAAATGATATGACTTGTTCAGAATTACATAATGTTTCCTCAGCCACCACCATCACATCCATCCTCTTCTAGTCAATCAACACAGAATGTTTTTACTGGCCTTATCCAAGATTTGGTCACAATGTCAGATAGGGGAAGTTCATTTGGCAAATTTTAACAAAATTTTCCCTGCTGCCCCACCCATCCAGTGCTAGAAAAACATAGAGGACACTTGTAATGGTGCTAGAAGTGCTGTCCACAGCATTCCAGATTTGCTATCTGTATCCATGAATGCCCCCAACCTGTCCATGTCCCAAAGAAAATTGCATTTGCTTGAACTAACCAAAGTTAGCTGCCATTCAGACCATTCCAGAGAAGGAAAATATCAGGTGCATCACTGATTTAAATAATTTCAATGTTTTGTTCTTGTCAGTTGTTTGTTCTGAATGTAAAAGTGTTGGAAGTTTGAGAGTGAATTTGGGAGACATAGTTATTTTGTCTGTATGCAAGTGAGTTTTAAATGAATGCACATTTAGAGAAAGTCAGATGTGTTCTACAACTTCTAGGCATGGGAACAGTAGTTCACTTAGTGTGGATTATTAAGGGAATTGAATGATTGTTAGAAGTGGAAGTGGTAGGATAGTTGTGAAAGCAACACTGAACACAGTTGTTGAGTTCTACAGTTTTTATTTCCCTTTTAAAAGGTGTATTTTGAGCAATTACTTTCACATATACATGTATATATATATATTAAATAAAAACTAAACAAGATATTTAAAATTAATAGTTGGCATTGCTTTTTTATTTCATATAGTATATACAATTTATATATCAGATTCGAAGAATGTATTGATAAATAAGTTTTTCCTCCTTGGCAGGTAATATTTTGGTTTTATAGAATGCATCAGGATACATATTCGTATATATCCACTATATCCATATGATAAATTGCTTGAAAAACATTCAGTACTGTATTATGATTCTCACTGATTGACTCATTTGAAAGACTAAAAATAAACATACATGCATTTGGCTGTTCTATATATGGAGCTCATGCAGGCTGGCTATTTTTTATATTCTGAGGTGTGGATGGAAATACAGAAAAAATACATTTTAAGCCACTTATTTGAATATTTATTAATATTATTATGATGTCTTGAATATGTGCTTTATTATTATATTACATGTGCATTTAGGTAATGAAGAGCTATGTTAGCACATTATATAATTAGTCTATAACAGGGGCGGGCAAACTCTGGCCCACAAAGCATTTTCGTTTGGCCCGCAAGGCAAAAGTCACTAAAATAAATGGGCATTGTTATACTCTGTCAAACAGCCAAGGCTAAACTAGTCTAAAGACTACACAACTTTAATAGTTTGAATTACACAGAATCGTGCGCGCATGTACCATTTATGCCTCCAGTTGTGTATATTCCACTAGCACTTCTTTATAGTTCTTAGTTCGTTGACTTTTGAACTCTCCCAGGCCTAGGATAGATGTACAATTGTACATGTATGTCAGCATCTGTACTCTGCCTCATAGGCTGGAGGTGAGCAGAGATGCATGCGAATTTGAAACTCACTCAGTTTTTTGCCATCACAACTGAACTGGTTGTTACATATCTGCTATTTCTTTGCCATTATTCCCCGCCCCCCCCCCCCCCCAATTATGTCTCAATCTCACGTCCTTAAAAATTTAAAGTGGATATGGAAAGTCGGACATTTATCTCTGAGTGGATAGAGAAGTACTTTTTCATAGAACGATTTGGACAAGCTCAGTGTCTGATCTGTTTGAAAACTGTTGCTGTCTTCAAAGAGTTTAATGTGTGCCGCCTTTGGGAAGCAGTACACCAAACTTCGAAATTCACTTTAATGTCTGCCTAGGAGAAAAAAAATACTAAACTAAACAGGCAATATAAAGAAAAGCTATTTGATGTTTCATAAACAAACATCTGACACGCGCCAGTTATGAAGTTTCACTACTCCTTCTCAAAGAATGAAGCCATTTCCTGATGGAGACTTTATCAAGGAATGTCTCATGGCTGTGGTGAATTCTGTCTGTCCAGAGCAACGTTCGGTCTTGGAGAAAATGAGTCTCTCATCCCGTACTATTCGACGTCACATTGAGGAGATGTCAGACAATGTGAAAAATTTGGTGAATTGTGATTGCTCAACCTTTGTCATGTACTCTCTTGCTCTTGATGAGAGCACTAACATGAAATCACAGTCCAACTAGCTATTTTCATATGAGGTGTCACTGCTGCCCTCAAAGTGAATGAAGAGTTCCTTCAGATTGTTCCGCTACATGATACCACCACTGGGCAAGACATCTTCAATGCCTTACTTCAGTGTGTGGAACATCACTCCCTTGATCTGTCCCGTCTTATATGTGTAACAACTGATGGTGCACCAGCATTGATTGGAGAAAATAAGGGCGCTGCTTCTTTGCTCATTCACCACTATAAGGCCCTTGACACAACCAGACTATCCTTAAATTACACTGCATCATTCACCAAGAATCCTTATGTGCCAAGTCTGCAAACCTCATTGAGGTCATGTCAGTTGTGGTGAAGGTTTAATTTCCATACTTTCCCAAAGTCGCAAACATCCTCAATTTCAGGCACTGACGGATGAAGTGAATGCGCGCTCTGGAGACCTGCTCTACTTTTGTGAAGTCCGCTGGCTAAGTTGTGGAGCCATGCATTCTCATGTGTGGGACCTGCAACAAGAAATTTTCACCTTCATGAAAAGAACCTTCCCTATGCTGATCTAAAATGACCTAAAATGGCTTGCTTGTCTGGCCTTTCTCACGGATATCACCACATACCTCAACGTCAATTTGCAAGGTAAGGATGTTCTCATTCCTGAAATGTATTCACACATCACAGCATTTGAAGTGAAACTACGCTTGTGGGAATTGCAGTTGTCTAATGGTCAGTTTCAGCATTTTCCATGTCTTGCTGCTTGTTCCATAGCAGATGTCACCTTGGAGACTTGTGGTGCAGTCATCTCACTAAGGGAAGAATTTGCCTCATGTTTTCGGGGTATCAGATCACTCTCTGCAGATTTCAAGTTGTTCAGTGCCCCTTTAGAAATCACTGGATGATGTTCCAGCTTCCTTGCAGATGGAGTCGGTAGATATGCAATGAAGCGATGAGTTAAGTTCCGCATTTCTTTTCCTCTTTCTTTTATTCGTGATGCCATTCTTCCATCAGGCAAGTTTCCACATTTTGTTAAACATGCTCAGTGCATTGTAGCTATGTTCGGAAGCACAATTTCCATGAACAACTGTTTTCAAAGATGAAATATGCAATGAGTCGCCTTCGCTCTTAACTCTCTGACCGTCATCTAAATCAGTGGTCCCCAACCCCCGGTCCGCGGACCGGTACCGGGCCGCCCAATTTTATTTTTACTCTGGTGTATTTCTTTCGGGTTTGTGCGACTTTCCATGGACGAGATTGAGTCTGAGCATTCATTCTCCCAGTTGCTGCACGATCATCTGTCTTTGCTTTTAAAGAATTCGAGCTCTACTTCCCAACCACACCAACACACTTCGCTTCGGACCACCGACGAACGCACTCCATCCACTGGACCGCCGGGAGGAGAGTTATGTCAAAGCGCCACACCAGACAAACCAGCACTAAGACTCAGCCCTTTTCAGGGCTGGCAAAAATGCCACTACTGCCCACCCCATCAAGTGACATTTTACGCGATTCTGAGTCAGTCACAAAAGATGCGGACAGCCCTTTCTGTTTCACAAACGAGCGCATAGCCCAGCTGAGACAGACACGGCAAAAGAGGCTTGAAGAGGTGCAAACATTAAGAAGTACAAAGGAGAAGACTGGACAAAATACTGCTGTGAAATCAGCAAACCAACCGAAAATGGGGGCATACGAAAAGTTACCCCCTTCACACTAGAAACTATAAACGTTGAACTAAAAGATGCGTTCACTAATTTGCTGTTGACCCTCTTCCACACAAAAACAGAAGATGAACTTACACTAGACAACAAGCCATCTTAACCGCAATTGGTCTCCATAAGATTTTAAACAAGCACCTGACAAGACAACCCGAAAAAAAACTACATCAACAGACTGTGAATCACAGACAGACATCTAGAAAATAACGCCAACAAAAACACGCTCTTCACAAACGGAAAAGGAGGAAACAACGCGAAAACCCACACAGGAAGACGGCACAACTCAAACAGTCAAAGGAAAAAGCCACCATTCCACCCAAACTCTACAAGCCACTACAAGAGAAAGTGGAATAAACACCAACATCATCTGGAAAATTCCACCTACGGCCAAAGTGAATTCAACTCAAACAGCAAAACAAGAAATCAGACAGACATTCTCGCAAACTCCAAAACCCACAACATAATAATAATAAGGAAACTCAGACTACAAGCTCTATCAGCAAAGAAAAAGAAATTAAAACAACTACCACCGAAAATAAGAAGAAACGCCAAAAATTCTCCAGCACACAAACGGTACATATCAAGACGCAAGAAAGAAAAATACAAACAGAAAAAAAGTGAAGACAACTGACGCACAGACCGAAACAGAAGTCGACAACGCTCCAACTACACCACAAGAAACAACAACAACGACTAAACCAACTGCCCCCAATCCACAGCCAGAGTCACCACCAGGGACTGCAACAAAGACAACCACAACAGACACACGAGGAAACTACAGAACGGAGCCCCAAATCAAAAAGAAGGCGCCCGCCACAACACATCAGACGACAACAACAGTATCATCTACTACAGCCACAACAACAGAATCCACAACAACAACGGCAGCACTGCGACAACAACCACCACCGACAACAACAACAACAACGGTGGCAGCACAGGGAGTAACATCACATGCAGTGGGGATATTATAACCACCCCATTGCGGATCTAATTCAACTAATGCTTGCCGCCAACACCCACCTACATACAGTCCAACGGATACCGGCGACATCAACAACACCACTGGTGAACATTCCAGGGTGGGGAGTGAACATCCTGGGCGCACATACACACTAAGTACAGACGATGTGGTATTATCCTGAGCTCTGTAAACCCCCTCACCTGCCAATACAACAACGGCCACCACAGCACTTAAATCCGTATTGCCATTTCCGAATCCTATTTGTGTGAAGCGGGGTTTTCTGCAGTGACAGCAACCAAAACAAAACAACGGATGGACATAAGCAACTCACTTCGGGTGTAATTGTCTCCTATTACCCCCAGATGGAACCGTCTCGTTGCAAAGAAACAAGCTCAGGGTTCTCGCTGATTTAGCGTTCTAGTGAGTTAAAATGTTAAATCACTTTATATTCATATTTTGGTGTAACTGTATTTTAATTTGAAGGCACGTTTAAATACAATTAAATTAAAATTATTAAATCAAAACAATCTAAAATATAAACAATCAATGTCCCCCCCACATCATCGGTCCGCGGTAAAATTATCAAGCGTTGACCGGTCCGCGGCAAAATTATCAAGCGTTGACTGGTCCGCGGCATTGAAAAGGTTGGGGACCACTGATCTAAATGACATTCTTCGCTTGTCAACCTCATCAGTTAAGCCAGACATTGAATCAATGATTCATTGTAAGCAACACTATCCATCTCATTAATCTTTCATTGAAACAGTTATTTTTTTAAAAATTACTTTTGTTCTCATTTTATATTTTGAACTTGCTGGACTTGTAATATTTGATCGTCTTTCCAGCGCACAAACTGTTCCAACAGTTTTATCTGGCCCACAGTCTCAAAAGTTTGCCTGTCCCTGGTCTGTATGTTAGTCTGTAGCACAGATATCCGGCCCGCAAGAGAATTTTAGGCAAAAATCTTTTTAGTGGCCCGGCGATATGAATTGCAAATCAAATTCCCCATTTAGCAGACTTGCCGAATGAAAGGCTGCCTGAGAGCATTCCCGCGTCGATCAGAATAAGCGAAAATGAAAGTTGTGTAGTGCGTGGATGTTCGTCAATACAGTAACCTAATAACGTCCTTTTGCTTGTTTTGGATTGGCGCATAAGAAATTAAACTAGTGTAGTGTCCGGATATTGCAACACTCCTTCCTGCTTACGCCTTATCAATCGAGCTTATGTCAGTAGATGCACAATCTAAATTTTAATTCAAAATCTAGCCTTAAAATGGCCAAACTAGCCTGACCATTTATTGAAGGAGAGTTTCTGAAGAGCTGCATGATGAAAGTGTGTGACGTCTTGTAAGCCTTAGCAGAAATATGGCAGCTGATTAAGTTTATGAAGTGGCCACTGATGTGAAAACACAAATGATTGAAAAAGGCAAAGACTGTTGCACACTGATGCCCTTCAACTGGCTCACACCTCTTTTATGTTAATTAGCCCACTTTTGAAGTAACCGCATGTACGATACTTTTCAGAGATGTGTCAGAGCTAAATAACTCGCAAATTTAATTTGGACACTAGTTACCTTTTTGTAAAACGGACTACACCCTGCAGGTTTTTTGTGATTTTGTGAGCGATCTTTGTGTTTGCAATTTTGGAGAATACATGTATAATGAAAGAATCAATGGTGGTTTTTATTATATACTGGTAAATATCTGCTCTTGGTTGATGCGCATATGCCTTTTGTTGTTAGCAAAAATGTATGTACACTTTTTTAGCATGCCGATTGCGTTATATAAAAAATCACCAAAACACATGCATGTACATTCTCATTTATTAACACACATTATCAAGCACATGTTAATTCAGTACATATATTGGCAAATCCCTAGGCCGTTCAACTTGAATTGTAAAACAATAACTTTCTGCACATCCGCATGTTCAGTTTCTCAATCTAATCAACTTAATTAAAACATTAACCCTTTGAACCTGCGATACCGTTATAGTGGGATGTACATATTAACTTGTATCTTGAGATAGCAAAACTGCGATATATGCTGCTCAACAAGCTAGATTTATAATCTTAAAAACTATTGTAAACATTTGTAATAATTATATATAAAACAAATATGTATAAAAAATAAAGCAATTACAGTGATACAAGTTTTAACACATTTATAAATTTGAAATGATTTTTAATAATTTATTATATAATTACTATATGCATATATTTTTTAAGGGGAAAAAATAATGATTTTATCAGTTAGATAGAGCACACATTCTTTTAATTATTTGAACTAGATCTGTAACATATATGGTTTTACAATTTGTGTTTTAAAGTTATGTCATCTTTCTTCTGAATGTATTAAATTTGTTTGTTTGGTGATATTCCAGACCTAATTAGGCTCATATATCACTGACTTTTAGATCAGTGTTTTTGTTTTTAAAAGAAAAGGGCTTAAACACCTTGGTACTTGTTTTAAATACAGAAAAAATACATTTTAAGCCACTTAATGACTATTAAGTATTAAACTATTATGATTCTTGAATATGCACTTTATAATATATTACAAGTGTGTTTGCATAATGAAAAGCTATGTCAGAGCACAGTTTGTTAACTAAAGTACATTCTCTGGATATTGTGTCTTGAATATGCACTTTATAATATATTACAAGTGCTTTTACAAAATGAAATCAGTACATTCTCTGAAAAGGACTTCTTCATTTTTATCATGTAGAATATACCCTTCTATAATTATTTTAACCTTGCCATTTCATAACTGAAGATTTTTACTTTTTACAATTACATTGTATCAAAAATAATCATTTATTTATCTCATAAATTGATGACGACTAACTTGCATATTCCAATGATGGTATTTCTTAAACTACTTGAGGTTTTCTCTTAGAATTTTGCAAGCAACCCTATATCCTCTAATACTGTTATATAAACAAATTTGTTGACTAGAAAAAAATATTAAAAATATATGTAAATAAAAACACAAACCCTGAATAAGATATCTTAGTATTATATAAGATATCTTAGTATTATTTTAAATCCAGTATTTTAAATAAACATCACACAGGCCCATTGCAAATTATCTTTAAATTTTTTTTTAATTTATCAATGTTTTAAAACTATTTTTCTCCAATGACTAAAATTAATTCAGTAATTATAAAATAAATATATGTGAAAAAACACAATCTTCAGCTTCAAAATTTGTATTGGAAGAAAATAGCAGTGAAACTTTAATGACAGTGACACAAAGACTGACTATTTTTCGAACTGCAAAGTCACACCACTTGCCTGATATCATTTGTGAGAACCAAATCAGACAATATTATAAATCCATCTTTTAACTAATATACTGCTTTAATATTAATAAAAAAAATTGTAAATTATTATTCACCAGAAAATCTCAAGTTAGATCAGCACTAAAAGTAAAGTTGAACTCTAAAAATAAGACTTTTACAATTATATTATTTTTTATTACTTTGTAAATGTATTTGCTAGCTCTTAGCTGACTGATTTCAGGTAAAAGATGAAGAAAAGCATAAAGTCTATTCAACACAAGTTGGTGTTCTGATGTCAAACTCTGGCAGTAGTTTAACAGATAAATCACAGTTGTTGGTGAAGGGTGATGGAGTACAGGAAAAGGAGATGGACCTGTGTGGCATTAAAATTCACACTGCACGAGTCAGCACTGTCAGTGATGCAGATGAAGAGACTGTAAGCAACATTGGCAGTACTCATGTACTAGGCCATAGTGTTAGTGAACCTACATTGGCAGTTGTGGATGGCATTGTGCAAGGTATGTGCCTCTGCTAAATATGTTAACAAAGTTAATGCTTCAATCAACTCCAGCCTATGATATGGTTTCATCTGGCCCACAAAACATTTTCTCACCATCCTTTAGGCTGGATTTTACACTCTAAACTTAAGAAATGGTGGTTCCCATAGTAATTTATTTACTCTTTTGTCTTGCACTTGCAGCCAGCGCAGAATGTCCTTTGTAGCCGCCTCTTGCAGGACAGTTGAATTGAGTTGAGATTTATGAATGCTCTCGCTATCATGCATCCATGCATTTTCAGTTCCGTTTTAAATTTACAACCTAAGATAATCAGAATCCAAGATTTGATGAGACCACAACATGGAGAAACACACATTCACCCATTCTTTCCTCCTTCCCTCTCCATTTCCAAGATGTGGTCTTAAATACATGGCTCACACATATACATGAGCAAGTGGCAACAGACAAGTGACAGAAGAGAATAGTAGAGCAATAGGGAAAATGGTGTAGTTTATGATTTAAGTATAGCTAGGCTTCTAGAGACTAGCTTTATAGAAAAGTAAGAAAGGATATAATTCAGTGATAGGAGAAAAACATAAGTTGTAGGTATACATAGATTAGGCATAGTTGTATGAAGTAAAATTATTGTTTCTTAATATGGTAAGACTAGGATTTGTGTGTATTTTATCATGTTTGGTGTAGATTTTCTCTATTTTGTATTCTCATGTTTCTCTCTACTTGTTTCTGCCCTGGTTCTGTCATATAGTGATATACAGCATTTTTAACAATAAAACTATCACTACTCATAAGAACACGTTCTGATTATCTTGTGTTTTAGTATGACACGTAGAAATGGGTCAAATAAAAAGAGGATAGGTGACATTAAATATCACGTATTTTAGGACAAATGGAATTGTGTCTATTTTTTTAACTGTTCCAAAGGAAAAACTTTTTGTTAATATGTTCTGAAACCATTTAATTCTTTAAAGAATACTATCAATATCTTACTCTCCCCCACCCCCACCCCTCCCAAATGTCTTGTTAAAGAAGACACAAGCACAATCTTTTCATTGACAACAGCTATACAGGTAAACCTTGAAATCTGTAGCCATGAGTAACTTGCAGTTTATTATAATAACTTGCTAGCAAAAGAATGCCAAGAACAGAGAGGGGGAGGACAACATTAACCCTTTGAATCCATGATACCACTATAGCAGGATTACCAGAAAATCATAATCCCCGTTTTTCCACAATAGTGGGATGAGCATATAAACTTGTATCCCGAGATACCACTTCAGTGGTATATGCTGACTTATCCTAGAAATGAACTCTTCCAAAGACCTTGGTGTGTCTGCAGGTCTTGGTGCAGATGTTCGGTGTATGCTTACAAAGCTAAATATGGCGATGGCATATTTTCGTTTAAAAAAAAAAAAAAGATTGTTGTATTGTGGCAGAAACCCTTTCAGTGATTATAGATAGTGATAGTTCTAGCAGTAGTGCTAATGAATTAGTGAGTGATGCCGAAACTTTATCTGATCAACAACCTAGACATGTTGTGGCATGAAAACAGAATCCAATTATTTCAGTGTTCTTTGTGCATTCAAACTCACAGCCACTGTTGGTCTGATAATCATTCCAAGAAAGAGTTTTGGCATTAAAGTGTTTCATACATTGAGTGGCTCACATAAAAAATTAATAAAAAATAATTTTAGAAAATTTACATGGTTTTTTGCTCGGGGGATCCAGGGTTATTGGTTTTTACCTATAGGTAAACAGGGTTTAAAGGGTTAAATGCTTACATCGACTATAGGTTGATGGAAACATAAAATCTGACCATATATTTGTCTTTGTCATAGTAATAAGAAATTCTTAGGTTTTATTCTTCTTTTTTTAATATAATAAATGTATTTTTTTATTTAATAAAACATTTTACCTAACCTATAAATCAGACACCGTCACCTTGATTTCATGTTTTTTAATTTGCAATTAATTCTTCACAACACACTTCTATCCCATCCTTGGCAACAATAGATTCATCTGCTCAGATTCATTGATTTGCTGGATAGTCCATACAATTGGTTTCAGTATCACTTAATATATATATATATTTGACTGCTTGACTTCTGCATTGTCACCAGTGGTGAACATTGTGAGTTTGTAAGGGTGAACAAACCTACTGTTAACAGAGGGGTGGGGAGGAGTAGAAGTGTGTTGTGCTGAAATTAACTCTTCACAAGCAGATTAAAAAATATAACAGCAGGGTGGCAGTGGCTGATTTTTTTTATATATATAAATAAAAAGCCCCAATTATTACAATGTATGTTAAAAAAGGAAGTAAGAAAATGAAGTATTTCTTATTATGATAAAGATATATATATATATATATATATACTAATATAGTCATTTCTTTTTTTTGCCAGAACCTATTGTGCAGTGCAATTACAAAGTAGGTTACTTCAAATTCATGTCTTTCAAAGAGGGGGCGTGAATATTTAATAGCTAGCTTTTGCCTGTGGCTTTACTCACACAAATGTCAGTTTTCAGAATACCTTTAATTTAAGGTAAAATTATTTTAGAGAATGTTGTGGTTTTTGTAATCATCTGGTAAGAACCAGGTCAAACAAAAGATAGGGGGAAGGGAGAATAGAAAAGTTGACAGAGACTGGGACATGTGTGTGTAGGAATAAATGAATGGAAGAAGTGATAGAGGGAGAGAAAATAAGAGAACATGAAATAAAAGAGGAAAGAGATAATTATAAAAAAAGAAAGAAAATTTGGTTCTGTTTAGGGTAGGCATTGTGAAAATAAGAGCCAACTACACAGCATAGTGCAAACCATCAAAATAAAATATTTACGCACATCGTAAGATCTAATTAATATCCTGAATGAGAAATGCAGTATGAGTGGAATATGAATCATCTGCTGTGCATAGAGGTCACAGCAATGTGTTAGCCATGGCTTAATTCTTTGCTTTTAATGGAAAATTTTCATGGATTTTGGTTACTGGTGAGAGGCTTCCAAGTATACGCCTTGCTTTAATGGAAACTTTTCATAGTGTTACTGTTAGGGCTACTGGTGAGCTTCCTTATGGGATAATGTTATGTTATATAGCTTATCTTGATTTTAGGGCACTTAGGTATATAACAGAAAAATCTCATCAAATCTGTCCAGTACCTTTTTACAGAAATCTGCACAAACCGCAACCATAACATTTTTATTATTTATAAGAATGACTAGAATGTGAGGCTTTTGATTTTATAATTAGCATTTAAGAACATGTTTACTTTTGTTTTTGCATTGTCACAACTAAATATTCGTTTCACAAAATAATTAAATGTTGCACTCTCTATTTGGTTTACATTTTAAAATTTTTTCAAGTGGAAGGGAAAATATTCACACCATGCTTTAGCCTAAATGAGAACAGTTTTATTACTGACAGTCTTGCTTCCAATTTTGTGGAGTTTTGCTGACATTTCATTTATGTAAAAATAGCATACATAAAGCATAATTGGCACAAGAAGGATAAGAATGTGAACAGAGAATTCCTTCTGATTTATTTATGTCTTTATTTTTAAAAAAAAAATGGTCATCATTTTACATTAAGCAGAATAATAAATTGTGTTGGGAATTCTTGAAAGGATAAAACTGTTAAAGAATATTCCATTGGTATGGTCAGGAAATAAAATCCATATATTAAATACACTGAGAGATTCAGGAAGAAATCTTCATAGCCAGTTTGTTTATGAGTATGAACTAAGCATTAATGGATATATACAATTTTAGAATATTTCTTGGAAATGAAAATGACTTGTTTTGTTTCCTGTTTTAAATAGGCAGACCCAAAGAAAATGAACTTGATTTGGTGAGAATAATTTATATCAATTAAAATCATGTAAACATTATTTCTCAGTGTAAGAGAGTTTATACTCATTGTTTAGTAATTCTTTTAAATTGTTTCTAATCAGTGAGTAACTCTTGGAATTTATTTTTGCCTATTTTCTTTTGTTACTGTAGACCTGAGTAACAGTAGCCTGAGTTTTATGGACAGTGACTTCTCCATAAGGTCTTCCTGTATGGATGATGCATACCTTGCACAGCAACAGGTACTCGAAGCTTGAGTCAATGTATTCTTTATATTATTTGTAATTAACATTATTTCTTTATTATGTGCAAAAGCAAGGGCTTTCTTTAAACAACTTTGACAGAGATGAAGTACAGTCGAACCCGGATATGTTGACGGCCTAGGGGTTTGCCAAAAAGTGTTGAGATTACCGAAAACCAATACAGCGGCAATATATTACAGTATTATAACACGCGCTTGAAATTTCTTTATGTACATGATGTGCGTTAATGAATGAGAATGTATATGCACATGTTTGGTGATTTTTTTTTTTTTTTTTTTACACAACAGCGTTGCTGCAATTTGTTTGATGGATCGGCATGCTATAAAAATGTACATACATGTACATGTTGGCTAACAACAAAAGGTTTATGTACGACGTGGTTAATATGGTTTCTTTACAAAGTCTAAAATGCTTTGTTGCTTTTTGCTTTAACAGTCTACTTGAAAACAAATGCTTCAATATTACATGTAACATGCTTGAAATTTCTTTTTTGTACATGATGTGCGTTAATAAATGAGAATGTACATGCATATGTTTTTGATTTTTTACACAACAGCATTGCCGCGATTTGTTTGATGATGTGATCGGCTTGCTATAAAAATGTACATACATGTACATTGCTTGCTAACAAGAAAAGGCTTATGTGCACCAACAAACAGCAGAGATTTACCAGTACATGTATACAATAAAAATGTACAAACCTTTCATTATGTTCTCCAACATTGCAAAAACAAAGATCGCTCACAAAATCACAAAAAACCTGCGGGGTGTACACTGTGGTTCGTTTTTACAATAAACTAACCAATGTCAAATTAAATTCGTGAGTCATTTCATTAACATAAAAGAGGTGTGAGCCAGTTGAAGGGCATCAATAACTAACATTTTCAAATTTTCATAACCCTAAATCTCACTGAAACCCTGAAAAATCTTGCCCCGTCAAAGTTAGAAAAAGGTAAAACTTGTGCCCCTTAAAGGGTTAATAGATATACATGTTCGCACAATCTTTAATAAATCTTTTACAATTTGTTATCCATTTACAGGATATCATTCCACAATCACTGCTGGAAAACTATCTGGGTATGATTGATCCATCACGTGCTCAAACTGTTGATACAGAAATAACACGTCATTGTGCCTACAACTTGCCTGCTGTGGCTTATACTCTAGGTCGTCGTAATTGGCATTGTATCAGAAACTTATACGAGTCACTCACACAGGCCATGCAGGTGAGCGTGAGTATTTGAATTGTATTTATACCTTTAGCCTATTTTTATGTGTAGTAGTGGATATAACTTTTTATTATAAAAACAAATTACAGTGAAATTAGATATTGAAATCTACACATGAGTTTTAATAGTTACGTTTTTTCTATCATATAACCTTTTAAAAGCACATATGCTAAATACATTCAAGCCACCAGAATTGATATTCTGAGAATGAAATTATAGAACTGCCAGTGGGACAACCTAAAATTAGCACTTTTCTTGAATGTGAAATGGTTGCCAGGACTGAAATTTTGCATAAGTTTGAAGGGTGTCAGCTTGTATGTATTTGTTTATTATTGTGCAGTCATTTAATTTCGAACTTGACTTTATAGAGCATCAGCATATATATTACATAACATTTGATGGTCCCAACTGCCATAGAACTGAGTTTTGTGTAGTTGGATATATATATAACCTTGGTTTTACATAACATAATGAAGAGTTGCTTACTTTAATTTGCATTAAATCATAATGGCAACCTTAATAATCATATTGGAAATAAACCTTGATATGTCCACAGGCTGTTTCAGTGTGGAAGACAAACTTTTTAAAACTTTCAATAGCCACAATTTGTCATTTAGATAATTAAAATTAAAAAAGTAAATGTGCAGTAAATATCATAAATGCATACTCTTTCATAAAAACTACTATTTTTTTATGGTGCTAGTGCTTTCATAATAGAATTGTTTTCTCAATCAGAATTTCTACAAAATACTTTTATAGTCACATAAATAATATTTGTCCTTTTTTGTGATTCAGCAATACTTATGTTCTTTTCCAGTGGAAAGTTCGACGTACTCTAGCATTCTCAATTCATGAGCTGGCTGTAATCTTGGGGGAAGAAATAACACATCGCGACCTTTTACCAGTTTTTGATGGTTTTTTGAAAGACTTGGATGAGGTTCGGATTGGCGTTCTGAAGCATTTAGCTGATTTTCTTAAGGTATGAGGAAGTTTAAACTAATTGTTGTGGTGTAAGTAAATACATGAAAGGAAAGCAAAATCTTATGTTTAGTGAAAAAGGAAGAAAAGGGCAGCCTTGAAATGCCAAAGTTGCAAGCCTGAAATTATGTTGTACCTTATAATAGTAATAATAGTTATACCATGGAAGACTTTGACAGCCATAGATTGCCATAGAACATCCAGCAGCATAATCCGTATTAAAATCAATAGTAATTTAAGGGAATCTATCAAACTGCTGCTATCAAACATCGAGTCTCTATAAATATCGATAGCTACACTGTATTTTATTTTATTCCAGCAAGGGTGATAAAACTTGGGGTGACGAAAAATTTATTCCTAGCTGGCCCATTTTCATAAATCTTGTGAATTATATATCAGAAGAATGCTATATTAAGGCCACATTTTTACTACGTCAGAAGGAAAAAAAATGTATCAATCTAGAGTCTTAGATACAAGAAAGCAATATCAGTTTTAAAATAGCTTGTTTTTATTTTATTAATTTAATTTTAACAAAAATACTACTATATCATATTTCATTAAAAAATCATAAGATATTTACTATACAAGTAAAAAATTTGAAATAAGTTTTTTTTTCTTATCTAGAACATAAGCTAAAGAAAGTTATATATCACAGATAAAAATAATTTAAATTTTTTTTTTAAGGGGGACGAGGTTTTGCTTAACAAACTCATCAAAAAAATTAATTTAAAATTTAAAATTAAACTATTTGCATACAATCTTCATGCATATATAACTTTCTAGCTTTATGTGTGAGGAACTGATGTGCCAAGTTTCAGGTACATGGAACAATTAAAAATATTCAGAGGGGATTGGCATATTGACCATGGAAGTAAAAATATAGTTTTGAGAAAAATGCATTTAAATAAAATAAAAACTGCAAAATTTGAAAACTAATTTCAAAATTGTTTTCTTCTTGTATAATTATACCCTCTCCGTTTCACACACATTTCTTGTACTTAAAAAAAAATTTATTTCCTGATACAAGAAAAATATATGTACATGTATATTCAAATTCATATGCTATCTCATCCCCAAAATTAAGTTAAATATTTTTTATACTCTTTTTACCTGTACTTTTGGGAAAAAATTCACTTGCAAATAAATATATGAAATTTCGTGAGCCATGCCACGACTGCGTTATATCCGAATTCACGTTATCGTGGGTTCCACTGTATATAACAGTAACATATCAGATATTGAAATAGTCTTTAAAATTGTTTATAAAGTGACATACAGATAAAAATTGCAATTTAGATATATATTTATTGTATGCTACATACCTGCCTACCTTCCGCTTTTAGCGGAAGAATCTCCCGCTTTTACCTCGAATCTCCCGCTCTTCCGCTTCCAAAAGAAATCTTCCGCTTTCATTTTCATTTTCAATTTTTTTTTTCACGATCGATTATGACAGGACAAAAAACTTACCGTGCGTTCAATAGAGCTAACGGCGGCGTAACTCTAACTGCTTCTCTGTCGTCTGCTATGAGCTCTTCAGCATACGAGTCCTTTTCTAACACTTCCGGAATCTTATTCGTCGGCCGTTATTAATTTTAGTTGACAAAACAGAATTTCGCTCGTGAAATAAACATTTTCTTTAAATATTTTTTATGTTGAGAAGTCAGAGCTTAGCGGGATAAGCAAATTCGGTTCATAACGTTTTTACTGCCGTTCGACCGATAGACGAAGTTCGCTCTTTCAAAATGGCGGCCACGTAGCGATAGTATATGCGTGACAATTACGAAATATTTACTTTAATAAATAACATTCAACTTACACGTAAGACAGTCTATGCAATTTTCTTCAGAAATTATCCGTCCAAAACGAGCTACTTTGACGAATTATATTGCAATGCTAGGAAAAAGATTGGCGTTTTCAATAACGGTAGGCCTATGTTTGAAACCGCATTGAGGTTCAAATAATCATTTTTCTAGAATCCGTTGTAATTATTCTTATATAATATGTAAGGCTTCAAAATTTATTTTTTTTAAAAAAGTGACACAAGTTTTAAAACAAAAGATCATCGGCGATAAAGAAATGATCCTGAGTCAAATTTGTTTGAAAGTAATTTACGGAATTGTGAACATTTTGATTTAGTTGAATTTTTTATTTTAATCATTTCTGCTAAAAAAAAATAATAAAAAATTAGAAATATATATAGGCCTATATATATACATGTATTTGTAAATTAGCCGTTGATATTTTGTGATTACGCAGTACACACATTATTATAATAGAATTTTAGAAGGCATGATAATAAATACACTTACATTGAAGACAAAAGAAATGCATAAAACATTAAAAATAATAATATTAATCATATCCAATTTTTAATTAACAAAGCATGCTTATTGAAGAATAATGTCTTTTTAAAAACATTTTAAATGTTACAGGAAGACTTTCACTGTTTTTTCTCTAGTCTAATGGACATGTAAATTAAGAAAAATACAGGTGTTTTATATATTTAAATCATTTATAAATTAAAATCTGAACCAGATATTCTAAAACTAATAACTGGTATTGCTTTCTCATAACAAAGACAACATATATTCCAAATTTTATTAATGTGGATTGATAAATATATTTTTTTAAAAATTTCTTTGCAATATTCTGGTTCTATGTACTTTGTAGTATTAGAAAATAAAAAGACTGTACACTGAGGATGTAAAGGATAGTAATATATAGTATTAGTATATTTAATTCTGAGAGAGCTAAATGACTAAGAGCAGTCCAACGTAGTATGGATAGGGTATATTTATTTTAAAAAAATAAACCACTTGAACACTTTTAAAGTTCTGTAGTCTTTATTTTACTTTAAATGTGTTTTTCTCAAAATGACTTTTTTCCTCTGTTGAACTAAATGCTAAGACCCCTTTTGAATAGTTGTAATTATTCCATGTCCCTGAAATTTGGTATACTAGTTTCTCATACATAAAATTAAAAGGTTGTGCATGGATGAAAGCCTATATGCTATAGGTTTAAGTAAATTTTATTTTTTTAAATTCTACATGTTCTCCCAAACTATATATTTTAGATGGGTACAATAAAAAAAAATCATAACTTTTTTCTTAAAATTTTTCAATAGGCATATGTTCCTTTTTGTGGCTTGTACATTAGATAATAAAAAGTTAAATATATATTTTTAAAAAAATCCATTTATGAAGGTAATGAATTTCTGTAAAAGTGAAAATCATGATGCGGTACTTCAATGGCCCATTATTCTGAAATGTGAAGATCCTTCTTCAAATGAAGTCTAAAGAAATATCTAAATAAAACTGCCTAACACTTGGTGTGCTTGACAAAAATTCATCTAAAATAAACAGTGGAATGGAGACTAGACAAAATGTAGACAAATTGTTGTGCTTTGCATTAATCATTACATTATTGGTAAGTTTATTTACAAATATTAACATTATTTTTTTTATTTTGCATTTATTTTATATTATTGGTATTTCTATTAAAAAGCCAGACTCCGCATAAAATCTTCTGGTTTCCATTCAAAATCTTCTGGTTTTGGACCAGTGATCTTCTGGTTTCCTAAGGTGGGGGGTAGGCAGGTCTGATGCTATATACTCAGATTTTTCTTTGAACAAATCAATGTCTAATCATGATGTATCATGTGAACGTAATAGGGTGACTATGTTTATGAAAAGCAGAAAGTTTTTGTTTCCTGAAAGCATAAGAAAATGTCACAAACTGTACTCCCAGCACTTATTTTCTCTCAATTTGCATATTTTGATATCACAATTACAATTTCAATGAACATGAGTAAACTCAGGATCCATAGCATGTGAGAAATAAGTGTTAATATTGTAGCAACAGATAGTGTCATGCAACCCTATATTCCCCAGCTCCTTAATTAACTCTTCTGTAAAACCAATTTGCCCATATCTAGCTTTTCTTTTCAGTTCTTTTATATCTTCCCCTTCAATCTGAAAAATGGAAGTCTAATAAATCCAGCTCAGTATATGGCTCATAATCAGAATTATTAATTAGAACGATTTTTTGAATTGAGCAGGATGCCGTAATTTGTGGTCAAGGATGCATCCTTTGTTTACAATTTTTATCTTGAGGTAATGATCATGGAATATTAAATATAACTTTAAAAAACTGATTAGTTATATGCATTAATGTTTACTTTACAGTGGTTTTTAAAGTAAAATGTTTGTAAAATAATATTTTGTAGGTAGTCTTAGGTGCCATACAAAAGTGGACAATTTTTCTCTGTTTCCTTTTGAAGAAAGTTAAACATGGATACAATCAGAATAAATATTTGCATCTGATAAACTGATTTGTGAACATCTAGACTCACAACCAGAACAAAAATGTAAATTATCAATTATCAATCCAAATAATTTTGAATGCTTCTAATATCTTCAGTTGTGTGTATTTGTATAAATCTCTTAAGAAAACTATATAATTGCATCAAAATAATTACTTTAAACCTGCATTGGTACACTTTATAATAACTATTAATTTAGTAATAGTAACTTTTTTAGTTTGTATGTATTAGGGGTACTAGAGGAAGGTCTGTCCCAGATGACAAAAAATCATCTTCAAATGTCCAGTAGTTTGGGTAGGTGTGCATATGATAGTAAATGAATATTGTTTGTATCTTTATCACTTAGCTACTTCGCCCAGAAGTTAGACAGCAATACCTTGCCAGAGTTCCTGACTTCATGAAGACAGATAACCATCGTAACTGGCGTTTCCGTCAAGAGCTTGCAGAGTGAGTAAACTACATTGCTGATACTATTTATTTAATGTTTACTTTTCACTCTGTGTTAAGAATGAGTAAAATATGTATTGATGATATCTGTTATTGATTGTTTAATTATGTACAAACTAAATTTGCTCAGTTATATGTTATTTTTTTGCATGTTCTTTGATGTTGGATGATGAAGAAAACAAAGTAACATTAATTTCTGTACTTCCTGGCATGCTTATTCGATTGATGGTTTTACAGCCATTTCACAGGCAGTCTTCAACATTGTAGATAAATCTATAGTCATGAATTTAATGGTGTTAATTTAAGAATAAAATTCCTAAAATTTGAATAACAAATTTACAAATTACAAAATTTTAAAAAACATTTCTGTACAATTTTGAAATGCTTGAAATTTCAAGACTGAAAAATATTGTGGTTTTAAGGAAGGCACTTATTATTCCTTTAAATTTGACATTATAAATAATTGGATAAATTATACATAAAAAATGTAGAGTAAAATATTTCAAAGGACATTTATCCGTCCTATTCTCAATATTTATGCTATACTGAGAAGTATAAGGCAGTGTATAAAGAGTAGTCTCCTTAGCAGTGTGTAGCAATAAATTTTTTTTTTTCTGCATGATTCTTTCTGTTATGCTGATTTGTCACTCTTGGTTCTGTGAATGTAAAAATAACCATCACTTTTGTATTATAACCATCTAGTGTTATGGAAACCAAGATAAACAGCTACCAGGTTGGATTTCTTAGAAATATTTTAAGAATTTTCAAATAAAAATATATTTTCAAATAAATTAGCAATTTATTCATTTTCGGGTTGGAAAAAGTTCTAATGCAGTTAACACAAAATGGACGAAATTGCTATAAACGTTAAAACTGTGATAACTCTGCTTGTAATTGAGCTACAGAGATGCTTTTGGTACCATTGGATTCAGTTTGGAAAGATCTATATTAAGAATGCACTCGCCACAGTAAAGAAATCTTATTTTGTACACACACACTCAGACATTTGCCAATCGTTCATCTAATTTAATGCTTTTTCAGTTCAATGATTCTAGTGCAGTCTAGCGTGGTAACACAAGGAATGTTCTTATATGTTGAATGCACACAATTACATGTTTTCCACAACAGCATGTTTCATGTTGTTGTGCTTAACCTAAATAAGCAATTCAATCTGCTTGTAGACCGTTATTCCACAATCTGCCTTCACTGGACATGGACAAAATTTCATAGTCTGTAAAAGACAGCCATTTATTACCTCTAATCATCTTTTCTCAGCCAATCTTTCCGCTGACATGCTCAAAAAAATATTTATACCTTATAAATCTTTCCCCTGTTGAATGGTACAATCTCTTTAGGTGGGCACACCTAGGTCAAAAAGCATGAAAAATTTTAAAAATTCAGTAACAAAAAAATTATATTGGTCTTTTCTGATAGAAAAATTGCTTTTATTTTTGGACAAATCACAAGTCTTTTCTGATAGTAAAATGGCTGAATTTTATGAAAATTGCTTTTATTTTTGGACAAATCACAATAGTTTTGAAGATATTTTCAATCAAAATAGGAGTATACCAAGGGAGATGTTTATGGTTAAAAAGTTAACTTAAAAATCAGTCGTTAATATCGTTTTTTGTTGGATATCTAAAAAAAACTTTTAAAGATATCTGCAAAGAATTTTGAACAGAGTTTAACATAAGCTGGCTTCTGAACCTCTAACTTTTTTATATATTTGACTATATAGTGTAGATATGGAATTATATTAATTATTACTTTTTAAAATTATTATTTAAAAAATATGTGCTCCATCAGCTGAATGATTGCTATACACTAGCCAGAAATTACAGTATATTGATTGACTACCAAATATTTTGTCTATATATTTTAATGTTTTCTTACAATCTTGTCAAAAAGAATTAACAAATTTTAAGTTTTGGAAAATATGTTTATATTAAATAAATAATTTTGATTAAAAAAACTAGTAAATTCATAACAAAAGTGAGTAGGCCTATATATTTTGAATCATCAACCATTTTTCATCAGTTTCTGAAAACTTGAATAAAAATTTCCTTCATTTATTTGATACAATTTTTGTTGTTGATATTTAGTGGATTTCAGTTAGGTGTGCCACCTTTAAGCTTTGGATAAGGAATATAAATTTTAAAGTGATTTTCAGAGTTCACTCACCACCACCAAAGTTAAATTATGTACCGTTAAGCCTTGTAAATTATCGACTAACTCTTATATTTATTGTGGAAAAATAAGCTTGCAAAATACTACAAATAAATATATAACTCGTGTTAATCAGAATTTTAAAAAAGAAAAGAAAATCTGGTAAAAATAATAACTAAAAGAAAAAAAAATCTAGTGATTGTTTACACTGTGCCCTGCTAATGCAGTAATGGACAAAAAAAGTGGTCTCGTGACCACAAAATAAAAAGAATTAAAAACAAATAACATGCGATCCGAATAAATGAAATACATTATATTGCAGATACATCTTTCCCCTATTGAATGATACAAAAGCTATGGATAAGGCAGGCATAAATTCAGAAAGGCAGAAAGTTATTTTCCTTGTTCATCCATCAACACCTTAAAAGATGAATGCTACTGTAGGCCTATAGCCCCTGAAAATTCTTATTTATCGGTCAATATAGTCTTTTAAATGAAAAAATACATGCCAAAAACTGAAAATAATTGATTTAACTTATCAACTAACGTACTCAAAGTGTTGCACAAGATTTCAAAGTGGAAACTGGTTCAACTTTGCTGCGTGGAAAGCTAAACTGCTCGATACAGTCCACCATTGTTGACAGTCTTCGTCGATTTCGGTCACTGACCACAGTTCTTTCAAAGCAATTTGGTATGCATGGAGTATTTTTTGTCGCAAACAAACTATATAGATGAAGAATTTTCTGGTAGCTTTTAAGGCTGCTATGTTATCGGAATCACCAAGAACGTAATTTAAGAAAATTTAAGTTTAACCTTATTTCACTTTATCTTGAAATTCCAGCGCATTATTTAGTATTGAAACAAACCTTGTTCTCTCCCCTACATGAATGAAAACCGTTATTTTTAGATTACTGTACTGCACGCATACCCATAGACCGAGAAAGTGTATGTGTTAAACGTTAGCGCGGGAACAAGTGAACTTTAATAAGGCCAATTTAACTGTAGAGTTGTTAGTGAGAAGATTCTACTTGTCTCCAAAAAATGACATTCAGTATCAGGGGGCGTATGCTATTAATAGTCTCAGTGAGTTCTCTGAATGAGTGTTGTGTTATTTGTGTTTGTATTTTTGACATGACAAATTGAGAAAAGTTATTAACAGACATATGTGCTTCTAAAAGAACCATTTTTGTACGAGTCATGTCACCAAGTTATGGTACTTATAAACTGGTAAAATTCTGATAGAGAAATGTCCGTGGTTATCATTTCTAATGTCTGGCTGTCATTTCCAAGATCCCAAACTTGACTTTTCTTTGTTTATTTTATTTTCAAAGATAGTTTTATTTTTTAACAGGCAGCTGATTTCTCTATGTGACTTGTGTGGACCAGTGGACATAACACGGTACATTACTTCACTTGTACTTACACTGTGTATGGATAAAGTTGCTCAAGTCAGGAGTGTTTCCTTTGGATTGGTTTGTATGGTTGCATGAAATGTTTTAAATAAATTCAAATACTTGTGAAGCTTCTCTTTTCTTCTTTTTAAAAAAGGAGGAAATAATACCTGCAACACTGCAAAGTTTTTATTATATACTGTTTGTTTCTCCTTGAGTTCTTGCTTGTATTTTTCTGTTCACCATCATCATTTGTCTTTCATTGACTTTACTTTTCTCTATATTTAGTGAGGTAGGTATTTATATAAATCCAACGTATAATTAATTATTTTAATTACTTCATCATTTTTTTGTGTGTGTGGGTATGGGCCAATTTGCTGACAAATTGGGTCACTTTGCATCATTCATCCAGATTTTAAATATTTTTGCCTAAAGAGCACTAGATGTGTAATATCGTTTATTTTTAACTTTAAGAAAATTTGGACTTATATTTTATTTTGTATTACAAATATTTTTTTAAAAATTTAATTGAAACGGACTTTTGTATGACAATAAAAATCAACAAATTTTAGAATGTTATTTCTAAATCTTTAAATTTTAACTTTAATAAAAACTTATATTACCTGATTATTCTACAAAGCTAACTCTAAATTGCTCTAAACTGTAAAGAAAAATTTTAAAGGATGTAGTTTTGGAGGTGGGGGAACACCTTTAAATAAACATTCTCATAGTGAGGAATCTATCTCTTCTAAATTTATTAGAAAGAATTATTCTTTCTTTCCTTAATAAATGTTTGCATTAATTGGGAACTCATAAATACAATTTAGCACACATGCATTAGCACTTTTGAGTTTGACTTGTAGAATAAGTCATGTACCCTTATCATTTATTGATTTTTGTAGACTTTTTATTATTCACAGAGGTTTAAAGTTTTTTTTTTTTTTAAATCATGTATATAGTCAGAAATATGATTGTTATTTTTCTGATTCTGTGATCTTCCAGTTTGAACTGCAACATAATACATTTGCTTTACTTTCATGTATAAAAGTCTTTTTATTGACAATTTTTTTTTACAACCATGGTAAATTAAGTTTGCACCTTTAGCAGTTCAACAGACTGGCATTAAGTCATTCCACTATATTGCATACCATTTTTAATTTGTAAGAATTCAATCACTGAATCTGTGAAACATTTGCTTTTTGCAGACTTGTCTAGACTTAACAGTATTTTCACTCTTGTAACATTCAGAATTATATGGAATCTAACCACTATACTAATTGCCAAGTTAGGAACACAAAATTGATCAGAATTTTTTTCACCTTCCAACATTTGATATTTTTACTATTTGTTTACAAGTAATTGTCACCAACCAAAATAATATGTATTTATTATCTAACGGTTCTATCCATTATTCCAAAATTGTGAAAGTTTCGCAGATTTATTTGAATATTACAAAATGTTATCATTGGTTTGTTTTGCTTATTCTAGCTTGGAAAACATAATTCTGATGATTTCTGTTTACAGGTGAGTGCTGTCTTGCAGCGGCTGCATGATGAGAATGAAGAAAAACTGCTCTCTGCTTTCACTGATGAATTGATTGACAAATTTGCTAACAGTAGCAAGTGGCTTTGCAGGCAAATGTGAGGCATCCACTTTATACAAATAAACTTTTCATGTCACATAGCCTAAAAGAAGTCATAGGGAAGTTATTGTTTTTTTTATGTATTATGTAAGTGCTGTAAACTGATTTAAAAGGCACTGTTGTAGATATTGGATTTGTGTGCATATGTGTGTGTCTGAAAAAGAAACTTCAGTAAGCAATTTTTAAAAAAATGAATTTGTGAATGTTTATATCCATGAATCAGTGATTATCATTAACGATATCAATAACAGTGCTTCAAATTAGATCCTTGCTGCTGCCGGGATCATGAGCAACTATTATTTTATTATTCTACTCTTTGCAATTTGTGCAAACCTATATTACAGTCCTTATGTAACATTCTCTCAGATAACAGTAAAGCACCTTAATATTAGGCTTTGACACCAAACAAACCTTCACCAGTGTCTATCCGGTCCTCAACACCATCAATAAGTGCCGAATCATCTCCTAGGATGTTTGCAATCTCTTGGCTTGGGTCCTCCACCATTCTTAGAGTATTTTATTTTAGCAAGGTCACTTTTTGTCTCAGTAGTTAGTTTTGACCATTTATGATGAAGTTTGTCTCCCAACCACTGAATGTAGAAACCGCATTCACTAACATCAGCACCTCAGTCCACATGTTCTTTTTGTCTTTGTGACTGAACTCTTCATTTGTGATTGTAGGATAATTTTTCTGCATTCCTATGCTTCTATTAAGGCTACGATCTCTGAATGTGTGAAAATATCTTTACATGCACGACGATTTTGCTGTTCTGCTTCCATTATTAAAATTGAATTGTGGGATAGATCTATTTCAAGTCATGTTATGCTGCTAGTTGGCAACTACTTAGGGCGCTTCTATTAGACATATAACAAACACTACTTAGAATTGACAACTAACTAGAAGGGAACTAGCGCGCTGTTTGGGAAAGCACTGCACTAAGTTAGTTGGCTGTCGTGAAACTGGCCCCAGGTCTCTTGCTGAAAGAGCAGTTGTCTGAAATGTTTTATGCTTCATCTTAATTTTTGTAGTTTGTGTGCTTCTTGATGGCATTAGTCATGATTATGAACTTGTGTCTAGTTTTGATTGGAGTGGTTACATGTTGCTGCTGTTCTTGTCATGCCTGTCTGTGATGTAGTTGACGCTTTCTGCACTTTTTCTGTCTGTGTGGTGACAGTAATTGTTGTCTGGTTAGGGTCCATTGTTTGGATGTGGTTTGTCGTTGGGTAAAAGATTTTTTGGGCTGTGCTGTCTTTATAGTAGATTATTGTGTTGTCTTGTTCTAGACTTGTAGAGAGTTACGCTGTGGCTGGTGAGTAGTAGTAGAATTGTGACATGAGATGGCAGCTCTGGCTTCTACTGTAGCGATTTTGTCATTGATGAAGCTTTGAGAGATTTGAGTATGTTTTGAAGTGGAGTGTAAAGGTCCCAAGTGTCAGTAAAATCGTGTGGTTGCTGCTAATGATAAGAGTGGTGAAGGTCAACACATGTTTTACATCTTAGTACAGCTTTAGAGATGATGTTGGTGTCATCATTTTTTGGTGAGTTTATTCCTTGCGGTAGCAAGATGATACAATTGTCTGTGTGCATGTCTCCACCGACATTCCGAAGCGAAGAGCCATTTAAGAATGGATATATCACCCAGTGCTGCAATATGCCTACATATATCCAAATAAAGCACCTCACATCATGGGAAATTCTATTTTATTATTTTCCCCAGTGGTTTTTAGTCATTATATATTTGCATACTCTTATGTCGGTTCTTATATTTTAAAAATATTTTTGTAGAAATAAACTTATGTTTGAAAGTAACCTGTGTTTTAAAATGTATTTCCCAACCAAATGAGCATTTGGCTAGTTCATAATTATTTTTAGTCTTAGACTACGAATTTCTATTTGTAAAGAAGAAAACATATTTTTGAACCCACAATCTTCAGATTTGGTATTTAATCATTGGTGTATGAAAACAGCATCAGGTATTAGTTATAGAATATCTTTAGTTTTTATTTCATTAATTTATATATACATGATATATACTATTTGAAAATTTATTAAACATTTTTGTATGCATTAAATTCTTTTTTTTTTCACCTCATCTACAGTTTTTTAAAAGTTATGTATCTTCATTTTAAATATTTTTAGAAAAAGAAAGTTATATTTTCTGAAAATTTCTAAAAAATGTAAACTTCATTTAAATTAAAGAAAATTACAAGAGATAAATCATGTAGATGGTCCTTTGCACATGAACAAATTTTCATTTGCCAGATTGTAGGAATATTAATAACATTCAGACCTGACATTCAATCACAATAAAAACTAGCTTAGCGGGAAAATGCATTTATAATGTAAATTTTACCTTAAAACATAAATTTTTACTCAAGTCATTCTTGTTGGCTAAGATTACTTTTTAGATATGAACCTGTTTGGTTCAGATATGTTACCACACCATTTGGCAAAAGATAAATAAGTTAACATTTTTATCATGTTATGGTTTCAGTTATGTGCAGATATGTCAGAGAGTGTTGGAAGAAAATGTGTTGCCACCACCAGTGTTTGCAGAAAGGTTGATGCCAAAACTGTTAGCTCTGGGTTCTGATCCTATACCCAATGTGCGATTGAATGTTGCAAGGGTTATAACACAGCGTTTTGTAACATCAGGTATATGATTTTTTTTTCTTTGTACAAAGTGATGTAGAGAGCGAATTTCTGAAACACTAAAAGTAATGTATGGTAAGTGAGTCACAGACACCTGCATACAAGCAGAATATTTTGGGGTTAGTTGTTCCCACACCAATAACTACATCTAAGACTGTTAATCTCAGGCATGGGTGTGAGTTTATTTTATATTGTATGGTGGAACTGACTAAACAGCATTTTGTTCTTCGATAGTTCACCAGTGGCCAGCAATATTCTGTTTAAAAGATGATTATTTGCAGTTTCTTTTGTAAAAAGGTACCAGCAGGTAATAAATTAAATGAACTGAAAACTTCATGCTACTTTTATAACTTTTGAGAAAGTGAAAGGTAAACTGTATCGTATAATTTGATAATGCAGTTATCATTTATCTGGAGGGTAACACATAACGCGGGAGAAGGCAGCCATTGTGATTTTTCAATTTCTACAGAACTGACTGGAGAGGTCAGATTATAGTGAATAATTTCATTAAAAACCTCTACAAAATATTGATCTGGAACCAATTGCAATCACTAGAAAAGGTTGGCAGGCAACTGGTCAAAATATGGTGTAGTATACCTCTACAATTTCGGATTTGTATTGATTTGGTAATGAAACAATATGATCAGTATTATCTTTCTATTTATTTCACAATTTTTCATTATTGCAGAGATAATTAGCTTCACTATCACCAAAAATGGCACATTTTCCATTACTGCCATCTTGCACCATTTCCTTGCATACTTTTTTACTAATATTCTCTTGACTATTTGAAAGAGACATAAATTTCCAGTTGTCGGACATCAATTGCAAACTTGTATATTGAAAATTTTTCATACTGCATGAGGTTAATCAAGGTCACCCCTTTTTAAAATACTTTTTTTAAATCTCAGCAATATTATATATCTGGCTATGAACAAATGGACTATCATAACATCTGCTGAGCACGAGTCTGAAATTAGTTTGTCAAAATTTACAATACATGAAATATTTGCACATTTATGAAAAATAAACACTTATTTCAAAAACTAATAACTCTGCCAATTGCCAGAATTTAATTCTGGTAGTTGAAAAATGTATGTACACCAATGCCATACACCACCTATTTTTAGGAAAGCTTTGAAAACAAAAAAGTTACATCAACAGCAAGCATACACATAACAATGAAGGAAATAGTGTATTTTTGTCAAATTTATACTATTTAATATACACATAGAAAGCAACCAAAATTGACACACATCAAACTGAATATATTCTAAAACATGAACAAAAGACTTTTCAAATATCCTTGTTAATTCTAGAGATATTTTAGCCAACCCCCACCTCCAAAATCAAGATGTAAACATTTTCAACATTGTACATCATAATTTGGGAACAGTTGGTCCGGTTGTAACTAAATTTGGATATATTGTGGGACACACATCATAATTTGGGAACAGTTGGTCCGGTTGTAACTAAATTTGGATACATTGTGGGGATACACATCCTCTAAATGCCTGAATTATTTGATAAGTATTCTTTCATTACTTCCGAAGATAAAAGTAAAACTTTTTTAAATTGCTGCAATATTATATTGTATATATATTAATATTGTATATTGAACAAAGAAGTAATCAGGTGCACTGAGCAAGATTTCAGAGTTTTTAAAAATATTAAATATTTTTAAGTTCAGCTTTCAAACTCTACTAGAGTTTACAACTTTCTGTGCTTGTCAACGGATTAATTTTCACAGACTTTTGTATTTGTACATGGTGTACTTTTCTGTGATTGTAGTTTCTTTGTAAATTTGCATATATTTTTTTAAAAACATTTCAGGTCTGGTTTTAATTTGTGACTTTTAACATTTTTATTTTTAGTTTGGGTCTGAAAGTTCATGTTCAGATTTTGCAGGCAATTATATTTTAAAAATTACTTTAATATGTCTTTTTAAATTTTTATGTTAATTGTATCATTAGAATCATTAAATAATGAGGAAACAATTATAACCAAGATTCTAATGATACAATTTTGCTAATTGCTAATGTTGCCAATTACTTTTCATTGTATAGATCTGGAATTTAAAATATTTTGGTCTGTAAAATCATTTTAACCTGTTGTAACAAACACATTTTCTAACAAATAAATATCAGTTATTTTATTTCATCATTCCTTTCCCTATCATATTCAACAAGTACTTTTGACGTGAACTGTAAAAATATATACATTTGGACTATTTTCAGCTTGAGGAAATAATTTTCATTTAGAAAAATCTTAGGACTGAAATTTATGCAGGAAAAAGTGTATACTTTTACATCTAATCAACAACAGGATGAGATTTGTTTTCTTCGATTTTGAAGCTTTCAATGCCCTGTAACAGTACTCGGTGGTTGCTTGCTTGACGCTCTGTGTTTCAAACTTTTGATCAAGTTTGATCTAACATAACGTGAGAGATCTTTGATAAGGCGGCTAAAACACCACAAAATCACTCAGACTTTATAAAATTGACTGCCTGGAGGTGTCAGTTCGATTTTTATAATGATCTTTATAAACATTTGCATCACTGTGAGTAAATAGATTCAGACACTGAGACTCGCTATTCAAGATCAACGAAAGGTAAGGGAACTTTTTATTAAATTAAAAATTTTTATTTAAAAAAAAATAGTAATTTAAAATTTTTTAGTATGTTTAGCATCCGTAACACTTTACATTTTCAAAATCCATTGAGAGTTAGAGTCACTTTTTCTTTTTGTATGCTAACCCATCCAATTATCGCTGAGCAGCAAAACAACCTGCCATGGTGGTGCATAGCGTAACTTTTTAACGTGATGGACAAGAGGTTAAACTTGTGGCAGTAACCCTATATAAAACTGATATATTTTTTTAGAGGTTAAAATGTGTAGATCTTTTACATAGTTTAGACCAGTTTTAGTTTTTAATTTGAAAAAGATTTGTTCCTATTTTTTAACTTTTATTTTTGAGCATCTGCTTTTATTGCTTGGGTGGTTTTTATCATCTTTTTAATTCCTTTAATGGTACATGACTTTTTTTTTTTTAAGTGAAGAAAATTCAGTCTGCAGAGAAATCTCATTCCCTTAAATTTGGTGATGATATTTTACAAGATTAGAACCCAGCTCACAGAAAATGTTCTTACATTTAATTATCTTGACCAGTCCGTGACAAGTTTGGCGTTTGGCATGACACACTGTTGAATGTGTGTGACCCTTTAAGAGCTGTTGAAGTTTCTGATGGTCTGTGTTCAGCACTACAAAGTTTTGCAAAGATCAAATTCTGAATGACTAACTTATACAACTTTTCCCATCACTTAAAACATGCACAAATTTGATAAAATACAAAATCAGTTAAATGCACAAAGATCTTAATGCTCTTCTTTCTCATGTTTCAAAGGGAGGTGGTCAAATGAACCTTGATTTATTTTTTAAAGTATTTTTCATCAAAGAACTACAGACTTACAATGTACATTGTTATATTAAATATGTCACTTCTGTTTGTTTAATTCATGTACATATGGGTAGAAAACTGTTTTAACAGTAAAGTTTTAATACATATTGTTTTTATTTTAATATTTGTCACAAAACTTTCAACATTAAAAGACATGTTTTGCTTATTATTTTGTTACATTTACTAATAGGATATATTTTAAACATCTTTTATATCTGTGAATTATGTATATAGATTACTAGTATATTGTTAAGAATAAAATATATACTGAATGTAACTCATTTGCATGTTTTAAGGAAAAGCATTTTAAAAATTGCTATCCTCTTAGAATATACCAGTATATTTCTAGTTATGGTTCATTTGGAATACTCAAGCTGTGTACAGTGGCAGTAACCTTTGAACCCAATCTTTAATTTGAAAATGAATGAACTGGCATTCAGAAAATACTAAAATCAATCAATCAATAGAAGTCCTCTGCTAGTTCTTTTGCCACAATATATGACTTCAAATAATTACACATAATTTTATACTAGTGTGCAGATATAAACTGTAGTTGATTTTGGATACTATTTTATGAATTAATAGCCTTTTTGTAAAACTCAGTTACCCAGTGCTTTCAGGAAAATCATTGTCTGTATCTAAATGTTGCCAGAGATTATGACTTCTATGAATTACTATGATAAAATTTCTTTTTGTTTTTGTTTATAGAATATTTACCTTGTTATATATTACTTATGTTTTTTGTTACAGAATATTTATCTTCTTTACAAAACCCACATTATGAGCAGCTGATGCAGGTTTTACAAACATTACAAGCTGATGCTGATAGAGATGTACATTATTTTGCTAACTTTCCATTTGATATGACTGACACCAGGAGTATGCTTTATGATCATGAAACAGTAAGTCTTTCTTATAGCACTCTCTTACAATCCACTGTGAACCATTAACTGAAAATGTTATAAAGGAAAGAACAAGATAATAAAATAATTCTTTGATAAAATTAATTATTGACTGTAAATTAATTTTGATACGTCTGCTTGTAGCAAGGAATTGTTTTTTCCCCCTCACATTTACAGTTCCTTTCTACGTTTAAAAATAAAAAATTAATATAAGAAATTTGCCATTAAGACTATTTCTATGCTGTACTGAATATTTTTTTACTAAATAATTGTAGGTAGTCCCACCGCCGCTGTTTTATTGGGGTCAAACGCTCTTTTGCACGCAAATTCACTGAACTTTGACTCACAACAGTTTTCTTCACACTAAACCTGGACTAACGATGTTTATATAAAAAATAAAGAGCTATCTTTCATCTTTTAAAGCATATTCTTGCTTTTCATCTGAACTTTATTATTGTATCCATAAACTTTGACGAATGTACCCTAGGGTTACGTCGAAAAGTTCTAATCGGGCGCCTCACGGCCGAAAAAGTAAAATTCGCGTTTTTCGGTACTATACTTTAACTTTTCGGCAAGAAACAGCCAGATAGGTTGTCGAAATTCTGATTGGTCCATTAAAAAGAAGAGAGATAACTCTATACACTCATATTTTTTTCCATATTGTACGTTAAGAATAACACCAAAAAAAATTTAAGTTAAAAATTTGAGACCAATTTTTGGGATCAAATATTTTTCAGAAAAACTAGGAAAACATATCATTTTATTCAGCATTTCAACCTCTTTCTAAAAACATGACACAATACGCGATTATTAGTCCAGCCGGTTCTTGCGAAATCGAAAACCCCGTAGCATCTTTCTCAATTCACGCCACAGTCATGGCTTTCATTTCTGAGACACGGTGTACCGACGCTAACGCTGATTATTCCGCCTTATACGATCAGTTGAAACCATTTATCGGTCAGATCTATTTGTGAGTGTTTATTAAAGTTTATTTTCATTTTCTTGAATTTTTTTGTAAGCATATTATTATTATTTTTCAAGTACTGAAGTAGAATTATTGACAGTTTCCGAATTAACTCGTTCAAATATAGGCCGATCTCGGAGTGACTTGCAAATAATTATGTGAAAATATACTATTTTCTTGAAATATTTCGTTTTAAAGACGCAGATCATATTTGTGAATATTGCTTTATTTGCTCATTTAATTTTAGTTATGGGTGACAATTTTATTATGTAGAAAAAATAGTTTTAAATCATCGTTAATTTCAACAAGAAAAGATAACTCTAGATGTTAAAATTGTAGAAAAACATCGCTCTGAAATATTTCAGTTCTTTCAAGCGTTCTGTGTACTGTAACACAAACTTAATATTTAGTTTATTATTTCGTTTTTGATTATATTTAAACAAATTCTTTTCCCATTTTGTTTCTTATTTGAACATCGTTTTAAAGTGTAAAAAATCTCTTTTTTGGGGGGGGTCCCCCCCCTCCCCTGACTTGTAATTTCTTTACACTTCTACATGAAATAGCTAACTTAAAAGGTTGTTGTTTCGTTTTTTAATAATAAAGACAGCAGGCTGCTGTACATTTGTTCTTAATCTTATAGCTAACTTAATATTTCTTCTTGTTTTACTTTATTTTAAGACAGCAGGCTGCTGTACATTTGTTCTTAATCTTATACTAATTACTATAGCTAACTTAATATTTCTTCATGTTTTACTTTATTTTATTTTAAAGAGTAATATTTAAATATTGTTTGGTCCTTTCACTCTGTTAGCTGGTAAGCAATGTATACTTTTTTCTTTACATCAAAAGCAAGTTATTAAAAGTATGCAGCTAATACAGTAATAGTTATCCTACTTACAGCATACTTGTTTGCATAAAGAAAATTTTAAGGATTGAACATTTGTGGAATATTTTTTTTAGCTGATGAGCAGTACACTAACTTATCTTCAGGGTTATGACTGAACTTAAGAACACCCCTTGTAACAACTGGGAAACTGTTCTTTCCAAAGCATTACAACTTAGTGATGGGACTTTTTGTGAAAAGTATGGTATTAGTCAGGAGATGCTGTTGAAGTATGTTATTCATTAACAGCTGTTAATGAAGTTTCTGATAATCTGATTTTACTACTTCAAAGTTTTGCCAAGAAATTAAGTTTGAAAGATTGCTGTCTGAATGAGTGGCTTGTTCAGTTTTGCCCATCTCTCAAAAATGCAAAAACATAAAATACAGAATCACTAAAAAAAAAAATGCAGTGCACTGTTCTTTAAACTTTTCATTTAAAACCAGATAGTCAAATTATTCTTGTTTTGTCTATGAATGAAAGTGTTTGCAAAGAGCTTCAGACTTTAAATAAAGCTAGCACTAGTAGTACTCCATAGTAATCATGGGTACAAGGTTGATTTGGGTGCTAAAAGTCTGAATATAAAAATAAAAGGTAAAGACATCAACACCCTTGTTGATAAAATAATTTATGCAAATATTTGCTAGAAGGCACTCCAGTATCTGATTGTGCACATGCTGAGCTGTTGTAAATGCAGGTAGTAGCTTAGATGAAACTGAAGTGGCAAGAACAACTAATGTAGATAACTTTCCAAGTAGCCAACCACCAAAGAGACTGAAAGAAGATGGTGGATTTACAAACTAAGATGTTGCTGTTTGTTATGATAATGGATGTATGTGTGTCACTGTGTGTTATTGTGCATATTCATTATTTGAAATAAATAAAACAAAAATGAAATGATCTTTTATTCATAACCTACATTATAATTATATAAATATGTTAATATTTCTTTAAATAATGTACATGTGTGCAGAGCACTGTTTTAATTTAAGAATAAATTTTTCATGCACACTTTCACAAGTTTCAGTGATTTAAGACCTTGTCAAACCTTCAGAATAAAACGATATGATTTGGATTTTTTAGTGTGTGTGTGTGTAGTGATATAATTAGCAATGGCATGGGTTCAACATCTTTATGTATCTTTGATACATATAGAGATATAGAGTGCTTTTATACCAATCAAGCAGTTTTAATACGGTTTTTAAGATTTTAAATATTAAATTTTGTATTATAAAATATTAAAACAAATAAAATGCTGAACAAATCTTTTGTTTAGTTTCATGTATAACATCTTGCTGGTCATTTTAATAGGTGAACCATAACTGTGTTATGTATAGTTTCAGAGATATGGCAATTTATCCATTTTCATTTTCTTCGTAAATAGGAATTTTATAAAAAAAACTAAAAATGTAAATTAAATAAATGATTAAACATAACTAAACTTTATATATTTAGATAGAGCACAACTTACTGATCATTTTGATATGTGAACCAGCTCTGTATGTTGTATAGTTTTAGAGATATGACAATTTGCTTTTTTACGTTTTCCCTATAACACTTGGTTACTGCTCATTTTTGGTTAAAATTAGTTGAAATGGCCATTTTCAGCATCAAATAATTTCTTCACTGTTATTGCTATGCTTTTGGAAAAAAATAGGCATTAACTACATAGCAAATGATTTAATAATATGCATTCTGGATATACTTTGTTCATCAGTTGATTATGCTATGATGCCATGAATATTCCAGTTTGTTGCATTTTGTAAGCAATTTTATGAAACAAAAGCACGTTTTCCGTCATAATTTATAAGAAATTTAAATTTCGATTCTGCATTATGTTTGTTTTTTCTTGTTGTCTGTGATTATGTTAATTTAAAATGTTGGACTGTTGATCAGTGTGGTTTATATTTTACTTGTACTGAACTTGACAAACTGCACATTCATTACGTCTAAAAAATGTTGATCACAAATTACGACACTAAATTGACAATATCTCAAAAAGTATTATAGCTATCATCATAATTTTTTCTGTACAACCTTATTTCATCAGAACGCACATTTTGAGCATAAAACATTTGTAAAATATCAATTAGAAAAAAATGAGTGGGACTACCTAATAATTGGAACCAAACGCATTAAGCAGGATCGAGCAGGATATCCTTATATCCCATTGAATGTCATCATTTGCATAACTACATCTGCATTTTAAAGATATTGTGAAGTCTTGTATAGTAGTGTGGAAAGAGGCATCTAAGAAGTAATGCATTAGTATAGCAACTAGTTGGGTTTGTGGGGCAACAGTTTAGGATAAATGATATTCTGTAGTTTGTGTGATTAGATAGATGTATATTGGCATCATATTTAAAGTGGATGTTTATTTTAGGAACCTCTGACGATGCCTGCTGAAGCACTTGTAAAATACTATTTTCAAGGTTTTGTTCATTAGTCCATAGTCAGCTGTTACTCTTAGCTTTAGTTGTAGTAAAGGATATTGTAATATAATCATCGTTGTTAAGAAGTGTTCACAATAATACCACAATTCATTGGAAAATAATAAAAGAGACACTTTTATTACTTTTTAACTCCAAAAATAATGTTTTTTGTTCTGAATGAAGAAGGTTTTAATACTTGATAAATGCACTTTTTTTCTTTTCAGGTACCAGTATAGAGGCTTATGATGAGAAAAACAATATAAATCAATTCTGTGAGGCCATGTTAAGTTGTTTAGTCATATTGTACAATAATACTTTCTTGTATAATAGCTATATTTAGTCCTGTGTAAATTAAGCCATTTTTATGCAACATCTGTTAACTTCATGTCTTCAGCAGTTTTGATATTTCATTGTTATTGTAAATCTTATTGGAGCATGAAATTTATATACTATCAGACTATTTATTTATTCTTGTATGTTTATCCAAGTCAAGAATCTTAACACTCAGACATATAATTTTCTTTTTTAAATGTCATTTTTGTTGGACTTTTTAAATACATTTTAAAAAAAAATTATTAATATTTTTTTATTTTAGTATAATCTGATTTGAATTATAAATGAAATATTTTAAAAATGTATTACCCTCACTTAATTTTAAAATACAATAATGAGAAAAGCAAAGTCTGGCAGGAACCTGCCATATTTTCAGCATTATGTAGACAGGTATATATAGACATTGGATTTGCTACTTTTATCTCAGCATTGCAAATAATTGTCTACGTTACTTAGTGATTACTATAATACACTGCAGTAACTCTCTTTGCAGTGCTTGAAAATTGGAGTTCATGTCGTAGATATTTTATTCAGTATCTTGCGTTATAAGTACTTGATTTGGAATTTTGACATTAATCATATCAGGTGATGATCAAGAGGTATGGGTGCAACTCCTTTTACTGTCATACTGCTTAATTTAAAATTACATGATTTGTTTTGTGGAATTCTTTCACTGATTTCCTCAATTTTAGAACAATCCTCCAAAATGTCAAAATCCTTGACTTACTTAAATTTGTTGGATATTCTTCAGAAGAATGGGAGCTTTTAGCAGACAGCTTGAAATTTTATACAGATGTATTAGATAGTCTTCAGAAGAATGAGAGTTGTTATAGCAGAAAACTTTACATAGATGTATTAGATACTCTACAAAAGATTGTAAGAAGAATCTTGTTGTAGTGAAAACTCCATTAGATGATTAGAGAATCTATAAAATGAGAGCTTATTGCAGAAAACTCAAAACTTTACATAGATGTATTAGTCAACAGAAGAAGAGAGTGTATTGCAAGTAAACTTTATGTCTGCGTTTGAAAGTCTACAGAAAAAGAGTGTCTTGATCAAGATAATGAAGCCACTACTGATGTTCAGATTTTGGTTTGATGTACACTTGGATCAAGTGTCAAAAGTACAGTTTTTTCCATGGATACCTAAGTTTTAGTTAATTTTAACTTGTTAATTCTAGGTGTTGATAAACCTGCATATAATATTTCACATCTGTGCTTACAAATGAGATGAAAGCAGCCCAAAGAGAGTATTAACACATAAATACACTATATTTGAGTACTGACTCCTGCCTGTCAGGTTGCATATTTAACCAAGAACTTTTAAAGTATTATTTTAAAATTATTTAAAATTCAAAAATAAATAATATAGTAAAAAGTTCCCTTACCTTTTCTTGATGTTGAATGATGATTCTCACAAAGTTTGCTCACAGTGTTAAATTTTATAAAGTCATAAGGGGGTGTTTGGCGATATTTTGGAAAAAATATCCAGGGTGCTGCCTCATCAGAGGTCTCACCCATAAAAGTTTGAGATTTCACGTGATTTGATACAAAATCATGCACGTTTTGATTTTATGTCATGCCTGAAACCTCAATGACCTTTCCAAAGCACTAAAGACTCCACCACCATAAATATTCTTACTAGGCACAAAACTCATGAGAATGCTCATCTTAAATGATCAATAATCGATCTGATTTTCTGGATATGGTCGCCAGTTGCAGGTATACTGTTGTCTGAAAAATATAAACAGCTTAGCAACAAATGAAATATGCACCCTAACATGCCTACGAAATAAAGGATGAGCATAAATTTGTTTGAAAAATAATGAACAATAGTTTCCTATCCAGGTGAATGAATAAGCCCTAAAAATTGAAAATTTTCACATACCTCTGTATTATGCCTTTGTCTAATGTGGGGCTCTTCAAGAATGTCTGGTTGCTCAGCATGGCCATATATTCATGCACTCAACAATTTTTTTGCACAAAATTTTCAGGTAAAAATGCTTGAAAAACATCAAGTACTATAGCAGTTTGTGCAATTGGGAATTTTTAATCTGACACTTATAGCAAAAGGATGGGGTATTCCTTGTGGCATATTGAACAATGAACGCCATATTGGCGACTGGTCTCGTCATCGCTGTTGTTCATGAAATCACTAGGGACAGGCAAAAGAAGAAAATCTAGATGAATTATCATCTTGGTCGTACTCTGATCCAGCTGTGGGGTGACAAATAGTGTCCCCATATCAAAAACATTACGACTTCAAGCCATGACATGCAAAAATTTCTCTCAGCACAACACACAATGGCTGCTGGCCTAGATCGGAGCTGTGTGTACCAGGGAAAAAATGTTCTTTCTATCACATGAGCAACCTATTTACAGCAATCCAATGGATAAGCAAAAAGATTGATAACAATTAGAAGATAGCTTGCTTATCTCCTTGGATTCCCTGTGAAACAAAGGCCCTCAACAACAGTTCCCAAGCACTCGATTCTGGGCAGCCTTTTTCAGTTCACCCCAAGACAGGTTGCAGCTCTTCATTTTCTCCTCACTTGATCGTCTCCAGGTGGTCTTAGGGTGACCTACCTGTCTCTTTCCCTGGGGGTTCTAACTACAAAGCCTGCCGGGTGTGTCCTATTAATTGACATTTCCGCCTGGCAATCTGGCAATCTGCTGGTCAAACGGATCTTGGTTTGTCCACTACCACAAATCAGTGTTCTTTAGTTTTTCTGTCCCTGATCTTCAGTATGTTGCAAAGGCAGCTGTTGACAAATACTTGGAGCTTGTTGGTGACTCTCCAGGTCTCTGAAAGTAGTATATAGAGTTAAGTATGTTTAGATCTACAAATACATATAATGATCATTGATAGCTAGGAGAAAATGTAGATGTATATCTACATATACAAATAATGGTCATTGATAACAAGTAGAACATATTTTAGGCCTACAAATAATGCTAAAGATCCATTCATTTTACTGTATTTAACTGTCACAAATCATCTTGTTGAATTGTAATATTATACTTAAACTCTTTCCTTAAATAAATAAATATTACGTGCATGTCTGAAGAGTTTTATTTTTTTTTAGTACTTTCACCATTAGGAAATGAAAGGCTGGAATGACATCATGAAGTAGTGCAAATGTTCAGGGTTTTTTTCAGTATGCCTCTTGAATAAAATGAATATAAAAGTATATTACTGCAATGGTGGGAGTGTTTTTAAAAAAATATTATATAAATTAATACAGAATTTCCTTAAATTGAAAATGTCAAAATGTAAAGCAATTGTTTGTAACTTTTTTTCTCAGAATTATCCTGCACAACTTAATACCTTGACATTTTGAGTGCACTGACATTATGAATTGTATTTAGAGTCAAGAATTTTTTCGTATGAAATTTACAGCTTTTGCATGTTTTAGAATAAATAAAACCATGTGTAACACTTACAAAATCATACTCTTGTGTCTTGACATTTAACCCTGGTATCTGTAAGTCAATTTGCTAGCACTGAATTTAGAATACATAGTTGAGATTGTAAATGAAAATTTTCAGTTTTAATAGGAAACTAGGAATAATCAACATGTGTTGAAACATCTGATATGAAATGTACCAAAAAAAATTGTTTGCTTTATTATTTAGAAGATGCTTTACTAATTTGGTTTGAACATCTTTGAGTGCATAATGCATTTTCTAATTTTATATTGGTGATGAAGTTTGTCAAGTATTTATTTTATTTTATAAAAGCAATTAATCTATTACAAATATGATAGATTTATAGATAAGAGTTATGGTTGAATGGCAACACTTATTAGCTTTGCTGGTGTTTGAGCTGGTAATAGAAACAATAAATTTTGTTAAGCAATGACCCATTGATCACATTAATTGTGAGACTGCTAAGGCTGGTTTATGAAGTCAGCTTTGTTATAATGAAGTGTATATAATTATAATTAAAGCATTTTATGGAAAGATCATAATAGCTGCCCATTTGATGTAATTTTTAAAGCCAGGCCAGTAGATCTAAAAACAGCAAAAACTTTTCATTCAAAAAAATAATAGCATTGTACATTTTTCATATTCATTAAACTGAATCAAAATGGAGCTTGGTTGGGAAATATTTTGTTAGTTTGTCTTGCAAAGCAATAGTAATAATAGTAAAGGAAGGGTGGAAGGATAAATAAATGATACAGATAATAGGATTTGATGCAGCTTGTGATGATGTAAAATTATTTTAAAAATTGAAAGACACATAACATCATTTGTTGTAGAGTGTGTGTGTGTATATATATCTGTATACTATGTAGATTTATTTTAAAACATCCATCATCACTACTAGAGTAAAGAAAACCTGCGATAATGCTATCTTCTTTTTTTATAGCCTTTTATTTAGCTAGATGTATTATGTACTTCCCTTTATTCATTCACATTGTGTATTTTTATACCACATTTGTTTCTATATAAGTGTCATCATATTATGTTTAAGTTACACTACATTTCTAAAAGAAAGAAATAAAAATAGTTCCCTACCTCTTTACTTGCCAGTCAAAGGCACTCTTGCACAATGTAGCAACTTAATGACTAGTTTTAGTTTATTTAAAACTGTTATCCTCTATGATAGTTGCAAAATCTCTCTTAAATAAGTTACAACAGCCATAATAATTATTTAGGCATCTTTTAAAAAAGATAAATTAATGTTTTTATGTAGGGAAAGCTTCAATACCAGGCATTACAAACAAAAATAAATTTAGTACATTCTTTTTTCATTGTATAAACTATAGATTATTAAAGATTTTTTAGAGGAAGGAAAGAAATTCACTCCAGTATGCAAAATGTATCTAAAGAAATATTTTTATCTAATTACATGTACTTAACAATGCATTTGTATAAAATTACTTTCTTAATGCATTTATCTTATGCACAATTCAAACTTGTGTGCATAAAATATTTTTAAAAACAGTCATAAGGTTATGTGCAATTCATACCATGTTTGTAAAATATTTTTCTATTTTAAATTCACTACCCTACATACAGAAGTAGAAAAAAGATCTGGCCTAATACAGTAATAAAATCGATTTCATTTTATGTAATATTTTAGTAGCCGTTGTGAAGAAATTCGGTTAACAAACACTTTTATTCTAATTCCTTGCATTTCATCTTGATTGAAATTTTTTTGTGTATGTTTTAATTTCTTTTCATAGCACTGAATATAATCATCATTTGTTTTGTTATTGATTGGCTAATTATATTTTTAATGTATTTAAATTTTATTTTGCTTTTTAAAGCATATTTACAGCATGGGTGTATCTGAATTTAAAGATTAAAACATGGACGGCAATTTACAGTATAATAGCATGAGTGTATCCATAATTGAAGATTAGAATATTTATGTCATTATACAAAGAGATTTAGAAATCAGGATAATATGTTGCATATATCTTTAAATGGTCAGTTGATTTTTAAAAAACTATTTTTCCTTCTTAATTAGAAAAATTAGTTGCATTTTAAAATCAATTTCTGAAAAATAATTTAGTAATTTTATTCACTCTATAGTATTGTTATTTTTGTTAAGGAATAATTTGCAAGGAAATGCTTGAGTTCAGCCAGTTGCAGGTTGAGATGTTCATTCATCAGACACTAAAAACTTAAACTTTATTGTACCAAACAAAATCTCCATAGTTGTTCCTGATCTATTTCCACATATATAAAACAATCTTACATTTGTCTATTAATAAAAAAATTGAGTATTATAAAACACATCATATTTAAGACCATCATTTAATGTGTTTGTGTATTCATAATTTAGATTACAGCTGCTTCCCTGTAATTTTATCTTGAAAAATCTCATTGAGTGCTTTTTACTGGTTAAGTAAATTACTAATTATGCAACAAGTGTTTTACTAAGTTTGCCATGTGAAAATATAAAGTACTTTACTCTAAGTTGTAAGAACCCTTATAAAAAATATTTTGTAATTTGACATTCCATTTTTTGTCAGATTCATAAGGCAGGATTACAGGTACATATATATTGTATTACAGCTGTCAGCATTACAGGTACATATGTATATTGTATTACAGCTGTTGACATTATAGGTACAGGTACACATAGCTCATATTACAGTTATATATACATTACAGTTTCAGATAGCTTATGTATGGTACATACACAGATAGCTTATACACATACAAGTAGAGTTAATATAGAGTTTGTATTCTTCAGAGGGATAAATTCTGTTCATTTCAATATATTTGTTAAATTATCAAAAGAAATCGTACCTTGAGATTGTCTTCCCACTCTGAAATATATTGTGAAAAGAAAGCAATTGTTAAAAGGATAACTTGTTATTATTAGATGACAGTCCTTTTTTTTTAATGTGATGCATATATTGTAAGATGAAGTTTGTCATTAATGGTAACATGTTATTTAACATAAATTTTTTATAAGATGGAGATTGTTATTATATGTAATTTTTTTGTCAACCAGGAAATTGTTATTATATGTAATTATTTATTTTTGAATGTGATAAATTGATTAAAGGGCACCTTATAATATTTTTCTTGCTGGCCATATACTTTCTCAACTGCTTATTTTGGTGATTATTATAACTTTCTTGTGAATTTTGACCAGTCACATTGTAATTGTATCAATGGTTGCTTTTCAGAGGTTTGCTTTGCAACTTTTTTTTTTTATCTTGCATATACATTTCATTTCTACTTTTTTGATTTTAGTCACTCCCCTTGCTTGAAATGGTACAGTTCATTTTAAAACAAAATATATTGCAATTGATAATTTTGTCTTTCAAAGAGACAGTCAGCTGATAGTTTTAAATGGTTTGAGTAACTGCACTGGGCATGCAGACTTCTTATGGTTCTGGACAGGACACTTGCTTAGGTAACATAAGAAAAACTGTGGTCTGATCCATTAAAAAAATTACGATGATAATGCTTGAAATAAAAACATTAAATGGTATAACTTTTGATAGTTGCAGTAAAACAGAATACATAAAATTATTTACTGTCATGGTACATGTCTGCACTCTTGCCAGTGCTTATTCGTGTTTTATTTCCCCTTAGTTCTTTAGTTGCTTGCTCATTCATTACTACATGAACAGCTTTCTTTAGTCGACAGCAAAATTCTTCCACATAATGCTAAAAGGTTATTTAGCATCACCTAGAGATCTAATATAGATGTACAAAATCAGATTTTAAAAATAAAATGAAACTTTTCGCTAAGCTTGTTAGCTTTCTGTAGAAAAGCTTATTTGTCCGCAAGGTTTACTTTTGCTTATTAGTTTGAATGTTGGTTAGACACACTGTGATTTCTGGCAAGATTGATTATTTAAAATTACTGCTAGTTATTTCCATGATGGATGAATAGGTATAGAGCACATAATACAGTTTGTAGATAAACTATACCTAATAAGCACTGAATGCAATATATATATGTAGACCTATTGTATGTGCATCCAATAATACATTGTTTTTGGGTTGCAATTGTAAACCCATCATAAAGTGCATACTTAGTGAACTTTGGTTTATTATGGCAAGTCCATCATATACTTAATGCTGAATCATTTGTAGAATTAGGGTCTGTTATCATTTTGATGTTAAGTTTATAGGGATTTTTCACTTATTAAATTAACACAATGTTCTGATCATGTAAATACTTAGTAATAATTATTGGTAGTAATAATCTAAGCTACCTCATTCACAGTTAAGTGGATGCAGAAAAACTCTGCTTTAAAGTGAATCCCCTTTAAGTTGAGATAATATGGATGGAACATAGTTTATAAACGAGTTTGAGTGTGTGTACAATATTTTATATTTTAACAGAAACCATGGATTTTTTAAAAAAGAATTGTATTTTGTGAGAAAATTAAGTGGAAGAGAAAGAATTTGGAAATGCAAAACAGTTGGGGTGAGGGTGGTCTGTACTACCATCCAGCTCAGTATGTCATCCCATTCTTGACAACTATATAGGTTGATGTAAGGTTCCTATTTCTCTGTGATTGGTCTGTCTTTCAAATAACATGCAGAGATTTGTGAGTGGGAATGTATGAAGTGCTCTTTTGAATTTGTGCTCCTGAAAAGTGCAGCAAACTTGTACATATTTAAAGCTCCATATAACCAGGCAAAAATGGATAACGAATAATAACAGACATCTTCCTGTACATAACTTTTTATTATATTAACTGGTTCCAAGCAAAGAAATTTATTTAATATAAAAATTTGAATTTTTAAAATTTATTTATTCTGATTTATTTTTTTAATTTAAAGTTTTAAGTTAAATTTGTATTTGCATTTGTTCTTTTTGAAAGTATTATGCTGAAATAGGTGTACTATATCAATGGACTTGTACTTTGTTAGTAGTCTTATTTATAAAACCAAGAAGTATGATGATTAGTTGCTAGAATGTACAGGCAAGCTGGTGTTCATTGTAGGGACATAAAATATTCTGCTTGTAAGCCTCAGTCTCTGGCCCAAATTAGCACTTTTTTAACCAGGAGCTGTCATTACATACCAGTGATACACTTTTTTTAAACAAAATATTCTCTAGCAGAAACCATCTATGGAGTTATCCACTTGGTGTTTCAGTGCCTTACACAGTGACTGTGCTCACCATCTTGCTGTTCTCTTGCCTGCAACTTTCAGTATTGGTTGGTCACTCTTTTACCTTCAGTCATGATTCGTCCTAGCTGTTACATAACTCCTGGTGCTTTAGATTTTCATTTAATTTAAACAATTTTTAACGAAGATATTTATATCTGCATTCTCACTGAGAGGCTTTATTTCTCAAACTATATTAAAGTAAGAAATGTCAAATATAGTGGTTTTATTGAGATTTATGAATTTTTATTTCTCAAACTACGTTAATGTTAAGTAAGAAGTATCTGGCTATTTATTAAATATACTTGTTTTATTGAGATTTTTAAGATTTTATTTCTCAAACTACATTAATTAATCTACATACATTAATGTTAAAGTAAGAAATATCAGGCTATTTATTAAATATACTTGTTTTATGGAGGTGATGTCTTTAGGTTGTATTATCACACTACTGATTAAATAATGGTTTTATTGAGATGCATGTCATTGGGTTAACCGTTATATTATTTTGCTGCTGATTAAATAAACTGATTTTATTGAGATGTATAAATCATTAGATTATATAAGAGAAGGTGCCCTTTAACAGTTTCAGTCATATTTTGAAGAATGATAAAGATGGAGAATTTTTGTTACTGTGTTGAACTTACAGTGCATAGTTTTGGTGCATTAATACAAAGAGGAAAATATATATGTTTAATTAGTATAAATTGCACCCCTTTTTCATTTCTTCCTTTTTATTTTTATATTTTAGACTGAAACTAGACGACATAATGGAAGTGTCCTGATGTGTGTAAATACAATTAGCTTGTTTTGTTTAATTGTTCACATTGACGTGGCCTGTGATACTTGATATTAAAATATGCAGTTCTACCACTGAGTTTTACTTTTCATAAAGTAAGCACATGTTTCACGTGTAAGTATTTTAATACATTGACTACACACATTTGGGGCAGCTGTTTTTTTAATTTTGTTCTGAGTAGGTTTATTTAACTTAAATTTTTTTTTTTAACGCTGCATCTGCATGAAATTGCTTTGGCCATCTGGTTGGTTTGGCATTTTGTCCTGATAAATGCATGAATAATATAGCTTTGTTTGCTGAGATAGTTTTATTTTTTCCTGTTTCCTGAACTTACATCTGTGTGGACTTTTGGCAAGAACTCATTCTAACACAAAAGTACTTGCAATATTTAGTTTATAAGTTAGGACAGGTGTTATATTTTAACAGAACGCATGGATATTTTAAAATACAGCATTTCATGTTAACTAACTAGCCTGCATGATTTTGATTGTGATATTTACATTATTGAGCAAATATGGCACAATTAATCATATAATTAAGCAATTTTTTGAAAAGTTGTTTTGCTTGTGATCATTTGTGAGCATAGAGAATGGGACCACCCTTAGCCTTTTGATTGAAGACATTTTATGGATGTGATTCATTTATCATAAACAATAAAAAAGAAAAAATGTTTATGGATTTAATTATGGGTTTGGCCTAAATGTTTGGAATTCAAAACAGTTATAATGTTAGGCAAAAAGTTGAGCTTATGATATATGTATTTTTTAAAATAAAATTCTGGTTTACAATATTAATGTTTGTTGATAGTCTTTTGTCACTATACATATATTCCAATAATATGTTGTTCAGTACTTAAAAAGTAACACACACTCATAAACCAGTGCACAGCTTTCCGTCTACATTATCTGCATAGCAAAGTATATACCCTGAATGCATAGATGTAATTGGACAACAGAACCATCTGTTACTATAGATTACATCACCATTAGTTAACACCTTCAGTTTTCATATGAAGACAGCAGGCAGCAATTGTTTAATTTTTTATTTTCAATCAAACAGTTCATCATTACAACTCAAGAGTAATGGTCTTCCACTTTACTATTCATTTACATGTATGAATAAAGAAATACATTTATTTCAAAGTTAGAGTTTCTCAACTTAGAAATATGTGCATTTCACAAATTACATGATTGTGAATTTACTGATAGGATATTTGCTAATGCCACACAATGCATCTCTGTAAAAGAATACATTTATTTCAAAGTTTCACAAATTACATGATTGTGAATTTACTGATAGGATATTTGCTAATGCCACAAAATGCATCTCTGTAAAAGAATACATTTATTTCAAAGTTTCACAAATTACATGATTGTGAATTTACTGATAGGATATTTGCTAATGCTACACAATGCATCTCTGTAAAAGAATACATACATTAGCAGTCCTACATAATTAAGAAATAGCAAAATCTCTTAACATTATAATTAATAAAACATTCCTGTAAAGTCAAATGTTCTCTGGGTTGTCAGAAAAACCTAACTGAAAAGTTAGGTTTATGTTGTCTGATTCAACCCCCATTCAATAATTACTCCCTCACAATTGATGATACTTACTTGTATTGTACTCCCACATTGTGAGGTGATGTGACCTCGGCACTTACTTGTCAGTTGTGATTTACAAAATTATTTGACCCCTTAGCCAACCAGTAACAATGAATGTACTGCAATAACAATGACACCTGTCAAAGAAAAAATAAATTGAAGGAGATATGAAATTTCATAAACATAAGCAGTAATTGCCTTTTTAAAAGTAGCCAGTCCTTACACCCCTTTACTTATGAAGTTATTCCTTGAATCAACTCTTGCACGTTAAATGGGTGTCAAAAAAAAAATGACATTTTTAAGAGACTAATGACATTTTGAGAAAGTAATGACATACTTTTGAGATACCATAGATCAGTGGTTCCCAACACAGTGCCCATAGGCACCTGCTAAGGCATGTAAAGTGCTCACAGCAATATGTAAAAAGTAGTACAGATAAGTAGGTTGTTCTAATAAACTTCACATCTCTCATTTTAGGTTCTATAAAGTCATTCCAAGCAGAACCGATATTGTGGAACACGTGAAAACAAAGTCTCTGTACATTTTCCAGTATGAAGAAAATCACTCAGTGATTTTAACTCTTCACTACATTCAAAAACCTCAGGGGCAGTTTTGAAAATATATATCAATAGTTCATCATTGTGTCTGCTGCCGTACTTGGGAATCCTTTTACTTGCCAGCTAGACAAAAATGTCTACATTGACTACAAGTCTCAAATAAGAAGATAAGTGGAAGTCGATTTTGGACCTTCAAAATGATACTGTTCTCAATTCAACTGCAACAGATGATAATTTTTGGAATCTATAGCGTACACAATAAATCTTAAATTGATTCCATTTATGTGAACTTAAGATGAGCATAATAAAGTCAACATACAGATCATGATTTACAGATGGGTGGGCACCTTGATTACTTACATGTGGAAACATTTTATTCTCTCAACTGCTAAAAACTGTAATGAAATGCAGTGCAAAAAGTAATACTGGTTTATTACAATAAAAGCATATTAATTAATAATTCCTTTTCTCTGTTCAGTTCTGATGAGCACTTATAAATATTATTTATATTTGTTTGTTTATAGAATCTGGATACATGTAACAATAAAAATTCTGCTTACCTTTTCTCATTTGTGTTTACTCGTTGAAATCCAAATGTAAGTAAAAATAGAAAGAATACTCTTAATTAACCATAACTGACTTCTGTGCTAAAGTAAGAGTAATAAATATATTTTTGCCACTAGTTCAACAATATTGTATTTTAAAAAATAAATAAGAAGAAAACTGCATGTTTATGTATGATATTTATTTTGTAAAAGCTACTTAATTCATTTTCTAGATAGATTCTAAAAGAGTGAATTCACATAGTAATAGTGAAAGAGTAACTCGCTTGAATGGTAGATACATATATTACATATTAAATGTTATGATTTGCATTATTTAATGTTCAGTACAAAAATACACTTGCCTGCAGAACTCTTCTGAAAATTTAAATGTGCTCTTGGTCAAAAAGAGGTTTGGAACCACTGCTATATATATTTATATGTACAGAAATCTTTTGAGTTGGTCACATCATAAACAGGACTCTTAAGTCAAACTGTATAATCAAGATATCAGGATAATTCTTAGTTATTGCTTTCAAGGAATGTGAAACTGTTAAATAATTGCCATGTACATGTAGATCTGATTAGAAGAGGATGAGTTAATCAATAAATCACAGCTGCTGAAGGAACACTGCTTGGAAGTACCCAAATGAATTTTTATAAATAAAAATACTGTTTTTAGGAAAAACTTGTTCTCTGGTTGCATTTCATGAACAGACAAGACACTTGATAGAGTTAAAATACATTGTATGTGGCATCATTGTCCTAATTTACAACAAAATTCCACTTAACCATCATGTATTAACCACACTTTTTTTGATGGGGATGAAGGGGAAGTAATTACTGTGTTAGATTGTAGAAAGAATATCAGTGTTGTACATGGATCTACACATGAATCATATTTATTAAAACTGTTAGAATCAATACATCATCAAGGTCTAAGACTGCTCTGGTGCATTTAGGATTTCTCACTTGCATTTTTTTTTTAAATGTTAATTAAATTTGTTATCAACAGTAATCTAGTTTTAGAGTCACATAGCATCTATGTTCACAGCATCTCCTCCCACTAATGTTTAAAACTTGGTACCTGAAAAGTATGTAGTTGAACATAATGCTCTAATTCTGTAGGTTGCCTACATCTAGTCTATGAATAACAATTTCACTTAAATGGGAAAAATGTCTGTATTAATTACAATTAATTAAAATTAAAAATGTATGATGAAACAAAAAATTAACATACAATAATAGTATATTATTTATAAAATAATCTCTATTTCACAAATACATAGTTTTTTTATCAAGTCAAAAAGCATTTTTATGACAAATTGACAGCTAGAGGTAAGAAAATGGCTACTTAATTGTTAGTCTTAAAAAATAAGAAGTGGAAAAGGAGATTTTGAATTTTCAAAATGATATTCTAAAATCTTGTATAACAGATGATCATTTTTTTTATGCACAAGATCATGCAGATGATCTTTTTTTTTTTTTAAATAGTTGAAAAACAAAAGGTAAAACATTTATGGGACTACCACCAGGAACTGTTATTATAGGGATGGGGAAAATTTAAACATTTTCATTTGTTACTCGGCTACCAATGTGTCAAAGTAGTAGGAAGGGGGGTTAAGAGAATTTATTACATAGTAACCTATTGTATCTTTTTATAAAGGTGAAATTCTATAACAAGGAATATTTTCATAATGACACTTTAATCTCTAAATTGATTCCTTCCCTTTTTGATAACTATCCAAAACTTAGTCATTAGAATATGTGAAGTAGAAGATGAGCTAAAAGAATGTGTGGATTTGAACTCCCATTTGATTTTTTAAAATTTTATTTCAGTTAAAAATAATTTTGTGAAGAAACACTTATAAAGCTGTAATGTCTAATGATAATTGTGTAATATTAATCAGTGTATACAAACTATAATACATTTAAACAACAAAGTGCAAATACAGTATGTGCATGCAATTGCAACTGAAGCAGCATTGTATGAAAGTTTGCGTAGGCCAAAAATAGGCACCACTTTGCTGAATTATTTAACAAGACAAAACCAAAAATGGCACTTATCTTTCTGCTCATGAATATATTTCCTCCCTAGTTTTTAAATCTTTTATTTTGATAATTTAGAAAAGTATGATTTTCCTTACTGGCACATTTTCTTGATTACATAAAACCATGGCCCAATTTTAAATAATTTTGTTTCAGAAGTCCTTTATATATGTGCCTATATGATAATCCAGACTTGGTTTGAAGGTGTCATAAATTTTATGGAATAACAAAATATACTCAGCCCTGAAAGTCAGATATTTTGGCTAGTGAATTCAAAATTTTACTAGTCTATCTAAAATATATAAAATAACAGTACAAAATATGCCCAACAGGATTTTATTTTGGCACACAAATTTACCAGTTATCATCATCATCTAGTTCTGGAATCAGAACATCTGGCCATTCAGTGTATTGTAACTTTCTTGGTCTGCTAGATGAAGTTGTCCACTTGATAGCAGAACTCTCAGGCTGGAAGTCTTCTAGCGGGGGTCCATCAGCCTGAGATCCTGATGAGGTCTTCCAGAGTTTCAGGTCCCATGGAGCTCCTAACATCGCTCTCGATTCTGTTCTGGGAAGATTCTCACACTTGGGCAGAGCTGATGGGGAGGATCTGAATGAGGTGCAGCAGGTTCTTGAAGTCTGACGATTTGTATGGATCCTTGGTCAGCAAGGTAGCTCAGAGCCCTGAGCAGCTTTAGTGACTAAACTCTCACCACCAGTATCTTCACCACCGCTGTCCAAACACCTTTTCTGAGTCACACTACCAGTCACAGCATGTTTTGATCTCATCATCACCAAAGTTGACCAGGTCATTGTCATCCATAGGCCAAGAATCATGGTTGAAGATCTTCAAGCTTGCAACTGCTTTGGTCTCACTGTTAAGCTCCAGGTCAGATGCACAAAGGGCACTCATTCTGGTCTTCATTCCTTTCATTGTGTGGGTAACAACTTCCTTAAATGGCTTCCTTCCTTCTGATGACTCCAAAGAAATCCAGCAGAAATAGGGCCATAGTAAAAAATTAGAAAGTTTTCATTTGTTTTCCCCACATTTGTGATCTCCCCTTGATTTCAACATTCCTGGATGTGCTGGCAAGGTGCTCGCTGTCTGTATAAAGATAAGATCTTTAAAAACATTAATAATAATTTTTTTATAGTTAATTATAATGTTACTTGTTATATATAATATACATGGTTCTTTTAAGTGTGTATGTATGGATGTGTGAATGAATTTATAGCAATGTATGAGTATCTGCACATGGATGCAAATGTGCATCTACTATCATGGTTATGTGACCGAACCCCAGACGTTAAAATAAATAAATTAAAAAATAGAGACACATTACCATCTGCATCACAATTAAGTTCAAGTTCCAAAAGCCCAAGAAGCTTGTTGAATGGTTTTCCATCTTAAAGACAGCGACAGTTGATTGCCTCATTTTCCTTCACAGATTTATCTGTTCCACCTTCAATCATTTTGCTGATGTAACCATTGCTTTTTAATGCAAAAAACAATGTGATTACAAGTTTAAAAACCCATATATTCCCAAAATAAACCTTATTTCTGTCTTTGGATGCTGTGTTAAATTGGAAAAGATTGGGTTTTTTTTCTAAGTACTCACAATAATAATAATAAAGCTAGTGGTGGATTCCAATTAAATTCACCTAGGGTACCACATTTCAAGATTGATACAAAGGAGAATGAAAAGAAAAAAATATATATGTGGATTATGTAAAATCTATATGATAATAGCATTGTATATTCAGTCTGAGAAAACTTCCATGCTAAAATTGTCTGTTAAAATAATTCCATTTGCAAATGAAATAGTAACTAACTTGTCTTTGAAGGTTTCTGCAGGGATGTGTATTAATTTTGCTGCCTCGACCTGGTTTGAATAAGTGGAGGAAATATCAACTCCATTCTTTTGAAGATCAAGAAGCAGTTTAAATTTTTTTGAAGGACAGTGTTTATTTTACATCTCAAGTCGGCATTGTCCTTTTCATTCTGAGTAGCTTTTTGTTCTACAAACATCACTTGAATTGCATTCTGGCCAGCCACTTTCAAACCTTGCCTACACAGTTCATCGTCATGTGCAGCTATTTTGTTTTAGTTTTCTTTGGGTTTTTTTTTTTTTTTTTTTTTTTGCTGCTTGAGTGTTACTTCAGCATATCTTTTTTGAAATGGTCATTTCCCATTATGAAATCAGACTTTCCAGCCAGTGTAGGGTGTCTTGTGCAGAATGTACGTCATTTTGTTGTTCTATCATCAACCATGAGTATTCTCTTTTCCACTTTGGAAGGAACTTTTGCTGGCTCCCACTCACAAGTTTTGCTTGTTTACTTTTGCTTGACTGATGGCAGCTTATCAGATCGCTTCATTGCAATGATTGTTTTTATTTATTGATCTGTCGCATGCATAACAGAAAATGAAAGTTGAAGTTTCAGGAACTTCTGGTTTGGGGACTGAAAAAGTATGGATTCGAAAATGCCCGAACCCATTCAGCTATCAAACAGAAACAGTTTCAGTGCACACTCGCCTTGGAGAGTAAATTGTTTGCAACTTTCAGGGCTTATAAACTATGCAAAATATTCAGGTTGCAGATAAATGCCTCAGAAAAACAAAATATGTTGCCTACATTGTATATCAAATAGTCCAGTACATTTTATTTGCTTACAAAACTGATTTCTACATTTTAAAGTTTTCTTTTGCGATATTTAAACAATTTAGCTGACAATACTGAATTCCATATTTTTAAGTTAACTTTTACCATATAAATATAATACTCATATTGATATGAAATTTCTTGTATTCAAGTCATCTTTTATCTCATTTATAAAAAAATGTAAATGTTCCTGTCAACACTGAATTCTATGATTATTCAGTTATATTTGTTTCATAAAAAATGAGAAGATAAACATTCAATCAAGTATAGATTACTATAAAGTGAATAAAGCATAATGAATAGTGCATTGATTCCAGTAAGAACTTTGGTAAATTTTTGAAACACAATGAATGAAGAGTGGATTCACCCCTACTTGCCCATGAACTTGTGAAATGATTATCTTCCTGCATAGGAAATTATGGTGAATGCTGGTGTAGGAGATCCTGCATCTTTATTTTTTACAAATATCATTTATGTGATCAGTTTTGTTTTTTTCCATGGAACAAATAAACTTCTGAACTATCTGTTCAACAAAACATACAAAATAGAGTCCACACGAGATTAAACAAAACAATTACTTTTTTAAACTAAACTTTATTTTTCTCAACACATTCTAACACTTAAGATTAGAGTCACACCAACAGTATTAGTGATGAAAACACTGAACATTGTATTTAACTGAGTGTGCTAGAGAGTACAGTCATGCAACTTAAAGGTGTACTGCTCACTAGTACAGTTCTCACTGCCATATATATTTATGCATATATAACATTTAATGAACAATCCAAACCCAAGTGGGAAAATTGACCGTCAGACTGAATATTAATATAGCAGATTAAAACTTTGCTTTGATAACATGATTATCTAGGCCTTTGTCAATTAAAATAATCTGAACATTCAAGTCAGAAATAGGCATCCCAGAACAGTTTACTGGCTGGATTAATTGCATGTTCAAGACAGAAATAGATCCCAAAATGATTCACTGGCTTGCACTAATAGCATAATCAGGAGCTGCTTTACTTTAACCCTGTCAATCCTAGTAGAACTATTCAGGACAAAAATATATTACAAAATGTGTTTAACAACATGGAGAACAAAGTTTTCACAATGAAATAATGATGGTTTTGGTTTATGGATAATACAAACAAAAGTAGTGTGCAGTAATAATTTTCCATTTTCAACATTTAAGTTCTTGTTTTACATAAGTACTTTTAATTACAGTTTGTGTTTCTAGAAATGAAGGTAGTGCATTAAGACTACTTTAGTCCACTTGCACTTGGTCACACACCTGCTCAGTGAAGCGTACATAGATCCGTCACACCGATCATGGGAGGTACAGATAGACTACAATCTAAACTTACTGGACTGTATCTACAATTGTGTACTCATTGCAAGAACCTGCTATTAAAATAATAAATAGGACCCTATTGGAAAATAATATCAATAAATTGACTGTTCAGCTGCATCTCCTAACTTAAGAGACTAAAACTCGCATAGTGACAATGAATTTGAATTTCCAGTTGCAGTATTACTGCAATAATTAAATGTATAAACATGGTAGATATACAGGAATGTCATGGAATAATTTCTATCACTATAGAATAAAAATTATCAATTATTTAAGTTTTGCAAACCTTGTGACTTAGTGCTTCTGTTTACAAATTAAATCATTCATCCCTGACATTGTAATTACACTGTTCATTATATATATATAGAGAGAGAGAAAGAAAAAAAAAGGTTACACTCTATTATGCCTAAAGCACAAAAGTGGTAAACAAGATGACATCTGTAATCCGGCTACTTTTTTGATGCTATTGCATCCTGCCAAATGATTAAAATATGTAGGTACATATACAACTAGTTTTACTTGCTTCCACCTCCTTATTTCAAGAATGAAAAATACACAAGACCGAAAATAATTTTATTTGAATAAAATGATGCTTTTACAGTAAAGAAACTGTTATCTTTTTCAAATCAAACCATCTAGCTTATCAAATGTACCTAATATAATAACTTACATAAGTATTTATTTCCCAGTCTTTTATTTATAGACAACAAAATTGTCTTCATTTACTCCAATGTTAACTGTTCAAACAAAAACGAAACACAAAAATTTCTTTAAACATTCAGAAAGTCCTTGTTTGTTTTAGAGGCCAATGTGGATTACTGCATCACTAGTTGTTTATATCAGAGGTCAATGTTATGGTTAACTGATTACATTGGTACTTGTTTGTTTCAGAGGCCAATGTGGATTACTGCATCACTAGTTGTTTATATCAGAGGTCAATGTTATGGTTAACTGATTACATTGGTACTTGTTTGTATCAGAGGCTAATGTTATGTTTAATTGATTACTACATCAGTACTTGTTCATATCAGAGGCTAATGTTATGTTTAATTGATTACTACAGCAGTACTTGTTCATATCAGAGGCTAATGTTATGTTTAATTGATTACTACATCAGTACTTGTTCATATCAGAGGCCACTGCTGTTTTTAAGTGATGACCACATCAGTACTTGTTCATATCAGAGGCTAATGTTATGGTTGATTAGTTATTACATCGGTACCTGTTTGTATCAAAGGCTAATGTAAGTATAAAATTATTTTGTAATACATAATAAACATTTCTGTAAATAGAACTGTGAATAAAAGTTCCAGAGTTGTATTTACACATATAGTCTACATTGTGATATAACTATTTCTACTCCTTTGTTAATATTTTTAATATAATAATAATTTGGATTTTCTTCCTAAGCAAATTTATTTTTAAATAATAGTAAGTAGTATGGTGTGAATTGGCAAATAATGTAGAGATATAGTTACACAACTGTAATCATTTAAGTTTCCTTTTTAGTTTGTTTTCATGAAAAACAAAATATCTGCAGGTTCACTATTATTTCACTCAGACACATATGTGCACACAGAAGCGATTTCAGTACTCCTAATAATTAAATAGCCTGTCTTAAACACATGTGCACACAGAAGTGATTTCAGTACTCCTAATAATTAAATAACTTGTCTAAAGCAGCAAACATAGTGTCAGTAAATAATGTAATATAATTTAATAAATATTTTATTACTAGTTGAAAGAAAATTATTCATAACTGTTCAACTGTTCTGTGTTATTGTAATTTTAAAAAATATAAAATAAACATGAAGAGTATTATTGCAAACTTCTGAAAACGATAGAATCTTAAGACCTAGTGAATCCTAAGACCTAGTACTTTGTCTCAGCATTGAAATTGAGGATTATCTAATGTACTTTTTAATCAGATAAACTTTCAACAGTGTATTTTTTATCAAGATTTTCACATGACAAGTTAAAGAAATTTCCTTCTTTTGAACAATTTCCAGAAAATTTGTTTTCACCTACTGGTTCTGATGACACAAGTTTTGGTGATGTAGACAATATGACATAATCTTTCTGTGAGGCCAGGCCAACCATGATAGAGTTGTTGTGTTGCAAATGCAGACAACAAGTCACAGGAGCATTGAATGTGTAAGATGCCAAAAATTTACCTGCAATAAAAAGTTTGAGAGGATTATATATGAGTCATCTACACAAAAGAAGTAAAAAAAAAAAAAGAAACATAAGACAATTAAAAGTATTTTCCCATCATACAAACAACTAACTACAACTACTGGAGAACAACAATGTACATTAGGGATTACAAGTACTCACCAAAGTTATCAGGCCTAGACATAACCCTTAGAATGAAAAGATAAGCAATGTGAGTATTCTGCCCCTGATGTCAGGTGAGCTGCCCACTCTTACTTGCCTTTTGCTTAGCTCACTAGATGTGCATTTTAAAAATTAAAAAAACACAATCATTTTCATAGGCTCTCAGCTTCTGTCCATGTTTGTGGGTGTGCTGTTGACTCCCATATTTGTAGAACTGTTGTTGACTTTCATCCATGTTTGTAGCATTGTTAACTTGACTTTCATTCACATCTGTGGTACTGTTGTTGACTTCCATCCACCAATTTAATGGTATTGTTGATTTCTGGTATTTCCTTTTGGTATATTGTCACCAGTGGTAGAATGAGGGTGTGGCTGCAAGGTGGTGGTAGCTCTAGGTGGCACTTTCTTTGGGGTGCAATTTGTGAATTGATAAGAATACTTTTTATATATTCAAATCATTTAATAGTATGAAAGGAGTGGGGATTGTAATTTTGATAATGGCCTTGGGTAGTATTTTGCCTTGCTAAAGACACTGATAATTGTACTTCAATAAGGCACACATTTCTTTTTTCTTTTTTTTTTTTTTTGTAGCTAACACTCCACCCTCCATTTTTCTTTTTGATGAGAAGTGTCATGGCTAACTGTTCATTCATGTACATACAGTCATGGTTACTGTGCTATGTCAACTAACTAGAGTATAGTTACCTCCCCTATGCAAATACTGCATCTATGAGTATAATATGCAGCTTTTAATGTTATTTTTGTTGAAAGCTACCTGTTTTTAAGAGATCAAATATTTTTCAACCTCTGCATTTCTGTGCTATAATCATAAGAATGTAGTATTTTATTCCCAATGCTTGATAACTGAGAAGAGTTCTGATGATTTGAGAGGGAATAGTGAAGAAAAATTAAATAAAAGAACACTGATGGATGAGAGACTAATTGTACAAGAAATTCAAAGGCTAGTAAATCTGAGTCAAGAAATATTTGGATGTTGGTGTGGTCAACACATAAAGGTGAGATAGGGAATGCATACTTTTGCAAAGTTTATGGAACATCAGTCCTGACAATTGTACATGGCAATATATATAAATCCTGACATATATTGTGAGAGACATTTGTATCCTAACTTTAGACCCTTTATGGCATGTCTCACAATCTAAGAGACCTGTCTGTCCTAACTTTTGATCTTTCAATTGGAGTTTAGTGTGATCCTGGAGTGAACTAAATCTTTAGTATTCACTGTTTAATCTCTTATTTGTATGTGTTTCACACATATTCTTAGCTATAAGGAAATTGTCTCCTCATGTCAGCTTATTTTTAGTAGTTGAGATATCCACTAGCATGATAGAACAGGGGTCTCCAAACTATGGCCCGTGGAGACCTTTTTGTCTATTGAAAAAAATTACAGAAATTTACTTGTATCCTGCCAAAATCAGCCACTGCTAAATTTTTCTATCTCTGAGAATTGAGAGGGAACAAACAACTCTGACCCAGATTCGGAATAAAGGAGTGTTATTGATATGGGTCACTGATTGTTACATAAGTCAGACATATTCTTGGTATCCAGTCCACCCAGTCTATAGTATACGAGCAGTCAACTGTGACAATTAGACAAAGCCATTGAGTTGCAAGCAAAGGACCTCCTTAGGGACAAGTTCAAAGAAGGACTAGTGGGTTTTTACCAGTTTTTGCCCAAGGAAGACTTTCCTAATGTCAAAACCTTTGCATCGAGGTACCTTTCAATCTTTGGAACAACATACCTTTGTGAACAAACTTGTCCGATGATAATCTCAGGTCACAGTTGATGTTAGGGACATCAAATCTAAAGCCAGAAATGTCTGCTATTTTGGCATCCAGGAAACAATTTCACCATTCCCACTAATACAGGTGTTCATATGTAGTGTATCAATGTGTTATTAAATAATAACTGAATAAAATAATATTAAATAAATAATTAAAAACAACATCCATGTTTTGATTCTTTTTTATTTGGACCTCGAGTGTGTAGTCAGCCCCCGAACTGCTGTTTGATAGTTAATGCAGCCCTTGGGCTGAAAAGTTTGAAGACCCCTGTGATAGAAGAAGGAATTTTTGTAAAAATTCTTTTAAATATTTATTAAATCTACAACCTTATGATCCTGCCCACTAATTTGTGATTTTATTTTGCAATGTTGGGACTGGATATTCCAACTCACTCAACACAAGGGACAGAACATTCATAATTGTTTATTTCTTCATTGTCCAGTGACTAGGAACCTGAATATCTCTGGTGAGAGATTTACTGTAAGGGACTGTCCAGTAGCTATAGGCAGCATCTGCTAAGTATTAAGGAAAAAATAGTTTTACATTGAAAATTCTTTTTTCAAAAACTAATTTTGATTTCAAAATAAACATTCATATCTGATTATAAAACTGTTAAAAGAGGATAGTTTGACTTAACCTGACTAGGGGAGATCACTTTAAATTGTTAAAGTTGTTTGTGACTGGTGACACGTATGTGGATGAACAACACCAAAACAGATATTGAGAAATAAATTAATGTGAGGGATTTAAATGAATAAAAAAAAAATTATATGTTAAGAAATAAGCACCTGTGCATGAAAATGAATGGAGGGAAAAACATCTCTGGGATGACAAAGTGCTCTCTCTACTTATGAACTACTTGTGAAATGTAGTTCATGAATCCCATCTCATGCTGCATATGTTATATAAATATTTTTTTTTGGTTTCATTTGTCATTCAATTTCTGACATTAGGATATATTATAAATTGTTTTGTGTCTGAATAAACTTAGTATTGACAAACAGATATTTTGATATAAGCTGTGTATGAATAAGCTTCATAATGACAAGCATATATTTTTATATATTATAAACTGTTTTGCATGACAAATATTAACAGGAAAAAATTCCACCCTTCTGTTAAAAATGCAATCATAAAATCTTGACATTTTGTGGAAAAAAGCATGGGACTAAAATATTTAATTTTTATCATGAATTATTTTTTAAATATATTGACTATACACTAGATGCATTTAATGAGTGATGTTTGTTTTCATAGCAATTATTTTGCAAAGATTGTTAATTTATTATAAAATAATTTTCAATGAATGAAAGTAGACTTTAATATATACTAATTTGATGTATATTCCAAATAAATACTTAGAGTGAAACCTCGCTATAATTTGATAATTAGGGTCCATAAAATCAGATTGCATTAATAGCAGGATTGCATTAATGCAGGGTTTTGCAATGGAATGCATTATTAAGATATATATTTCGGGAGATAGGCCACAATTGCATTATATCTTAATTTGTGTTATCATGGTGCTTCCAATGTATAACTGAGTTATCTCATTCATCATAGTTCATCAGTAAACCAGTCACTCTTCAATGTGTTGACCTATTGAGAATGTCTCATTGCAAACTACAATGTTCGAAACAATTTTATTTACTGAAAATGGTTTATTGCACACGACAATGTTTAAAATAATTTTATTTATTGAGAAAGGTTCATTGTAAACTACAATGCTTGAAACAGTTTTATTTATAATGTTTTTTGTACTGATTTTAATTAGACATATGTCAGTATATTAACTTCCCAAAATAAAAGCTTATCAATTAAAATCATTTTTTTAAAAAACCTAACAAAAATATAATTTATGTCACTGTTGTTTATTGTTTTATATTTTATTTATATCTTTTTAAAAATTATTTGGATATGGATATATAGTTTTTCACAAAATTTCACAATTCTTCATACTCAAGAATTTTTTTAAGAAAGAATGTGTATTAGATTATATTTATGAAAGATGTGTATTAGATTATATTTATGAAAGATGTGAATTAGATTATATTTATGAAAGATGTGTATTAGATTATATTTATGAAAGATGTGTATTAGATTATATTTATGAAAGATGTGAATTAGATTATATTTATGAAAGATGTGTATTAGATTATATTTATGAAAGATGTGTATTAGATTATATTTATGAAAGATGTGAACTAAATCTGTCTTCATTCATAAAGTTATTTTTAAAAGTAAAATGGTCACTGCCTCCAGAGTAAAATATAGTCTAAAGAAAAACAATAATAAAGATTTTTTCTCACCTTCAACAACATGCCACAAGGCAATTGTGCAAGCTGAGGGTGTTACACCACAATTAGTAGAGAAGGTTACAGCCTGCTTGCAATCTGCAGAGAGCTGTACTTTGTTGTAAACTGCCTTAATGCCTCTAACATGAAAACTGGAAATTGAAGAATTGTACTGTCTGATATAAAAAAGTACTGCAGGCATCAACTTTAATGCTGTTGAAGTGAGTTCTTCTAAAGAACAATTATTTATTTCTACATTTATATGTCACTATTAGAATACTAAACAGATGTCATATTCATTTTTACTGTTTAGAGACTATTGAGACACATTAATTATTATTATTATTATTAAGTGCACAGGCTCAGACAACTTATAAGTTCATACATATATACATCTGTTAATTGATTTTTTAGTAGAATTATCCCATCTTTACGTAATGTTTATGAATGTTGGTTTGAAGTGTCAGGAAAACAACAACTAAAACATAAATAAATTCTTGCATTTAATTAGGTAATATTAGATCATAATTTGCAATTTACCAATAATAATGAAACTGTTATAAATGGCAAAATAACACTGAATTCAGCTGCCATATTGTTTTGTTCAACAAAGAATATCTTACTGCAAATTTTATACAGCATATAAAGAATCTAGGCATCAAGTTTTTATGATGACAGTTACACACTGACTGTGACTGAACCCAAATCATAATGCCTAGTGCTTGTCTGCTTCCAAATATACTTCTGGACAGCTTCCCCAAAAAGATAATATAACATTTCAAATGTTACGGTTGTAAAATTGTTGTAATTGTTACGTTATTCAACACCAAATAGTATGTTCCCATGTTCATTTTAAACTCTTTATAATAAAGTTGGTAAGGGTTGCTTCCCCATTTTGTACAGCTGACTTTTGCATACAATAGCAGTCTAGCTGCAGCTTATCTAATTACAACACACTGAGACATGGCGCATAATTATGTTATGCAGACAACCAGTGTAAGCACCTATACCCTATAGGCATACTATTAATAACGTAAGGATTTGAATGTAATAAAAAGTATGCACATAAGGACACTATACACTGAAGTGATATACAGATAGGTAAAGTATATTGTATATTTCGATTTCAGACATACTTGCAGCTGCCAGAAACAAGATCGCAGGACACCATAGATCCATCATCTAGAAACATGATAACAGCCATTAAAGAAGATGATATCTTGAGGCAAGTTACACTTGCTGCAGTCTTGAAGCATCTCAAGAGCTGGCCAGTGCTAAGGTCATACACTACTAAAAATCTCAAACCAGGATTATCCAACTCCTGAAAATGAGTAGGTAGAATTACCAAAACAATAATGATTAAAACAGTACAAATTAAATAAAGAGTAAACTATGGTGAAAGTTAATTTGTGAAATAGGATGATGGTCAGAAATGAGTGGAAAGGATTATGATTATAGAGTAAAATATGTTTGCAGTTTATAAAGAGTGAAAATGATTTATAAGTGAAATTGGATGAATTAATGTCAATAATGAGTAATATAGGATGATGGCTAATAACAAGCATGATGACAATCCGTAATGAATTGAGTAGGATGAAAAGTCAGAAACGATTGAATTAGGATGATGATCATTAAACACTGAAATAGGACAAAGCAAAATAAATGAAGGTTGATAATGAGTGAAATAGAATGAATGTTAATGAGTGAAATAAAAAGGTTAGTAATTAAAGAGCTAGAGAGAACATTATGAGTGAAATAATATGAAGGTTAATAATCAGTAAACAGAATAAAGTTATTGGTGAAATAGTGACTGCCGTAAACAAAATAGAATAAGGTTGTGATTGAAATAGAAATAATTTTAAAACTGATTATAATATATTTCAAAATATATTTTTACAAATAAATGAAAATATTACTCAATTTTGCTGTTAAATAAGAAAATAAAAATCAAATCTATTCTGATAACTGCTTAAATTAAATATATGACATTGTTATCAAAATATAAAATATTAGTGTTGATTTGTAATAGTTCAAAATTATTTCTTGAAATAGATTAAAATTCTAACCTAAATAAGTCTAAGTACACTCACACATACTCTTCTGAAGCTTCAAGGCAGCAGTCTGGCTTCCTAAATCTTACATATTCTCTTCCTTAAATCTTACACATTCTCTTGAGATGACAGTCTGACTAATTTATTTCTGATTACTGTTTGCTTACAATGTTTATTAATTTCACACTTGGGATTTTCTAAGACTTAGTCAGAATGTTATTTCATTTCATAGTAAGATTGTTGCTTCATGTCACAGTGAGTCAGATATGTAGCATCACCCAACCCTTAGAAGTTCTGATATATGTTTCATCCACTATAAATGAATCAGTTTCCATCTAACTGAAGAGAATTTGTAATAAATGAGTCAGTTATTTAACTGAAGAGAATTTGTAATAAGATGAGTCAACATTTCCATCTGTAATGAATGAGCATTTCTGTCTTACTGACTATTGTGTTAGATTAAACATTTATTTCTATGCACTATTCTAAATATGGTAACTATTTAAAAAGCTCCAGAAATATTGCTGCTATATATATACACAAACAAGATTTTGACAAATAAAAATTCATTACAAGAGATTGGAGACTTTATGGTACATTATAACAATATTTCCCGGAATACTATCACAAGTGTCTACAATATATTTAATGCAATGAAGTCAAATATTTTTTTCAAATTGTAAAGTTGAATATCTTAAATAAAATAAGAGTACCTGGCATGCAGTGGCTACATAATGTCCATTTGATGTGATGTCTGCTATACTGGTGATGAATTCATGCTGGGGCAAACGCAGATCATAGAGTAGCTTACATTCATACAGTTCCCATATCAGCAGTGGAAATGGCTTTTGTGTATCATCCCCACAAACAAGAATACTGCCATCTGCACTCACTAGCAAGGAATTAAGAAATCTATCCTCACCTGCTTTAAGTGTTGCATGAATTTTTCCTGAAAAAATGTCAATAACATTGACAGACATGCGGTTGCGTGCAAGCACAATTACAGTTCTGCAATCTCTGATGCAAAACAATGGCATGTTAAGATTTAGCAAGCCTCTTACACTGCACACCTGTAAACATGAATCAAGATCAAATAGCCTGAGTTCACGATTGCACAACACCAATACCTGCATCTGGCTGATGAAGGACAGACTTCTTGGTTTTTCGATGCCATGCAATGTCCTAACAGGAAAATGCCTTTTAGTATCCCAAACTTTGATTTCTCCAGCATGTTGTGACAAGCTGATAACATAGTGTCCATCAGATGTGGCCAGGTACAGTTCAGTGAGGGAATGCACATCAGAATCTTGTGTCACACTTATGCCACTACTGACGGAAAGTGAATTGTGTAGGAAGAGGCATGCTACTGGATGAGATGTGATCTGAGAGTAAAACATTTCTTCCAAATCATGCAGATTCTTGTTAGTTTCTTTAACATTCACTTCTTTTTCCAAATGTGAGTGCAAGCATGTATACAGCTGTTGTCCACTGACGCTTAATGACATTGTAGATTGGGCAATCACAGTCCTGATCCACTTCAGTGCTGCTTCAAAGTTTGAGTCTTTTAAAGCAGCAAACTGTAAAGTCATCAGAACCTGGTTGGTAGTGGTTGAGTCCATTAACATGGCTAACAACTTAAAATCTAACAGTTTTTGAACAATTTTTGGTATTTCACTCTGAGTGCTATTCAGCCGATGATAAATGTAATATGTGAACTCTCGTGAACTTACATTGGGTGGCATCACACAGCGTGATGGAAGAGTCTTGATCTGTTAAACATTATCAAAATGAACAGAAATATATAGTTCAATCATAAATTCGCTTTATTTATACAAATTGAAAGGCCAGAAGTTCAAATCATTAAAAGATAAATAATCTGAATACATGAAATTAAAAAATTTAAACATCAATTAAAACTGAACCCAGGTCTATTTACAAAAAAATTATAGATCTAAACAATTTTCTTTGAAATAAAACATCACTACCATCACCAATATATTAAAGCAATTTCAGTTCTTTCAGACATGAAAATAAGCAAACTGAGTTCTTTCCAACATCCTGACAAAACTTAGATATGTTCTTATGTGTTAAAAATCAATATTTTCACTAATGTGTGAGGTCACAGTAGAAACCAGCCCATGCTATGAATGTAAATTCAGTCAAGACTTGTTTTTGTGCAATTAAGGAATGCAAGCACAATGACAATTTGCTTTTGTAAAGTGTCGTAACTTCTATGTTCAAGAGTGCTCCAAACAAAATACTATGCTTAAAGGAGACCTATGTACCCTTTGCCCAATTTTTATTACATCCTGTCATAATGACCTCCACCAGCCCCTTTGGAATGTTCCATAGAAAATACCATGCATTAAGGAGACCTCTGTACACCCTTGCTCAAGTTTGTTACATCCTGTAATTATGACCTACATTTATGTCACAAGTTTGCAGATTTTTAGTCTTCTCCAGTAAATGAAAACAATGAAGTACAAGATACATTGCTTTATGTATTGAAATTAACAGCAGAATACATTGCATAAACAGAATGAATTAATAATTATATGAATACACTTAATGTGATAACAATAACTAAACAAATAAACTTATTAGTATGATAAAAGATTTTAATTCTACTCTAAATGTCTTAACATTATGCTATAGTTTATCAATATGTAGAATGCATTAGAAAAAATTATGACAACCATGGTGAAATGGCAATAAATAAATATAACTATAAATTAACCATCACTGAGCTGTTTAAAGGTGATAAAATGTACAATGTTAAGTTGTAAAAATTATGATTTTTAGTTAGTGTTTAAACACTTTTTAAGTGTAGCTACTTTAAATGAAAGAAACTATTTAACCGTGGATGGTTATGCCACTGTTGTTTACACCAATACCTTAGTTCTGTTTGATTGCCCAGTTACCTCTCTTTATCACTCATTAGTTATAACTCGGAGACACACATTTTTTGCATTCTTTCTAAATAAACCTTTCCTCTCCTTTCTCTTACCAAATGCTGGACAGTATTTGTTTTTTGGATCCATTTTCTCTCAAAGAGGTCTGCTAGAGTAGAATGAAAGGATGCAGTTGCTGAAGTGGTTGTCAAGTATTGGCACTGTACCAGTACTTCTGCAGTTTGCTGGCTCCACAAGAGCACAATCCCATCATTTAACCAAACCTCCTGTAGACATTGGCCGAGCTTGGCCTTGAGATATGGCCACACAGAAGAAAGACAACAGACTAACTGGTTGTTTTGATGAGAGCAGATGTTTTGTGAGAGCAGGCCAGCACCAAAAAGAAGGTTATCAAAGTCAGTGTAACTCAGCCCACATCTGCACAGATGAAAATCTTTAAATTATATTCAAAATGTCTTCAGGAAAAAGCAAACTTTTCTTGAAAAAGGGCTGAAGACATTCAGCATCTTCAAAACAAGTGATGGAAGGGTAAATGTTTATACATTAAATTGTCACCATATGCTATGCCATGTATATTTCATAAAACAATAATATAATGGCTTAAAAGAGGGGCTTAGTATTTTCACATTGCAAGTTTAATTAAAATCTAGATAAATATAACAATGAATACAAACCCAAAAAGTTGAGAAGCTAATAATATTTTCTTTAAAAATTGTGGGAAGTGAATAATAATTTGATAACATAACTGTATTACAATTATTTAAGAATGAAAAAAGATAACAGACAACATATTGTTGTGAAGCTATTCTTGTCTTGTTTAGAAATGTGTACACAATTATGATGAATACAGAATAAAGGAAGTGAATAATAATTTGATAACATAACTGTATTACAATTATTTAAGAATGAAAAAGATAACAGACAACATATTGTTGTGAAGCTATTCCTGTCTTGTTTAGAAATGTGTACACAATTAGGATGAATACAGAATAAAGGAAGGTAATATGACTACCTATCAATATTACATGCAAATATTTGATGTAATAAACACTCTACAAACTTGAATTGTGACAAAGGTTACTTTTCCTATTATTGTTTTCATTCATTCTGAATTAGATTTATGATCATCCATGAGTATGTACAGTGCACTTCTTAATTTCGAAATACAATATACTGGTGATGTAAGCTGCAAAGCCCAACTAAATAACCTAGGACATGTTTATATTACTGTCTCCTTTGGGATATGTTATATTACATCTCCTTTGGGACATGTTTATATTACTGTCTCCTTTGGGATATGTTTATATTACATCTCCTTTGGGACATGTTTATATTACTGTCTCCTTTGGGACATGTTTATATTACTGTCTCCTTTGGGACATGTTTATATTACTGTCTCCTTTGAGACATGTTTATATTACTGTCTCCTTTGGGACATGTTTATATTACTGTCTCCTTTGGGACATGTTTATATTACTGTCTCCTTTGGGACATGTTTATATTACTGTCTCCTTTGAGACATGTTTATATTACTGTCTCCTTTGGGACATGTTTATATTACTGTCTCCTTTGGGACATGTTTATATTACTGTCTCCTTTGGGACATGTTTATATTACTGTCTCCTTTGAGACATGTTTATATTACTGTCTCCTATATGACATGTGTAAACCTCACTTTATTCTATTATGAAGGTGCTGAGCCCAATTTCTCAACAAAAACAAAGAAAATAATTCTGTAAAAATGTTGCCCTTTAGAATAACAAGAATATTGATTTGCAACAAGAAAAACTGTTTCCTAATTCCTATAAAACTGAATATTAGATGGATTTTAATAATTCCAATAAAAATTAATAATGGATGGACATTCAGTTTTTCAAGATGGGTTATCTCAGCTATTATTTAAAAAAAACCAACACTTTCATGATTTAAATAGATGCTTTCAGTACTGAGTATATTTTTCTATGGACTGCTTGATGCACACTGAGATTTAATGTGATGTGCACACTGGCATTTGAATATTAATGAATCAGGCAAGTTTGGATGTAAGGTTTCTTTCAAGTTGCTGAAGCCAGGAATGCAACCAGTTTTCATGATGAGAATATTTTGGCAATAACAGAAGATATTTTCAGTTGTCTGTCTGGCACAACAAACACAACAGGCAATGATCAACTTTTGTTATATGGCAGGGATATGGAAGAAATTTGATATAAAATGCCTTGTGCCAGTTCAGAATTTAGGTCATACCTATTGACATCAATGATAATATGTGAAACAATGGGAACTACTACGATAAATTATATAGAAAGAAATGTTCTTATTACTGTCTACTTTTATACAATAAGAGCAACCTTGCAATCATGAGATAATAAAATAAGTTAAATCTTGGAAATGTGAGACAAGATAGTAAAATAAACTTGCCATCATACAATAGTGATAGAAAATAACCTTACAATCATAAGATAAATAAGATAAAATAAACTTGCAATCATGAGATAAGAAAGTGAGATAAGATAACCTTACAATCATGAAAAAAGATAAGAAAGTGAGATAAAATAACCTTGAATTGTGAGATAAAATAACCTTACAATCATGAAATAGGATATAAAAGTTAAAATAACCTCGCAATCATGAGGTAAGAAAGTGAGATAAAATAACCTTGCAATCATGAGATAAGAAAGTGAGATAAAATAACCTTGCAATCATGAAATAGGATATAAAAGATAAAATAACCTTGCAATCATGAAATAGGAAATAAAAGATAAAATATCCTTGCAATCATGAGATAAGAAAGTGAGATAAAATAACCTTGCAATCATGAAATAGGATATAAAAGACAAAATAACCTTGCAATCATGAAATAGAAAATAAAAGATAAAATATCCTTGCAATCATGAGATATGAAAGTGAGATAAAATAACCTTGCAATCATGAGATAAGAAAGTGAGATAAAATAACCTTGCAATTGTGAGATAAGATAAAAAGCATGTCACAAATTCCTTCCCAAGGCTTTCCTCTAGCTGCATCAAGGTAACTTTCACTGCTTCCTCTGCAGATGTTGGAAGAATAGTGCTATCATTTACAATGGTTTGTGATGTCCACCCCTTGACTAGTGAGGAAAGAAGGACAGCAAATAAAGGAAGGGGACATTTTGTCAAAACTCTTGTTACCACTGCAAACTGCTGCGAGGTGATGCATCGCCTGTTCTCTTCTAGACGTCTGATGAAGATCTTTTGCACTTCTAATAAGTTCATGGCAGGAATAGTGATGAAACAATCTGGATGTAACTTAAAATAATTAAATAATTAAAAAGGAATATATATCAGGTATGTTATATAATAATGTATAGTATTATTGTTTTAATTACTGGTAAATTTAAATTATGAACAAACAACCATAACAAAATACAAAATTAACAAAAATAAAACAATGAATTGACAGTAAATTAAGAAATACAGAATTAAGAGTTTCATCTCAATCTAATCTGAAGCTACTACAGGAATAATAATAACCCTCATATTACAAGAATGAGATTGGTGTAAGAAATATATTTACACCCACCTGCCCTGACACAAATATTAATGAAGCTAAGTATATACTTGTTTAATTTTATTTTGTTGTTCTGTGTAGTTTGTATATATCTGGTGGTGTGAGATCTGAGGAGAAGTATGTCTCTAGATATCTGGTAGTGTGAGATCTGAGGAGAACTGTTGTCTGTAGATATCTGGTAGTGTGAAATCTGAGGAGAACTGATGTCTGTAGATATCTCGTAGTGTGAGATCTGAGGAAATGAGAAGAACTGTTTGTAGATATCTGGTAGTGTGAGATTTTGAGGAGAACTGATGTCTATAGATATCTGAAAAAGTGAGATGAAAATAAGGGGAAAACAGCTGTCTTCTGATTGCCAGATGCTTTATTTTAAACAGGGGAGACTACAATGATGGAGAGTTCTGTCAGAGTTGGAGGGCTTTAAATAACAGGAATTTTTAATATATTCTTTTTAATCTCCTGTTGCAATAGTCACTGTAAATCTAATTCTCTACTTTATTAGAATTTGCTAAACTTTTCTTCTCACTTATTTTAATATTTGAATTATTAATATTTTGCTTTACTTTATTTGTGTTTCACTATGAAAGATTCTAAAGCAATAATTAATCTATTGCAAATGACAGGCAGGTGTTATATCTATTGTAAATGACAGGCAGTATTATATCTATTGTAAATGATAGGCAGTATTATATCTATTGTAAATGACAGGCAGTATTATATCTATTGTAAATGACAGGCAGTATTATATCTATTGTAAATGACAGGCAGTATTATATCTATTGTAAAAGGTTTTTGTATTTTTTTTTTAATGGGAAAAGGATTTTTTGAGAATAAAGTCATGGTTCAGCTGATCCTTTGATGGTTATGAGTGAACAAAGATTTTTGTATAGCTTGAAGAAAGTTATATAAGTGTCATTTCACGTGTTCCCTACTGGTCTGAATGTGACAATGTCATACACAGGTCACTATGCTCCAATTATACTTTTATCATAAAATTATATATTCACTAGTTTTAATTATGGTACTCTTATGTTGCTTGGCAAAATGTATGTGCTTTTTGTGGGTTTTTAATTTTTAGTTTTTTAGCATTTTATTTATGCTTACTGAATAAAGTAGTGGACTGTTTCTGACGAATTACAATATTTGAAATTAGCTAAGATTGTGCACAGTACATTTTATAAATTCAGAAAATCTTGTTCTAACCCCACCTCAAGCAAATAAAATTATATATTCTACAACTTCAGCCCTTCAATCTGTCTCTACTTAAAATTTTATGTGTCATCCACCTTGTGTCTACACAGAGCTCCATGTGTCATCCCTCTTATCTCTATATAGAGATACATCATTCACCTTTGTCTCTGCATAGAGTTCCATCATCTAAACTAGTCTATACATAGAGCTCCATGTGTCATGTCATCATCCATCCTTGTATCTTGTATCTACAAAGAGTTCCATCATCTAAACTAGTCTATACATAGAGCTCCATGTGTCATGTCATCATCCACCCTTGTATCTACAAAGAGTTCCATCATCCACTTTTGGCTCTACACAGAGCTCCATATAACGCACCCTTGTCTCTACATACAGTTAATCTGTCACCCATCTTTTTCTCTACACAGAATTTCCATGTGTCCTCCATCCCTGTCTCTATAAAGAGTTTCATCATCCCTTGACTCTACATATAGCTCCATGAGTCATGTCATCAACCACCCTTGTCTCTACACAGTTCTGTATATCATCTACCATAAATAGAGTTGTGTTTCATCCACCCTTGTCTCTACAAAGAGTTCCATGTCATCTAACTGTGCCTCTACATGCAGCCTCAGTGTATGTGCCTACCTGCTCTTGCCAGCAGTCCACTAGTGCCTGATCACTAGTCAACAGCACAAGATCTACATTGCTAGGCAGTGTCTTCAATAGCCACTGATTGACTGCAGCTTGATTCAAGTCCAGCATGCTCTGCTTCAGGCCACAGAAAATCACAGCAACCCGCTGGCATCCAAAACACTGACCAATGCTGGTAATGTAATCCTCATAGGAAAGATCCTTGAGGAAAATGTAATTAAAATGGATGCTAACATCATATTAGTGATGAGCCTTGCAAAATATTAGATGGAAATCAATTCAACATTAAACAATACATTAAATAAAACATAATTCTCATATTTTCTCCAGGGACACTAACAACAGTTGCATACATCTCTTGTCCTTTAATATGCTTCCATAAGGAATTTCAACAATAACAACAAAAACAATTTTAAAAAAATATAACTAAATTAGTAATAAGAATTTATATTGCTATATGACCCCAGAACAGTTTAACTAGGCCATCAAATGTAGGTTGATATTAATCTGATGATTTCTACGTTAACCACTAGCTTATAAAATATATTAATGACTCAATCTGGTAATATAGAAATCAAGCATTAAACAAAAGATTAGCAAGGTCATGTGGAATAAGCTTAATACAGTGATTTCCAAATTAATCACTTGTGTGACTAACTTGTAAACCAAGATTAGTCTGGTAATATATATATATATCCCTAAAAATAAGATTAGGTCAGCAATTAGAGATTATCTGGTGATATATCTGTATAACACATCAAAATGTGTTTAGCTACGTCAGCAAGTACAACATTTAGTCTGGTAATATATCTGTATTAAATCTTACAATAAGAATGGACAGGCTAGTGTTTATAGGTAGGCTAGTGTTTATAGACAGGCTAGCAAATTCAGTGTTTAGTGATATATAACAACAGACATCTACGTCTGGATTACCTGTAAGTTCGAGAAGTCATTTCCTTCAAACATAGCAGCCTGTTCCAGGACACTGAATAGGGATGCTGACAGGCATGAAGAATCAGGTGAAAGTCCCATAAAGCGCAGACCTATCATAGCGAGTGGACACAAGTCAGCATACATTCTGGCCAGGTGTGCAGCCACAGTCTTCAGTCCGCATCCAGGAGGGCCATGCAAGATGAGAGGATTGCCAGGGTGGCCTTGAAGATGTGACAATGCCATGGTGACCGCCTCAGGAATGACAGTGGTCTGAGAGTAAAGTTTACTACTTTTGCAGCCATGTATCATTAGCTCTTCACAAAGTGAAGGAGGGAGGCCTGAGCAAAATCCAAAGAAAGGATTATAATCATAATTATGAATATTTTTTAAATAAAAAAATCAAACAAATATGGACAAATCGCTGTCAAAACACATCTACTTGTACACATCTAATTATATCAGTGCCAAAATTTAGATCATACAAATGTAGATATATCAGTGTTAAAATTTAACCAATCACACACTCAGATAATTAATGATATGCACTGTTATGTAACCTTAAAATAGACATATATTTAAAATTAAGCAAATTCTACACATACAAATATTGCTTGAAATTTAACCAATCTGTGATACCAACGCCACCTAGTTAATGATTAAGATTATTATTATTAATTAATCATCCGTAACTAATTACGAGTGAGGAGAATCTTAATTTTGTTATTAATAATTCTCCAGAAGACACCACTCATCTCTCTCGCTTTGCGGATATGCAGGCACTGTAAACATTTTATCTCCTCCACAACATTAAAGACAAACATTTACCAACATACAATATTTCATTAGATGGAAAATTTCTTAATAAAGGAGAAGACAAATTTATCTTTAATTTACATTTAGTGAGCCCCCATCCACCATTGTCTTTCCAAAATGTGGTTATCAATATATGATCAATATATGTAAGAAGTTCAATAAGTTTATTAAATCAATCAAATATACATATAATATATATATAAATATATATATACAATAAAAAAGATTACTAGATTACTTGACATAAATATTTCCATGAAACCATGTTCAAATAATTGTAATACCTATACAGTCTTATATCCTAAAATACAATTCAACAGATTAGGGTCAATACAAATCACAGGATAGTTCTTATCAGAGAACTGAAATGGAGTTATTAGAGATAAGTGATAATAGTTTCTATGTAATTTTGTATAGGTGATGCTGCAATAGTCCTTTCACATGCTTTTCGTAACAAAGTTACAAGTTTACTGTTCACATTATTATTTTCAATTCCATGTGTTTCCCACTCACTAATTTAAAACACTGATTTACTGTTATTCTTTCGAGGCTAATCTGGGCACTCCTTTGCCATTGCCATATTAGGTCCCTCAAGCAGAATAATAATTGTAGCAATTTCCACTAACTTTCTTGTACCAGAAATTCCATGATGCAGTCAGCATACTTTGCCATCATACATCAACGGAGTGCAGTGTATTCCTTACACTTACACATTGTGGTAGATATTCCTTACATCTACCATGGTCATAGCAGTTTATAATCAGTAAACCGGGAGATTCAGGTAAAAGAAGAAAGGCTGCTTTTTTCTGTAAAATAAAATCAGGGAACAAATGCTAAGAGTCTAAGTTTATTCGTCTTTAACTCCATTCTCTCTTACATTCAAGTCTCAACTTATAGTTTCCTGCAACAGTATTTATTAGCCTGATACATGGACACAGCATAATAAATGCTGTATATCAATTTTATGAGTTCATTCACCAGAAACAATGTATTTATGAGCATTTTAGTTTAAAAAAATCTGTAGAAATAATAGTCTACTCACATAATACATCTCTATGTAAAACTTAAGTATAACAAATCAATATCAATATTTCTAAGTCCATTCTCTCTCAATCAGTCAGTTAGCTCACCTTTAAACTAATGACCGGACCTCTTGCCACTCCAAATTCAAATGGTTAGATAATAGAATTCTCTACAGGTAAGCTTTTTGATCTCAGCCCATTGGCTGGTCTCATTCTCGTAAATCTTAACCACTGGATAATAAAAACTATTCATCCAGTTGGAACTGATTTGGATTGCATCAGCAATTTTCTAGATATTCTCAACTTGAGTTGTTTACTTACAACTTTGACACTTAAAAGTATCAGCATAAGCAGTGCCCAAGGTCGGATTACTTTGACATTTAACAATTTATATAACAATTAAGTTTAGACATATGGATAGGCAAATTAACTCTACTACACAATCGCACACAGATAAACATATCAATTAAAATTTAACTAATCACAGTTAAATCCTGTAATATTTAACCAATCACAAACATAAACACACATTGCTTAAAATGTTATCAATTGCACACATATATACACATAACTTAAAATTTAAATAATTACACATATAGATATATTACTTAAAATTTAACCTATCACACACATATATATATATATGCATCTTTATATATGGATATATTACTTGCCACTATCATTAATGGTCACAATAAACACTCATTTAAAGACATACAAAAGTATATATAACACAGATATCCTACATATCAGAAATCTTCTTACCCATTGCAACTGCCCTGGTGAAGTGTTTTTGAGATTCCACTGCCAAGTTTATAGCTAGTATAAGTTTCCTTTCTAAAGATTTACACAAACTGCCAAGATACACACTGTTTTCTGGCTTTAACAACCCATGATGCAGAGATAAAATTTCTTGCCATGGCACAGAACATTTCAATACAAGGTCTGATGGTACATAATGCATCAATTGTGATTTAAGCTCTTGTAAATTTTCAGCCAATCTTTCATCTCTTTTGCCATTTTTTATATCAAAAAATGTGCACAGGCTGTGTTGGAAATTTGCATTATTGGAGTCAATGTCATCCAGCAATGGCAACTGTGTGAATTCACGAAATACAGCTACAATATTGTCAGACTTATGCCTCTGACATCTGAGAGCTTCATTCACATCATCATAAACATCTGCAAAGTGTGAACAATTATGGAACACCTGTAAACTAGAATTATGAATCATGTGAATGGTAAGCACAATTATGATCAAATGTAGGATAAAAGCAATTAAAATTTTATACACTGAAATAGTTTAAAATCTAGGATGATTTAAGGTACTTTTGAGATATAGTGGGTTGACATTCTATTTAAAATCCAACAATTTCGAAATATACTAATCATTTGGCATTATTTCTATCTGATTACAGTTCTTTGCTATGCCAAATGAAAGGACTTAATCATTTAAGGATCACTTACCTGAGGCTAAGTAGATTTTTAACTGTTTTTCTGTCATAACTGCATACAATATATCATACAAGCTTTGCTGGTATGAATGTTCACGTCTGGAAAGAGGAGACAAGCAGTACACAGGTGGTATATTATTCACATCAAGGAAGTATGCTGATTGTAACAACTCCAAGTTGTCACTTTTAAGACGTGAGCATATATCCTCAAAGTCTAGGGAATCTATCAAATAGGGCACTTTCCAACCCAGTTTGTAGCTAAGAAAAATCTGCCAGAACAATGAATGAGAAACTCTTTGAACTTTATTAAAAGTAGAAATATTGTATTTCTTTTGGCAATAATGAATTTGATTTTAAATATAAGTATGATATAATTTTATTGGCAATAATGAATTTTAATTCAAATGTGAGTATGATATAATTTTATTGACAATAATGATTAATAGCACAGCAATTTTATTCCATCTACTGAAATACAGTTACATCTTTGCCTGCTTCAAACAGGCAAAATTGACTTACATCAATTACTTCACGTCACCTGATGATACGTGATGGCAAGAATGATTATTATTCTGTCTACTGAAATGCAGGTTACATCCCTGCCTAATTCAAACAGAGTTGCATAAATTACCTTATATGTTAAATAATGATACTAAGTGGCAAGATGGGATTAATGCAATTGTAGCAAAACAGTGACTATATATTTTAATACTTAACAAAACAGTGACTATATATTTTAATACTTAACAAACAGTGACTATAAAATACTTAACAAAGCAGTGACTGTATAATACTTAACAAAAATAGGGAATATATGTCTCTTAGCAATCAGTCATTATAAAGAACAATTCTCAATTTAGAGAGTATTCTTAGTATATTCATCAGTACACTTGAAAGTAATGAAAAATGTTAATAATATGTTTTCTACAAACAAACTACAAGAAAGTAAGAAAGGGAATTGGAAGATGTGAATCAATTTAATTTGATAAAATTACTTTTAATATTACATTAATAGATAAAAAGTCTATGACATGATTTCCCTGAGACACCAATAAGGTCTTCATGCATATGAACACACAAAGTGTGTATAATGAAATCAGAGAGCTGTGGAACAGAGTTTGGCAGGATGTCATTCAATGAAACAAAAATTACATGAATTAAAGGCATAAGCAACTGACCAGCCAAACAACAACGCTGTTGTCATTTTCTTTGTTCTGGCTATACGGTTGGTTGGACAAAAAAGCCTGCCTTGCCAATGGCGAGTGAACATCTGTGAAGTTTAACTGAAAGCCAATCTCCTCACAAAATGTCCGTAGTTGGGGCAAAACAGTTTTGGCAAACATGTGTCTTTCTGCAAGCAAATCTAAAAGAAACATGATGATCACTATATTGAAGACTGTACATTTTATAAACATGAACTTGGTAATTAAAAATTTTCTACCACATCAAACTGAAAACCACTATAGTTGATATATTTTTGATGATATAGATTTATAACTGTTGTGGAATGGATCGAGTGTGGTGTTGTAGTTTTTGTTCGTCACATGGGTCACTCTAGGATGCGAGGAGATGACTGGATGAACGATGACGATGATGATAAGACAGACAAGCAGACAATACCGCTACGGCAGCCACAGCAGGAGAGAGGCAGAACACGCAACACGTGTTTTACATTTTCATAGGATCTTTATTTCAACGGCACACCGCCAGCGGACGACCAAGGACCACTCGGAGACAGACACTCTAAGTAGTTCCGCTACCAATGCCGAGACTCTAGGTGACTCTAATTGTAGTAGCTCACTCAAACCACACACGCTCATTATATCCTATAGGAGCGGCCCTCCCCGAAGCCCACGGGTTATGAAAATGAAAATCTAGTGTGGAAAGGCTTCTAAAAATAACTTTTGTGTTTCTTTACTTGCTTTCCACTATCAATTATAGCTATATGCCTAACAATTACAAAATAATTCGAATATACAATGAAACTACTTTAATTATACTTTAATATACAAATCTTTTCATATATATAATCTAAAGAATTAAACCTTTAATAAAATAAAATCTGTGTTGGCGGGCTTCAGAAAAAGCATTCACACACACATAAATTGCAAAATACACAAATACAATAACATTATACATCATACAAAAATACATTAATTAAAAATATAAACTATCTCCTTTCTAAATATATAAATATTAACTTCACTCACTAACTACCTAAAACAATATATAATAATAAAAACACGTACTCTAACACAGCTAGCGTCAATATAGCGCGCGCTTTAAAACAAAGGGAGTGGTCATAAACAATAAAAGCACGCACTCACCGGTGATTCACACTAGCGGCCGATGACCTACTTTGCTGCACGCGTGGGGATGCGACTATACACATACATACACGATGACACACACAAATACCTAAACAAGGGCTACATAACTATGATCTATCTTTCAGTGGAGGCAAAACAACTATAGTTGATATATTTTTGATGATATAGATTTATAACTATGATCTATCTTTCAATGAGGACAAAACTACTATAGTTGATATATTTTTGATGATATAGATTTATAACAATGATCTATCTTTCAGTGGAGGCAAAACAGCATCAGAGACTGGAATACAAACAGTTTTAGAAAAGTAAGATGTCCAAATTGCTTTTTGTTTATTTCAAATAAAACTGGATTTACCTTCTACTGCTTGTTGTTTAATTAAAATAAACTGGACAGTATTTATTCTGCTTTTTACATAATTAAACATGAAATCTCATACAGTGCTCTTTGTACAATTAAATTAAACTGAACTTATCCCTTGTATTCTCTGTTTTAATTACCCAGACAATTGCTGAAACAAACTTTTAGTACAATGAGTGGCTTTTTCTATTGGTTAGTTGTGCCTTTCAGGGTTGCAAATGCACCTTCAATATTCACTTTATTTATCTACTTAGACTATCCATCCATCCATCTATCAATACACAAATACATCAAAAGCTTATCTCCAAGTGACGATAATTTTGAAGTGAACAGTCCAAAAGACAGTTGTCAGAAATAAAGAAAATAATGAAATAAGAACTTTGTCTGTCAATAGGTTTAGTTTTAATCATAAGGATTTAATCTTAATTCTGTTAAGAGAAGAATTAAACTTAATTACCATAAATATTATTTCATCAATAAACAAAATGTTAAAATATCTCAAATTCAGATGCATTGTTTCTAGCTGGCACATTGGTCCATACTCTAGCTCTATTTATAACTTCTGGCTGTGGATGGAGTCTAAATTGAACTGACCTTCAGAGTGTTTCATTATTAAAAAACAGAAACCTTTGTAGCATCTCTGTGTTGTGATAGTGGATGTGGAAATTCAGAGAATTAATTAGTCAGATTCACAACTTGAAAATCAGGGTCTCAACATTTCCTTCACTCTCACTTTCACTGAAACAATAATTGATTCAACAGAGGGGAAACCACAAAGTTTTTAATAAAAAGCAAGTAAACTGTATTTTTGTTGGATATTAATTTAATTGTTTAAAGTAAATATAAATTAACGTATATAATATAGAGATTTTAAGCAATGGCACTAATTTATTTCTATTTTGCTTTTTAGAACTAGGTTACTAGGTGATAATAAAATAAGTTCCTGTTAAGAATGAGGTGAACAAAGTATTTATTTATAAAATTAAGAGATAAAACACATAACTGCAGTGAACCCTCAGTTAAACAATAGTGTATATTGCTTATGATAATTATGCTAAATATATTATTGAATTGGAAAAAACAAATATCTAACATATTCAAGTGATTAGATGATAGAATTAGCTACAACAGGTAAGCTTTTTATCTCAGCCCATTGGCTGGTCTCGTTCTCATAAATCTTAACCATTGGATAATAAAAACTATTCGTCCAATTGTAACTGGTTTGGATTGCATCAGCAATTTCTAGCATATTCTCAATTTGAGTTGTTTACTCCAACTCTGACACCCACAAAAATACCATCAAAAGGAATGCCCAGGTTCGGGTCACTTAGACAATTTAACAAGTTATATAACAATTTAGTTTAGAAATAGGGGCAGGCAAGTTTACTCCACCATACCTTTCTTTATGTTTTTAAGTCACAAAGCCTAAAATAGAGTCCATTAATTTTCTAAAATATTAAGTCATAGTTTATCTTATTCAGCAACATACACAAAACTTACCTGTATCATTTGCAACAATGTACATTTGCAATATTCTCTGTGGAAAGACAAAAACGCTCTCATGACCCATGAGAAAATTATGCACCTCAGGCATCCTGTAGCTGATACAAGGTTTCACAGTTGTGCCAGATGAAGAAGCCAACTTACTCTCCTTACTGCTGAATTCATGCTTGTCACTATTAAGACATGATCTCTCTGTTGACTGGCAAAGAAATGTCTGTTTCTTTTCTTTTTGTGACCCACTACTTTCTGACAAGTGTCTGTCTTCTGGCCTGCTCACTTCAAAATCAGTGTCACTGGATGGTGTCATGCTTGTCTTACGAGTGATTGTGTTGGCTTGTGAATTCACATCAGAAGAATTACTGCAATAAATCTTTTAAAATAAATGGATGCAAAAACGTTTTAAATTAATTTCAAGGTCTTTGGTAAAATACACTACTATTTATAATCAAATTATATTTATTAAATTATATTTTTCAACTGAAAAAAATGTTTGATAGTTGATCTTTTACATCTGTATTTTGTATTTTAAATGATGTAAATGTAGAAGTATGCTCAGAAAAGATGGGGAGAAAGAGAAGAGAGAAGCATGCAGAATACTATAAATGGAACATATTTTTCTAATGAACTGTTTTGACACTGCATTCAGTTTTCAATTTTACACTTTGGTTTATGATAAATGATAGCTTGTAGATAATATCTGGTGACTTTGTTGCAGAGTATAGCTCTATGAACCATGATTTTCCATCTGGGTGTATGACTCTATAAACCACAATTCTTCTGTCTAAGTACATGGCTCTACAAACCATGATTCTCCTATCTAAGTACATGGCTCTACAAACTATGATTCTCCTGTCTAGGTGCATGGCTCTACAAACCATGATTCTCCTGTCTAAGTACATGGCTCTACAAACTATGATTCTCCTAAGTACATGGCTCTACAAACCATGATTCTCCTGTCTAAGTACATGGCTCTACAAACCATGATTCTCCTGTCTAAGTACATGGCTCTACAAACCATTATTCTCCTGTCTAAAGTACATGGCTCTACAAACCATGATTCTCCTGTCTAGGTGCATGGCTCTATGAACCATGATTCTCTATCTTGGTATAATGGCTCTGCAAACCATAATTCGCCTGTCTAGGTACATGACTCACAAACCATGATTTTTCTGTCTAGTATATGGCTTTGCAAACCATGATTCTCCTGTCTAGGTACAGGCTCCACAACAAACCATGATTTTCCTGCCTAGGTGCATGATTCTCTGTCTTGGTATAATGGCTCTGCAAACCATGCTTCTCCTGTCTAGGTGTATGGCTTTATAAGCCATGATACTCCTGTCTAGGTGTATGGCTCTATAAACTATGATACTCTGTCTAGGTGTATGGCTCTGCAAACCATGATTCTTCTATCTAGGTGCATGGTTCTAGAAACCATGATTCTCCTGTCTAGGTACATATATGGCTTTATAAACCATGATTCTCTTATCTAGGCAGGCTCCACAACAAAATATGATTTTCCTGCCTAGGTGTATGACTTCAAACCATGATTCTCCTATCTAAGTACATGGCTCTGCAAACCGCAATTCTTATTTCTACAGTGTAAGCAACCTCACAATTTTACTGCATTAAAACTGTTTTGTTTTTGTGCATTCTCTATTCTTATGCTACAAGTACATGTGCAAAAATATAGAGTGCATGTGTACCAATGTAATTTAATCATGGATAAGACAGAAAGCCACAACAATACACAACAATATAGCTTTATTAAAGACACATTTTTTTTTGTTTGCCTGTTAATGCCTAAGTCGTGACAGATTTTTATTTTGAGTGAAAACTAAACAAGACTCTTAGACATTATCATTCTGATTGATGTCAAAGGGGAATGATTTCATCTGTAAGTAGAAACAGTAATTAATAAGGTTTAGAAAACTTAAAATAAGTGATCACATTTATTTACAAAGGTGGATATCAATTAAAATTAATTTGCTCCACAAAATACTGTTAGTCACTGTGAGATCTAGTTTCCATAGTTGATAATTAATCTTTAGGTAGGAAGTAAAGAATATGTTCTAAGAACAAGCTCTGTTATTATTTCAGGAGTGACTTCTCTTAACTAGAATGGACTTAGTCCAGATGTGAATTTCACTGATTTGATATGGAAGTGAAATTCTTTCAGACAACGAGAGCAAGTATTGGACTGTGAGAATGAAGACTGTGTAATATGAAATGTATAAAAAAATTTATGTCCGGATTCACTTAGTGCTTGCAAAGATTATGATAAAAGGATCGTGCACACATACATGCATTTAAACACACACTCACACAAGTGCACCATTAATCATGCTGGAAATGGAAAATATTTCATTATTTCAAATTAGTAAAGAAAAATGTCATTTACAGACTAACATTCCAACAGTCTTCAAGCTTAACAGATCTGTTCAAAAGAAAAATAACCATTACTCACTGGGACTTGTCATCAAAGATTTTCAATCTACCTGCTGAAGAGCAGCTGGATCCCATCAGTGACAACCTTGATGAAGCACTTCACTCACAAAATCAGGCACATTAAACACCTGCTCATCAAAATACCTGATTCCTTGCAGTCACAAAACAAGTCATGATTTTGATTGTATTCCTTATCTTTGTGTGAAAGTGTAATCAGTATTGCTGCAAAATAATCGTTCACTTTAAAAACTTTTATAAAAAGTAATCAATCATCAATAATATCTTTAAATTAACATATGATTTAAAAAAATTTATAGTATGTTGTTATCATATGACATTATGGTATGACATTACAGTATGATATTATGGAATGATATTACAGTATGATATTATGGAATGACATTACAGTATGATTAGTTTGAACACATTTCTTAATATGACTAGTGCTATCAGCAGACATGATCTTGCTGCAATTTTTGTCGGATGATAATACAGTAGCAATACAAACATTAGCAACAGAAATATGCAAACAGATCCAATTACTATCAATTAAAATATTCAAACAGAAACAGATACTGGCAGTTGAAATATTAAAACAGAAACAAATTATAGCAGTTGAAATATTCAAACAAAAACAAGTTATAAGCCGAAATATTCAAACAGAAATAAACTACAATAATAAGCCGAAGTATTCAAACAGAAATAAACTACAATAAATTCTGAAACATAAATTTCAACAGTTTGGGAAATGGGTATAATCACTGGCCTCAGATGTGGATAAGGTGGGCTTCAACCCCACTGCCTCAGTAAGTGGGTGTTTTTCAACCTACACACTTGCTCCCTAGCTCAGAATTGTTGATCTGACCCCATTTGTTAAGCACTTAAAGATTTAATTAATAAAAAGTGGTAATAACAGTTTCTAATTCTTTTATTTTAACATAAGTATAATATTGCATTTGTTTGGATTTTTACAATTTAACAATGACCTTGGTCTGATTGAGAGACTACTTATGAAGACCTATATCCTCTAGATATTTAGCAGTAACACTTCTTTGGAGGGATGGGTGGGTTTGGGGATCACAATGATTCACTTTTCATCCTGTTTATTCTTGTTTATAAGTAGTAATGGAAATCAAAATGATAACTTTCATCTTGTTTACAGGTAACAATGGAATTACAGTGATGTAACTTATTTTGCTACAAATAGCAATGGAAATCAGAGTAATGTAACTTTTCATTTGCTACAGATAGCAATGGAAATCAGTGATGTAACTTCTCATTTTGTTAGAGGTAGCAATAGAAATCACAATGATGTAACTTCTCATTTTGTTATAGATAGCAATAGAAATCACAATGATGCAACTTCTCATTTTGTTACAGATAGAAAAGGAAATCCAAATGATGTCATTTTGTTACAGATAGGAAAGGAAATCCAAATGATCTAACTTCTCATCTTGTTACAGGTAGCAATAGAAATCCCAATGATGAAACTTCTCATTTTGTTACAGATAGCAATGGAAATCAGAGTAACTTCTCATTTTTTACAGGTAGCAATGGAAACTGAAGTGATGTCACTTCTCATTTTGTTATGGATAAAAACAATGGAAATCACAATGATGTAGCCTCTCATTTTGTTACAGATAGCAATGGAAATCACAATGATGTCACTTCTCATTTTGTTACAGGTAGCAATGGAAATTGCAGTGATGTAACTTCTCATTTTCTTACAGGAGGCAATGAACCCCTGATCGTAGATCAACTATGACGGAAGAAATATGTATAGGATTTTCCATTTTGGCATATCGCTAGTGGAAATTATGGAGAGTTGCATAAATAAATAAATTAAGTGTACAAACGAGAAACAGAAATAATTGATAAATACAATATTCACACACGATGTGAATAGTGTCAAGGTGACAACACAAACATCACAATGTAATATAAGAGGCAAGACTAAGTGACCAAAGAATTTAATACTACTATGCCCTCGAAAATATATTGCAAAATAGTTGACAATATACAAGTTACACAAAAATTCATCCAGAAAATAGCTGACAATATACAAGTTATGCGTACATTTTTCAAGAAAATAGTTAATATACAAATTACACGCAAATTCTTCCAGAAAATAGATCTGGTTGAGAAAATTTATTGATCAATTACATAGTAAAAGATAAAATAAAAAACAAATACGAAATGAATAACTAGCATAATAGGAATACATTTATATATAAAAAAAATGTTATATCTGAGGTTACAATCAAGCAGAAGTGTTGTTAGCCCTGATCTGTGATTAGGCGCTGAATTTATATGAATTACTCTGTACTCTGGGAAAGTTTAGTTAAATGTGAAACTTCCCCTTAATAAAGGCCTCAAGAACAGTTGCAGTCTTGCAGAGAATGTCTTCCCTGGCAAAAATGCTGACTGAAGATGTTTTATGACAGTTCAGGATGCTTGAACCACAAAGTGCTCCTCTATCCTTGAGCTCTACCTAGTTTAAGTGGTTTACTTTTCTACTAATGACAGTCTTCGAGTTCTAAAAAGCATGTCCTGCTGTTTAAATATTAGGGATAACAATAGGTAATTCCATAATTTTAGTTTTAGAAGGCACTTTTCCGAAAAGCCCATGTCTCTAAATGAAAATTGAAATTGTAAACTACACAGACTATGTTTAATTTCTTGTAAACCACACTTTCTTAAATGTTTATAGGAGTTTAAAGCCATTCCCATATTAAAATGTCTCTTTATGTTCACCTGGCTTCCACGTTCTTTCAATTCACATCACTATTGTAAATATGTTTACGTCATTTTCTGTCACTAGATGACCGCCATATATTGTTTGTCTATCAGGAGTATGTCCAATCATTTTGGTTCATTACTTAGTAACGAGGTGTGAGTCGAGTGGTTTGGGCATGATTTTAATGCGACCAGAGGTCCAGTCACCTGTACTTTTGTCTATTTATAAGGTGCAAAACCAATCTTATTCCTTAGTTACAAGGTTGAGAGGGGGGGTAATGATAGTATATAGTACTACATATCATTGTTGACTACCCATTCCTTAGTTACGGTGACAGAGATGTGATATAGTATATAGTACTACACATCATTGTTGACTACCCATTCCTTAGTTACGGTGACAGAGATGTGATATAGTATATAGTACTACACATCATTGTTGACTACCCATTCCTTAGTTACGGTGACAGAGATGTGATATAGTATATAGTACTACACATCATTGTTGACTACCCATTCCTTAATTACAATGTGAGAGAGATGTGATTATATATTACAGTAAATAGTACTACATTTCATTCTTGCATCCATGCCAACAACAATTTTCAATAATCATTAAAGAAGAGATACTTTGAGGTGTGAAGCTGTCAACCTATGTCAATTTCCATTGAATGTCAATTGAAAAAAGCGGAAAGAAACTGATATTATCAGCTGAAAAGCAGAGGAAGAAACTGATTATTAAATTTCGTTATTTTTTTAAGTATATGTACAATAAGAAAAATTGCTGTTCAATTTTTTTTTTTTAAGTGCTTGTCATAACAATTGCCCTAAAGTTCAGCAAGTACACTATTGTAGTTGGAGGGTTAAAATAAACACTTTTTGTCTAGGCTATGCTTGTTTTAACATCACATTTTAAAATCATAGGCAAAACAATGTAAAAATGAACACCTCATCATATGCAACGACGTAGAAGCGAATGAAAGAAAAATTTTATCAGTGTGTATGTCGAGCGGACGTTATGACGAGTTATCAGGAATGAATACAATTACCAGGACGGAATATTATCAGGAATGAATATAATTATCAGGACGGAATACAATTATCAGGAAAGAATACAATTATCAGGAAAGAATACAATTATCAGGATGGAATACAGCGTTAGTAACAGGCCAACTTCCAAATATTTCAAGAGAAGAAAATTTCAGGCTTTTTTCTGCTTTTCCATCTAGCGCATTATTAAGGTCTTCTCGTAGCAGAAAATTGCCACTTAAACACCGACAAATTACTTGACAAGTCATTGACGTTGAAAGGTCCATGATGAAGATGACCTATCATTGTTATCAGAGAGGACCCTGCACTAAGGTAACAGAGAACATTATGACAACACTGTAAACAAAAAACATTCGTTTACTGTATCCTGACACTGATGTACATAATTTAAATTTAATTGTCATTAAATCTAACCGCAATGTTGCTGAGTTTGACCATCTTTAAATCTAACCGCCATGTTGCTGAGTTTTGACCGTCTTTAAATCTAACCGCCATGTTGCTGAGTTTTGACCGTCTTTAAGTCTGACTGAGTTGACCGTCTTCAAGTCTGACTGTCATGTTGCTGATCCTGATCGTCATTAAGCCCGATCTCCATACATCAGCACACATTACTAAATAATAAGTAATAGTTGACAGTGCACGCGGTTGAGTAGTGTTTAGCAAGTTGGATTCTTGAGAGACTGTCGTATGATTTGAATTTGATAAGGAATGGTTTGAGCGATTGATATAGATGGAATAATGATATAGCTCTGTTAATTACATTTGTTCTTTTGTATGTTTATTTCTCCTTAATAAATAACTAGTAACTTGTATTTGTTAACGTTTCTTGAGTTCATTTGTCTTGTGTGCGAAGATATTCCTAGCAGGCCTACTATAACTTTCACCTTCTAGGTCAGCGTTGGACTGTTTAGCAAAGAGGTATAGTATTGAATTATTTGCTCACTTTCATGCGTTATACATCATTTACTGACTTATATGTTGTAATATGAATTGCTTACTGACTTGTGTGTTGTATTTACTGACATATATTATACATTAATACTGACTTATATGTTGTAGTATACTTTATTTACTGACATGTTATAGTATACATGTTGTAGTATATTTTATTTACTGACTTAGTGTTGTAGTATACATTATTTACTGACGTGTGAAAAATGTCCTGTTGGCCGGAGACAAATGAGTATTAAGCCTGCTCCTAATCATAATCATATTTGAAACTATGTTAGTCGACTTCCTATTAATCTTTCGATTTAAACATTCCTTTACAAAGTGTTATATTTGAAGTGTCCTGGATGTATGTGTATGTGTATATATATATATATATATATATATATGTATGTGTGTGTGTGTGTGTGTTCTTGTCTGCGTGTGTGCGTGCTTGTGTGCTTGTTATATATATATGCGTGTGTGTGTATGTGCTTGTCTGTGTGCGCGCATATATGTGCGTGTGCGTGTGTGTGTGTGTGTGTTCGTTTGGCAAAAAAATTATGAGTTAATCACTCAAACCGGTTTCCTTTCAGGTTCCATGATACTTCAGAACTAATCTAAAAGTTTGAGAACTCTCAGATCACTTAAAGACTTTTCTCAGGGAGAAACATTTTTGCAATAATAATTTCAGTGAAAAAATTATATTATTTATTATTTACTTGGAGTCTAAACGGCTCTCTCCGCTAAACGAAGTAGTTCGACTAGTAGTGAGATTGAAAGAGTATTTTCTTGTGCTAAATTATTGCTTGTTTACTTTTACATTTTAGTAACCCTATGCCAATCTGTCCCTGTCCAAAGTATTGAAATTACTTGTTTACTTTTACATTTTAGTAACTCTGTCCCTGTCCAAAGTATTGAAATTACTTGTTTACTTTTACATTTTAGTAATCCTATAGTCCTATACCAATCTGTCCCTGTCCAAAGTATTCAAATTGCTTGTTTACTTTTACATTTTAGTAACTCTGTCCATGTCCAAAGTATTGAAAATGGTTGTTTACTTTTACATTTTAGTAACTCTGTCCATGTCCAAAGTATTGAAATTGGTTGTCCTCTAAATCATTTAAATTAGACTGAACATATTTCCTTCCCAGACGAGCACTGATTGTTTGTTTCTCTATTAATTTAAATACTCCTTCCATCGACATACATAAATTACACTGATTGTTTCTCTATTAATTTAAATACTTTTTCTATCGACATACATAAATTACACTGTTTGTTTCTCTATTAATTTAAATACTTTTTCTATCGACATACATAAATTACACTGACTTTTATATATGCCAATTAATCCAATCTAATGTAGTAGACACAGCACAAATTATTAAAGACTAAATGTTATTTTCTATAGTGATTAGAGCAGTGATTTTCTTTAAGTAACGTGTCAGGCTAAAAGAGCGTTTCCAGCCATATCATATATCATGAGATTATAGCAATACTATATACATTTTTCTTTCTTTGACGTGTCTAGGTCCGTAGCCAGCTATCCTTGTTTCCCAACTATCACTGTTTTAAATAAAACTAAAATCGAATTAAAACTACTGCATCTTCAGCATTCCAGACTAATGAATGTTGGAATATTTTTTCCTATAAGAACATGAAAAAATTTCCTATAAGAACACGATAAGATTTCGTACGATTCAATGTTAACCTTATATGTCAAATTGCGAGTGTATCCTTACAATCAGAATACAAGTATATGCTTGATAATACGTGTAGGTAAGGTGATAATTCCTTTGAGGTAATTTTAACAATCTGTGTTGTTAATACCTGTAGGCTGATACACTACATCATATTTTAAAAAAATCTTCCTTTAAAAAAAATACTAACTCATCAATATCAATTTGGACAAGAAGTGTCCTAGACCAGACAACAAACAACAGCCAGATTGAAATAATTACCACACAACTGAAAACTTAATGACATTGAATAATGTTATTGGTGAATTAATTTGACGCTAGGGACTGTTTTGAAATAGATCCCCAAGAGCTACATAAAACACCTGGTGTCTTAGAGCAATAAATTTAATTTGACTCTATGGACTATTTCTAAATAAATCTCCAAGAGTTACATACAACATCTGATGTCTTAGTCTTAGAGCAATAAATTTCATCTCTGAAATCAATCCCAATACAAACAGTTTCACTCGACCGCATCACGTGATCTGTAAAGTTAATTTAAAGGTGCTCGACTTAGTCAAAACTGAGTCCAAAATACTGATTCGAGTATAAATTAACAAATTTAAAATATAATGAAAAGAAGAAAAAAGTCGAAGAATTGTTATTTCATAATGGATATGATTTTATTCTACAATACTAGTACATGTTATTTCATAATGGATATAATTTTATTCTACAATACTAGTACATGCTATTTCATAATGGATATAATTTTATTCCTCAATACTAGTACATGATATTTCATAATGGATATAATTTTATTCCTCAATACTAGTACATGATATTTCATAATGGATATAATTTTATTCCTCAATACTAGTACATGTTATTTCATAATGGATATAATTTTATTCTACAATACTAGTACATGTTATTTCATAATGGATATAATTTTATTCTACAATACTAGTACATGTTATTTTCAACAACAATTTTTTACAGTTCACTTTAGCCTCACCTTTGTGTGTCAACTTTCACTACAATAATTCTGCAACAATCTTTCTTCAAGAAAACCTATAACTACATGTCCATCTCTGACTTCAAAGACAGGCTTTATTTCGTCAGACTGTCCTCATCGCGCGCGCTCGTGTGTATTTGTGTGCTTAAACACGCAGCCAATGAAAGCAAAAATTGTAAAGTACGAATCTCAGAACAGCGACTTAGCAGAAACATACTTCGACCGTTGCATGCGGGATTATAAGAATGCCATCTGCCACAGACACACCATGACCACACACACACACACACACACACACACACACACACACACACACACACACACACACACACACACACACATATACACACACACCACCACCACCACCACCACGCTCAATCGGCAGAATAGCAAGCAAGATTAAGAGTTGGTACGGTAGAGTGGATGCACCTTAAAAGTGAGCCAGCATTTTGAAGCATGCTCTCCTGTTCGCAAATGTCCGCGGATCGATGCCGGGGTCGGCTAAGACGGCATAGGTAGGCTAGCAAACAATGGCACACACCTTTAGCATCGCGCATCCATGGAAACTACTGTAAGCATCTAATACTTTGACGTCACAGCGCCATTGTTGTATAGAAGTGAGCGTTGGTCGCCGGCAGCAAATCTGAATAATCAGAATTAATTGTAATTAATTAAGGAGGAAAAAATGGCTGAGAATGATTCAAACCCTACCAAGAGAGACTCGAAATGGAATGATTTGTTCAGGATTTTAACGGTCTTCAACAAGGTTTTTTTCAGCAGCCCCAATGGGAAAGTCGAGAGCTGACTGTGCTGAAGCATAAGATTCTGAGAGTCATAAATTAACGTTAACAAGTAAATTAGAAGTGATTAACTTTAAAAAGTAAGTTAGAAGTCATTAATGTTAACAAGCAAATTAGAAGTAATTAACTTTAAATGTTAAGTTAAAAACTTTAATAAGTAAATTAGAACAAGTCTCAGGCAAATTAAAGATTATTTCAAAAGCAAAAATGTAGTCGTGAATTAGAGTCATTAACGTTAATAAGTAAATTAGAACGTCATTAATGTTAATAATTAAATTAGAACGTCATTAATATTAATAATTAAATTAGAACAAGTCATTAACGTTATGAAGTAAATTAGAACAAGTCATTAATGTTAATAATTAAATTAAAACAAGTTATTAATTTTATTAAGTAAATTAGAACAAATCATTAAAGTTAATAAATAAATTAGAAATAGTCATTAACGTTAATAAGTAATTTAGAACAAGTCATTAATTTTATTATGTAAATTAGAACGTCATTACCGTTAATAAGTAAATTAGAACAATCAGCGTTAATAAATAAATTAGAAATATATTTTAAAAAATAAATTAATATAAGTCACCCATTAAAAATTATTTATTCCCTGCTGTTATTATTACAATTATTATTTTTGATTGCTTCTGGGCATTTTCACTTCTCATTAAAATATATCCGATCACTTATTCCGACCAATAAAATATTCCTTAGCAATTTTAATGGCATGCAAAAAACTAATTCACCTTCTAGCAGTGCAGTACTTTGCAAACTGTTGGAAATATTTGAACATTTAGGGCCTACAAGAGATGAAAATCAAACAAAACGATACAAATGTAAACACCGATAGATCGATTGTTTGCTTCATGTTGCGAGAGAAACATTGCATTGCAAGGGGTGTGATCGTTATTTCCTTCCAGAAGAGGAGATATGGCTGAGTGGTCGTTAAGGCAGAACAGATGGGAAATGTTTGAACACCTACTACGATAGCATCTCTGAAGTTTGTGAGCTTTTATTGTTTGATGTGTGCGTATGTTCAATAGTCTATTAAAACTGAACATTTCAATCAATGTTTCTAATTACAAACTGAAAACCATTCTCACGAAGGATCAACAAAGATTTGGAATTCAGTTGGAAATTCGGTAAGGTAGAAAGTGTGCTTTGTCTTATTGTTACCGTGTCAACAAATAATAACATAGTCTGTGTCAACAAATAATAACATAGTCTTGTTGCGAAGTATAGGTTACAGGCAAAGCGTGTTATAGTCTTATTGTTACCGTGTCAACAAATAATAACGTAGTCTTGTTCCGAAGTATAGGTTACAGGCAAAGCGTGTTATAGTCTTATTGTTACCGTGTCAACAAATAATAACGTAGTCTTGTTCCGAAGTATAGGTTACAGGCAAAGCGTGTTATAGTCTTATTGTTACCGTGTCAACAAATAATAACGTAGTCTTGTTGCGAAGCAAAGCTTGTTATTGTTTTACTGTTAATGTACCATAACAAATAATGGTATTTTTGCGATGTAATCCTACAGGTAACGCACAAAGCGTTTTGTAGTCTTATTGTTAATATACCATAATAAATAATAGTGTTGTAGTCCTATAGATAATGTAAAAAGCGTGTTATAGTTGTATTGTTAACTTATAAATAATGGATTATTGCGATGTAGTCCTATAGATAACAATCAAAGCGTGTTATGGTTTTATTGTAATACCATAGCATATAATAGTGTTGTTGCGTTGATCGGGTAAGTAAAAAAAAATCCTTGGTGTAGTTTTGCTGTTATGTGTGGGTAGTGTAATGTTGCTATGTGGGCAGCGTAAAAAGTGTAATGGGTTCCTGAGTTATGGGCAATTAAAGCTACAGGAGTGATAACCGTTTAATGAACCGTATCAATATTAATAAAGCTAATATCTTAGTTTCGCCAAAACCCGCACACAGTTAAGGAGATTAATTTCCCCCATGGCCTCACCCAAAATTGTTACCATAACATGTAACAAGGGAACAATTCAAGGCCACTATATTATCATATTGAGAATTAACTAATATTTCAGAAAATAAAAATGAAAATTAGATTTAATATGATTGATTCCAACAACAGGCAGTATCATTCACTCGCAAATTTACTTTTTCACTCCGGCGCTTCTGTTCTTTTTGAGTAAAGAGTTTGTCTCAAACTGTTCACTCTGTCTTCAGGTAAGACTAGAAATATCACACACACACATTTTTTTTTCCATTCAGCTCCAGGAAAAGAAAATGGCAACAGATTTTAAATTCTCTAATCCGAATAACAAGCCAGATTCTTAATCATTTTCACCCTTTACACAGTACATAAATTCACTATAGAGAACACTTCAGGTTTGCTTATTCACATTTTTATTTACACAATGTTTAGTTAATAAAGAGTAACACTTCTCTCATTCTTAGTAGAAATATTTTGACCTCTTGAACCTTTTTTGACTTTAGCCTTTTGTGCCTCTTAGGCCTTTGAATCTTTTTTTTGACCGCTTGAGCCTTTTTTGACCAGAAATCTGAACTGTATTTTGTCGATATTTTACTGAGTACAAAACTCAAGACTAGGCTTTACTGAGTACAAAACTCAAGATTGGCCTTTTTTGAGTACAAAACTCAGGACTGGACTTTACTCAGTGCAGAGCTTTATCGAGTACATAACTCAGGACTGAACTGTGTGGAGTACATAATTCAGGCCTGAGCTTTACTGAGCACATAACTCTGGCTGAGCTTTAATGATTAACATAACTCTGGCCTGAGCTTTACTGAGCACATAACTCTGGCCTGAGCTTTATAGAGTACATAATTCAGTCCTGAGCTTTCATTTTTCTCAACTTTTCCCATATGTTCTCGTCGCCTAATTGCACACTGCCCATTTGCAGCAATAATTTTGCCACATGACTATATAACTAGATGCTGTTTATTTAGTCTGATGTCAGTAATGTCAGTTTCCTGTTCACACTACACAAATCTCTTATGATGTATCACTCATCTCCATAAATCCCATTCCAGAATCCTCAATACCTGCAAACCACACTTCCAGAGGCATTCATGCCCACCACTGTGCCTCTGACCCGTTGGCCTATTCACACATTGTCATGCCATTACTACTATTGTCATTCAAACACATACATTCAGAATACAATAAATTATTAAATAGAGGGAATTTCATGAGAAAAATAAAGATTTCTAGGTTTAATATATTCAGAGTAAGCACTGTCTAGTGGCGAAACTTTGCAGAGTATTCATAGCCTAGCGGTCAAGGCAAGGCTTGCAGTCAGTGATTATATCCTAGAAATCAGGCTTGCAGTAAGAGTGATTATATTTTAGTAGTAATAAGGGCTACATCAAATATTTGTTGCGATAGTTTTGCTACATAAAATGCAGCCAATGCTGCCAAGTTGAGGTATTTTTTTCTACATGAAATACACCCAAGAAGCTGTTGTTTAGCTAAGTAAAATATGCCAAAGATCCTGTAGTTTAGCTAAGTAAAATATGCCAAAGATCCTGTTGTTTAGCTAAGTAAAATATGCCAAAGATCCTGTTGTTTAGCTAAGTAAAATATGCCAAAGATCCTGTTGTTTAGCTAAGTAAAATATGCCAAAGATCCTGTAGTTTAGCTAATAAAATATAAATATATAGCAAAGTTACATATGCTGCTCTATAAAATAAAGCTAGGTAGCCCTAGTTTCTAATTTTTCATAAAATGCTACATAATAAACTATATATTTATGACTGTTATAGTAACAAATGAGAGATAATCAGTTTGAGAATACATTAAGCTGTTTTTAATCTGAGTTTTACATGGCTAAAACAACAAAATTTAACATAAAACTTAAGTTAAATCACATCAGGTAAATATTAAACAAACATTTAAGAGTGCAATATGATTTATTTATTTATCAATTTCAACAATAGTGAAAGGACACAGCCATTTTAAAAATATGAATTTGATAGTTTTATCAATAACACATGCTAAATTTAACTTTAAACTTAGAATTTAAACTGGCATACAAAAATGAATAATCAGATTACATGAAAATACATGACACATTAATTCAGCATCTACATAATTTTATCCATGTTCTTAGCTACTGGAATGGAGTCAGATGGGTGGTAGAGAAGAAGGAACAAAACTATATATAATTCATGGGTGGTAGAAAACAAGGAACAAAAGTGTGCACAGTTCACAGATGATAGCAAACAAGGAACAAAACTGTGCATATTTCATGGGTGGTAAAGAGCAAAGAACAAAACTATGGACAGTTCAAGTGAAATAATCCTCCAAATTCAATAACCGTCTATCACAATTTTTAATGCTAATAATAAATGTAAAATGTCATACTCAATTATTTTTTATTTAATGTTATTTCACTAAAACAGCAATGCTTAGTTAAATCAGATTTGAAACTAACAAAGTTTGGTGTAGCAGGACTAGAATAGAGGCAATGATATCAAGCTTTTCATTACAGATCATAAAGTCATTGGTAAATGTGAGGCTACTCTTTTCTGTTTAAGTGAAAAATCCATAGCTCAACAATCACACATCAAAATAAGCCAAAGCACATAATTCACACTGTCTCAAATAGGTGATAATATTAAATATCAGTGAAAGACTGGCATCATCTAGCAAGACTTGATGTAACTGTCACTGTGTGCTTCTCAGTCAGAACAAAATGCTGAAACACTTTGAGCTTGAGAGATGTCACACACTCATAAGCAACAAAACAGTCGTTACAATTTTGTGGCACGGCATCTTCAGAAGTTTTGATGGGGAATTGACTCATGATAATCACCACAGTTCAGTGAATCAATATCACAATAACTAGAGAAGTTTGTGTTAAGGCATTGACTGAAGACATTCACCACAGTTCTGTGAATCAATATCACAATATCTTCAGAAGTCTGTGTTATGGCATTGACTCAAGACAAGTTTTGTGACACAATATTACAATACCTTGATAAGTTTTGATGGGACATAGACTCAAGACAGTTGTTACAGTTTTGTCACACAATATCATATCTTCAAGTTTGTGTTAAGGCAGGGGTTAGGGGTTTTGAGTATTACCCCAAATCTGTTTGTGCTAAAGAAATTACCCCCAGATTTCAAAGTAAAAAAAAACAAACATGCTAATTGCTTTTAAAATGAATAAATGCTCTCAAAGTCAAGAATTAATAGAAAACTTAAAAAGCCACACATGTTGTCATAAGAATAGCACGTACAAAATTAATAAAAAGGATTGAAGAACTAAAGAATTTCATTCAAAACATCTCCAGATTTTTGGAAAATGGTGCTGTTTCATTTTTTTGACAAATATCAGGACTTTTAGATGTTAGAGCAACTTGGATGCTGTCTTCTGAGTCCAACCAATTTCTGTACTTTGTCTTCAAGTTCATGAGGTTAGAAAATCCTTGTTCACAAAGGTATGATGTTGCAAAAGACAGCAGCATTTCTACACTTCTACATGTGCAAGTTTAAAAGCCTTTGCAGTTTTTGAGATCCAAAATGATGAGATATCTATCTTGTTCTGAAATTCCAAACATGTTTCACTGTTGGAGTGAAGTTCAAGAAATGCATCTGCCAATCCTTCAGGCACACCAGCAAGTTGACATTTGAAGGGATTTACAAATTAACTGACAGAATGTGAATCAAGCTCTGAAAGTAGCTGCTTTTGAGTTTGGTCAAATGTCTTGTAACTGACTCCTTATCATAAAGACTAAGATCTTCATAATCTTCAAAAACCTCTGCTACTTTGGAAAGACAACTATCTTGTTTTGTTCAACATTTTTATTCAAGTACGAAACTATGATCCAAATGCTGAAATCTTTTTTCTTGCTAAAAAGATATTGATTTTTTTCCCTTGCAATTCCTTGTTCAATAAATTCACATGTCCAAAGATGTCAGCTAAATATGTGAGATGTGCAAGGTAAGTGGAGGTTCTCAGTATACCTGCAAGGGTTCACCAGAAAGATTTTTAGTTCAGATCTGAGCCAACACTCAATTCAGAACATTTCCATGAGAAAACCATCTTACTTCAATATGTAAAAGGGAAGCTGAATATTCAGCCTCCCAATAAATAAATAATAAATCATGAAATAGCTGCTTGTTCAGTGCATGCCCTTTGACAGCATTGTGCTTGATTACATCATTTATGACAGCTTCCAGTTCACAAGCAGTGTCTGGCAATGGATCATATAATGGGTAACTTCAATATCAACTCTCAGGCGACGAGAAAAGGAATTGGAAAAGAAAAGCAGAATAATGGCAGCAGTTGTAAATTCTGCTCAAAGTATTTTCACAACAGTACATCACCACCAAAAGTCAAGCTACATATCTTGGAATAAGGGAACGAATGGCTAGCATGCTCCTAGTCAGGAGTCAAGATCATAATTGAAGTTTTTAAGGACTAGACAAAATGGCTTCTTTGATAAGGTCATGTGACTTAATTATCAAGGGGAGTTGATTTTATAAAAGTAGGAATTTATTGAGCTATTAAAATTGAGGGAGCTCGAAACAATTAATAAGCGAATGAGTTCAATAACTTCAGAATACTTTATTTGTTTGTTTTTTTTAGCCATCATTACTCCCCCAAATTTACATTTTTACCCATTTGGGGTAATTTACTTGTTTCATAACCCCTGTATTAAGGCATTGACTTAAGATAGTCATCATATTATGTGACACAATATCTTCATAAGTTTTGATGGGAGCCAGGACAGGCAATCCAATACTGAGATCAATAAACCAATCTCATCTGAATAAAAGAATGAAACCATTAAAACAGGAAATGTTTATACTATCATATACCTTTTCAGAGTATAATAATCATATTCTAAAATTAAGAATCTGACAACTGTAACTGCATACTATTTATTTGATAAAGTTAATGTAAATGAGCATAGCTTGAGACTTTTATGCTATATTGTGATGTAAACTTCAGTCAAAGCCTACAGAATATAGTACATTTTAATATTTGTGCTTCTAATGCATTAATAAAGAATCAGTCAAATTTGTCTTTAAAGTCAGTTAGATTTCCATTCATTAACGGGCTTTTAAAAGAAAATGTGAGACTAGTAAGAAAAACTACTCTTCCAGTTGGAGCTGGTTTGGATTGCATTAACAATTTTCTAGCATATTCTCGAGTTGTTTACTCCAACTCTGACACTTACAAAAAACACCATCATAAGAAGTGCTCAAGGCCAGGTCACTTTGACAATTTAACAATTTATATAACAATTAAGCCTAGAAATAAGGATAGACAAATTTACTATGTCACAACTTGTATCAGTAGGATTTGGTAATAGGAGAGTTATCAAATGTTGTTTATCAAATACTTTTTATAGTTTTTTCCTGTCTGACCATAACTGATTATTAATTGTCTGATTATTAAATGATCTGTTGAAATAATAGTTTCTGGCCAGACAAGGAAAAAAAAATGAATGGCTTGATCTCATTGTGTTAATTTTTTATTCCATAAATTTTCCTTTTGTTCAGAGATGGCTCCTGATAAAATCTGTTAATGAGATTTGTTCCCTGAAGCTTTTCAACATGGATAATTAAAACTTCAGATTCAAACCCACAAGAATGTAATAAAGATGTTAATGAAAATGAGTTCTCCAAAGCTTTTCAACTTTGATATTAAAACTTCAGATTCAAACCCATAAGAATGCAATAAAGATGTTAATGAAAATGAGTTCTCCAAAGCTTTTCAACTTTGATATTAAAACTTCAGATTCAAACCCATAAGAATGCAATAAAGATGTTAATGAAAATGAGTTCTCCAAAGCTTTTCAACTTTGATATTAAAACTTCAGATTCAAACCCATAAGAATGCAATAAAGATGTTAATGAAAATGAGTTCTCCAAAGCTTTTCAACTTTGATATTAAAACTTCAGATTCAAACCCATAAGAATGCAATAAAGATGTTAATGAAATTGAGTTCCCTGAAGCTTTACAACTGATAATAAAAACAAAATTTCAAATCCCACAAGAATGTAATAAAAACTGATGTACAGGCACATATATAAATGTTGATAAGCATGCAATGAAATAAAACAATAAACATAATTTAATACCTCAAAAATATTGAAATAAAACAACAAACATAATTTAAAACCTACAAATACTGAAATAAAACAATAAACATAATTTAATACCTGCAAATACTGAAATAAAACAATATAAACATAATTTAATAACTACAAACACTGAAATAAAACAATAAACATAATTTAAAACCTACAAATACTGAAATAAAACAATAAACATAATTTAAAACCTACAAATACTGAAATAAAACAATAAACATAATTTAAAACCTACAAATACTGAAATAAAACAATAAACATAATTTAAAACCTATAAATACTGCAAACCATTCCTGAGCTCATTTGCTAACTGAAACATTTCATTCATATATTTTGCTATTAACAACAAAAATACTGCATTTTGAAAAGGTATTTACAAAGTAAACATTTTTCAAACTATAAATCGTCAACTTCTTTAAAGATATTTTCTTGAAAAGAGTTCTTTTGATTTCAATTAGATGACTCATGTTCAAACATTTAAAATATCCTTCTTTTGAAGCAAATTTTCTCATGAAGAAAAATTGTAAATGATCTTAACTTAAAATGACTTCCGTAAAAAATCTCATATTCAAACACTATAAACATTCTTATCTCCAAATGACATGTAAAAATACTCAAATTCAAACACACAAGTAGTCACATCTTGAAGTGATATCTATCAGACTACTCATGTTCACACACATAAAGTCTTATCTTGAATTGATATCTATGAGACTACTCATGTTCACACACAAAAAGTCTCATCTTGAATTGATATCTATGAGACTACTTATGTTCAAACAAAAACAAACAGCCTCATCTTGAAGTGGTATCTATGAGACTATTCATGTTCAAATATTGTCAATCTAATGATTTTCAACTAATTTCTGTCACTGTAAATATTCTTAACCTGAAATTATCAAACATTAAAAAATATTCTTACTGGAAAAGGACTTTTATAAAATAACCCAAAGTTCAGTCATTTTAATATGTTATTAATCAGATTAATATATCAGACACATGTAAATTATAGACATTGTATGAATAATTCTAACCTCATTAATAAAATAACAATGGCAATTTGTAGTGCCCGTTTCTTCACAAGCTAAAAGCACTCTCAGTATTTAAAACTACATAAAATATTATTATTGTTAATTTCTAAAGAAATTTTAAATTAAAATCTTTAAAATATCAACCCTTTCAGCCTAAAGCTTGCATTTAAGTGTTGTTCTGGATTGTTTCATTCACAAGCTTAGAAACAATGGGTTAGAAAACAAAACTGCAGCTAATGCTTTATTGTCCATGTCATACAGCATATTTGGAAACTTGTATGTGAGTTACAATATTTTCTTTCAGTACAAATTTTGGTTGTGATTTTTGTGCTTTAAAATGGCTATTAGGTACTACTGCTGTTCATTCAAATTCTATTTAAAGTAAGAAAATAAAGGAGTAAGAATAATGATGAATGTTTTGCATGGATGGAGAGAAAGAAATTGAAGATAAATGTGTTTATTATCAGTCTGAATTTAACTTGAGTATTATCTGATTGTATTAGTGCATATTTGAGGAGGAGTGTATGGTCAAAGATTTTGAGAGGTTGAGGAAAAGTACTAGTCAAAAATATAAACTTTTTCAAGTATATGGAAACCATCATTGAACAGATTAATGAATATATATGCATTATTACCACCTATATCTTATTATTAAGTGGCACTCCCAAATGGTTGTGAAGTATTATGTGTTACTCTTTTCCGCTGCAGCCATTGTGTTACTCTTTTCCGCTGCAGCCATTGTCTTTGTGCTGTTCTTTAACACTGCAGCCATTGTTACTTTTCCCATTACAGCTGTTGACTTTGTGCTACTCTTCTCCACTACAGCCATTGTTGTCATTGTGTTACTCTTTCATACTGCAGCCATTGTTGTCATTGTGTTACTCTTTTCTACTGCAGCCATTGTTGTCATTGTGTTACTCTTTCATACTGCAGCCATTGTTATCATTGTGTTACTCTTTTCTACTGCAAATGTTGTTGTTATTGTATTACTCTTTCACACTGCAGCTGTTGTCATTGTGTTACTCTTTTCTACTGCAGCCATTGTTGTCATTGTGTTACTCTTTCATAATGCAGCCATTGTTGTCATTGTGTTACTCTTTTTACTGCAGCCATTGTTATCATTGTGTTACTCTTTTCTACTGCAAATGTTGTCATTGTATTACTCTTTCATACTGCAGCTGTTGTCATTGTGTTACTCTTTTCTACTGCAAATGTTATTGTCATTGTGTTACTCTTTCATACTGCAGCTGTTGTTGTCATATTACTTTATTCTGATGCAGCTGTTGTCTTTGGCTGAAAAGTCACCACTAATTCATCAATGTGAATTCCATTAGTTACCACTGTTTTATGCACTTACATATATCAACTAAGTACAAATAATTATTTTTTACAACTTGTTAAGGAATAAAAATTGTCCTAAAACAGTGAGCTCAATTAATAAACAGTATTTAAACAACTTGATATGCAAATAGGTTATCCATGATGCACTAAAAGAGATAAAAGAATATTCTCATTTAAACAAGTTTTATGAAAATATATGGCTTTTATAATAATTGTATACCCTGGCACAAATTTTTATTTGTTAAATATAGTTACAATCCATAATCTGATTCTGAAAAGTAGTTCTGACACTGAAAGGTTTTTTTAAAAAAGGCACTTGTCTCAAAAGAAATAAACGTATGCTTTGCAACACAAATTTCTGTGATTTAATTTAGGATCCAAAGTAGCAGTAGTGAATTATGTTCTTATTTTCATGCAAGCTTTCTTGAGAATGAGAACAATTCTTCACAAAACTGAAGAAATGTAAACACAGGAATATCCAAGTTTATTTAACAAACTCTTTGACACTATGGTAAATAAAGTAAAACTGAATATGATGATGATGGAACAACATGAAAGAAATAAAATATAAACTAATGCAAATAAATGCCAATGACAAACAAATGATATCAAATGAAATAATATCTATACTTCTTCTGACATCAACAATATTTTACAATGAACACGAAACCTTAAATCAGAGTTTCAATCTTATAATGTACAAAGTTACAAAATAATGGTAACAGATAAAAAGAATGTATTGAATTCTTTAAATCTTGGCAATGTCTTATTTTATCTTAAACTTTTTTTATCATAATCTTATATCAATATAATTAAATGAAGTAAACACAATAAACTATTTTTACCTTTGCATAAACCTCTTTTTCTTCTAAGTATTGAGGTAACCCACATTAACAAACAGTAAAAGATAAGAAAAAAAAAGTCACAAGCATAAGCTTAAGTCTTTATGGCTTAAATTTTGCACAGAAAAGGAAGAAAAAGAATCCATTTTGCATTTCTGACAAGTGCACACTTCAATGTATTTTATCAATAAAATATTCTGAACAGTTACAGCAGACAATTGTTATTTATCCACCTTTTTTCCTTGGGCAAAGACAATAGATTAACCTCTTCATCCTTCTGCAGCCATTTGAATTTATAAAAGCAAATGGGATTGAACCTGATCAAGATAAGTAGACAATCATAAACTGTTTAACTTTTTGGACGGAAGTCAACAAGTTACACACAACATCATTGTTGACCAAATCTATGTCCCCCTAGAAAAAGCCCTGTGCCTTCCATAGGTATATCATTATTGTGCATGGGTGTGACAGTAATTCCACAGCTAAGATCAACTGTTCGACCTTCTTTTTCCTGTTGACAGTACAGAAAAGAAAATAATATAAATTTTAATTTTAATTTTTTTAAATTTAATTTAATTTTAATTTACTTTTTAATTTAATTTTAATTTAATTTTAATTTAATTTATTTTAATTTCCCTACTTTTAATTAATTAAACACCTCTGAAATATCCATCAAATAGTGCATTTACTCAGTATTAAAAGAAATATATAAGTATTTGTCTTGTAACTTGTTTTTCTCTTAATCTGAATGAACATGAAACATTACAGTGAACTTTAGAGTTATGCATAAACTTACTAAACATTCACATCCACAAAATTGCAATAGATAACTCTCCAAATATTATTCACTAGAGGGTGGGGCAAATGTCTAGTCACTATTCTAGGAGATGCCTCACATAGCAAGCTTAGTGAATCCCCAAAAAAAAGCTTATAACAAAATGGAAATAAAACTGGATAATGTTTAAAAGCATATGAATATTAATAGAATGAATCTGAACTCACTGCTTTAAAGTCTAGGATAAGTTCTTTGAAGGCAAGGAAGTCACTAAAGGTGAGAAGAAGTTCAAAGATTTCCCCTTCCAACTCATCTTTCCTCAATCTTTGAAATAAAAAAAATAATACAAAAACTAATTTTAACATTTAGAAATTAAAATATAATGAAATTAACTGCATGAGTTATAACAATGAATTGGCAACACTAACTCCCAAAATATATTGCATTATTTTTGTTTTTTAAAGAGATCTAAAATATCTATATTTCGAATGATAAGATCTATTTTATTATTGTTGAAAAATATCTTCAAATTGCTAAAATATTTCTCATCACACTCTAAATAAGATTTCTGAGCAGCCCCAAAAGCACACATTTCCCAACAAACATGACTGCAAGGACAACTTAGCAGGAGTTTGTTTCATGGAACTGAACATTTTCAACATGTACCATGAGAAACAGCAGAAATTCTAAAATATTTCTGTGCATTATATCATTTTATGACAATTGACTATTTAATACTGCATGATAAAAGCAGATATAAGCCAACTAAAATAATTTAATACTTAAGACAATTTAGTACTGTAAAAACCGAATTATGAAAATTTAACATTGTACAAGCTAAGACATTTTAACAGTGTATAACTATAAGACACACTTTATACTATACAAGCCAACTAAGACAATTTAACATTGTACAATAAAACATTTTAGCACTGTACAAGTCAACTAAGATGATCCAACATTTTACAATAGGACACCTTAATACAATACAAGTCAACTAAGACAAGTTAACATTGTACAATAAGACATTTTAGCACTGTACAAGTCAACTAAGATGATTTAACCCTGTACAATAAAACTTTACCACTAGTCAACTAACAAATTTTCCATTTAAAAACAAACTCAATTTAACATTCTACAAACCAACTAAGACAATATAGCACTTTACAAGCCAATAATTTAAAATTTACATGTTGGTCCTCCTTACAGCAATAATAACACAGTAGAAGATACTATAGACCTAAACAAGTCAAGACAATTTAATACTGTACATGTCAACCTCCATACAGCAATAATAACTGTGATAATGTAACACAGTAGAAGATACTATAGACCTAAACAAGTCAAGACAATTTAATACTGTACATGTCAACCTCCATACAGCAATAATAACTGTGATAATGTAACACAGTAGAAGATAATATAGACCTAAACAAGTCAAGACAATTTAATACTGTACATGTCAACCTCCATACAGCAATAATAACTGTGATAATGTAACACAGGAGAAGATACTATAGACCTAAACAAGTCTAGACAATTTAATACTGCACATTTCAAATCCATATAGCAATAAAAATGGTAATAATTTAACTCTGTACAAGTAAAATATTTTAGCACTATACAAAAAAACTGAGACAATTAACACTCATACAACCAAATACAAGACAACTAAGAAAATTTTTAAACTCCAAATCAGACATGTTAGCAGTATACAAACCAACAATACAATATAATATAATATACAAGCCAAGAAGGTAATTTAAAAACTGTACATGTCACAAATGTAAGTAAATATCACCAAAGAACTTGGTCACCATTTGGCAACCAGGAATAAAAAATGTGGCAACTAGTAATAAAAGATGTGGCAAAGAGATGAAAGATGTAGTAACCAAAGGTAAAAGATGTGACAACCAGTAAATCGATTTCACTGTCAATTCAAAGAAGACTGGGAAACAATATAAACTGTTCTTAAAATGCTAGAGAACAGATTTATTTAGATTATAAATTTTGGTAGATAAATTTTAAATGAAATGAGTCTCTCAGTTGTTAAAAGTTTTGATAAGTAAACATTTGGATAACTCTTATTTAGATAATAATCATTGCTGTAGAAAAACTAGCACTTTTTGTGCTGTCTAACACAGACAAGACAAGCTGGCTGAAAAATGTACTTCTCCACGTAAGTCAATTCCTTGAACACAAGGGATTATTCTTATTTGGTTTGGAGTAAGAAGTGAGAAATTAAAAATATTAAAAAAGATTTTGAGTTTACTGTACCCCTATATTATAACTATGACTCTTGAAGTGAACTTTGACAGCACAATGCTGATTACAATGAAGCAATTTGTGTAGGAACAAAAATACATCAGAGTTTTAAAGGTGCATAACTGTAAAATAACCATTAAAAAACTTTAAATTGGAATACATTGCTAATCTCTAATGGAACATGGAATGTAAGAATTTTAAAGATGAAAAAAAAACATTTAAAAAAAAAAATTTAAATCAATGTCTTACAACTTACAACAATTTATAGATGGTGCAATAATTTTTAAAAGCAATAACGTAAACTAAATGATGCACTTTCTTCTTCTGTTACTGCAAATGAATAACAAATCTAACAGTATATGTTAACATCACTGATTTTTTGTAGACTGCATCAATATGAACTGTTATAGATAATAAATTTGTCTGCAGATATAATATTAATAACTTATAAATGACTACTGAGTGCAATATTAACAGCTTTTGACAATGACTAGAGACAAGATATTAATGGCACACAACACTGTCTACAGACATCTGATATTAATGGCATACAACAATGACTAAAGAGATATTAATGGCTGTTAATAATGACAACAGAGATATAATATTAATGGCTTATAAGAGTGAATGTGTACAATGAGACAAAAGTGAGTGAATACTTTAAATATACATCACATACGCAAGTGTTTTGATAAATTCATCCATAGAAAATTCTGGTATTCTTTTGACAATTTCATCTTCCAAATATTTTTCTACAAGATCAACCTGAAAAATAAGCAAAGATATTTAGTATTTCAAAATACTGAAAGTGTAAAAGATGAAAGACAAACTCACAATATCACATACTTGTTAAATATATTCACTAAAATAAGCTTATGCACCGGAAATCACTACATTTAATATGAATTATCTTTACACATGAGCAATATATCTTCTGCATTAGAAGTTACTTGGTCAGACTGTGAATAATGCCCACATATTTATAACATGTAAGTTTATCTTTTATCCTTAAAATCAGTAAGTCAAGCATATATCATGAATTCACTCACAAACCCTGAAACTGTACAAAAATAAACTTAAAGACCATGTGATCAGGAATCCACTTAAAACACATATATTTAGAAAATACAGATATTTCAAGAATGCCAACATTTCTAAATGTCTTGGCTAAGTTTCAATAGCTAGAAATTTTTATATATTATTATTTTAGTGTTAAAAGTGGAATAGAAACCAAAGTTCTCATTCATGCATGAGATGCCATACGATGTCAAAAAGTGGCTAAAATGTTCTGGGCAATAGTAAGTCAAGGCTGTTTCTTTGTTCTGCATGCAATTAAAATATGAGACATTCATGCAGAGCTTAAATCCTTTTGTCAAGAGTCAATATAAGGGTAGTCATTAAGACCATAGTTCTACATTGGTAGTATCATAGAAATTTTATATATCATAAAACTAAATCTGTAGATTGTGCTCATATGCATAGTTGACTTAAATTTCCCCTCACTTGGTCTTTAACTAAATATATATATATATATATATGGCTCATTCTCTGAGCAAGTGTGCCATGAAGGGTGGATCCATTTGAAATGTGTTTTCTTAAAAGTAAACATTGAAATATCATGTATTTAGATTCTATATATTCAGAATTGATTTGAGAGATACAGAAGATAGTTGCATAAATATGTGTTTATTTATTTTGTAATTATTTGTAATACAACTTCATTTTGAACTGAAAAATGACACCTCTTTTTTGTGATATGCACATATATAGCCATTCTCTTTAATTTTCAATGTTATAAATCTAACAAACTTACTGTATCAAGGTTTTCTTAAAAGTGGTAATACATTAAAACAACATTCATAATTCCTTTTATCTGTAAATAGTCAATTTTGTGAAGAAATAATATTTTTAAAACTTAGGCATATTTTTTTGTCACACTTATTTTCCATACAAATTGGATCAAAAACTTTTATTCTTTTACTGAACATCGACATGTCATATATAAATGTCACGTGCTATTTAAACAATCCATTTAATCAAAATATTCATACACTAATGTTTTCAAAATTTATTTGTTATATTTATAAATATTCCATTTTAGGAAAACTAATTTGACTTAATTTCTGTTTAACACATGATAAAGAATTTTATAAATTTGTAAATATAAAATAATGATGATAATGTCAATAACTACTTCTTACATTTTTCATAGGCACCATATTCTGGAAAGATAGATCGATTGTTATTATTTTCTTGGTGTAATGAGTGTAAGTACCAAATAAGAAAAATAACTTTTGTTTCCATTAAGATCATATGGATGATGACAGAAATGGCAGAAAAAGTTTTAGTATCATCAACATTTCAAAACAGGTATGATTTTTTTATAATTTCGAAACATTTTGATTAAATTGATTAATATCATGAATAGCTTACATATTTATGTACATTTCCATGTAGTTTAATTTGCATTTAAAGTGTCACATAGCTGTGTGTATGCTTTAAATCTAAGTTAGTAAGGGTAGAAAAATCTGTTAATTACATTCATCAAGAATACAGACATCGTGATTAGGCTTATTATATATTAAAAACATTATGTTTTATAGATATTTTGTTCATTACTTAACACTATCTTCACAGCAAAATAACAGCCTGTTTTATGTTCAGGTGAGAAAAATTGAGCTTATTTTATGATGATTGATAATTTTGTCACTCGAAGACGAATAAGGTTTCCATATGACAAAGTTATAGTTTTATCCCATTTTAAATAAATGTGTATCCAGATTAAGTTAATAATTAAGATTAATAAAAAAAATATTTGTTATAATGAGATAATTATATTGCAGCCTTGTGGTTTGTCTGAGGTGGAGGGCAGGAGGGCTGGCGGAAGGGGGTGAAACAGGTAGCACCTATTTGGCGCACACCCTCAACCACCCTCCGTCAGGGGGGGGGGGGGGCCGAAGCCGCCTTGTATGCGGCAACTTCTGCTATCAACAATAATATTACTAGCATAAAGTTCACTGTGAAAAGGTGTCAATGAAAAGTCTTGCTACTGAGCCTTCCTACAAGTATATAAGATAAATAGCAATTAAATTCTTAATCAGTCTTATTACTTATGTGCACTGAGGTTTTTCTAAATAGTTCAATTTTTGATTACTCACACACCCTATAGAAATTGGGTAAGTTCTGTCCGACAAAAGGAATATTATGAATGCCGTGCAGAAACAAGGGAGACAAGTGAAGTGAAGTCGTAGACTTCATATAGACCTGGGGGGGAAGGTTTGCATATGTCTGGCCCTCCTTTGTGGCATGCTCACTGGTGCCAAAACAGTATCGTTGTCTGTAGGTTGGGTTTCACAACATACCGCTGTAGCAGCGATGGGTTGATGTCGTATCTCACCATCAGTGGGGGTCTTCGCAGCGTGATATTGCCAACTGTCACACGTTTGTCCATCACAATCAGTCCACCCACAGAATAGGTCTGGTTCAAAGCCATTGGCTGTCTCCAGGTAGAGTGTCCTGTATGACTGCTTTACCTTGACACTGTAGTGGTTTGAGCTCTTTCTCAACTAGAGTGAACACAACTTGTTCCAGCGAACTTCCATTGTTTTTCAAGCAGCCCAGTTATTTCCTAACATAACAGAATGGGTGCTCAAAATGGTGATGACCACAGGAAAATAGGTCCAGTCCTCTCACTGTCTCTTTCACTGTGATACTCATGAAGACAAATTACTCTTTTATATTACTATTCGAGTTCTTAATGTGAAAAGAACAAAAATCTCTCACTCCCTGAGTGGTTTTGCAAGTGAAAAACCTCTTACATTTCCTAACATCCATTTCAATTCGATAAAATGTTCCTTTTACTTGCTCTCTGAGTGGTTTTCTGCCATGCATTGCATGTGAAACATCTTACATTTCCTATCATCCTCAGGCATGAATCTAGTTACCCTCAGTGCACTTTAGTTTACAAATAATACATTCGACAAAAAGCATTTCAAAAGAACAATTCTTCTTAATCAACCATTTCACTATAAACAGTGACAATTGTGAAATGAGTGAAGATAAAATTTGTACACACAAGCATACATTTAAACCTTATGAACATAACTTTATATGAATAATTAATAAAGTAGATTTATTAACAACAATATCAGCAACTAAACTTTCAGAGATAATATATAAAAATCTAGTCTTGTGTTCCATAAATCAAGCAATGTAAAAATAAAAATAAAATATATAAGTATAGATCTACATTATAGTTTCCATATAAACTTAGTATTTAATACATCTCATTATACTGTTTTCAAACAAATAATATCCAAACTTAACAAACTATACAGTTTTTACTTTAGAACAAAATATTCAATCCAAATAATCCAAAACATCTCACTACAAAGTTTTAATACAAAACAAAATATTTAATTACACATTTAATCATACATCATTCTTACAAATAATAATATTTAAATATAAAACTAATTCTACAGTTTATGTGCATGTATACACACACAAAAACACATACTAAATTAAACAATAATTAACAGAAAATTACCAAAAACACTTCTTACATATTCTTTGTGTATATCTGTATAGCAAAATTTATTTTCTTCAGAAGCATCAAATTCCTGGAAATACTTTTCCATAAAATTGTTCTGGAGCCTTTGAAAGTCATCCTCTGGAGTCATAAAACAAAAACAGAAAGCATTCGTGTAGATTATGAGTTAATATTATTTTATAGATTAATAATTTTACAAAATAATTATACTTTTGGCTATATTACTACTGCTGTATTATGGACTAATAAGAGCAAGCATATAAAACAAACAAAATTTCTATAGACTGCAAGTATATAGTATTTTACAAGTGAACAATTTATAGTTTAGTTCTCACTAAATGTCCCGATTATGGAATAAAAACATGCTTATAAAAGTGAATACATTTCTTTTGAGTAAAAGTACATGTAAATAATATTCTTTATAAAATGTTTAAAAAATAACAACTTTCTTATCAAAGTCATCTTACTTTAGTTCAATCTAGGAAGATTAAATCAACATTTCAATCACATAGAAAGTTAATATGATAGCTTTTGCTCTCACTGTTACCCACACTACTGACAGAGCTAAACTATCATTCCAGTATTAGCTAAACTGTCATTCCAGTATTAGCTAAATTGTCATTCAAATACATGTACTAGTTAAACTATCATTCCAGTATTAGCTAAGCTGTCATTCCAGTATTAGCTAAATTGTCATTCAAATACATGTACTAGTTAAACTATCATTCCAGTATTAGCTAAGCTGTCATTCCAGTATTAGCTAAACTGTCATTCCAGTATAGGAAAGCATCATTCCATTACTAGCAAATATAATTATTATTTCTGTTTGTTTGATATCTTTTACATTTCATCAATAAATATTTCTGATGCATTCAAAGTATTTATTTAAAATCTAACTCAAATTCACATACATATTTGGTTTTCTTAATGGAAGAGCAAAAACAATAGCATGTATGACTAATTAAATAAATTAAAAAATTAAACACACCCATGACAATTTCTTCTATGTAGCCAATAACAGCATCAAAACTGGTGTCTTTATTGTCTGAACTGTAATGAGATAATATATATATATATATATATATGCATGTGTGTGTATTTTAAAATCTTATTAAAAAATGCTGAAAAAGTAGAAATATCATGATTTAGATTCTGAACAAAATGATGTATACTAATTTTAAAGTACAATACTGAAGATGATACAATGACAACATCATTTTAATTATTACTTCAGTGTTTGCTTTAACCATTCCTGTCCTTCTGTAACACCTCTCTGGGCACCCTTCACTCGTTATGATTATTATTTATTAATAACACATAACTAATTACAAGTGATCAAAAATCTTAATTTATAGTTATTAATAATTCTCCCACAAGATCAACATGTCTCTCACTTGGCAGATTATAATGGTGTCCCTCAAAGTTTCATCACCCTGGTCCAGCAACTTTATGAAGGTGCCACATGCCAAATATTATCCACAACGGCAAATTGACAGAGGACTCTGAGGTGAGGAGTCCAACAAGGATGCATGCTCTCCCCAATGATCTTCCTGTAAGTGGTTGATTGGGTGATGCATCAGACAACTAAAATAGGAAAAACCAGCGGTCCCTGACAGTTCCTTGATGACTTGGACTTTGCAGACAACTTGTGCCTGATGTCCAAGAAATGCCAACATATGCAACAGAAAACCAATAACCTGGCCCAAGAAGCATCCAAGACTGGACTGCAGATCAACCTAGAGAAGACTGAAACCATGACCCTGTTAAAAAAGCAGCAGAAGCCAATCACCCTTGAAGACAGTGAGCTGAAAGAAGTCACCTCTTTCACATACCTGGGCAGCATTTTATCAGCAACAGGGGGTTCTGAATCGGGAAAGCTAGATATGCCTTTATTACCCTGAGATCAGTCTGAAGGTCAACTCCCTATCTGTCTGCAACAAACTATGAATTTTCAACAGCAACGTTAAGTCTGACCTCCTCTATGGCTTGGAGACCCTAACTAACAAGCTCCAGGTATTTGTCAATGGCTGCCTTCGAAACATACTGATTATCAGGTGGACAGACAAACAAAAGAACACTGATTTGTGGCAGCAGACAAACCAAGATCCCATCAATCAGCAGATTGCTAGGCGTAAATGGCGATGGATAGGACACGCCCTGCGGAAACCCCCAGAGGACATCACTTGGCAGACTTTGTAGTGGAACCCACAGGGAAAGAGATGGGTCGGTTGCCCTAAGACCACTTGGAGACAATCCTGCAAAGAGGAAATGAAGAGCTGCAACCTGTCATGAGGTGAACTGAAAAAGGCTGCTCAGAATAGAGTGTGGTGAAGGCCCTTTGTTGTTGAGGCCCTTTGTTCTACGGGGAATCCAAGGAGATAAGTAAAAATGTTTTATTGGCTAAGGATGGGTGAAATATAACTAAGTTTAGAATGAGTAGATGAGAATGGGCAAAGTATACTTTAGATTAGGATGAGCAGAATGAGGATAGATGAAATATATCTAAGGGTAGAATACGTTTTACTAGAGTGACATGGTTTCAATTTTATTTTGTAATAGGCCCAGCTGATTATGGTATTTATGCTCCTCATCTAGCACAAACTGAATGATGAACAATAAAATAATTCATATTATCAATGATTAATATGACTTAGTAACAACAACAATTTTAGTTCCAATCAACTGGATTTTAAAAGTTCTGTGCTAACATATGGTCTGTAGTTTTAAATCTATATTGAAATATAGTTAAGGTCCTAAGTAGATTCAGGTTATTCAACACTTACTCAGTTTTGATGAAAGAGTCAAATTTTTAAAAAAAATTTACTCTGAAAAGAAGTCAGACACACAGATTAAACTCAGATATAGATGGGAAAAAGTATATGAAAAAGCTGTGTTAGACCTGCTATCAATCTTACTTTAGGTAGTTTGTTGTTTCTTTCTGAGAGCAGTTATAAAGTATGTATTTCAATCATTTGATACAATATACACAGTTTGCAAAGTGCTATAATAACATCATTCAACATAGCTGTCTGGCACACTATTATTGAACATAAGAACAGAGTGAATGATGTCATAAAATTATCAAAAGACAATCTAATCTGAATGCTATATAATGCAGACTAAGTCAAAATGTGTACACAATACTTGTGTTTAGACATTAAGAAAAATGAAATATGATTTACTAACAGATTTTTAGACAGTCCCACATCACTAATACTTTTTAATAATATATATATATATATAACTGTATTGCAAACAAAGATAATGAATTTTAGCAGTTTCATGAGTTTAAATGTTGATAAAATAGTAGGAAAGTATCTAGAAGTAATATCTGTAATATAATGTTATCTCAAAAAGAGATCCAACAAGTAAAATACACTTGACAGATTGTGTTACTGAAAAGAAAAGTTTATATTGAGTTAAATATGTGAAGAAAATTATTATTACAAAAAGAGATTTCACAAAACATTTCAATGCAATTCCAAATCATGAAAGAATAAAAAATTTTTAAAATTCTAACCTCAGCAGGAGTAAACAGCACTACATGAGGGCACAAACTGTTACTATATACAACAGTAATTCTGTTATCTCTTATATTAAATCAAGGAACATTCATATCTTCATAGAAATGGTGATGCAAGAACAATGAAGGCAGGAGTTTTTAGGAGGAAACAGGCTTTTAAGAACACTATTGAGCATACAAGAGTTAAGGAGATTTTTTTTTTAGTTTCTACATGACAAAAAATCCTCTGTGCAGATAACTATAAAGTATGAAAGATTTTATAAATTTCAAGGATGTTGGCAGCTAATGTCACATACATAACCCATTCTCTTACCATCAAATTTCATATTGATAAACAAATGTTTTCACATTAAAGGTACAGTAGCTTGTCAATGTATTTTATCCCATATTTCTAAATCAGTAAATGACATGTCATTTCTATTTTTCTAAATATTTCATGAAAAAAATATATATATTAAAGGTCAATTTTATTTGAAAACTACATTTATTATCTGAAAATGGTTCTAAAAAGCAACATAATTAAATGAAAAATATAACTCAGCTGAAAAAAAATATAGATATAAATTCCTTTTTCTTTCATTAATTATAATTTATATGGAGTAAATCCTTACACTATAGTGACAGTTACAATGAAATATGCTTTGGAAAACACGAGTTTGCATGTGCGTGCGTACATGCATGTGTGTGTGTGTGTGTGTGTGTGTGTGTGTGTGTGTGTGTGTGTGTGTGTGTGGATTAGTGTTAATTGTGTGTACTAAACATTTAATAATAAATGTTACAAACATATACAAATCTTTTGAACTAAAAACAACACCATAATCTCTCACCCATAAAACTCATATTAATTCACAGGCAACTTCTTAAACAAAACAAACTAACAAAGAAAAAATAAAGCATCACACACCATCCTGTTGCTAGATCCTCTTCTTCATCCCCATGTTCACAGTCCATCAAATCATAATAATTAGTATCTGTAATTAAAATATTTCATTTTTAAACTTAAATTTTATTACATGTGATGCATAACTTTAAGTACATCAAAATTTTCACCTTAAAAACAAGATTACTTGTATAATATGAAATAACTTTTACAAGTGATAGAATTGGAATGTCTAGTATTTTAATATCATTTACTTTATTTATAACATTATATTTAATAAATTATATGCAATCATAATTATAATTTATATATAAATATATTATAAATTTAACACTACACACATCCAAGTCTGTTTTATTATTAATAATGTGTGTGTGTGTGTGTGTGCGTGCGTGCACATGCTTGTGTGTGTGTGTGTGTGTGTGTGTGTGTGTGTGTGTGTGTGTGTGTGTGTGTGTAACTAAGGGTCAAAACAGTGCTCTGTGACCCACCTTAAAATAAAACATGTAACTGGTTGATGCACTATGTGTTTAGATTGCTGAAACATTGAAATTTATATTTCTGTATGTTATTACATATTCTTGAAGACTATTTTTAAAATATTGCTCTTTGAATAATACAATCTGCAAAGTTAGTAACCTGTTTTTGCTACACTTTAATGTTTCACCTGTGACACGTGACAGCAAATATTTAATCATCAATATACATGTTATACATTCATATTTTTTAAATCTTATCAACTTATCTCTAACTGATTTATTTTGAAATTGTAAGAAATTTGTTTCCCTTTTTGATTACAATTTTGTATTTACCAAAGACTGAGGACAAAAGTATGACAGGCTTGTGACACCAAAATCAGCTTTTAACCTTAATTTTTCCTTTGTTATACTGGTAAACACAAAAACAAGCATTTAGAACAATAAATCAGCCTTTTATCTGTGAATATCAGCTAAATGTTTGAATTAATTAGGCTCCTCTACAAGCAGAACTTAAAAATACCAAACACACTAATTTTCTACACAAAAAATGAACAGCCATTTTGGTCAACTCTTGACCATAAAAACTTTTTCTCTCAAAATATTAAAACAAATACCAGTATAAATCTAATGATGATAAACAAATACTGTAACAAATATATGTAATAAACATATCCACACAAAAAGATAGTAATTTATAGGTATTTTTAACTATTTACAGCCATTTGCATGAAGTGGGGATACGGGGTGGCACCTTTTAACCCTTAGTCATATATATATATTAATTTAAGTTAAATCTTTTAGTTTACAGTGTAAAACAAAGCAATTAATTTATATGATAGGTTATAACAATATAAGAGTACATTTTTACTATATCTATAATGAAATATAGTACATATATTATTAAGTTCTAGTAGATCTGCGAAAAACAGACATATATTAAAACCTTAACTTAATCATTGCATCAGTTCTATTCTCTGAGTGAGAAAATTGATAAAAAGTAACTATTTTTTTTTACAGTTACTACTACTAGTTTTCCTGTATAAGATGTGACAGCAATGTAATGAAAATATTTAACCAATGCAACTTAATTTGTATTGTAATATTTGGAATGGGTATACTAAAATATTCGATACTCTGATTTAGCAAGAATTTAAAACATTAGTTTTATCTATGTAATTAAAATAGCAGAAGGCATATGTTAATATGTATGAATTATTTAATCAACAATATTTATTTTCTACAACAGATATACTGAAATACTGGTTACACTTGGTTTAGCAAGAATTTAAAACTTAAGTTTATCTATATAATTAAAATGAAGACATTAACTAAAATTGTATGTGTTATTTAATACTGATGGCACAAATTAGTAAGTATTTACAACTTAATCCTTACTGTAGATAAGTAGTAAATGCAAATACAGTGAAACCTCACTAATCTGGACCCCACTAGATAGGATACTGCAAAATCCAGACAGCACGCTGCTTTGAACCAACTGCATCTCTTAATCTGCACATGCTAGTGATGCTACTACTATCTAGGATTTCTCTCTGATTTAGTAATCAGTTGTCTGTTGATGTTTTTATCATATATATTTCTCTTGACAATTTGATTTCAAATAAATAGTTTTTCTACTGCTGGAAGTGGAAGTATGAATAATTTCATCTAATAGTTACCTCACTAATACAGAATTTTTTGCATAATCTGGACCCTCCCTCCCACTCCCCACATAGTCTGGATTATAAAGGTTTCACTATATTACTATATACATACTTTTCATTTTGTATATCAAGTTACAGTATATGATGATAAACGGTATCTTAAATACATTATTTTAGTGTTAGAATGATGAACACTATCTAATAATATGCAGTAATCAATATTTGCAAATAATTACATCTTGAAGTTTTCTTTGTTAAAGTTGTGGGGGTTTTGTTAATTGCAACTACACTTTACATAACATAAATAGGCAAGGATTAAAACTTTTACAGGCTGGAAGTAGAAATATATATATTTTAAATATTTCTGTCAAAATTGAATATGATGTATAAACTTTAAGATAATACCTTTTACAACTTCACATACTGCAATGAAGATTTACAATAAAAACTCGTTGAAATGATTCAGAATTTCAAGTTCGCGTGTCATTGGTATGCCTTAGATAACTTATGCTATATGTTAAGTGCATATAGGTGTGTGAAAGTAAATAAAAGAAAAGAGAAAGGTTAGGGATCTTTTGGTGCCAATGTATATACTGATGTCTGTCTATTTTCACTAGCTGCCAAGTGTGTGTATATATATAATATAGCTGTCAACGACTTTTGGTTTGTTTCTTTCAACAATTGACTGCAATATCCTTCGTAAGAACACCAAAAGAGCGTGCTTATCAACCACGCTTTTAAATGTATAATAAGTAAAATTTAAAAAAATACTAGGGTAGATTTTCAGAAAGCTGTTTAGTACATATATGTTTATATAATAATTCTACTAAAAGAGTAAATTAACAATTATAACTTATTATAACAGAGATACAAATATCAGAGATGTATCATCACCTGAATTGTTCGCCATGATGAAAGTAACCGATAGTATGCCTGGGATTTATCTCCCTTTCAAACAAAATCGCCAAAAGTATTGAGGAAAACAACAAAAACATTAAAGAAAATCAAACTATTAGTTTCACCTTGCAATAAACCCGTGTATTTAATTATATATAATAAAATATTTTTAAAAATAGTTATCACAGTTTAATATAATTCAAATGTTATGTTATATTTAGAACTTAAAAAAACCCGGAAGCTACGCAGCGTCGGTGGTGTAACGGTTAGCATGGTTGCCTTCCAAGCAGTCGACCCGGGTTCGACTCCCGGCTGACGCATTTTTGTTGGGAAGAGGGTTCTTAAAATAAAATTCGTTTTCACTTCCTTTTCTGTTGTTCTTTGTTAATAATAATTTTGGGAAAGTTTGAACTTTTCAAAGAAAATATAAAGATACCATATTAAATTAAAGCATCATATTTAACTGTAAAAAATTATGATTCTGCATTTTTAAATTTAAACTTTAGTATTAAGCTGTCAAATAGTTGGTATAGTCTTTTCTATGTAATATTTAATTATTCGAGTGATATGTGGCATTGTCTACTATACGTGCAAATATAATTTAATCAAATCTAATATAATCCTTGTGCGTGGTTGAATGTAAGCTGTACCTATCTTACCCCATTTCCTTGCAACCTAGCACTTAGTAAAGGCCAAACCACACTCTATACAGAAAAATAAACGCTTAAAACTCGCATAATTGTTCACTCTTTATTTCTTACCAATTGTATTTCCTAAATTATAACCAGGTAGGAAAACCAATGCTGCATGTAACTGGCGTCATCAGTCTAAGGAAGGAAAAGAAAAATTAACATTAAGGCATTAGTCACTAAGTATTTCGTGGAGCAAAATCATTTATAAATTTGGAGTTAGTTATTAATAGTGAAAAAATGTTCATTACAGGTAAGAGGACCATCCCAAAGTCGGCAATGCCTGAAGCCATCTCCCATTCAGGGGCAGCTCTTCTTTAGACTATATAGCTGATTCACTATTCCTCTTTAAAACAAAACTGACTGGTGCCTCTTTAAAGCAAGACTGATTGATTTGTGTCTCTTTGAAACAGGGCTGATTAGTATCTCTTCACAACTAGACTGACTGACTGACCAACTACTGTCTCATTATAACAATTTAAAACAACTTAACTGATTAGTTTTTTTCTAATTAAACAAACTGACTGACTCGTATCTCGTTAAAACAAATTGAATGAATAAGTGACTGACTGACTAGTGTCTCGTTTAAAATCTTAAAACCAACTATCTGAATGACTGATGTCTCGTTTTAAGTCTCAAAACAATCTGCCTAAGTGGCTAGTGTTTCGTTTAAAAAAACTTACTGGGCAGTGCTAAAGTTTTTATTTTTAAAATAACAATAAAGATCATAGCATAAGTAAATTAGTTTTTAAAATTTCCTTCTGCTTTTCTGAAGCATTTATTTTTCATATCATGCAAACTGAAATACGAAATTTTAACAAAATGAACAGGGGAAATAAATGAGCATTATTTTTCTGTTATCTATCATTATACTACATCTTTATGTTATGACAATTTGATAATATATCGGCGGTCTATAAAGTTATTGGAAAATTCCCTTTTAATTTTCCTTTATGCTCTTAGCCTCCAACAAGTCAGTGGATCAAACTTCACCTCGATTTATCCTTACGTCCGCCGGCCACTTCAATTCAACCGTTTGGATATTTTCTCTTGCATTTTTTCTATGTATCCCTTAATTTTGCCGACCGTTGGGGCATCACTGATGACCTGACAACCAGCTTCCTCTTCCATTCTCTGATAATCTTACTGTATCGCTCAACTTCAGTCCTGTCCACTCTAAGATGTTATCCTCCCATCTTTTCCTCTGTCTTTCTCTCCTTCGCCCTCCTTGCATGATTGTTTTGGCCAGCCCTGTTGATCGTGCGACATGCCTATACTATTTCATTTTGCGTTTTTTTTCACAATGGTCAATAGCTCTTCATAGGACACCAAAGTCTTGTCTAATTCTGTTTCTCACTTCGTCATTCGTGACATGATCTCTATAAGAAATGCCAAGCAACCTTTAAAAGCATCACATTTAAGAAGTATCATCCTTTTGAGATCTGCTGTGAGGGTCCATGACTCACATGCATATAAGAACACAAGATACAACCAAGGAGCGCATCAGTCTGATTTTTTTTAGCTGACTGAGGTGTTCCTGTCTCCAGCCTCTTGCCATTGTTATTGTCAGCGCAGCGCAATCCCTGGATTGTATTTTTGGTTTTGATCCATCGTCTCCTATGGCTCCTAAGTACTTGAATTTATTAACTGTTTCCAGTTTCTGATCACCTATCATGATGTCAGTGCTGATGCCACTGGTGTTGTTGATCATCAATTGGGTCTTCTCTACACTGATTTCCACTCCAAAATCAGTAGCTGTCCTGTCCAGTTTTGCTACCAATTGAGCTAGCTCCTCATTTCCTGCAAGGCCATCGATGGTCTTCCAGAGCATCTGTCGGGATTGTTTCAAGGAAGATGTTGAAGAGAGAAGGCAAAAGCAAGCAGCCTTGTCTGATTCCCACTGTGGCCTGAACTAATCTCTTATTTGGCCGTTGAAGCAGACTGTGCTGGTGGCCTTGCTGTAAATGACTTTGATCTGGTTGGCACTGATGTTGTACAGCTTCATGGTGGACCAAAGGGTTGCATGCCACACCCTGTCAGATGCCTTCGTAAAATCTACAAAGACATGATAGAGGTTTTGTTGGTGCTAGAGGTACTTCTCACATAGTAATCTCAGGTTAAAGACCTGTTCAGCTGTGCTTCGCCCTATTCTTCAGCTATGATTTCCTCTGCCTGTGGCTTGTCTGTTTAATATGATCATTATGACTTTGCTTGGATGGCATGTAAGACGGATCATATGATAGTTCTGAAATTACTGCAAACTGCCTTTTTTTCGGAATATGAGTGACTGAGTTCAAGGTCTGCCAAATCTTATTACAGATTGTTAGTAAGGCATTTATCATTGCTTCTCTATTTCTGCAGGGATGTTGTCTATTCCCGCTACCTTCCCCCTTTTCAATGATTTCACTCCAGTCTCTACTTCTGCTTGGAGGATGGGGTAGTTGTCAGTGTTGGTCACTGGTTGCATTCTTTACATATTTATAATTTCATATTATTGTTATAAAAATTTCCTATTTCTGTGAGCTGTGTGGTAAGCGTTGAGGAGATTTATGTATTAACTAGTTTATGTCCGCAGCTTTGCTCACGAAAATGTCTGCAGAATCTAGACTGTTATCTATAAATTTGTGTTCATTTACAAAGGTTGATCCAAGTGCTTCTTTGTAAGCAACATCTGATCTTATTTATAAATTTGTGTTCATTTACAAAGGTTAATCCAAGTGCTTCTTTGTAAGCAACATCTGATCTTATTTATAAATTTGTGTTCAATTACAAAGGTTAATCCAAGTGCTTCTTTGTAAGCAACATCTGATCTTATCTGGGGCACAAACGTCGGCAGACTGTTTAATTTACTTGAGACATGAACGTTACGTGATGTAGAACTGTTCATCTGTATGACATTAAACAGATGTATTTTTCTGAACTGAAATCTTAGAAATGACACTTTTGTTAACGGACATATTAAAAATACTATGATTTAGAACTGTACAACATGGAACCTGGTGTATTTTCCTGAACTAATATTTTAGAAATGGCATAATTATAACTGTTTGAATAGAACTGATATACTCTTCTCAGCATATATCTTAGAAATGACCGGATTTAGAAATATAGTGGCAGAGAATTGATGTGATTTTGTCTATAAGAAGTGAGGAGATTTATAGTGACAGAAATTATGTGATTTTGTCTGTAAGAAATAAGGAGATTTAGAACTGTAGTGGCAGAGAATTAATGTGATTTTTGTCTTTAAGAAGTGAGGAGATTTAGAGCTGGTAATGGCAGAAAATTAATGTGATTTTTGTCTGTAAGAAGTGAGATTTATAGTGACAGAGAAATGATGTGATTTTGTCTGTAAGAAGTGAGGAGATTTAGAGCTATACTGGCAGAAAATTGATGTGATTTCGATTGAATTTCTGAAATCATTATCTACGGGTGTCTGTATGTGACATTAAACAGACATGGATTTTTCTTAATGTGACATTAAATTAATGTGGATTTCTCTTAATGTGATTTTATCTAAACTGATACAATTGTTAAAATGTTATCTTAACAGTTTAAGTGTGGATGAATTTGTCTAACTTATGAGAATTTATCTTAACTGATGTAAATGTGTCAGAAATGATTTTGTCTGAATGAGAAATACTTTTTCTGAATTAACAGAAAATAGAACATATAGGTAGGTATTGGATGCTCACAGTATACAGAGTTACAGTTTTAGGATGTTTTTGGCAATTCTTCTTATTTAGTTGAAATACACACACAATCAAAAACAGGCATGAAACCAGCATTATTGCATAGTGATACTTAAAATGTTTGAGAACCCATATACGTTGCTTTTTATTGTCTTGTTGACCTGAATCCAACACAGGTTTTGCTGTATAATGTCCTGTAACTTTCATAACATAGAACCCACGCTTGTATTTACATGTACTGTCTAATTGATGAAATGTATATAATGGAAAATACACACATAACTTCTGTGTATTGTCTTGAAGAAATGTTCATATAAAGGACACACACACTACCATTATTTGATCCATTATTTGACTACCATTAATTGATGAAATGTTCATTAAGCGACACACACACACTGCCATTATTGCCTTATGAAATGTTATGAGAAAGTCATGTCCTGCACGTAGTGATACTAGGTTTAAGTATATATACGCCACCAGCACATATAGGGTTAATATCAGGATGTGTCTGGATTCCAGTTTTTGCCTCAGGTGAGCAAGAATCTAGGGGAGAATTTTATTTCTGGAAATGACAGATACACCAAAGAACCAGTAAGCCATCTAGAGCTGGGCACTCGGACTAGAACTAATGATACCTACATCACAAGGAGAAAAGAATGAGAAGGAATATGAGGTATTTTGGGTCACTTATTTATAGTAATAACCCTTACAATCTGCTGGCAATATTGAAATAAAGATAAAATCTTTATCCACTCTCATGTTGGAACCCTAATTAATTAAAATTACAGATTGATCTTGTGACTATTGGCTAGTGAGTCATCAGTGGCTTGCTGACAAGGCCCCCAGACACATTTACTTATCCAACAAATATCAAAAAGACAAAGACAATATGTACACTATGATATGAATTTTAAATATAAAATGAGTATTATAAGAAAACTGAAGAATTGAATGAAAAATTAATCAAAAGATTTATAAAAGAAAAGAAAAAAAGGAATGGATTATTATTACAACAATTTAGCATTGCACATCACACTCTTAAAACAGGATATTAGCCTACAACCTGGTTACATAAACTGAAATCCTATACAGTTCACTGAGGTAATACTTGTCTTTTCTTCAGTGTTCTTGGGTTATAAAACGACAAAATAAAAAGAACATAGGTCTTTTCACTACTGAGTTTTTGTTTAATAAGGATTACACTTTTCCAGTGTAAATTTAGGATAACTTAACTTGCGACTGCCTGGCGCAATGAGCTTCTGGCGACAATATGACAACAAAGCACTGTCAGCTCGCACATATTTTCTTGGCTCACTCACTGAAATGATGAAACCTTGGGTCCAAACCCTGCACTATTATTTGTTACAGTTTAAGTATCATGTTACAAATATACGTTTGAATATGACCTGTAGTACTAATTCCTGGGTTAAATATTCACTATTCTAAAATTCTGTTAAAGGAAATACATAATAGGATAAAACATTATTATAACTTACAACTATACTCTCTTTCACTTTAAACAATATATTTATGTATCATTCTGCAAAAATTTGAAGATTTAGAATTCCTTCCTAAGATTTCTCTCTCTCTCTTTTAAATCTCAGTTTGACTTCCATACACACATATAAGAGTTCTCGATATTTCAATCACATTTCTTCTCTCAAGTCATACTAGATAGCTCGAATCTGTAGAAAGTGATTTAAGATTTGCCTTTGATTGGCAACAATTTTTCCATCACGTGACTCGTGCATCACATGTTTCCTTATGTTTATATGTTCCTCTAAGTATTATATGAGTGATTTATGTCTTCATTCATAAACTTGGTTAAACGTGCGTGCATTCTATTCATAAGGGATTAGCAGTGGGTCCAATGCTATGGTTACTTTGTCAGAAGGCTAAAATTAAAGATTCTAATTGATGGAGGCTCTAGCTATCTAGACAGCTACTATTGAAATACTTCCTTTCACATCTGTAAAAAGCATCTGGAACTAGGGCTTAAATATGGGAATACCTGGCTAGTTTGTTTTACGAATCCTTGCTTGGGCGTTAATAAGATACTATTTTAAATTTATTTAATTCTGAAAAATTTAAATGAAAATAAATTAACATATCTCTCCTGAGAATGACACCAAATTTCTGCTACTCATTTTGAATTATGAATTTGAAGAAAATGAGAATTAAATAAATATTTGCCCAAAATGTCAAAATTATCCTTGAAGGTGTTAGAATGCGAATTTATTCTGCAAACAACTAAAACAAACCTCATAAATGAACCCCAAAACAAGACAAGAACCTAAGCATGCTAACTTCAACTATTGATAGAGCATCCATAAAATGCAGGATGAAAACAAATCTAAAGAAAGGAAAGTTTGTGTGTTTTCAAATTTAGACAACTACAAACAATCAAACCTTAAAAATACCCAACTATTCTCAACATTTTCCTGTGTTTCCTATTTGAGTTACACCATACTTCTTTTCTAGTCTCATAATTTAAAAAAAAAATCTCTTTTAATAAATTTCTTATTATACTAAAATAGACCAACATTCTTAAGAAATTTAGATAATAATGCATCAGTATATTATTTCATGTGATATTTTGTCTGATTAATGTTTCTATATTCCAGCTAAAATTCAATACCATTTCATAGTTCTGACTTATTTTTAGGATTTTTGAAGAAGTCTAATACTCACATTGTTTGGAATGGATAGTATTTATTTCTAAAATTTTTAAAAAAGAAATTAAATGTACAAAATCATAACAGGAGAATAATAATATATCATGCTATAAGTTATACCAACAATATTTATTTTAAATCTAAATGAAATATTAAAGGTTTAATTCATAATATTATATTTTAAATAGAATTACTATTTGGGCCTTATTAATTTAAAACAACAAAAATTATAACTTGATGATAATATTAATAATTTTAACTTCATACTCACAGAGCAAAAAAAAATATACATTAGTAAATTTTGTTAAGTGATCAACAGTCACATTTATCGGAATCTTAATGCTGCAATATTATTTCCAATAAATTATAATTACATTTACACACAAACAAAATCTTAATAATAAATAACATGATTTTTATTTTTTTTAGTGTGTGTGTTTGGAGAGATTTAAATGAATGTTAATATTAACTTTAAAAACAGAGAAGAAAATTCTACCAATCTTCAGCAAGAGAAAAAGTGTGTAGACTATGTACACGTTTCAAATATAGAATTTAGTAAACACATATATATACACAATTCATTATAAGAATTGTCCATTTTACAGCTGTATGACTACAAATGTAATAGATGATTCCATGATAATATTAGTGATTTTCGTCAATTTGAATTAATAAAAATTACTTTGAAGACTAGCCACACTTGCATGAATATCACTTAAATAAGATTTTGAAGAAAGTGCATGAAACTTGTACTCTCTCAGATCCAAAAAAATCAAAAGTAAAGAGTTTCTTGTAAATGACTTTCCATAGTATTTTCCACATAAAGGTCTATTTGTTCAGTCAGTGGTCATTTTAGCAGCAGCAAACAGAGAGAGGATCCTGTGAATGTCTGCTTTGGATACATCAGGTACATTTAATGCTACCTTTTCTACCGTCCCATCTATATCTTCCTCCTCTTCGATTCTGGTATGTTTCTAAAAAAATATGGAAAATTTCATTAGGAATAAATTAAAAGCAAAAATATCAATTCAGTCAAATGTGTTTAATAAAAATTAAAAAAAAGAAATACAAATAGCAAAACTTTTAAGTGCTATAAAAGAAAAGTGTAACATGAAATTTCAATGCTTTGTATATAGGCTGAAAGGTTAATAATCTCAAACAGGGGTTGCTCTTGAACATGTACATGGTAAAAGCATTATGAAGAAAAATGCATCCTTAAGTGAATGCAGACTTGCAGTCAGAAAAGTGACAGTAATTAGTGACTGACATGTTTGTTTTATTTTCACTCAGGTTCAGCTTTTTTTCTTGTCTGTTTGTATTTTTAAGCCATCAATGATATAGGTTATTTAATGGGAGGTCAGTCCAGGTGAACATAAAAAAAACTCAGGTATATATGATTTACAAATTTTTTAAGTTAAAAATTAAAACAGACTATAAAAAGGGGATTTATCATTAAAAGATTATAAATAACATCAAATTCTGAGATGTACATACAGTTAGCCTGTCATTGAATCACTGATTCATTGTAAGCAACACATCCATCTCATTAACTTTTTATTGAAACTGTTATTTTTTAAAATATAAAATACACCTTTTAAAATTAATTTTGTTCTCATTTTATTTTCTGGACTTTGTGACGTTTGATCACTATCCAGCCTGCGAACTGCTCCAACAATTTTATCCGGCCTGCACTTTTAAAAGTTTGCCTGCCTTAGTGTAAGGTAAAGGAGAATTTGCTACAATAGTTTTGAATAGAAAAATAAGGGTTACCATAAAAAAAAAAATTACTAAAAAATGGTTAACAGACAGTGATAAAAATAATTTAGCAAGAAATACAATATGTGCAAATGATTTGCAAAACTATCCAAAATACAAATAATAATGAAAGAGGTAAATAAAATAAAAAATGCAACATCTCTGTTCAGGTAATCTTACCATTTTTTGAACTTTTTTCTGTGTGACACTAATATCAACTGGACTGCCTGCAAGGGACATGAGAGTTTCCCCCTGACGAGGACCTCGTGCCATTCCAGGTGTGAAAGGTGCACTAACAAACAAAAATAAGGTCTAATAGTATAAGAATACCACCAGCAAAGAATTTAAAATATAATTAAAAACAAAATGTATTAATAAATTAGAGTTAAATTATTAATACATTTAGGATTATATTCTGATCTAACTTTATTAATAGTACCAAGCAAAATTTTATTCTTTTTGAAAAACTTTTAGTGTTTTAAGTCTGATATTAACAACAAAAATCCATTAAAAAATATTAAGAGAACTTGTTTCAAGTCTAAATCTCTATACGTGTATGTGTACAGACACACAGATAGATGCATAGATGAAATGCATGTTTTATTTTTATTTTTAAAAAGTGTTGTTACATGTAAGAAGTGCTGCTATTCAGTGTCTCGTCCTGCCACATTTGTATGAGCAAATGATATACTGAAAAAGAGGTGCCAGTACACGAAGTATGCAATCTCGAAAAAATCCTCCTCTCTATCTTTTAATTTATATCACTTAACTTCAGTTAAAACTAATAACCAACTGGATGACAATTGTTGATTACCAAGCAGTATTTGCTGACAGAAGGATGCTGTATGATTTAAACTTTGACAGTTATAGATGTACTGGATTTGTAATGTTTGTATGCACTGAATCAGTTTTCCAGGTCAAGAAACCATGACCAAGGTAGCTATGTTCAATCTTTTAACTCATGATTTAACTTTCTAATAATTCAGCAAACAGTAAAGAAGAGGAACTGATTTAGTGTTGTTAAGGAATTCTGCACCCAACTAGATTGAATCAGAAAACATTAACTAAGATGCTTATGATAAGCATCACTTTCTTTTAAATTTTTTAAAAAAATATTAAATTTATTGTGGGAGAATGAGTTTTAAACATTACTCCAGAAAATATAATATTCAACAGGTAAAGAATGTACATGACTAGGAAAAATGCTAAAGAATAAACTTTGCAAGGGTAAACACTAAAGAACACATACACACTCTCAAATGTGCAACCATGCATACAACAGATACACACAAATAAAAAAGCAATATGTACCAAATATCAAACTTGGGTGTGATGGCCGGTGTCCTCCATGTTGCAGGAAAATTCCGATTTGCTGGTGTTCTCAACCTTGGAAGCCAGATCAATGCAACAGATTCACTTTTAAAACAATGTCATTACAATCAAACAAATTTTTAAGGAGATTAAATGAAAGCTAAAAGAAATAATGAATAAATAATATAAATGCAAATCACAATATTCTGTTGTGGATAAATTATTAGGTAGCCAGATATAATTATTCCTTCTATGTTAGATCATTTCATGTTCCCTCTACCATCCACTGTAGCTAATTTAAGTTTAGTACTGTCACTTGAGTTTCCGGAACATGTCTACAAACAGTAATCAAAATTTTATTTGTATTACTATTAAATAGTCTATTAACTTCAATTATATCTGAAAGAAGATAACTGATCTAGTCTAATTGGTATTGGAGCAGTTTCAGCAAGAATTAAGTTGTGCTACTTCTGAAGTAAAAACAATGTTCATCTAATTTTACATACTGTACTTGGACTTCAGTGAGACAAGCCTAACAATAAGTGCATAATTTAATCCTTTGCAATATCAAGAAATAGTACAAGAAATGTGCAAAACAAATCACAACAGAGTAAAAACTTCTTTTTCAAAATTAAAACTATCTCTCCATCTGGAATTACACTTTCTGTATTAGATCAGTGTGTAATGTATTTTGACATTTCAAAATTGCTGGATTATCATGTCATGTTTACTTTTTACCCCTGTAAATCAAACAAAACATATAGTCTATGAATAAGTATCATGCAAACAATACTGAAATTTATATGTAGACAAATCAAAATTACCTTCTCTGTTTGACTGTGGATGTACACTGAGAAGTTATGTTGCTTTTTTCCAACAGATTTTTGCGCTTGCATGTATTTTTGCTGGTCAGTTTTTTTACTGTTCTTAAGTCCTTCAGACAGATAAAAATGAAGCATTAATAAAACTGATACCACACAATGTTTGACTCCTACAAAAGTCACGAGGACAACTTCAATTAAATTTTAATTTATATCTTGCTTAGAAGACAGTAAAAATTGTTGTAATGATGAGATGAAAAAAGAAATGATCATTTAAGGGAGAACATGGCGACAAAACTAAAAAACTGCAAAATGCAGACCTGCCTAAGAATCAAAATTGCTATAAGTAGTAACCTCATCACAATTTCCATAAATAGTACAGAATAGAAAGCATTTTGCAACCTTTCTGAATCATGATATATTGTTAAATATTTTCTCCAAGTAGCACTTCTAAAATTAATCATTTTGAGTTTCATGACTGCACATCCTACGATATTCCTTCATCTATCAGTTTACTACTTTGAAACAATAAAGTATCATATACTGCAGATCTCTTTCATTAGTTCATAACATTATTTATATACAACAAAACTGTTCATAAGATGACAATAAACTATTTCTGCAATCGAGCTAATTTTGTTATTTATTGGAATATTAGTAATTACTCTAAACTTTGGAAAAAATATTTGTCACCAGAAATATTTCTGAAATTATTTCTATTTTAGATCCAAGTAATTCAAAACATATGCAACTTATATACAAATTCCAATTTTATGTCACATTACAGAGAGGTCTATCTCTCACACTGGAATTGAAGAATTATATCCAATTTAATTTAGATTTTGACAAATCTAGATTTTAAATATGAACTCAGGTGGAATTGAAGAATTATATCCAATTTAATTTAGATTTTGACAAATCTAGATTTTAAATATGAACCCAGGTGGCAGTATTTATTTGGTATGTGTACGCAGACAAAAGTGTGGAATAAGAAATGTTGGGTATTAACACAAAAGGGGTCAACTTATAATGTTGGTGTAAAAAAAACTGATGGCTACTTGCACTGATAAGTACAAGTGTAGATCATATTCAAAATCGGTCCAAACAATATCCTTGGAATTATTCCAGAGTTTCTATCTGTTCACTGCCCAGCAGACAAATATTTCAAGCATGAAAATGTTATGAAAACAATTTAGAAATTGTCAATTTTTACTGCTCAAGAGAAGAATAAAATCTTCAGCAATTCAAACAATTTCTTAACGAATTAGATCTTTAAAACAAAACTTTACGACATAAATCTTTCTATCTGGTAAGATGGCTGTCAATCAGCAACAAACTAAAAAGACTTAACAATTTAATTACCATAAGCAGAAAGTTAACTAAAAATTTTTATGACATCACACTAAAATTATATTTGTAGTATTATTCAAATTAATTGGAAGAAGGTTGGTGTGGTTAATTAAATAGTTTGAATAATCAAACATACATCAAAATACTCAATTTATTCAAAACAAAGTGTACTTAGCAACAATTAAATTACTGTACACAAAGTTATTATTCCTGTATTTTGAAATCTACTAACTACCACCCCCTACAAACTCCCCAATCACAACAGACAATACATCAAGGTCACCAAAGACTATCCTGGGTCCATACAGGTGCTAAAGCTCAAATATGACCTTTAACTCTTGTAATGAGAAATTAAGACTATTTCTACACTAAGCTGCATATATCTTTGAATAAATAATTGGAAATGAATGCATTCAGTCAAAGATTGAGGATATCTTTATACCTATTAAATAATGTGTAAATGAAGACTTGTGATAAGTCAGATAAGTTGTACAAGATAAGACCACTACTGGTCTACTTGATTGAAAAATTCCAACATCATTATGCCATGGACAAAGAACTATCATTAGAAGAAGGTATAATCCTGACAAAAAACAATGTAGGATTCAAGCAGTATCTGAAGGATAAGCCTGTGAAATTGGCATCAAAACCTTCAAGTAAAACTGATTATATTCATGACATCGAAGTTTACACCGGAAAGTCTCATGAACCTGGGAGCAATTGGCAATGTTGTTTATCGACTTCTCAAGCGTTTTGAAGGTCTTAGTCATGTAATTTACATGGATTGTTTCTATACTTCGCCAACATTGTTTAGTTTTCTCAGTCCGAAAGGAATTGATGCCTGCGGACCTGTCATGACAAACATAAAAGTTTTCCTTCTTCTGCTCTTGTGAAAAGACAGCAGCTGAAGTGAGGTGAAAGCTTAGATACATGTTCTGGAAACATTTCTGCTGTATATTTGATGGATCGCTGACTGATTTATTTCATGTTGACTTGCCACAATAAAAAAAAAACAAACTGCAGGTTAGTCGTCGTGATAAAAGTGGAAGCAAAGCACAAGTTACCTGCCCAGTCATTGCAGCAGAATATCTATGGGCGGATGCCAAAATATCGTAACATATCCTACCAATTTCATATTTTATACAATTATACACACTCTATTTCTTCCCCAACAATTTTCATATGGACTTCAACTTGAAAATTTAAGATTAAAAAATGTAGGCCTTATTTGTTTTAAGTAGGTTTTTAAAAAATGAAAACTTGAAATAAATCAAGTGCTAAATTATGTAAGTTATGCCAAGAACAAAGGGGGCAACCATTAAAATGTGGCATAAGCTCACAAATAATATGACATTAAGAGTTAATACCAGTGCTGGGATATCAAAGCCTGACATCACTTTGATTTCTTAAATAGTGATTTTCAGAAACACCCAAAACCTCCATACAAACCTCAATTCCAATTTCTGCACAATTCCCCAGCTGCAATTTTAACACAGCTGCTTCAACTGTCCCACCAGCAGCTAAAAATACAACATAATACAAAGTAAATACTTGTAAAATTGGCATGTATGAAATATTTGTAAAAGAAAACTAAACAAATAAAGTGTTCAAACATCCAAAAATCTGTGTGCAACTACTAAGTATTATGCAATGAAAAAAACTGAATAAAATATGCAGATTAAAAATTACTATTGTTCTTGCACAAACAGTTTAAAATATAATAAATTATACTATAAAAACAGACTAGAATAGAAAAGATTTTTTAAAAAGTGATTCATATAAACAATTTTATTTAAACTGCACTCAAAGCACACACAAAAACAATTGTCCAGATCAGGTCAAATTTGGTGCACATAAGTAAAAAGTAAATATTAAACTTCAATTTTTTTTATACATAAATGTGGTTTTATTAAATAAACACAGTAGAAAATATTGTATTATATGTGAGCCAACCACTTTCATTATGTACACCAAGCATGACCCAGTTAAAAATATATATATAATGCTTCTCTTTGAAAATAAGATAAAATGATCTTAAATTTGATCATAAGACAATATTCCATAAATCCTATAATAAATGACAAACAGTACAAGTGATTCTCTTGATATTCAGGATCAAAATTATTGTCATTATCTCATTTGTAGATCTAAAATGAAATCGTTTGCAATAACATTGTGTTACTCAAACTTTTTAATATTATTGTTAAATCTGCAATAATATAATGTAAAATTCAATTCTAAATAGCAAGAAAATATCAAAAATCATGTTTCTTACCAACAAAATCCATTATATTCATAGCTCTGATGTCCTGTGATAAAAGAAAATAAAATATGTATAAAATAAAACAGATTTAAAAACTTTACTCCTATGGCAGTCCTTACTTCCAGTCTACTACTAATACAACCAACAGACATAAAAGTATAAATAAGTTTAATTTTTTTAAATTGAGATATCAAGTGTGATTCTTACTGCCCCTTGTCAATTATCCTTCAGTCTTTGATTGGGGGAGGGGGAAATGTTTGTGTCTTTCTGGTTCTATTGTCTGGACACATACATCAAACTTATGTATAACAGTAGATGGCTAGAACATAAAATAAAAACATAAACAGATAGGTAAGATATCAAGAGTGAGAACATTCCTGATATAAGAATACATTTTCAGGAAAATAAGTGAGAACAAACCGGATGAATTGTATTTAGCTGGATATTTATTTCTTTTTCAATTAAAGCTTGCAGCCTTGCTTTTTCCTGTTCAATCTTGCTCAATTTCTTTTGAACTGAAACAGCCATAAATAAAGTACACATTAATTCCTTCAGTGTCAGATCTTTACTTTCTTGGAAAGGTTTTACGCAAATATTATAATATGCCTAAGTCAGTAAGTGAGTAAGCCACAGAGAAATGATAAAAGAGGAATAACTAACAAATTATAGCCAATAAGTTTGGCAGAGTTTATTTCCCTTGATTATAACTTGTTTATTGCCCCAACTATCAAATTTGATGGATAACCATGGGTACATGTGATCCTTGGAAGATCCGCAAAATGAAAACCCTCATACTATAGTACATATCCTGGTCAGTCATGACTTCCATGTGTGAAACATGTGTTGATGCTACTGCTGATTCTTGTCATATACAAACAATTGAAACCTCTTTATTGGTAAAATCTTTTTATAAGCATTTAATAATGATTATTTTACTCTGTGATTATTTCATCTGTAAACATATCTCTATTTCTAAAGCAGAATTATTAATTTTGTCTTCGTCATCACTACCACTTCTGTAGTTTGAAAATAAGTTAGTCAGTGCATCACTTTATCATGAAAGTTTGATTGCTATTTCCTTGCAACACATAGTTTGAAGTCGCAGATCGTATTTAAATATATTATTTTATTTTATTGAATTAATTATTTTTTTAGTCGTGATGGAAATTTTATTATTTAGAAAAATTGTTTTCTTACAATGATAATTTAAACATGAAAAAGATAACTCTCGATGTAAAAATAGTAAACAACCGAAGCACTTGGATCTGTAAAATGTTTATTTCAAGCAGTGGATTTACAATAATTGTCATAGGCGGGGATGGCTCGTTACAAGCCGACCCCGAGCTGAAGTTAGAGATGCAAGGGGTGAAGTCTATTTTTTGGCCTGCTCCGGTGCACCTCCAAGAAAAGCCCGTGACGTGTGCCAGTACTACGTCGCGTCAAGTTGTTACATAGACACACATGACACACACCATTGATGTTTGGGTGGGGCCCAATTTATTAGTGTCATGCCAAGGAACGTTTTATTGGCGGTGTGTGTTGTGAGTGTGTATCATAAATGTGAATAAATGGACGAACAGACGAACGGTGCAAAACAATAGTACAAATTCTTTCGTCCCTCTCAAAAATTATGAATAACAAGAGAGTTGAAAGATGTTTAAATCAGGTTATTTATTTCCCGATTTAAAAGGGGCACTACTCTTTCGCACAGTGATTAATCATTCATTCAACTTTCCAATGTCATACACTCTGTGGGAAATAAGGGGAGATGAAAATGATGAAATTCAAAATATAAAATATAAAATAATTACACAATTCTTATGCGGCAAATGGGGCCGCTTTAACAATAGTTCACATGTAAAATAAGCATTACTTTTAACATTAAAGTTCTTATTTTGCAAACGATATAATAGTGTTCATTTTCTTCGAGTTCTAGAGTTTAGTATGTGCGCGTTAGCCGTGCTAATGATTACTCACTATTAATGTCAGAGTTCCAAGGAGATGACGTAAGCTCACACGTCACTTATAAGCGGCACTTCAAAGTGAAGATAGGACGCAATTGAGGCGTCGCATTACAGGTGAAGATTCTGCAGAATCTAGGCACCACTTTCAGATTATCACTGGGGAGAAATCTGAAATTTAGCTGACTGTTGTCAGCCTCGATAATTATCGTTGTACCGGTTGTCGTGGAAACGGACACCCCAACGACGTTTAGCATTATCGGGTGGAGTCGTCCAGTGGGATGTGTCGTCGCATTACATTGAGTGTAGAAATCCGGATATCTGTCTCCGGCGCTAGCCTCTCAATTGGCGGGATAGACTGCCAAACGAACTCAGACAGGGGGAAGAACAAATTGGTCCCTCGTGTCGTTAACTGCATACAACCAGCGTCGCATACATTGGGTTTTCTTTGACAGCGAACTTTCCACTTTGCCAACAATTATACTGAGTAATTTTGCCTCGTCACTCAATATATGGCATCAGACGGATGGAAAACGGATGGAAAGAGATTATTGCAGCTTTCCTTTATGAAATCTCTGTACATGAGATAATTCATACGTGAAGTTAGACTGGCTTCAGACGAATCGACGTTTTCAACATTGAGAGTAAAGTCTTCATTTTGCCTCTTATATAGCTTTCACTGAAGGTTTCCAAAACTTCCAGAAGCTATGTCCTGTGACATGATTTTTGCCTTGGATATATAGTGGTAATCGTGATGCACGCTTTTCTGTGGTCAATTCTAATGCGCACTGGCCATTTCTCTCGTCAACAACACGTGACTCGTAGTGCGCAGTTGTCCCAATCATTTAATATACATATCCTTCATAAACTAATATATATATTCAATATGATATATTAACACACACTGCGTCACGAACGTCTGTCTACTAAAGAGATCTTAGGTGACCGATACTGGAATTTCACATGATAATATGAAAATAATAACAAAACTCGGGTTACTTCAATTAGTTTTGTTAGCGGTTTTTTAAAATGAAATAAAATATAATTTCTGTCCCTCATTTCCTGTGACAACCCCCTTCTTAAAATTGATTGGAGCTCACAGAGTGGAAATCAAATAGGAACAAAAAAAATTTTATTTCACACGATAGTCCCCACAGGAATTATATGCGCATCTGTGGAGAGACTATCCTCTCTCTTGTTTATATCGCGGTTATGGCATGCCGGGATAATGCATCGGCACCCGAATTTTCTCTGCCCGCGATGTGTTCGACAACGAAGCTATACTCCTGTAGCAGGAGTGTCCATCTTGTTAGCCTAGCGTTATCATACATGCTAGTGCGCAGATATGTCAGCGGCTTATGATCGCACTGCAGGATGAATGGTTTAGAATACAGATATGCACTAAATTTCTTGAGTGCCCATACGATTGCTAAGCACTCTTTTTCGATCGTAGAGTACCGTGTTTCACGATCTAACAGTTTCTTAGACGCGTATGCTACCGGTAGGTATTCGTCATCTGTCTCTTGGAGAAGTATGGCACCGAGGCCTTCGTCTGATGCGTCGGTCCTGACAATAAATCTCTTGTCAAAGTCTGGTAACTGTAGGACGGGTTTACTGGTCAAGATGTCCTTCACTTTTTCGAGGGCGGTGCTACACTCTGCCGTCCATCGTATTTTCGTGGGTTGTTTGTTCCCAGTTAAGTCCGTCAGTGGTTTAAGAAGCGTACTGAAGTTTGGGACAAATTTTCGGTAGTACCCCACTAGCCCCAAAACTGCCCTGACCTGTTTCTTTGTAGTCGGTAAGGTCATGTCACGAATGGCTGCAGTTAAGTCTAGGTTTGGGCCTATTTGTCCGTCACTTATGATATGGCCAAGAAACTCAATCTCCCGAAAGCCCGCGCGTACTTTGGAGGGTTTCACGGTCAATCTATGGCGCTCAAGAATGTCAAGTAGACCACCCACTGAGGATAAATGTTGGTCCCATGTTCCTGTTGCTACCAGTATGTCATCAAAGAAATTCAATGCGTCAACGCTCTCTAACGGTAATTTTCGCATGAAGCGCGCGAATGTTGCGGGTGCGTTCGCTAGTCCGAACGGTAGTCGGCAAAACTGAAATAAGCCTAGCGGGGTTGGAAATGCTGTTTTTGGTCTGTCGTCAATAGCAACTGACAGTTGCCAGTACCCTTTGCACATGTCAAACTTCGAAAAGTAATGTGCCTTAGTTAGTTTTGCGAATAATTCGTCCTGATTTGGAATGGGTTCCGCATCGAATTCAGTTATCTCATTTAACTGTCTGTAGTCCACACAAAAACGAAGCGTACCGTCTTTCTTTTTTTTCTAGCTCATTTTTCTTATCCTCTAGCTCTCTCGCCTCTTTCGCCTCATTTTCTTTCGCAACATACCATTTAGCTATCTCCTCATCCACGTATTTCTTTAACTCGGCTTTCTCATACCCGAATTCTCTGCCCATAGCCATGAGTTCTTTCTTTATGTTTACTAGCTCGGCCATTTTTAAAATTGCTAGTTATCACGAGTATGGATAAAGTGACTTAGAATATTCGCGGGATTTTGACCTCTGTCGGTCACAAGTGGTGCAATGGTGTGCGTATGAACACCAGCCACCACGTGATTAGGATTATTACAAACACGAATAAAAGAGATCCTAATCGCAAAGTTGCCAAGTTAGCAAAATTAGCAAAACAACAGTTGCTAATGTAGCGTACAAAATATCGATCTATGTACGTCTAAACACGAGTCGGTACGCGTTAACGATAATAGCGTAAAGATTATAAAACTTATTTCAACACAATAATAAGTCTTATCAAAATCCAGTTCACCTAAGTCTCAATAGCAAAGCCCTAACATGCAATAAACAATGCATATGGTGATGAGATAGAAAAGCAGGAAAGAGATGACACTTTCTTACAACAACACAATTTACCTTGTCAGATCACGTCAGGGTCACCAGATGTCATAGGCGGGGATGGCTCGTTACAAGCCGACCCCGAGCTGAAGTTAGAGATGCAAGGGGTGAAGTCTATTTTTTGGCCTGCTCCGGTGCACCTCCAAGAAAAGCCCGTGACGTGTGCCAGTACTACGTCGCGTCAAGTTGTTACATAGACACACATGACACACACCATTGATGTTTGGGTGGGGCCCAATTTATTAGTGTCATGCCAAGGAACGTTTTATTGGCGGTGTGTGTTGTGAGTGTGTATCATAAATGTGAATAAATGGACGAACAGACGAACGGTGCAAAACAATAGTACAAATTCTTTCGTCCCTCTCAAAAATTATGAATAACAAGAGAGTTGAAAGATGTTTAAATCAGGTTATTTATTTCCCGATTTAAAAGGGGCACTACTCTTTCGCACAGTGATTAATCATTCATTCAACTTTCCAATGTCATACACTCTGTGGGAAATAAGGGGAGATGAAAATGATGAAATTCAAAATATAAAATATAAAATAATTACACAATTCTTATGCGGCAAATGGGGCCGCTTTAACAATAGTTCACATGTAAAATAAGCATTACTTTTAACATTAAAGTTCTTATTTTGCAAACGATATAATAGTGTTCATTTTCTTCGAGTTCTAGAGTTTAGTATGTGCGCGTTAGCCGTGCTAATGATTACTCACTATTAATGTCAGAGTTCCAAGGAGATGACATAAGCTCACACGTCACTTATAAGCGGCACTTCAAAGTGAAGATAGGACGCAATTGAGGCGTCGCATTACAGGTGAAGATTCTGCAGAATCTAGGCACCACTTTCAGATTATCACTGGGGAGAAATCTGAAATTTAGCTGACTGTTGTCAGCCTCGATAATTATCGTTGTACCGGTTGTCGTGGAAACGGACACCCCAACGACGTTTAGCATTATCGGGTGGAGTCGTCCAGTGGGATGTGTCGTCGCATTACATTGAGTGTAGAAATCCGGATATCTGTCTCCGGCGCTAGCCTCTCAATTGGCGGGATAGACTGCCAAACGAACTCAGACAGGGGGAAGAACAAATTGGTCCCTCGTGTCGTTAACTGCATACAACCAGCGTCGCATACATTGGGTTTTCTTTGACAGCGAACTTTCCACTTTGCCAACAATTATACTGAGTAATTTTGCCTCGTCACTCAATATATGGCATCAGACGGATGGAAAACGGATGGAAAGAGATTATTGCAGCTTTCCTTTATGAAATCTCTGTACATGAGATAATTCATACGTGAAGTTAGACTGGCTTCAGACGAATCGACGTTTTCAACATTGAGAGTAAAGTCTTCATTTTGCCTCTTATATAGCTTTCACTGAAGGTTTCCAAAACTTCCAGAAGCTATGTCCTGTGACATGATTTTTGCCTTGGATATATAGTGGTAATCGTGATGCACGCTTTTCTGTGGTCAATTCTAATGCGCACTGGCCATTTCTCTCGTCAACAACACGTGACTCGTAGTGCGCAGTTGTCCCAATCATTTAATATACATATCCTTCATAAACTAATATATATATTCAATATGATATATTAACACACACTGCGTCACGAACGTCTGTCTACTAAAGAGATCTTAGGTGACCGATACTGGAATTTCACATGATAATATGAAAATAATAACAAAACTCGGGTTACTTCAATTAGTTTTGTTAGCGGTTTTTTAAAATGAAATAAAATATAATTTCTGTCCCTCATTTCCTGTGACAATAATACTAAGATATTTTATAATATTTTTGTCCTGTTTTGTTTTGAATTTGAACATAGTGTTTTCTTCTTAATTTTTTAAATTTGTCTGACTTCTGCCGTTTTGGTCTAATGATCTTTTAATTTCTTTGGTGGTACACAAATGAAGAATAAGTTAACATGAGAATTATTTAATTATTACATTATTTAATTATTAAAGACAACAGATTCAACAATGATTCTTGTATATATTTTCTTTTAAAAAAATGAAAACTGGTTGATGAACAGCCTATAGTTTTGTCTTCACATTATTTAATTATTAGCAGTGGTAGGTTAATTCAGGTGTATAGTTCTCTTCTGAATTTTGGGGATTTGTTACTTTTAGTAAATTTATTATTTCTTGTAAAAGTTGATTAAATATTTTATGGTATGTTCTATGAAGTTGATGAGCAGTATGCTCTTATGACATCTCCTGGCTACTGAAAGAGGCAGATAGCTATTCCAGCAATCCCACATGCCAAACGACTGATAGCACAAATGAATCTTCTGCGATTGAAGGAAAAAAGACTTATGAAGATTTCAGCCAGTGCCTTGGTCATCTTTCTTCAAGGACTGACACCTTTGTGATGAGGACATCAGATTCCTTTTGACTATATCAGTCAGCACAGCTGTTGATAATCCGAAATGCAACATCCAGTTCAAGAATTTGCTTCAGTTGCTGTGTAAAGGTTATCTGATGATCAATGAATGACACTAAGGAGATTTTCTTGAAGGTGGTAAATACAGTAAACCACCTACTGAGGAACAATGAAAGAAAATGGCCCATTGCCAAATGACCAAATTGATGAGAGAAGCCTGTTTTGGAGATCTGGATTTTAGCATGTTTAAGCAACATAAGTGTTCATTGTTTCATCATACAACAGTCAATATGATGAAAAGGAATTGGCCTATTGAATGGTTGAGGAAGAAATCTACTGAAGAGCAAGTGGTTATCTTAGTTAAAGGATGCAAAGAAGAAGGCAAAGAACATATAATCAACCTATAATAGCCAGAACTTGAAAACAACTGCAAGTCCATCTTCAAGAGAAGAAGAGAAGAAAAGGTTGCTCATTTGGCTAAGACTAAGCTTGATGTCATCAAGAAAGCTCAGGAAGTTGTAGGACCCTGTATAGATAGAAGAGACGTTACAAACTTACTTCAGGCACATCACACCACCATTGCTAAGAAAAATATGCTCCAGCTGATGTTAAGATTCCATAGGTTGATTATGGGTACTAAAATAAGTATTTAAAAATGAAAGATAAGATGTCAACACACTAGTCGATAATTTGTGCACTTATTTGCAAGAAAGTGTGCCAGTGTCTGATAGTGCACATATAGAGCTTTTAGTAGATGCAGATTGTACAATGGAGGTGATTAGAATAACTGATCTAAATAATATTCCAAGCAGCCCACTTCCGAAGAGATTGAAACAAGATGCTGGATTTACAAGCCAAGGGGAGTGTGTTGCTGTGTATTACGACACTGGAATTTTCATTGGTGAGGTATTAGAAGTTCACCGTAACCAGCAGTGTTAAGAAAATATTTATGGAACAGTACAGAAATAAGAATATTTTTAAGTGGGGTGATAGCATGGACTGTGATGTAGATGCCAAGTTTGTTTTTAAATGGGGTTTAACAATGGAAGAACATGGACATCTGTTGACTATAGATATAGTGCATTACAAGAAGAATTTTCTATTTATAAAACTATGTACTGCAATTAATATGTGCTGTGCACATTCATTGTTGGAAATAAATATCACAGAATTGAATTATGTTTTATTTATAGTGGACATTATTATTAATATTATATTAAATATCATGTCACTAATGTGTATTTAATTCATGTACTCATGGATAGAGTTTTAACAATAAAGTTTTCATACATTTTTTCAATGCTTTAATACTTGTCACAAAACTTTCAAAACATAAAGATATGTATTAGTAATTACTTATTATTTTGTTATAATTAATAATAGTAGTATGTGTCAAGCATATTTTTATATCTATGAATTATGCATAAAGAATACCAAGTATACAGTTTTAAAGATTTTTTTAATAGAAAGTTTCTATTGTAAAAATACTAATTCAGATAAAAAGTTAGAGATAACTTATCTGTCTTTAGTTAAATGAGTAACTTCCTGCTGATCATTTTAATAGGTGAACCATAACTGTGTTACGTATAGTTTCCAAGATGTGACCATTTATTCGTTTTAATTTTCTTTGTAAATAAAAACTGTACAGTAAAATGAAAAATGAAACTTAATATGTGATTAAACAGAAATTATCTTTATACATGTAGATTGAATATAGTTTGCTGATCATTTTGATATGTGTGCAATAAATGATAAATGTTTTATGTATAGTTTCCAAAATGTGACCGTTTAAAATTATAGTTTTAAGTTTTCGTTGTAAATAAAAATTGTACAGTAAAATGAAAAATAGAGCTTAATTAATATGCAAATAGACAGAAATTATCTTATTGATATAGTTTGCTGATCATTTTGATATGTGAACCAACTCTGCATGATGTATAGTTTCAGAGAGATTTGACAGTTTGCTTGTTTACGTTTTCTGTATTAAACTTTGTTAATGCTTGTAAGTTGTATTCAGTTAAAATTTGCTGAAATGGACATTTTTCTGCCTCCGATAATTTCCACATTTTCTTTGCAATGCCTATGGAAAAAATTAGGTATTAACTATAGTATATGGTAAATGATTTAATAATATGCATTTTGGATGTACTTTATTCATCAGTTGCATATGTTATGATGCTATGAATTTTCCTTTTTGTTGCATTTTGTGAGCAATTTTATGAAACAAAAGCCCATTATCTTTTGCAATTTATAATAAACTGAAAAGTAAATTTTGCATAATAAAATTATATATCTGTTTGTTCTTGTTGTATGTGACTATGTTTAGAATTGTTGAACTGTTTTTCAGTGTGGTTTATATTTTACTGGTAATAAACTTGAAAAATCACACATTCATTACATCTAAAAAAAGTTGACCACAAATAACAACACTAAATTAATGATATCTCAAAAATTATTGCAGCTAGCATAAAAGATCTGCACAATATGAACTAGAAAAAAGCGTGGGACTACCAACTTTAAGTATAGTGCTTGCTATTATGACTTACAAAATATAATTATTTGCTTATGAGTTATACAATCAATTCAAATTATTAAATTTCTGGGTTTTTAAAGGTATACAATTACAAAAAAGGGGCAACTCTGACTTATTTTTATCTTTTAGAATATATTTTCTTCTTAATATTTTGAAAGAAATTAGTGTATCCTACTTAAAATAAGTTGAATGATATAAATGTGATCTGAAATTATAATTGGGTTTTTATTTTTTCTACAGGTCAGTACAATTTGTCACACTTCTTACATTTAAAAAATATTCAGAAAGACTGTAAAGAATTTTAAAGATCGGTGCATAATTCAATATATGCATTTTAATATATCTTATTACAAGTGTAAAATGTGATACTTTAGGTACAATTAATCCCATGGAGTTTCTTTGCAGAAGTAAAAAGGTACTTATATTTACCAAGTTACAGAGTCATAGTTATGGCACTCAGCATTTGTAAATATAACAAATATTTTTAAACTTCTATTTTGCTTGAAGTTTTATGCTTTATTCAAATTTATACAAGAGGCTTCAAGAAATTTAACCCCAAAATAAATTGTATTACATATTTTAAAAATTAAAGTTAAATCAGTTTTCTTACCCTCAATGTCAAAGTCCCTTAAAAAAACCTCCAGTTTATTTCGTTGATTTTCAATGTCTCCATTATTGCATATATCTTCATCAGATACTTTGGGTTTGGCTCGTTTATTGACTCGAGTATTTCTCTTTCGTGGCATGGTCTAGGATTAAATAAATATATTATACACACACACATTTTGCAATCTTTAGTTTATTGGTATACTACTGGTGGTATTTATTTCAATTGTATTATGTAAGAGACTAAATACGCTTATATTTATAAACAATATTTTACTCATTCTAACATCAAAAAAATTTAATAATGAAATGGAGAGAACAGAAATAATAAATTCAATCAGAATAAGCACTATCATAAGCTAATTAAAAATGAAGTGAAAGATTCAGTACGACAACTATGCACTTGTTTATAATGGAAGAAAACTAATATGATTACTTCAACATTGTGCATGCACGTTTATTGATTTTATTTATTCATTTATTGGTACATTTATTAATTTTATTTATACATTTATTCATTGGTACACTTATTTGCTTTCACTTGCCATAGTGCATAAAGATAGTAGATAGTAATCTTATTATTAAGAGAAACATAAGGAAGAAGGTATGTGCCCATACTCTCCATAAACTACATATATATCTAAATATAAACTATTATGATGAATAATATTAATAGTGTGGATCAGATTTTGTTAATATCATGGATTATTCTAAATTAATTTATATAAAAATAAAAAATAACAGAAAAATAAAGAAATTATAAAATAAACAAAAATAAGATACTTATTTTCAAAATGACACACAAAAGTACTGTTTAAAATATAGGCCTACTTTCTGAGAATCAGAAATGACATGAACTATTTTTATATTGTGATTTACTTCAGAATCAGAGTTGATGTATTATAACTAAAAAATACACTAATTTTTATAAATGAATTGCAAATAATGTTATTTTAAATCTTTCTCAGACAACAAGAAAATGTATGCTGATGTAACATTTCTGTTATAAATATATCATGTATATGATGATTAAAATTTCAATCAAAGTTTTGTCAGTTAAAAACGATACGAATATATAATTCACAAGACCACCAAATACTATTACTAGGCCTATATCATTTGCACTGCCACAATAAAACAATGATTGTATTATAAACTAAATAATAAACTTTTCAATCACAGATGTATTTTCGGTCAACTGTTTCTATCCACTAAACTTGCAAATATTGTCAGCAACAATACTGATCAATTTTATTTCCTTATTTGCATAGGCCTACTTAAGTACTTTTGATTTTATTCAGTTAATTCATTGTAATTTACTCATAATTTCCGGAAAGTACTTTTTTTCCAAATTAATATATTCCATTGTCAGTCATTTTTGTAAAATCATGCTACACGTAATTACATTGTGATTGCAGAAAATCTTTCCACATGTTTTTATTTATTTATTTTCAGTACACTTATGAGGTCAGTGCAAAAGGGATCAATTTTCCCAAATATAAAGATAGCTCCATTGGGTCAAAACTAAGTAAACAGTGTACATTGTTCATTGTAAATTTGCAACGACAGAATAAATTAGTTCTTTTCTTTGTATATCAGTATCTCAATATGTGGATTGCACTTGAAAACAATTAAATGCAAAGTTTAGTGAAGTTGCACCTAGACACAGGAAAATAATTTAATGATTCTTAATATTTAACTTTAATGAATATGCGCCAATAAAAACTTAATTTTAAAACCTATTACATGATAAATTTTAGTTTAATTGATCAAAAGTAATGAACAATAATAAAAGAACAAATTATTTCTTCACTTACCAGTTGTTGTTTTTCTCTCGAGATTTGAAAAAGTCCGCTTGCGATAACGACCAATTGGAACTATTTCCGGAAATTCCGATTATTCTTTTGATGTGAATGAGTGCAATCAACATTGCAAAAATGTTCGTTTTAGTAAGATAATAATACCATATACGAGTTGTTTTTTTAAACTACTGACTTTTAAAAAGCTGAATTTAACCGTCGGAGAGGGAGTGGGGTAATTGTAAAGGTGATTTTGTATGCCAACCAATGCAACAGTAAACAATCTAACTACACTATTACTGTCAACTGTTCAAATTCAAGGGTTGAAATATATCTCTGAACTCTTATATATGAAAAATTACTTCCCGACTAGAAGATACACCTTTAGAACGTTCGGGAGAGTTTCTGTATAAGCCCGCACTGAAACTGCTAAGTCCCGCACTTCTCCACCAAGTTTAGCCGGAATTTACATTGGGAGTTAACGGTAAGGCATGAGATGCACTAACTAAGACTAAGAGTAAGACAGATGGTGGATTGTAATGAAAAGATAGTCTGTTCATTTCGTTCACCGTAATATGGAGGAAACTGAAAAAAAGAAGGGCATTCAAGTTCTAGAAAGAAATCTTCACAAAGCCTATAAAAACATTCAGAGTACGATTGTATCACTTGAAACAATGACTAAAGAAAGTACCGTTAAGGTAGCACACTTAGCCAACTTATTAGAACAGTTTGAATGTTGTAAAACTATTGATGTTCGACAAACACTACCTTTTGCCGCTTCTTTTCCCGATCTCAATATGCGTTTATTACAGAAGCTGTCAATTGAAGTAACAGAAAAGGTGCAAGATTTGAGAGGACTTGTGTGAGTACGCTATATGAAAGAATGTAAACTTACAATTAGCTTTATAGTTATAAAACTTATAGTAATAAATAATTTTTAATATGTATATTCATGCATTTGTATAATAATTACTGTTACCACTTCGGAAGCTAATTAGATAAGAAGTAAGTTTGTTTTGTTTAACAAAATACAGTCTGATTGAATGACTGAAAGAATTAGCATGTCAAATACACTACAGTTACTCATGGAGATAAGCACAGCAGTTTATCTCATATAATCAATAATTCAGTACGGTTTGTCAGTCTGAGGGAATTAGATAAATAATTAAATTTTGTTAAATAGATAAAATGACTGGAATATATCTTTACTCACATCAAGAGAAGGCATGAGAACTGACCATGGATTCATAGTTTTCCTTAAAAGGAAAATTTAGATGTCACTGATTTTGTTTTTTATTTTCCATGTACAAAAACATATCAGCTATATAAAGATAAACTGTGCCATAAACATACTTGGGATATGGATACATTGAATCTCTCCAAACTATTGTACTGTGGATTATAGCCTAAAACTGTAAAAGTATGATTTGTTCACTGTCAAAATGATTTTGTAGATATTTTCTCTGAAGTTGATTAATTTAAAGCTCATTTATGATTTAATAACTGTAATGAAATATGTTGCACACAAGTGTGCATGATAACTCTCGAATGGTCTTTGCATTCATGTATATAATGTATTATGCATTGGTACCTTTCTCTTTCTGAAAATTATATTGTGCAATGTAAAGTGCTATGACTCTTTTATGCTGTTTATAGTATTATACTAGTACTTTACTACTACTAGTATAACCTATCAGAATAATCAGATATTACATTATTGTTTTTGTTTTAATTCATTAATGTTTTGTGCCCGGTCAGCTGCAGATGTGATTCACATGTAATATGTACTTTACTCTCAGATACCTCTTATTGGAAATTCAACAGAAGATCAGCAGATATCATAAGTCATCAATAGATCTGTATAATAAATATTTAACTGAGATTGATTTTCACAAGATAACAGCAGCATCTTCTACAAAGCCTTGTATGGCAGATCTGATTGAGTGGTTGGAGAATATGGACAAAATTTTATATGAAGAGTATCCTTTAATACTTTTTTTTATCTCTAAAATACTCCTATTAAGATTATCTTTTGGTAGGTAGTTTCATTTTTGAGCTGAACCTTTGCACCACTGGACAGCTTTCATGCAGACAAATGTGTAACATGCATAATGCACACACACACACACACACACACACACACACACACACACACACACACACACACACACACACAGAGCACATTTCTGTTACTGTTAATCATTTTGGAATTTTGTGAACATTTATCGAACAAAAAGATCCCTGTTTCTAATACAATATCTATGACTTTTTTGGTAGTGATCAAAGATGTCAATTTCATTATTTTTATCTTGTATACTTTTAAAATTTGAATACATCAAGGATTTATAAATAATACTTTGCAACAGAATTTGATTTCAAATTCAATGAATGACTATTTGAATTTAATTGAAAATTAAATCACCTTTATGCAGGAAATATTTTGTGTGTGGTAGTAGTAATCATGGCAGACTGGATTTTTTAAAAATAGACACCTTAAAGTTTTAAATATAATTTATACATGAATTGTTGTAATGCTTGGTATTTATAATTTATAATGGTAAAGAGATTTTAAATTGTGAATTGAATCATAATAAACTGAAAGCTTTAGTTATCCATATTTTTCCTAATAAAGTTACATGTACTTATATATAGTACTTAGTAGACTCCCCATAATTTGGGAGCAGAGTAACCAGGATTTAAAAAAAAAATACATATATATATTCAAAATATGAGATACAAGAATATAGCAACATTAAAAAGGCAGTGCCTAAAAAGTATAGGATATGACTAGAGACAGCGGCTGCTAATAAAAACAAAACAACAAACAGTGCAGTAAACAAAAAGACAGATTGTGGATGATGTGCAGTTATGTAGGCATACTTAAACATTTTGTTTAATAGATTACTGCAATTTATGTTATCCAAATTTATTTCCTCTCAAACATTGTGGATAATTAAAAGTCTATTAAATATTCAAAACCATGTAAGAGCTGTTCTGGTTAAATAAATTTTATGTACTTTTTAGAACTTAACAACATATCCAGGTGATAGTTTTTAATTTTTTATATTTATACTCACCCTCATGAGCATGCAAATCTAATTATTTGTTTTATATTCATGCATGATTTTTTGCAAAAGGTTGGTTGGGGCAGCAAAGCAACAGAATGTTTGACCAGTCTGGGGTTAAATATGTAACAGATTTTGTCATCTTGAATTGCGACTATGAAAACAGTTGATTAATTAAATTAAATATGTGCCATAGAACTGTGTTAAACAGTTCTGTGTTATTAAACAGCATAATTTTATTTTATGAAACGTGTTAAAAAAGAAAGAAAGCTTATTTGTTATTGCTAAACTTACAATAACACTTTAATTGGTATATTGACTAAGATATAATGCAGTGATTGATTACAGTTAGTGCACTATTTTGTTGTCCAACACCATTCACTTAATATGCAATACATGAATGAGAGAAGACAAAGTTATTACTATAAATATTCAATTCCCTGTAAATTTCTTTTAAAACATCCTGAACTGTTGTTAGATATTATTACAAACTCTTTTTGCTGGAAGGTATTCAACAGGAAGGAGACATCAGTTCAGAGAATCTAGTTTGCAAATGGAGTGAACAGGATGAAAATATTATTCAGACAATGAAAGGTTTGTATTTATAAATGACATTACCTACAAAATCTTTGTGTATTTTCCAAGGTTACTACTAATACTATAAGACTATACACTCAGACATTACGGAGCTGGGTGGCTTAGAGGTTTGGCTGCTGGGCTTTATTGCAAGAATTCTTGGGGTCACAGATTTGAGACCCAACTTTTTGATTGAATTCTTCTGATTGACATTCCCTCTCCCTTGCTGAAGATTGTTGAGCTTAGCAAGGAAATCATAAAGTGCTTAGAGATCTTAGGATATATATATCACTATGTTTATTTAATTTCTTTTCTTTACCTCAGTAACTTTAGCAGCTCTTCCATTAAAGTTAACTGAGCATTCATAAATTAATATGAATTTTATTGTTTCTTATTATGCCAGCAAAGATATTTATTTTACAGTATTGTGACCTAGATGTAAAAGCTAATCCTTCAGCTTTTCTTGTTAAAACAGATAAAACTCTAGTTCTTGGACATTAAGACTCATTATGGTCCAGCCAACTTGCAAAAAACAATTCTATTACAATGCTATAGTTCTGCAGTGTTTGCTGAAGAATGAATTACAAGGCCATTTCATTTTCTAATGTTTCATTGATTGACTTCCTGATTGTCACAGCCTGTCTGATTGGTTGTTGTGTATATCACAAATTTGTATTGGCACTCCTATTTTGGATATCCCTATTGCAAATATGAAGACTTAAACATTGGTCCTGGAATTAACTGCCTCTTGAACAATGACTAACACCTTTCTTGAAATACATATTTTTACTGTGTAGAATAGACTAATTGTAAATTTTTTTCTCATTTTGATTATTAGTTTGTTTCAATTTAGCCCTTCTGTTGGATTAAGTATTAATAAATGTGAACTGTTTATAGTTGGTGTTAGTTTGTTGGCTTTTAAACACTTTTACTCATGAAATCTCCACTGTTTGTCTCTATATCTTACTACTTCATTAAATTGGTGCGAATTTCCTATTTCATTCACATCACTTTATCATTTTCACAATACAGTAATCTCATTTTGAAAGAGTGTGAGTGTATTTGCATACTTGCTAATTTTCTCAAGTTTTCATTGTTCACACCACTTGTGAAACGGAGAGACTGCTACATTAAGTAATGGTTATGAGTAAAGGTAATATTTTATAATGCAGCTTTATTGATGAGATGTATTATTTGAGATCCTAAAATATTTGTGGCATTAAATTATCTCTTTCTAAATTGTTCATGTTAATTAAGGGGTAAAATAGGTCAATCATTGAATGACCAAAGTTAACAATTTTTCTCTTATTTTATTTATCTCAATTTTATTGGTTTAAAAATTGCCCAGTTTTCATTGTTTTGCATTCTTTCCTGAGGAATTCAACTAGGATAAGAATGTCTTTTGTTTAGCCTTCATGTTTTCATTGACTATTGACCTGATTGAGTTAATTCCAGTTTAATTCAATTTAATTTCAATTTAATTCAAAAAAAAAATCTACTTTAAATGCTGATGCTCAGTTAGTGATTACTCATAGAGTGATTATAGAGTGCTCTCTTTTGGAATAGAGCTAAAACTGGTTCCTAAAGGTGTTTCCTTCCGTTGCAGCAGCTTTGGGTAGTCTATTCTAACAGTGTTCTCTCTAATTTTGGCACCTAGATAGACTTTTAACTCCTCCAAGCAGATGAACTAAACCTGAGCAGTCAGTGAACCTTCATTTTATGTCTGTGTATTTATTTATAAATAAGTTTATTATGATTTGGAAGTATCATCTAGTAAAATCTTTGCAAAGTATCTTGTCACAAAATTCTTTTTTTTAATACACAGATGTGGAAATTCTATTTATTATATATTCTAGTTATTACAAATATGATTATAAAAAAAATAATTTCTAAACAGCCATTTACAAGCATCTTTTATTCTTATTCCTGCAATATATTAATAAGCGTTTTTGACACTCAAACTAGATCAAACATACATACATTTTGTCTAATAAACATAATTATTAAATATATATAAAAACACCGAGAATAAAATATTTGTAGAATCAAGTTTACAATACTGTACTATGTTGGCATCAAACCTGATGAAGAAAAAACTGGGTTGAAAAGAAAAGAAATAAGCTGGGAGTGAAGAATTGTCAACATCAGGATATGCCACCCATTTCCCTCCACTATCTACATAATGGAAAATACTATATGCTTAATGTGCCTTTGAAGTCTGGGTCCAGCCATGTTACTTTTCCCTTCATTCCAGCAGAGCTTAAAAGCACTCAAACTTTTGCACCAATACTAACTAGTCACCACCACATTATTGTCAAAATATCTGGAAATCAATAGGCATCTCAATAGTTTCAGTATAAATTTCTACTTAATTTTCATGTCTGAGCACAATAAGAGCTGATATAAATATAAAAAAGAGAAAAATAATCTAATGAACTGACAAGTTTTAGAGACAAAAAACTTGATTTTGCACATAACAAAGCCTTGGGCAGCACCCACCCACTAACAGAAACTGAACAAGTGGAAAAAAAATAGTGAGTGATGTGAATGGTGTGATTAATAATTAGTGATTTTATTCTTTTGTATATATCTCATTATTATGTCTGTTTTACATGTTATTGTGTCTTATTTTTTCTTTCACTTTCAGCATTTAAATTGTTGTGGCTGTGCTAGTGAACAAATTTGTTTTCAGACTTTCTGGAACATTGATGGTACTGAATTGTCATTAGCTGAAATGCTCGCTTTACTTTTCTGCTTTAAGTCAATAAAATTGACTTAAAAATGACCTAATAAGTTTTTGTCTTCACCTATGTTTGTTTTTAGCATAATCGTTTTAGAAGAACATAAAATAATAATTTTATTCTTCTTCAGACTGCATTTGCTTTATGAAGCACTTCCTTGAAGAGGCCTGATAGTGGCATCAAGGGGCACAGGAACTATAAAACTTGATTTCTCAGAGTTGTGGTGACGAAAGGTCATATGAGCTACACATAAACATTGGTGATTTTTTTAGAGCTGATATTCAAGGGTAACGTGCACTACATAAAGACTGGACATTAACAAAGGATGCCTGAACTATAAAAAACACTGATTTCTTAGATCTGATGGCGAGGAGAATCATACCTTAGATCTGATGAGAGGCACGTGATTTACATAATATCCGTCCATAATTATTACTATTGCTTATGTTATTACTTTTATATCAGCAGAAAGTAAGATGAACTATTTATAAAATGATTCTTAATCTCATATTTTTTATTACTGTTGGATTACTGTTACTGATTGTAATTAGCAGGTAAACTGCATAAACATTGGTGATCTAAGTTTAATCTCTCACCATTACATGGCTGTTTGAAATGTATTAGTACTTATCTTTCTTGTTATTGTTTGAAACTCACAAAGAATATATATATCTGAAAGTGTCAGAAATATTGAGTGTGTGTGAGAGAGTTGGATGAGTATGCATGTGGAAGAGAGTGATATGCTGAGTCATAGAATATTTTTAGTTACCTTGTAAAACTACAATCAGTAAGCTATGATATGTCATTTAGATAAAACTATAAATCATCATTAGATATCTTAAATAGTAAAAATCTTCAATCAAAGAAAAGAAAGCCTGCAACTGGTGTAAATATATTTACTTCAATTGGAAGTACATGTAAATTAATTTTTACTGTAGAGTGTAGACTTGTAATAATTTTTCATGTTTTGTGCTATTTAGATATTAATGGGGAATCTTCTAGAAAGAAATGATTGAACAAAGTGCATTGTTAATAAAGGAAAAATATAAAGATGTTTTATATTTCTGAATAAAATGATAATTTATTTACACTTTGAAAAATCTTACTATTTAATATAACTTGAAAGCTCAGTAAATCTGAGAAATATTGTAATGCAGATAAGTTGTTTTGGGATGAGGGTGGGTGGGTTTGCCTGTTTTTTTTATTAAATCTTATTTTCATTTTTCATATTATTTTAAAATTTCATATATTTAAATATGTCTTAGTTCTTTAGATGTAAGGAGGAATACACCCGCCCTCCCCCCCCAAAAAAAAAAAACAACAAAAAACCCCCCAAAAATAAATAAAATATATATTGATATAAAACACTTGCCAAACAATCCAAATTTAAATATAAATAATTATTTTATAAAACTTAGTTAATATTCACATTTGATGATTAAACTTTATTATTGAAGCCTCCAAGTGATTGTCTTAGTAAAGAATGAAAATGAGTATCATTCAATGTGCCTACAGGACCAAAACATTTTTCCCTGGGAGGAGACTGAATTCTACCAATTTTATTTTCATTTTTCCTTGTGTTTGAGCAGGGGGAGGGTCGATTTTTGATAAAAAAATATATAAGTTAATCTCTGTTTTCAGACCTGCCTAAGACTATGGATTTAGTTGGTAAAACTACTAAAAACTGATACTATAGACATATACACAAAACTGGTTTGGGTTGTCATGGCCAGGGCAAAATTATTATTTTATGCCAAAGTCCATTCATATGAAGCCAATTTTTTTGTTAATGGCTTTATAACCTGCACTGAAATATAATAAACACATACTCTAATGACTACTAATGTGTAAATAGTCTTGCATCATCACATATTTTCCTTTCTGAACCATTCTAATAGTCACATCATTAATAAATGTATACATCTCTGCTTATCTCGCTCTTTTTAAAATGTGAATGAATGCTGATAAGAAAATGAGATTGTCAGGCCTGATTTGTCAGTTATGAAAAATGAATGCTGCTTACACTAAAACTGACAAGATTTGTCTGATATAATTTGGCATTCATTATCCAAGTTTTTTTATATCACTAATGTCAAAGTAAAGTTTTAATTATCTTTTTTTTTTTTAGTAAATAATATACATGCTTTTTATTCATGCAGAATATATTTTACTTTAGGATCTCTGTTGCTTTAATTCGTTTTTGTGTTCAACTTATTTAGTTTAATTGATGTGATTTCCTGTAGTAGCATGATTTTTAGAGGTTTTCAAAATATTACAGCAGGCAAGCTAGTTGAATAGTCAAGACATTATAGTAATTAAAAAGTTTCAAAAGCTGTGACATTGATTAAACTGTCTTTTCATGGTAAATTGCACCACAGCATTGAAGTACCCCACTCAACTTAAAAATTGCAATACTGTTTTAACTCTGATCTCTTATCTGTCATCACTTACTGCTTCCTTTGCTATAGTCATCGCCACATTCAATACCATTTTCACTTGAGTCTCCAAAATTTGATACAACTCCATTTTCACTAACAGAATCTTCCTAATTTGTATACTATGCTATGATATGGTCAAAGGGAGGATATATAATATGAAGGAATGTTTAAGATTAATGGAGTGTGGTTTTGCTTTATTTACTATATTTTTTCCATTTATAGAATTTTTTGTCTGTGGTACAATGTTAATGATCAATTCTTTGCCATCCCATGGCGGCAGCATGCTGCAAATGTGTTAAGCTATTGTCTATTTCTAAATCATTTCTGGGATTTAATGTACATTCCATCATGTTTTCATTTTTAAAAGAAAACTAGATAGACCAGAATTTATATTTTTATTTAATGTGATATGGGCAGCATAGCACTTTGGCTCCAACTTTTTTTTATATGACTTAACATGACCACCATTTATATTGCAGCTTACTTGGTTATTAAATTATTTTATTCACAACAGTTGAAATAATTATCATGTACATATTTAGTCTCTTTGCCTTTAATGCAAATTGTTAAAGAAGACAAGAATGCCATACTGATGGGGGTCATATGGATTTTACATACTATATGATCTTTCTTTGGCATTCTGGGTCATCAAGTGCAATGGGGTCAAATGACAAGAAGTTGGAAAGTGAATAGTTACATATAACTTATTCTTTAATGAAGCAGAAAGCTGGCATTAATTATCATAAGCATGCATTCTTTTCATGTCATTTGTTTCTCTAATATTTGTATTAAGGTGACTTTTAAGTTTTAATTCTGTCATTTATATACATGCACACACTCACACACACACACATATATATGTTGATTAAGTACATATTTTATTATGAACACGCTGTTCAAGAACAAAATATTTTGAAAACTATATTTGTAAAAATAGTCTTTAATATGTTATTTATTCATTCAATGCAATATATTTATCAAAGACTTATTATAACAAACATATAAACTTAATATAAAAACAACATACCACAATGCATATTTCAATTATTAAACTCATTTTACATGCACTAATTTTGATAAAAGTCTTATATTTAAAGATACATATTCTTTTACACACTCTCACAATGACTAGCACAGCTAGAATTGTACAATTTACAATAGAAGTAAAACATAAGAAGAAAGATTTATAATAAGTTAACAAACACTAATAAATTAGACTTTTTCAAAGGCACTCAAGAATTAATTATTCTTTCTTTTTAACAAACTGCTAACAAACATTTAATGTATTTAAAAAATAAGACTACCTCAAAAGCACTCATAATTAATATTTTGTGATTTCTTTTAAACACGTTTAAAAAACAAACAAACTATACAATAGTTTTGATGTACTCAGAACTAAATTCAGTACCAATGTGGCAGGCAAATATAAACATTTGATTTTTTAACCAGTATACCCTTTGAACAAGATCTAAATTAAATTTACTGGTGTCCTAAAGAGGATGACTAGTGTTCCCTCTGGTAATTTCATATCAGTGGTATCAATTTATGGCTAAATGTTTCCAAAAGCAAAATTTAATATATCAGCTAGGTATATAGATTTTATGTATAATTTTTAATTAGTTTTCTAATTTAGACATTTGTGTGGGTGGGGTGTTATAAAAAGTTTTCTTTGTACACTTTTCGTAAGAAGAGCTGGTTTATTCCAGTGTAATGATAAATATTATGGCCTGTTTATCAAATACATACACTCCAGTGATAAGTATATATGTATTATATGGCTCACTAATATAACATTTTATAACTGTACCATGTTATAATTTTTCAAATTCTTTTTCAAGTATTATAATGAGATTACAAATAAATATTATCAGAATGAGAACTGGATAGTTAGCACATAAGCAGAGAAATTTGTGTTAAAAACAGTATATTTTATTCATATGAACCAACTCTTTAAACCAGCTCTTCTCAACATGTCGCCATGTCATAAATAATATATTGAAATAAGGGACATATTTAGGTGTGTTTGCATATGTGAAAGTCATTGGCCAAGAGTGCTGCAGTGGAATAATAGTTGAGAAGCACTACTTTAACCACTTTCTTATCACAGTATCTACTGTGAAAAAATTTAATATTCTGTGTATAATGATACCAGTAAAATTTCTTTGGTATTATTAAATGTTTAAAATTAAGTTTTTCAAGCAATAAATTTTATAAATCAATGTGCACATTAGAAAACTTGTAAAATAGCAACTGCCTATACTATATAGTTACTGAATGTAAACTGCAGTGACTCTTCATGTTTGGTGTAACATTAAAACTTTTCTGATGGATGATTACATTTGCTTACACTGCTTTCACTTCATTCTGCAATCAGGAAAAACAATCCTTTGCATAAAGCATTATATTTTAAAGTTTAATTGAAATTATTTACAAGAAAGAAATGGAAGATGTCAGCCATTGCAGTTGCTTTAACTTATATTGATGTAAGTTTGGTGTTATATTTTTGAGAGGCATTTGTGTTCTCTTGCCTTTTTTAATTTTAAGATTCAAATTCACATTGTACTTTTTAAGGAACTATGGGAGAAGGTGCAAAATACTGGTCGGAATTTGTAAATGACTCTTTCAGTATGCTCAAAATATGTAACACAAAACATGTAAGATGGAAAAACATTTGTTGGAATTAGAGTTACATTCCTTTGTTTAAAATGGAGAACTAAATAACTTAAGACAAGTAATTATGAGAAAGTAAAAAACACCTGAGAAAACAAGTGTGTAAAATATAGTAACAAACAGTACAGCTAGAGCAAAGGAAGTACATTGCCTGTACTGTCAGACTGGTATTTTTTTGACATAAAGATAGATAAATTCATTAAGATTTATTTCATTTTTAAGAAAAAATAAAAACATGCCTTAAAAGCATATATAAAAAATTGATTCAAAAGAAGACATAACTGTAGAAAACAATGAAATGATTATATTTAGGATGGTAATTAATATATTTTCATCATTCAAAATACATTGTTTTCATTGAAGTAAATCTAGATTGGTATAAATTCTGGTGAGGTCATGCACACCCTTCGAGTGTATGAAAAATATCTATACAAAAAGATGAGTTTATTTTTCCCTAATGAAAGCACGATATATAGTCCTTTCACTTATCAGATGTACAAGACTATATACACCTGATTATCACAGACATTAAATTCACCATGCTGTGATGTGAACATGAGGAAGAGGAACTCATTCTATGGCCTGAATGTCTTGGAGCCTTAAGAGTTCTTGTTGGTAGTTTTTGCCTTCTTTGTAGGCTGAAGAAAGCTTCAACAGTGTTTCTCCCATTCGATCTGCCTTTTCTGCATCTCCATACTTCAGTTTCCACTGCTTCTTTTGTTTGACTTCCCATGGGGTTTGGGATTCCTGATTAGAGATGCTAGCTACCAATAACTTTTTATCATTCTGATGACTGTGATAATCCTACAAATACACAAAATCAATATAACTCCAATACAAACAGATAAAATGTTAAAATTATATTGCATCAACACACATAGTAAGCATTTTCTTTTCTTTTTTCTACTTTGCCAACATTCTGAAGATGGTCATTTTATAAATACATATTTAAAGATCAAGATTAAGTTATTTACTTATACCCACACAATTAATAATAATAGCAATGATAATAATGGGTATTATTTGCACTAATTCTCCAAAAAGCTCTAAGAACTTATGGCACTAAGCATTGTGAGCTAAAAAAAATTGAGGGGGGGTACTATTGGATAAAAGCTAGGCTAATAACCAAGACCTGATGTGAAACTAGCACTTTACCTCAAGCCACCTTGTTTGTTTTATTATGTTCTCAATATCATTGATTGTGTCCAAGGTCTGGCAAGCTCCTTTTAGCCTAGTGACTAATGTCAGTATCATCACTAGAGGACAACATCAAAGACACTTAGAAGGATTATTAATAATTAATATAGTGACTAATGTCAGTGTCATCACTAGAGGACAACATCAAAGACACTTAGAAGGATTATTAATATAGTGGCTCAGTACCAATTTGACATAGAGAAGGGTTGCTTGAGATAGCTCCATCCTTCCATCCAGGATCAAGAACAAATTGGGTGCTGCCCCCAATGGGCTGCTTGCTGGGTGGTGTTAGTGGAGATGGACAGAGAATTTCCTAAATGAGTTGCACCATGGGATATTGCAGTACACGGATGTAAGGAATCTCTCATGCAGGACCTAGTTTGGGCTCTGAAATTTATTACTCTAATTACATGCAGAAGAGTGGAATCCAGACTGTCTCCTGTCTCTCCTAGTTAGAGGTATCTGTAGTCTCTGTCTCCCCAGCTCTTAAGTTAGAGATATCTGTAATAGGACTGTCTCCCCTTCTCTCCTAGAGTTTAAAATATCTGTAGCCAGACTCTCTCCCCATTTCTCATAGAGTTAGAGATATATGTAGTTGACTATCTTCCCAGCTCTCCTAGAGTTAAAGATATCTAGTCGGACTGTCTCCCCAATTATCAGATGAGTATATACGCAGAGTCCTTTCTACCTGCGCTACATTTTCATTCTATACCACACTCTAGTAGTAATAACATTTCAGGGAAAGCTATTGTTGGTGAGTCTATCTTTTGTTTATCTCCCATTTGGGTGGGGTGCCTTTAGTTATGGAATGTGAGCAAATAAACCTACCTACACTCACCTACTGTATACTCCATTGATAAATATTCAGATTTATTTTTTTAAACTAGTAAAAAAATCTTTCTTTTTAATGATCTTTGGTATTTTTTATTCATATAGCCATAAACATTGTTATAATTCATCTATTGCTGGCATTATTGTTAACACTTAAGATGAAGACTATTTAGCCATAAACACTGTTATAATTATCTATTGCTGGCATTATTGTATGATGAAGACTATTTATCCATAAACATTGTTATAATTTATCTATTACTGGCATTATTGTTAACTGTTATGATGAAGACTATTTAGCCATAAACATTGCTATAATTTATCTATTACTGGCATTATTTTTAACAGTTATGATGAAGACTATTTAGCCATATCAATATTTGCTTTTGTATTGAAAATGTCTATAGATAATTTTGAAATGAGATGTTGCATTGTTAAAATAAATCTTCTGGACAGGAGCACAGCTTTATGTAATATCTTTGTAGCATGTCACTGAGACAGTAAAGGTGATATTCTGCTGTGTCATATTTCACAACTTAACAAAAGCATGTCAATGAGGCTCACTCTTCAATGTCAGACTTACAAGTGTGCATTGGTAAACTAGATTCTGCAGAATGTGTTCATTTAGTCACTTTAAAAAATATTTTGAAATTAAAAAGCAACATTCAAGAAATGATTATTGTTAATATTCAGATTGAAACCTACACATATGTATGCTGAAAGTGTGTATTAGTAACATTTTTGGAAAATAAAATATAAGCTAGAATAATACTGACTGCAGCATTTAGTGAAAAACTAAAACTAGTGTACTGCTACTTTCTTACCTTATACAATGCATCATGGGAATTATGCCTAATAATCAGAAATTCTCCAGATGTTTTCTCTCTCCGAAGCAGTTGTGTCCGTGTCTCACGTATAGGTATTGCCGGAGGCTTTATTTTGAGAGAACTGACTGGTCGACTAACATTTAGATTTTGTCTCTGTATTTCAGTTAACCTGGACATGTACATATATTCATATTAACACTAAGAAAAATTTACTGGTATTTTATATAGAGAGTATGCCTATCAACAATGTTAAAAATAAGTATTTTTTAAAGTTATATAAAATTTCCTTTTAGTTTTAAACAATCAAGTTCAAAGTTACTATTAATACACCTGGGGTAAATATTATAAGATCTTAGCAATAGCACATAAGTCTCCGTGTTTTACTTAGTCCATTTTGTTTTATGTAACTATTCAACTATAACAGCTAAGAGGCTTGACTTACAAACTGTTACACATGCAGCAGTTTACAAAACTGATTTCAAGGAACAGAACAAAAAAGAGGCAAAAGGCAATTTTTACCCTTTCCTCTAATCTTAGTTACTGTTTTGCAATTAATGTTAAGTTTAAAAGCCTATCAAAATCTTTAAAGAACTAGAATGAAAATACAGCATATATATATATGTGTATATATATATAATATATACAGTTTGTCTAAACTTTAAAATTAAAAGTTCCCCTTTGTAATGGAAACTTGTTAAAACTATTTCTGCTCTCTGAACAGATCTGCAAAATAAAATAATCCAACTCGTGTCTTTTTAAAATAGAATATTTGATTTGTAAACAAAATGTTTTAAGTTTAAAAACTTTTAAGCACTCTGATAATTTGACCACATTGCTAAACCATGAAGGTTGAGGAAATTAAAGCTATATGATGAGTTATTGGTATTTTCAAATAAATGTTATCACCATTACATTCATTCTGATGTATTTTCTTTTTAAATTTACTACAAGGCAATTTCTTTTTATAAAGAGAGAGAAGAAGGAGAAAAAAAATTAATATATACATGTATATTCATACATGAAAAACAGTGAATAAAGAATAATTTAAGAGTAAAATTTACATAGCCTCTCGCTGTTTTCTTCTTTGGCAAATCTCAGGCCAGCTAGGAAACATGGGGTTCCCTTTCAATGGTGGCTGTCTGCTGATAGGTTTGAGAGGAGTTATATCTTTGTACTTAACAAGGATCCCATGGCCATTGGTGCAATAAAAATATCGTTTTCCATTTACTGTTCCATCATGACCCATGTGTACTGAAAAGAAATATTAATGGATTATTTATTATAAAAACAAATCAGTAGCTTTCTAATTTCATATTTTTAAGAAATTTTTAAAACTTTTTTTTTTAACCACTGGAAAATATGGCATCTGATATTAAAAAGCTAAATCATAAAAAAAACCCACCTAAAAGTTAAAATATGTTTCTGATGAGTTTACATTTGAAGTATATGTACTGGATTTATAAAAGTATCATTTTCTAATTCCTTGCATTAGTATAATTTCATTATTAAACAGTTAAAAATAAAATTAATAAATTCCCATTTGTAGGGTCTAATAAAAAGTAAAATTTAAACAAAGTGCATATATTTCAATTTTTGTTCTTTAGCCAACATGTGATAAATATAAAATATATATAAATGTCAATATATTATGTGATATAATCAACACCTAGCACTAAAAAAAATCTAAAGTAAGAAAACTTTTTTCTAAATGAGAGGAGTTAGTATATGTAATATATTGTTGAGAAGTTTCCTCCATCTTCCCTCCCTTCTTGTGTATAGAATATTGCTCTGTAAGGCCATCATCTTTGATTTCAATGATCCTTTTGTAATTTTATAGTAGAATATTGCTCAGTAAGGCCATCATCTTTGATTTCAATGATCCTTTTGTAATTTTATAGTAGAATATTGCTCAGTAAGGCCATCGTCTTTGACTTCAATGATCCTTTTGTACTTATACTGTAGTGATATCTTGTGTATAGAAGAATATTGCTCAGTAAGGCCATCATCTTTGACTTCAATGATCCTTTTGTATTTTTATACAGTAGGCTTAGCCTTGACATATATTATTCTCCTCCTTTGGAAAGCACTTGTATGATGTGATGATTATTTTGATATACAGTCAAACCCGGATATTTTGAGGGCCTAGGGGTTTGCCAAAAAGTGTCAAGATAACTGATGATCAAGATTATCAAAAGCCAATATGGCGGCAATTATTATAGTATTATAATATGTGCTTGAAATTTCTTTATGCACATGATGTGCGTTAATGAATGAGAATGTATATGCACATATTTGGTGATTTTTTTTACACAACAGCGTTGCCGCGATTTGTTTGATGATACGATCAGCATCTTATAAAAATGTACATACATGTACGTGTTTGCTAACAACAAAAGGCTTATGTGCACCAACTAACACAGAGATTTACCAGTACATGTATACAATAAAATGTACAAACCTTTCATTATATTCTCCAACATTGCAAACATAAAGATCGTTCACAAAATCACAAATAACCTGCGGGGTGTACACTGTAGTTCATTTTTACAAAAAGCTAACCAGTGTCCAAATTAAATTCACGAGTCATTTTGCTCTGACACAGCTCTGAAAAGTATGTACGCACGGTTACTTCAAAAGCAAGCTAATTAACATAAAAGAGGTGTGAGCCAGTTGAAGGACATCGATAACTAACATTTTCAAAAGCTGGCAATGATTAGTCATGGGGATCAAGATAACTGATGTTAAGTGGTGATTTGGGCCCTCTTTTATGCTCTCAATACATGTACAGTACAAAGAAAGAAAGAAGTAAAGAGACATTGTATTAGTGAGAAATTGCTACGACAATTGGGAATTTGGCCCACTGTCGATTCTCGATACAAACCTTTCATTATACACGTATGAACTGTACATGTATTCTCCAACATTGCTCACAAAATCAAAAATAACCTGTGGGGTGTACATGTAGTTCGTTTTTACAAAAAGCTAACCAAGTATCAAAATTAAAGTTGTGAGTCATTTGTGTGTGTGTGTGTGTGTGTGTGTGTGAATAGTTATTGTTTAGATATCTCAATTATAACTTGATAAAGCACAAAGCCATAGATAGCAAAATGTTTTACATTAGCCAATACAACCAATTTCTCACAAGCAGCTATTCTCTAGATGTCTCAGTTATACACCACCCAAGAAGAAAATATATAGAGTGAAACAAATGTGTTTACATGATAGTATTATTTATAAGGTTGATGATATAAGGTTGCTTCTGAAATTCAAAGAGAAAAACTTAAAAGTAGTTAATGAAATATCATCATAGGTTAGTTGTCATTAATTTACGAGATGAATAAATGTTTATTTTTGGTGCACTGTAAAAAGTAAAAATCTTCACTTATGAAAAGGCAAAGTTAAAATTATATCAGAAAGGTATATTCTGAATGTTAAAATTAAGAATTTATTTTCAGAGAATGTATTATATTTTACAGACCCCTGTGTGTTAACATAGCTCTTCATTACATAAATGCACTTGTAATATATTATAAAGTGCGTATCAAGACATCATAATATTCACATATATTTTGGGCTATGAGCGATGTTCCCATACAGGTAATTGGATTGGTCATATGTGCATAAGGCAGAAGGCGAGAGATTTATTGGGTTGAGTAAATATATTATACACCAGAATCTGTCCCATGACCCTGCCCATAGACATCCCATCCAGTGTCTTCCATAAACACTACACAAATGACCTATTGTTCATTGGGTGAGTATTAAATGATTACCCATGTGGTCATCTGCACTGACCTATCAATTTTACTGCTATATAGACGTGTTCAATAACATTAATTAAATAATAAATCTCTGAATAAAAGTATTTATATACATTTTACAGAACTTATTAAACAAGACTTATTCTTTATCAAATGACAAAAGCTATTAAAAGTTCAGTTGGGATTTTTCACTTGGACAAACTAGTGTTTTATAAAATAGACTGACATTTCCAAATATATATATATATATTATTTTTTCTTTGCATGTTGAAAGTGTTATTTTTATTATTAGAATAGTTGTTTTTAGAACGGAAAAATGAAAGGACAAATGCAATCATAAAATAAATGGTGCCTATTGTAATAATCTGGGAAACAAGTAATAAAATAAACAAGCTAAAATAGAACTAAAAATTATGTAAAACATATGTATCTCAATAATAATAATTTAACAAAATTAAAAATAATAAAATCCCTCACCACTTTCATCTAGTTTTATTCCAATATGTAATGAAGGAGCAATGGCATTGTCATCAATGAACCCAACAAATTTGACAACACCTGAAATATTTTCACAATACATTATCACAAAGTAAAACAAATGTATGCAATTATATAAAATTCATATAAATTAACTAGTGATATTCTATCCACAAGTGAACATAGTTTTGTTGTCAGTGCAGGTGGAGATTTGGAGGTGCTGGATAATAAATTATTTGGTTATCTGAGCCATGTAAAGTTGCCTAGGATTCACCAAGTGATAATTAAAGTAAAACTAAAACTTTGCATATGAGCTATGTAAATCAAATGATATGGAAATAAACATAAGCAATTGCATTGTGTATGTATAGGACGAGCAAAACAGTAAAATATAATATTTTATTTCTTTTAAATACTGTAATCGGCATCAATTCAAAACTTCCTGTTTCTAGAATGTTGAACGTTGTGGCACATATTGGAGATAGTTATTTTGTAAACTTTTTCACTTAATCAGATGCCAGCAAAATGTAATAAGAGTAGTGCATATATCAAAGTCACAGATTATATTAATTTTTAAAATTAAAACCAAAAAAAATATTTACATGTACTGATGAGAAAAGGGTAAATAATTCATTTAGTTTTTATGATTTTTTATGATTTTTACCTGTCTTTCCATCAACTGATACCCGATTTCCAATGGCCACCAAACCGTTCAAATTATTTCCAAAGGCTGCTGTATCTGTTGAACGAATCTCTGTCCTCTGAGAAAGTGCACTTCTATCTCTGAAAGTTTCTTGCCAAAACCACTTGCAGGGAGCACAGGAGCAAAGAAATGGGTCCACTTGTGACTGCAGATGTGCAAGTAAATAAATCAGTTTTAAACAACATAATTTATGGCAGCAACAATATATTTATTATAAGTAGCAGTATTACAAAAGTAGTGGTCCAACCAATGGCTGGGATGTCATCTCAGTACAAAATATATAAGGAGTGGCTTATTTATCAAAACAATTTCTGAATAAAAGTTTGTCTGCAAAATCAAGTACTGGAAGTAATGTAAAATCCAACACTGCCAATCATCTTAGTGAAAATTTGCTCACTATCTTTATCTTTTAATTTCTACTTATGAGTTCTTAAAGTTATTTTTACAGACTTAATGAGTGACAGGGCATAGCAAATGTGAGATAAATGCATACAATATTACAGGACATAAGAGAATGACACATGTAATACTGATGTAAAAATATGAATTATCACTGTTTACTTAATTACTTAGTAAATCAATTTTTTCAATTAATATTATCACATGGCAAAAGGAGGAAACATAACTGATAAGTGAGTGCAAGCAATGGAGTATACCGAAAACAAAAGAATATATGTGTTGACATGAACATACCACAAAATAAAATAAGGGTCAGTAAAAGAGTAATTAAAAAATATTTTAGAAATTTACTCATCTACTGAAAATATCAGTCTTAAGAACTGTGTGTGTGTGCGTGCGCGCGTGCATGTGTGCATGCACACTTGTGTGTAAAAAAGTGACAGGAAAAATTGATGAAAAGTGTACAAATAAATTTGTCCACTGCTCAACAGGTTACAATAAAGTCTTCTTGTATGAAACTATTCTAATAGTTCTGCTAACAGTTTAGACTAAAAAACAGTTTAATATTTAACATATGCTTAGATATTCAATAGATATAACAAATTATAAAGTAAAAATGTACAAAACAAGCAAATCTTATTTTCCCTGAGGAAAAAATGAGAAAAATTTCTAAGGAGATAACTGTCCTTGGTGAACTTCTCAATAGAGTATCTAAAACACACAATCAATGAAAAGTCAGGACATTTTAGAAAAATTAAAAACTTGATTAAATTCTTTGCCTATAAAGATTTAGAAATTAAATTAAAATTATTTGTTCCATGACTTTATTTAATCTCACAAAAAAAGTTAACTTTGTAATCTGATTAGATGTTTGTTTGTTTTTTTCTTTCCATGACCATGCTGTTTCAGAGAAAATATTTTGCAAAATCAAAACAAGGTATTTCAAATATAGATGGATTTTCCTATTATAATGCTTAATTATTTACACACCTGAAAGTACTTTGCTGCCATTTTAAGCAGATAATGTATTGTCCACAAGCAATAGTCAGAATCGCGTCTACGCTTCCATGACAGCCAGTAACACTTCCTGTCCCATGATGCCAAGTATTCAGTCACACATAGCAATTAAAATACATTAACTAATTTTTAATGTTTTAACTCTTACAGTATTTATGAAAATATTTAATTCTTTTAAATTTAATTAATATCACATGCCATAAACTAAGCTATATTTATTTGAAACATTAAAATCATGTGCAATTGCTTTGTTTTTAGAGTTATATCCTAATAAACATTGGAAAGCAATTTTTACTCATTTAGTCATCGCCACATTCATGTCTGATATTAATACATATAATTCATCAACGAAGCGAAATCTGCGCGTGAAACGAAGAGCAAGGTAATAAATATTATATTTCTTTTTAGAACTTAATATAGAATGTATTTTTGTTGGTAGGAAAATATTTGGGGTCCTTCCGTAATCCATTAATTGACATTTCAGAGGTGAGGAAATTTATTTATTTTTATTAATTATTATACAATATATAGTTTAATTTTAAAGAATTACCACACATTCCCCCCCCCCCCACACACACACAGCATTTGCTATTATTAATACTTTGATTTGAATATAGCAGTTAAACTCTTCTTTAGCAATGTTTTAAGGATGTATTTTTCGCATTTAACATTGTTGCCACATAGTCTTCAATTACATTTTTTAGCGGCGACAGTTGACAGTATTACGGCCTATATTATTATCAGTCAAAATTCTTAAAGTGCCCATCCTTTTAGTTTTAGTTATAATACATTTATTAATACATTTTCTGGAATTGTAAATATTTACAGCCCTATATTAACTTATTATTTACAATAATGACATTTCTTTGAGGTAATGATCTTGGTTGTATTAATTTTTATAAATCATAAAAGCTAATGAGATAAGAAGTGTATAAGTTCATCATTAACTCTATCAGTGGAGTGATTTTGGAGTACTATAGGAATACGCCATCAACTCTGGTCAAATTTCAGAGACATCTACAGTGATAATCTCTAATTAAAGTCAATGTTGGTAATATCAAGCCCTTTAGTAGATACCTGAGACATTCTCATTTTAATTCAGGGAGAACCAAAGAACACAAGATATGATAAACAAAAAAATGAGAAATTGTTAATGAATGAAAAAGTAAATAGTTTAGAAGGCAATATGGTATAAGCTGTTCCATTATTCTTGCAAAAGACAGAATTACAGATACATCAAGTGATCAACTTGTAGTAAATCATTCAGATGGTCATCATAGTTTTGCATCATTGATAATGAAAAAAAATATGCTGTACATAAATCTAATTAAAATGGAATTGAATTAAGGCAACAGGTAAGATTGGGGAGAAACACTGATCTTCTTTGACCTCAAGATTATTCTCAATATCCATGACTTTTCTGGTCATATAGGGTATATAGAAATAGAATGCCATAACTGTTATGAAAATAGATTTTTATAGTCAGCTTTCAGTTTTCTTTGCTCACTAAGGCTGACTAACTAGATTAAGTTTCATTTAATTGATTGCAGTTACACACAAACACACACACACACACACACAGATTTTTTATATAGATTACTGTAAGAGGATATTTATATATTTTAAGCTCTATTTAAATTCTTTTTAAAAGAAAGTGTAATAAAGCTGTTGATAATAAATTAGTTTTTGACTTCTTCAAGTTCTTGTATTTATAAGCACACTTACTAGTGTATAGAAATAATATTCATTTAGTATTCAGAAATTTAAAAAATGTCAATTTTACAGTTGTTCTATTAGTAAGGTTATGTTATTTCAAATACATAATTTTATTATTGCTAAAATTGCTTTGAAACTACATTTTTTTCAAACATTGCATTATTTAATTGTCTTTTAATATGTTAGTTTCAAACAACCATGACTGATGACAAAAGCTGTGATGAGTAAGAATATTGCTGACCAGTTTAAATCATTCCTATTCTTAACATTTTAATGTATAAGTTTATAGTTTAAAAAATAAGTTATCCTCCCATTCTCATCCTAATTCAACCAACATATTGCACTGTTATTTTGTCTTTTGTTGCACACCCCCTTCCCCTACCAAATGCTTATATTGACATGAACATCTGTAATAAATAATGATATTGGTACATGTAACTAGAACTTACATTTATTGCAAGATTACAAATTGTGCATGTGTGTGGTGTATTTTACTGCATTCATACTGAGTTCTCTTTGCGTGAGTTTTGTTTATACAAATTCAAATTTACTCACCTAATATTAGGTATTTTTTATTTGTGTGCTACATCCAAGATATCAATCTGAGAGCAAGATTGAAATGCGATTCCTGCATTTTCAGTTTTTTTAGTTGTTAGATGCATTGCATAGATATCAAACTAAGTGCTATTGAGTTTTGACCTAATGATAGTGTACAGTTACATAAATGTGTATTGAATGGGGAAAATCCTGTTCCATTTACACAAATTTTGTCTACATGGTCTAAGGAATGTATATATCACTTTAGTTTAAGCAAAAAACTATCTGGATATTTTCTAAACTATCAATCAATATTTATATTAACTTTCTACTATGCAGGTTTGTAATTTTTACCTTTTCTAAATTAATCACACATTCACTGTTATTTTCAAATTAATGAATATCTTTTGAAATTCATGACAAATTTAGTTTCTTTTGATTTTGTCCTATATTCCTGAAAGAGAGAAACCTATCTACTGCTTTCCTTATGACCATAACTGCAAGAACTAGCTGAAGCTGCACAACTGATAGAACATAGTTATAGCAATGCTTAAGATGTTTGTTTATAGAAATAGTTAGAGCAACACTTAAGATGTTTGTTTATAGTCAGTAGTTAGAGCAGTGAATAAGATGAAAAAAGAGCAGTGCATAATATGTTTTTTGATAGAAAATAGTTTGAGCAATGCATGCCTGCTTAAGCTTAAGGCTGACTAACTAGATCAAGTTTCATTTAATTGATTACATTGATCTTAAATGTTTAATTATATCACTTAGGTACTCTGTGTGTGTGTGTGTGTGTGTGTGTGTGTGTGTGTGTGTGTGTGTGTGTGTGTGTGTGTGTGTGTGTGTGTGTGTGTGTGTGTGTGTGTGTGTAGGCATAATTCTCATTTGCATGGATAGAAAGAAAAATCTTGCATGCACATACACACACAGATACATGTGCAGATCATGAAATAAAATAAACATACTTTCAGCTATAGGCAGTGATCTGTCTGAATAGAGAGGTACTTTTTGAAAATTTAGCTAGTATTGTATACTTTCATCTTTGTAAAAGGTCCTGTTTAATGATAACTAACTATACAGCAATAAGTAATATAGTATTTTAGTAGTGTTTAAATTTAATTCTTTGAAAAGGCCTTGTTTATATACAGCTAATAATAATAGAATACTATTTAAATTTCTTCCTTTAAAAAGGCTCCATTTATATACTGCTAATATAATAATTAATAGTGTTTAAATTTAATTCTTTGAAAAGGTCATGTTTATATACCGCTAATAATATTATAGTACTATTTAAATTTCATCCTTTAATAAGACCCTATTTTTTATATACAGCTTATGTAGTACCATTTCAGCTGTAAAAAAGTTCTAAATAAAGATAGTTGTTTCATTTTCAATTTCAGTCCTTAAAAAGGGCCCTGTTTAAAGACTACCAGTGTACTAAAATATAGTACTATTTTGGCCCAAAAGGTCTTGTTTTATCATATAACAACAGCCACCATTTTTTTCTTCTTTTCTGCAAATAATTATAGCCTTTTTGGTAAAATGGTATATTCTGGAATGTTCCATAATGGAAAAAAGCATGATCTAAACTTAACCAAACGAAAGTTTTATGGTGCTTTTTGCCTATTTTAGGAAGTTTTTTTGAATATTTAAAACATCTTACAACTATTACAAATACAAGGTTAAGAAATTTATGATTTATTTTTTTAAGTTTGACATTTACTAGCATTTGAAAATATCTGTATAAACCCCTTTCTGTACTGCTTGTTTGCCATTTACTAATGAATAAATGAGTTACCTTTTGAAAAAAACAGCTCTCTGTTCCCAAATACGAATGCTATCCATATTACTCTATTGAAATACTTGAAGTAAACTCATACCACTGTTGTGGTGAATATGAACTTATAATTTGTTATTAATATGCTGTTAAACTATTTGAAATAAATGCATCCACTGTTGTAGTGGTGAATAAAAATTTATAATATGTTATTCTTTTATAATTTCTGAAACTTTTCTTGTTAATTATTTTTTATTGAACAGGAAGGGATTTATCAATTATTGATAATATTAGTATGATTCTAAGAATTACATATCAGTTATCACTGTTTGATGTTATTTAATCTGAACTGTTTCTACATTTTCTGTAAATCCTTCCATTCAGTTCCCCATTTCCCCTCTGCTGCTGACTTAGATTGTTGTTCTAGCTCTACAGATGGCATTTTTGATGTTTGGTTTAAATGTCGCATCTGTAGCAAAATAAAATTAAAAAATCCTCACTTTTCTGGCCAAGCTGGAAATGCTGAAGTATTTCTATCCTCACTATTCTCAGGCCTTCAGTTCTGTAAATAACTAGTTCAGTTTATTGTCACTTTCTATCGGTATCTGAGGACATATCAATCTGTCATCAGCAAAATTTCTCACCACTATTTTGAGCTAAAGAAAGCTATTTTTTCTAAAATTTGATAAAGAACTTCTTTTGTTTCATTTTATTGTCCAGAAATTGTTTTGTAAAGCTATTCTATTAATAATATGTCTTCTAGTTCTACACATGTTTTACATAATTGTATAACTGTATTTCCTGTATAACACTAAATATATATGACTCTTTGATTTGTTTATAGCATGACCTAAGTCTTTGCAGTAATATTTTGTAAAGAAAAGTATTGTGTACTGGTTTTATTTTGTTCTTTTTGTTTTAGTTCACACTATAAGTTAGATTGTGCTAGATACATTTTTGGATACCAGTAACAGCATTTCTTATATGAGAAGTGAGAGCTCAAGTTAACATTGACAGACTATGTCATTATAGTTCTCAGCAGATTAGAATATTGTACTTGTAGCAAATGACTAAAGTACACTACAAGAAAGAGCAAATCACTTAAAAGTGGGACTATGAATGTTTTACAGTGGTTCCTAAGAGTACACACTTTTGTATCTGCCTCTCTAATGTTCAACTTTTGTTTGACTGAGGGCTACAAGCAATTTTTTTTTATTATAACTTTTTATTATTAGACTTTTGTGCTAGACTGACTACAGTTGCCTGTCCTCAGTCAGCAACCTTGGCTGAGAAGATGTTCTCTGCAATATTACAGCTGTTCTAGAAGTTTCTGTTAAGGGAAGCATTGCATTTTACTGCAGTAAATTTATGGACATTAAAACACTTTTGTAAAAGGACTTTTATACACTTAGTCCATATCTTTTGTGTCAAATGCAACCATTGTTTTTGTCTTATGTATTTAAACAACCTATGTTATCAACCTTGCCATGTAGTTACTTATGAAATTCATCAGTTAATCATAAGACTAGGTTCATTTGTCTGTTCCTGGTTAGGCATGATTAAAAATGACTTCGGGACAAGACATTGAGTCGATTGACTTGTCTTTTGATCAGCCTGGTGTATAATTAATCACATCAATTTATGACTTTATATTACCTAAATGAAGGGGTTGAGAAGGATGAGTGTCACAAAACACCAGTATCTATAGTCATGGTCACCCTCCTATCTCACTATATATATGTGTGTGTGTGTGAGAGAACACCAATATTTATAGTCACGGTCACCCTCCTATTCTCACTATGTGTGTGTGTGTGTGTGTGTGTGTGTGTGAGACAGAACACCAATATCTATAGTCGCAGTCACCCTCCTATCTCACTGTGTGTGTGTGTGTGTGACAGAACACCAGTATCTATAGTCACAGTCACCTTCCTATCTCACTATGCATGTGTGTGAAAGAACACCAGTTTCTATAGTTGTGGTCATCCTCCTGTCTCACTGTGTATGTGTGTGTGTGTGTGTGTGACTGAACACCAATATCTACTGTTGCAGTCATCCTTATATACACATGTCACTCTCCAAAGTTGGTACCAAAAGTGTGACATTAATCATACAAATAAATTTTCTTATAACTTAAAGAATTTTTTGTTGACTTAGGTCAGGCATGTCCAAAGTCCAGCCCATAGTCCAATTGTGACCCATTTTCAGATTTCCACTGGCTCACAGCCTCTGTCATAAAATCAATTAAGACATGGAATTTTTCCGTAAATTTACTTTTCCCATAAATTCGATTGAATGTTCAGCCCCAATACATTTTCACCTCAACAAATCTGGCCCACTTTGCAAAAAGTTTGGACACCCCTGACTTAGGTCTTCAGCTATCATGTTATATAAAAATTCTTTTGAGTGTGTTGTGGAAGATCTCTCAGCTATCATGATATATAAAAATTCTTTTGAGTGTGTTGTGGAAGACCTCTCAGCTGTGAACATATAAATTATATGCTTTTAGGTAACAAAGATCAGCTTCTGACATGTTTAAGTTTCAAAGGTACATTTAGCTAAATGATTTGTTCAGGATTACTAAATTTTAAATACATGTAAATGTATAAATTATGCCAAAAGTAATTAGTATATATATTGTTAATACTTTGCATCACTATAACTGCTATTAGATACTATTTTCACACTAGTTACCGAAATGATTGGAAAACATTTTTAATTCAAATAGATGAACATGATTTTTCTGGAATTTTCAATTTTTTGGTGAACATTTTACTACAATGTTCGACCAGGGAGACAGTAAGCCCTTTTGTTTTCACAAATACATCCTTTACAAGAAAATCACAGTAGATGCAAAATATTTACATCTAAGACAGACAAATGAGATATCATTTTTTGCTTAAATTAACAAGTGGAAGTGGAATCAACACAATGACAACTATTGTTTAAGAATGTAAGATGTCAATTTATAACAAGAAGAAGCAACGCATATTGGCAACTATTGTCTAATAGGCCAATTTTTGTAATAAGTGGAAGCAACACAGTGATTGTCACTGCATTGTCTAATATACAATTTGTAATAAGTGGAAGCAACACAGTAATTGTCACTGCCTTGTCTAATATGTAATTTGTAATAAGTGGAAGCAGTGCACAATGAACAATTTTTGTCTAACATGCCAAGGTACTTTCAAATTCAAACCACGTTTTCTACCATTTGCATGAAATAGTTTCATTCTGTTACAACATTTTATGGGGGAAAATTATAATTAATTCAATCCAATTCACAACAGAAAGAGGAAGAAAAATTGACAGTTTCTGCATAATCAACTTTCCTATTTTTTTTTAAGTAAAATAAAACTTCATAGATTGAGCAACCAGGTGTAGTGGTCCCACAATTTTTTAGGGCAGTTGTTTTGTACCATAATATAGTGTCATATACTTATAGCCTTTATAAAATATTATTATTTTGTTTTGTACCATAATATAGTGTTGTATAGCCTTTATAAAATTATTATTTTGCTTTGTACCATAATAATAGTGTCATACAGCCTTTATAAAATATTATTATTTTGTTTTGTACCATAATATAGTGTTGTATAGCCTTTATAAAATTATTATTTTGCTTTGTACCATAATAATAGTGTCATACAGCCTTTATAAAATATTATTATTTTGCTTTGTACCATAATAAGTGTTGTACATACAGCCTTTATAAAATTTTATTATTTTGCTTTGTACCATAATAATAGTGTTGTACATACAGTCTTTATAAAATATTAGTATTTTGTTTTGCACCATATTAGAGTGTCATACAGCCTTTATAAAATATTAGTAGTTTTTGGTTCATGTACTTGTATTGATGTTAAACAATGCATAAATGATATAATTAACATTTTATATATTTAAAAATTATCAGAGTTATCATTATAGCAAATTTTTTTTAGACTACTTCTGCAAGAAAAGGATAATCATTTGTTTATTTAATGTGTTTTATTTATAGTTTTCTTTTTTAGAATTTTACTGAATATTTATTTGCAAACTATATTGAATTGAATTTTGTATTTTATTATTATTATGAATTTATTTTGAGGTGATATATTCATGGTGATCTGTTTCTAATTGGTCCTTGCCAATACCACTATTTGCAATTCATTCAGAGAAATAAACATATAGAAATAGTGAGGGGAGACTAGAAATAAATAATTTGAAGCCCTATATTCATGTCTAGAGGTTTTACAAGCTGAATAATAATAAAGTGAAAGTAAATTCACTCCATGTAATATGCGTACACCAAGTAGCAAGGTTTTAATCATTAAAAATATGTTGTCAACCCCACCCCCAAAGAATTAAATAACACAAAGCAAGCATATTTCTTAACATTGAAAAGCAATTATCAAGGTAAGATTTACATAGTGAGCCTTAGTGTTTCATTTTTGCTAATTTTACTTTTCAGTAAATACGAACATTTTAGTAAGATAGAGTGTGTGTGTGTGAGAGAGATAGATAGAGAGAGAGAGAGAGATCATTGATTGTGTATTCTGTATCAATATATATGTGCAGGACAGCACGTGCACATCTGTTGCCAGTCTAACTGGTATTAAATCATAGTAACAGGTGATGCCAGCTTTTCAGTGTTGTATAACTCTGTGGTTGTTTTTAACACTTTGTCCATGCTGTAGCTTTGTTATACTCACAAGCCAGCTTTGTGTCACCAATAATATTACAGTTTTAGTTTGATTTATTGCTGTGTGTTATCGGGCTTTTGGTATCTAGGTGTGCATTGCTTACAAAGCAGGATGGCAGTAGACAAAAGACTCTTTATTGACTACTTTAGTGCTGAGCTTCTTGCATTAGATATAAATGTATAAATGTTGTTTTGAATTTGAACACTGCAGTGTTTCTAATGGTGGATTTTAACAATCAAGTTTCATCTTTAATTTAAAGTAATCACACAAGAGTTTGTTTGTGAAGCAGTGAATCACCATACAGTAGTGAGCTGTTTACAGAACTGTTTTCAAGAAAATATTTTTGTAAGTCATTTGAAATGAATGGAGAACCTCAGATGTGTGTGAATTTGATTTTAGTTTGTGAGTATACACATGATGATATTTTATTTGTATAAGTAAAATAACTTTTGAAAAAATGCACATTTACAGTATATGTGCATGCATGTACATGTCAGCATGCATGCGTGTGTGTGTGTATTTGTGTGTGCACATTACATTTAGGGAATTGAGCTAGTTTTTATATGTTATAATTAAGGATTTGAACTAATTACCATGAAGTAGGAATTTTAAAAAGTTAATGCATATATCTATATTATTAAGAATGTTAGTTTTTACATTATTATTTTTGTTTACAATTACTGGAAAATTGACAAAGTTTCTATGATTTTTACATGCCAACTAGCTCAGTCCCATCATAAGAAGTCAAGAAATAGTATTTATATTTGCAAATAACTGTTTATATTATATCCTTGATATAATAAAACTGGTAATGATGATGGTGGTGATGATCCTACATTTAATAAACAAAGCATTGTTAAATCATGCTTAAGGATTAAAAATAACCCTTAGTTTTAGTCATTGATATAGCCAATAACATTGCTTTGTGAATTGAGAAACAAAACTCACTATTATAAATGGCAGAATTTAATAAACAAAGCATTGTTAAATCATGCTTAAGGATAAAAAAATAACCCTTAGTTTTAGTCATTGATATAGCCAATAACATTGCTTTGTGAATTGAGAAACAAGACTTACTATTATAAATGGCAGAATTTACCTAAACTTACCATTCCTGAATACAAGTCAATGGAGAAAAGCCCCACAGGAACATTCCAAAACTGAGAACATCAAATGCAGATGAAAAGTTTACTGCAGTTCCTCTGGGGCAAAGATGTTAACAGAAGAAGAAACTTATGGAACACCAGTATATTGCATAAATGTAGTTTGACAATATATATATTATATAAATGATAAATCCTTTGTGTTTCTGGCAAAATGTATGTCATCATTTAGCTTAAAGTGATTTTTAATTTATATTCTCCTTTCCACAGTATTTTTATCATTAATAAAAATATATTTTAAAAAACTTAAAAAAATGCAAAGCAAACCCAACCAAAAAGCAACATCCCCCACCCACCCCACCCCCACCACCCCCATAACAAGTTTTAATTTGGAACATTTTGATCGAATTTTGTGTAAACATTTCTTTTCTTGTATTTAATATGTGGTTTGAAATAATAAAAAATAAATATATAATTCTGAACATTATGAGATTTGCAAATAAAGTCAAGTCATAAAAAAATTATATAATTCTAAACAGAATGAGATCTTGCAAATAAAGTCAGGTAATCAAAAAACAATTATGGGTTTTGAAATAGTTGTATTGTTATTAACCCTTGACCATTTTATTAAAATGTATATTTATTATTTGAGAGTTTTTCTTGAAACAGTAATTGTACTTTTGTGAAATGTTATACTGAAATAATTATATTTATAATTTTTGTATATTCAGTTTTGTACTGATTCATAAGTAGTTTATTACTAATAATTGAAGCAGGGTAACACTAACAAGTTCTTTTTAATAATATATGTATATTTTACTTGCTACATTTAGTTATGCATACATAACAGTACATTATTCTAATTCTTGGTGTAAAGTGAATGTTGGTTTTGAAAATTTTTAAAAATATTTTTATTGCTTTTCACTGACAAGACTGTTGCTTATATATTTTTGTATTATTAAGAACATTATTGTTCCAGTTTAATAAGGAAAAAAATATTGAAATGAAAATATTTTTGCAACAACTACTACTACTAAGTACTATTATCATTATTTACATTAGTTATTTGTTATTTTATCATGCTTGTTATAATTATTATTAATGGGATGATGATATAACCACTGAAAACTGTACTATGAGTATATACAAATAAACAAAGTAGTATTTGCACGCTAAAACTAACCCACAAGTTCTCTTTTTACTTTATTCCTGTCGCAGATTTATACTAAAATATGTTCACATTGTGTACAAACAAACAATATTTTAATACATTAGCTTAAGGCAAAGCATATGCATGTACATATATGTTTATATTTTGTACAAACAGATGTGTTTTGACATTAATGTGAGTTAGCAGATCACATTGCTGTGAGGTGGATTATTTGTGTTGTGTGCAAACAAATGATTGCTTTGAAATTGTTTCAGGTTTAGCTTGATGAAAATCAAAATGTAATTGCAGTTAACTCTTGCTACTTTAGACTTCACTGGGTGAGAGATAAAAATAATAATCTGGATAATTATTTTCTATTTTGTTTAATGTTGGCACTGTTTATTTAGCTATTTCAGAATAATCCATTAGCTTAGGGGCTGGTATATCTGTATTGTTATTTTTTCTTAGTTCAAGTAATTTTTTAGTATTTATTCTAATATGTAGGATTTTTACCTCACCTCTCCATATTAGGGAGGTTATCATTCAGTAATTTGCATTAAAAATGACTAGAACATAGAAATGACATGATAAGTAAATGTTTTGAGGAAAAAATTATGACAATAAGAGACCTAATAATTATATATAACTACCAATGAAAAGTGAGATTTTAGAAAGGATGAACTAATGGTCTCAAATTAATGAGAGCTTATATGAGTGAAAACACACACACACACACACACACACACACAACTGCATGCACACAGATACTATTCATGATAAGTAAACTGACTACAGTCTATTACACAAACTAATTTTATTAGATAATTTTATATCTTGTCTGTTTGAATGATGGAATTGCCTCATACCATGCTAGTGTTTTATTGTTATACACTTTGTAGCACTACACATCATGATCTAGATAAAAAGAACACTAGTTTAGCCCACTCAGGATCAATGCATAAGGGAGAAGTCAGATTTCTTTATTTCTATAATAGTAATACATGTATGAAAATGATGTGGTATGAATCACTTTATTAGTGTGTACTTATGCTGCTTTGTATTTCTCTAACATGCATGTTTTTAGTATTTCTTCCTTTGCTTTTGTGTTCAGTTTGATCCAATGCTGCACCACATATCATTGCTTAATACCATGTAATCTGCATGCTTTATTTTTTGCAACAACAACAAAAAATAATAATTATGCTTTTGTAATTAATCACAATATAATTTAGATTTAATGTTCAAATTTATTAAAATAGTGATTTTGTTTTTTGGTGCCTTCATTCTTTGTTGTTTTAATTAATGCTTAATAGAATTCATATTTAGAACAGTTGAGCACTGTATTTTGATTGGTTATTTATTTCAAGTTAAACTGTAAATTAACTTTCTTTACTTTGTTTTATTTAAGTCATTGTAAATGGAAAATTATGTGCTGTCTTTAAAATCTTCTTTAATATTCTGTATAAAACTGCCTTAGTTTAATTTGTCGTGCACAACTTATGATGATGAACTGATGAATACTTGTCTCTGATAGTTTACAGTTTAGTATAAACTTATACTTGTTTATATTGGCAACCAAATAATTTATTCTAAAAAGATATTCCAGTGAGTCAGGTGAAATCATCTCAATAATAATGTTCTTTCATGATCTTCTGATAAGCTTATTGATAATATTGTTTTATTGTTTTAAAACCACTTTTATGTATAGAGAGGTAAGCCTTAAGTGCCACCATAAAACCATTTGTCTTTTGAGCAAAAGCTAAGCAACTACTAATGTGCATATTGATCTGCACTGAAATATTGATTTTGAAAGAGATTTTTTTCTTTCTCAGATATCTAATTGAGGTTAAGAAGTGAAGTACTATAGTTATTCTTTCAGAAAGGGCGTAGACAACTACAGTTAATGCAGATGTACTGCTTTATCCTTTGATGTTTATCTGTTCATGAAATAATTACCACATGCTGCTAGAAAAGATTGCAGTTAATGTACAATGTACCAGAATATACCAGATTCTGTTCTTAACTGACCCTAATGACCTATTTAAGCACTCTTCTTGTGGGCTAAATAGGCTAAATTGATATAAAACTGATTTAAATAGATTTTGTTTTTAGTTGATCTCCGTGACCTGTTAAACTTTCTTTATGTCGGTTAAATTGATTTTAAACTAAATATAGTACTAGTAGATTTTGTTTTGAACTCTTCTCAACTCTCAAGATTGAATTAGATTATTGTCAGGTGAATTCGTTGGAATAATATCTTCCATGTTAAAAAATTAAGGATAATATATTTAGAGGAGCCACAAGTTTCTGAAACTCTTGGCACTTATTATTTCTGAATTTGCTTTTTAACTACAAAGACAGACATACTTTGACAGAATAGTTGTATATCTAGGAAATAATTCAGTAATAAATTACAGTTTTGTTTGTCTAATGCTTTGAATCAGTTCATTCATTAATTTATTTATTAGTGATAAATACTTATAAAAATTATACTTTCCCCAAATATTTTAAGTCTTATTTGATTACCCAACTCCTTTACCTTCTGAAGATTATAAGAATGTGATCTAGATCAGTAAGAAAAACAGCCACACAACATAGATAATAAACTATACAAGAATATTAAAGAGTTTCTCTAAATGTATGTTACATCCCAAAATCCAGACAAAACTGCATTATTAGACCAAAGTATCATAAATATTTTAAAAATCATACTCATTATTAGCCAACTATACACAGACACATTATATTTATGGACGCTTAGAACAAATTTAATGAAATGTGTTTTTCAGACCACTTCTCTCAGATGATGATGATTATGAAGAGACCTGTTTGGACACAATTCCCCTGATGTGTGGTGATAGCTTTGAAATGGATGAAAATGACCGCCTGGTCCAGGAACGGCGTCGAAGGTGGTCACATGCACAGTCCATTGGATACTTTTTATCAGAAGGATGGTTTAATATGTGTTCAAAGTATGCATACTACAAATTTTATTTATAAATTTAATTGTAATATTGATCAAAATTTAGATGTGATGACTAGTAAATTTAGTTTTGACCCCAGTATTTATACTTGTAAAGTTACTTATAATGTTGATGTTGACACATATTTTTACTTATAAATTTAGTTGTGATGTTAACCAAAGTATGTGCAAACATTAGGGTTGTTAGTTGGAATAACTGCTAAATATAGTTATTAAGAATTTTCAAAATATATAGGCTTACTCCCCACTACACCCTCAGGCAACATGTTCCTAACAACTCGAGGAACATTTTTCCCATTCAGTAGTAGTACCTATACAACTATACAGTAGTGCTTATACACCTATATAGTAGTGCCTATACAACTATATAGTAGTGCCTGCCTATACAACTGTACAGTAGTGCCTGCCTATACAACTATACAGTAGTGCTTATACAACTATACAGTGATGCCCCACAGGAATTGCATTAAAACTTTTCATCTTAGCGATGTTCTTGGTTTTTGATGGATTCCTGTGAGGCCTTCCTCTCTTCTCTGGCGTTCGGAGAGGGCACTTGTGTTGCATTTGGATGTCCGTGTCTGCTCCTTGTTTCAAGTGTTTGCTTGTCTGGGGTTTTTTTTGGGGGGGGGGGTTTTGGGGTTTTTTGTTGTTTTTTTCTTTCTCCTCTCTTTTTCTGTCGTTGCTGTGGTGGTTGTTGCTGCTGCTGTGATGGTGTTGTTTGGGTGGATGCTAGTAAAGTCAGCAAGCGAAACTACATTGGCTGTAATTCCAATAGGTTCTGTGCCCCATGCCACAAGTACAATCTCTGATTTTCTGAACAAATCAGATGTATTAAGAGTAGAAGTTTTGGGATTATAAAAACAATTGTCAGCCACAACTTATATCACTCCACTGAGGGTACTGACAAATTGTTTGCTGATATGTTTCCAGACAGTAAGATTGTAGCCAGTTTTTTCTTGTATGTTTTTGGTGTTGCTGAACATTTCAAAAAAAGAACTTATGCACTCCATCAAAGGACCTTTTGCAATTCTGTTTAATGAAAGTCTAAATAGATGGATGTGCATGTGCATTTCTGGGATGGTAACCATGTTCGTACCTGCTATTTTGGTTTTCATTTTATAGGTAAATATTTAATATCTTTCTTAGTAATCAGTAGAAATTGTTGTTGTGTACCTGCATTTCTTTTCCTTTTTCTTACCTATTACTCTTATAATTTCTGATTTGCCCGAACATTATATCTAATATATTTCTGATAGAAATACTACTGTAAAGCATATTTTTCATATAATTACACAATATTATTCATGTCTTTTTTACTAAGAGGTAAAATTTCCAAATTGGCAATCCTGTGATTTTGTTGAAGAAATTATAATTACTAAATTAGCTTTAATTATTATACACTGCTGAATATAGTTATAACATTTCTGATAGCCATACAACCTGTCAGTGTAATCAGTATGGTAACAATCACTTAATCATAGAATAATTACTATTATCTATTGGTTCTAGTGATGTGTAAGTATAAAAAGTTATTATTACATTTTAGAAATGAATTTAATTTTCTAAATAGTTACAATGAACAATTTAATTTATTGAGCATTTTAAAAGTTTGCATTATTAAACTACTGATTTGTTTAAGAATTTGAATCTAATATTAATAAAACTAATCAGTAAATAATCAGTAAAACTTCTGTAAGTTATCTGATCTACAAACAGTAAAGTACAATAATGTAACCAGTATAAATCAATAAAACTATATGAAGATATCCAGACTACAAAGAGTCAACTACGGTAATGTATCTTACTACAACTAATACAAATATTATGTATCCAGACCACTACCAATAAAAAAACAAAACAATATCCAGACAGTAAGGCAGTATCTAGCAAGACATTTTGTTTGAATCACTGAATGCATTCATTTGAGTTTTCACTTAGCAGGAAAACCCACAGCTTATGCAATGTTATATTTTTAAACACAAATTCAGCAACTGTCAATGAACTCCACCTCTAAGAAAAAGGATGCGGGCCTGAATAGAACAAAGTCAATAATATTTCTGTCTTTATCCTATTTTAAGGAAAGAAAGTAAATAATATCTGTTGAATTTTATCCAACCATTTTAAGCAGTAATGAGTTTTTAAATGCTTTTGCAGTTGTTTCAGCAAACTATTTTCCAAATGCCGAAAGCAGAAGGAATTGAAGCCAAGGACAGTGTACATTGGACTTGCTACAGGACCAGTGCAGAAATATCCAGCCAATGTTATTCGTAACCAGAAGTATAGCATCATCTCATTCATACCAAAGGTTGCATTCTTTTGTATAACTTACCATAGAAATTGTTTAACTTACTGGGACATATTTGTTCACAAAAATAGCACAATTCTCAAACAGTGCTATTTATATATATTCATTCACCCAAAATTTACAATTCTCATTACTAATGATGTTAAATTTTTTGCTCACTCACACGTGCATTTGTTCACATACTTTCAATCCAAGGGAGGTAGGTATATGATATGACCTAATTTTTATACAAACAAGGGAGGTAATCTGTTTTTGCTTGCATACACAGCAAGGAAACTGGGTTACACACATACACCCACAACAAAATAGAGTTGGTTACTAATTTTTCATTGTTCCATGTTGTTCATTTGGTCTGTTAGACAAATAATTAAAATTCATTCAGAAATCTTTCAGTACCTAATTCTCCAACTAGAAAACCTCAGCAGCTGGTGTTTGGATGCTGGAATGTTTTCCCACCTTCAAGACTAATTAGTAAAAAATAATATATATATATAAGGAATCCATCAAGGTTGTTGCTTTTAAAAAAAATTATAGATACTTTCATTTCTATTTCAAAGTAACATTTTTTTTTTAAAATCCGGATTGGATCAAACTTGGTGTTCGAAACAAAAGTGGATTCTGTTTTATCACAGCAAATGTTAAAAAAATTAACATTATTTACATGTAAAATGGATTATTCAGTTAATCTGGGAAGCCATTAATTATTTAAACTCACATTCTTCTTGATGAATCACTATTTTATTTTGGGAGTAAGATGTTTGTGGAATAACTGAGGAAAACACTGCTTTTAACAAGTTGTTACCCTTATATGTTTTTGTTGGAGTTTTATATGCTAGCAACTCTTTTTTCATAATTCATATGTTTGAGCAGTTCAGAATACCTTAAGGTTGTATATGTTAGCAGTTGTTTATTTCATGTTTCAGTACTGTTTGAGCAGTTCAAAATGCTATATTTATTCCCTTATTTAGTCTTAAGGCTGTATCTATTAGCATTTTTTTTTATTTCTTGTTTCAGGTACTGTTTGAGCAGTTCAGAATATTTTTGAATTTATATTTTCTAATCATGGCTGCATCACAGCTGATTCCAGAAGTGCGCATAGGTTACCTGTACACCTACTGGGCACCCTTGGTGAGTAATCTTTTAGTTCATTCAGCCTTACCATTTCAGTTTCTTCCTTTCAGCACCTATACTAATAGAACTATACTGGAATCCAAAGGCAGTGAATATAAAGAACTAATAGTAGGTGGAACCAGCCTCTATATGATGATAGCGGACAACTACTAAATTCCAAAAAATTTACCCTTTTGACACAAGTGTAGTGTTTGTGTTTCATATTTATTATGCTTATAAAATAATTTGTTGAATAAAACGATCTTCCAACTTTTCATTGATGTATTTTTTATTTGTGAGAGCGCGAGTGGAAGTGTGTAAGATTGCATTAAGTTTGCTATGGTTGTTGTGTTTTGATGGCCATTTTTTCAATCTCCCTGTTTACCTCCATTTTTTGGTATGCCTTGCAAACACTAACACACAGGTTCTGCTATGATTGTCCAATCAGAAGGTATCTTACATCAAACTAAGGCAAAATGAATGTAGAATGCAACCATGTTATGAATCTGTATTTTTATTTTTATTGTACCTAAAAGTCGATTGAAGAAAGCCTATTTTGAATTATTACTATTTGCACAGTTATTTTTGAAAATATAATTTTTTTAAGATCACTTGGGTCATTTGGATACTGCAGCATGGAGGGCAGCAAATTTTATATCTTTTGTTTGCAACAGATTTTAAAACCTTGCTTAGCAACAGGTGATGAATTTAGGGAAAGTGCTTCTGACCTAGGTTGATTTGGGGGAGAGGGTATGATGGGGGAGGAGTTGGATGACTAATGGATAAGTCAAATTACATTGGTTAGAATTTTAGTCAAGTTGTTCTTTTGAAGATAAATCAGGTGTTGAGTGTAATATGGTTGTTCTTTTGAAGATAAATCAGGTGTTGAGTGTAATATGGTTGTTCTTTTGAAGATAAGTTAGGTGTTGAGTGTAATATGGTTGTTCTTTTGAAGATAAGTCACATGTTGAGTGTAATATGGTTGCTGTTGCATATTCGGCTGGTGAAGGCATGCATTAGTCAGGTAGTCTTTGGGCTAGTGCCGGGGAAGTTTTGCTGTTGATGTTGTAGTTGTTTCTGATGTTAGGAGGGAGAGGGAGTATCTTACAGAGCCCAGGCTAGTACACACTGAGTCTGTACTTGGTGAGTACACACACCTGGGATATTCACTCCCCATGTCCATCTCACTGATGTTGGTGGTGGTAGTGGTAGGTGTTCTTTTCCTTTTCCTCTTTATAGCTTTGGCTAGCAACACATTTTATAGCTTGGCTAGCAACAGCCGTGTCTAGCAACAGAAATCTACTTTCTCATAATTAATCAGTAATTATAATAAATGGATATTCTTTTTTTAGATCATCTGCCATTTTAACATGTTCTTTTCCTGGCAACAGTGACCTTTAACTTTAAGCATTTCTTTGATTTTGTTTCACAAAAAAATATATTGCTTAATTGAACAGTATCAGAGTTGGAAAACTGTTTATGAGACATGTTCTTTTTAAATTAATAGGATTGTGATAGAAAACGTTACATGCCATTAAAATGTACCTTACCCTAATTAACAATAACTCTGTAATAAAATTATTTGCTTAGGTATCATGTGTATTCAAAACTATTAAAAAAATTTAAACTCATCTTAATCAGCATGTATTGTTTAAACCCATAATTTACTCTAATCACTTGATCATTTAAGTCAATTTTATTAAAAGGTTTTTTTTTTCCATTTTGTAAGGGCTTTGTTCTGTTTGTGACCATGTGTCGAGAAGCACTGGATGACTGGCGTCGATACAGCCGTGACAAAGAGGCAAACTCTCAGATGTATCGCAAACTTACCCGAGATGGATTTATAAAAGTGCCAAGCTCTGATATACTTGTTGGTGATCTAATTGTGGTAGAAAAAGTAAGATGTTTATTGAGTCTAGAATCAAATGAATGTAAAGTTTATAAGAATTTTGTTGAAGTGAAACATGAATTGTATATTATTTATTTAATATGTATAATATTTCACATTGTTAAAAATAAATATTTCTTTAATAAATTAGTAAAAATTGATTATATATGTTTCCTTTTTATGAAATGATTTCTGTTTTGTATGTATATATATATGGAAGGAAGGGAAGAAGAGAGGAAAGAATGAAAATATATCTAGAAAGTAATTGTAGTGTACATAAACTCTTATGAGTAATAAAACTGTAGCCCTCATGGACAGAATATTGTCATTTAAATGCCAGTAACTTATTTTGTCATTGGAGAAGGCATCTTCTAAAGTGTATCATGAATTTGTTTCTTAGTCCGCTTTTGCATCTTATTCTGACCATTGAATCTATCCATGATTTGACCTATAATAGCAGCAGGAAATCCCTCTCTTTGGTTTTACTAATACTGCTTTTTCTATTTGAAATCCTCTTAGTTTCATTTCAGTAACACATTTTAGCTTAATATTAGGGCCATAGTTGCACCTCTAAAATTGCTTGCCCATTCTTATTCTGTCATAAGTGTCAAGTATGAAACTACAGAAGATAAATAAATGCATATTAAAGCTGTACTATACATAGTGAACTGCAGTATTGCTGTCATTAATACAGAATCAGCGTGTACCAGCTGACTTGGTGTTTCTGCGTACAACAGAACAAGATGGAGCATGCTTTATCAGGACTGATCAGATGGATGGAGAGACAGATTGGAAACTTCGCCTTGCTGTACAAAATACTCAGCGCCTTCCACATAATGTAGTATGTCAACATTTTTTACATTTTTAACTCCTCTCTCCCATTTTGTGTGTGTGTGCATGAGTGTATGTGTGCATGACTTGTTCTGCTAACAGATTATTAGAATTAGCAGTATGTCTACCAGACATCAAGTATCATGGACCCCACCAGCCACCAGTCATCATTATCACTCTACAACCAAATCTCCCACATCTAACAATCTAAAGTTGTCTAGCATTATATTCAAAACTTGCACTAAAACCTAGAGAAAATAAAGATTATAAATATAGATTCAGGAAACTTTTTTTTTTTTAGTCAAATATTACAAATAGATATGCATAGAATTGATTATCATTTATTTACAAGGTTATTAAAGTGCTTTATTGTCCACATTTTAAAGAGTGTGAATTGTTTATAGGAAAAAATTAAATAAAGATTAAAATATCAAACCACATAACAAAGAAAAAAATGTAAATAAAGGATAAAATAACAAATCAAAACAATAAAAAAGTTACATTGTTTAAATATTTTGTGAAGGAAGTGTTATTTTGTGTGCTGGACAATTTAAAAAAAAAAAATATTTATTTAATCAGGACATTTTGGACATTAATGCCAGTGTGTATGCTGAAAAACCACAGAAAGATATCTACAGCTTTGTTGGCACTTTCACAAGGGTAAGAAAAATTGTTCTTTTTCATCATGTAAGAAGGCTATAGAAACAAGAAATTTTTTACACTTTAATCCTATTACAGCATGGATATTTAATTTTTTTTTCTTGCTTGAAATAAATGTACTTTGATATATTTCTTTGCTGTTTAAAATATTAGACATTTAATAAACTATTTAGTCAAAGATTTTGAATCAGTCAAAATTGGAGAAATGTTAATGAGATTTTTTTAATTAAACCTTTAATCTCTGAATTTTTAAAAATTGAAAAATGTAAAGGAGAGAAGAGTGTGGCAGTAGCTATTTCTTTGAATATTAAGCAAATAAAAACAGTAAGGAGAAAGAGAATGGAACCTTTTCAGTTTGTAATTTTTAAATAGTAAAAACTACAATGAGAAAGAATATGATAGTATCTCATTTTGTAATTTTAAATAGTTAAATAGTAAAAACTGTAAGGAGAAAGACTATGATAGTATCTCATTTTGTAATTTTAAATAGTTAAATAGTAAAAACTGTAAGGAGAAAGACTATGATAGTATCTCATTTTGTAATTTTTAAATAGTAAAAACTACAAGGAGAAAGACTATGATAGTATCTCATTTTGTAATTTTTAAATAGTAAAAACTGTAAGGAGAAAGACTATGATAGTATCTCATTTTGTAATTTTTAAATCGTAAAAACTGTAAGGAGAAAGACTATGATAGTATCTCATTTTGTAATTTTTAAATAGTAAAAACTGTAAGGAGAAAGACTATGATAGTATCTCATTTTGTAATTTTTAAATCGTAAAAACTGTAAGGAGAAAGACTATGATAGCATCTATTTCATTTTGTAATTTTTGAATAGTAAAAACTGTAAGGAGAAAGACTATGATAGCATCTATTTCATTTTGTAATTTTTTAAATAGTAAAAATCTGCAAAGGAGAGAAGAGTGTGACAGTAGCTATACATAGTTATTTCTGTTCATGAAATCAGTTCTTTTTACTGGAAAAAATATATTTCAATGATTTATAAACCTAGCCTAGAGATTTTCTGAAGATTATTGGTAATATACATGCTACTTATTAATGATTTTTGTTGTAATTCTTGCACAAAAGAAAGAAAAATTCATTTCTACACAAAAATTTGTATGTGTGAATTTATGTAAAAATATGGGAAGACTGCAAATTTTCATCATACATAATTGAAATTACAAATAATTATTTGAAATAATTGTATCTAAAAATAATCCTTTTTACTTGCTATGAAAGTGTAAGATTAGCAGAAATAACTATAATGTTAGCATTACCATATTTTAGTAGTTTGTAGTTTTACTTCATTCTGAAATCTGTTTTTTTAGAATTTGTTAATACATGTACATACAGTGAAACCTTAGTTTTCTTACTTTTGTAGGGGTAGCCATTAGTTGGGAAAGTTAGATAAATGAAGAGAAGAACATGCTCTTTAATGTGAGAAATTAATATTAGACAAAGTTATATTTAGACCTATCAAAAATTCTTGTTTTATGACAACTTGATCGATGCTATTTTGTGGACCCACTACACTTTTCCACTTTTATGTTGTAAAACAAACAGGAAAAAAATGTAAAGAACACATAAATTGTTGTTAGTGATTAGAGCTCTAAAACAAATAAAATAATCAAATTACACTTTTACTAATGCAATTACTTGTACAAAATGGCAAAATCAAAATCTGTACCTTGAGCAATAAGCCAGAAATGTTGCCATTGTCTTAATGTGTGCAACCAGAAGATATGTAGTTTATTTCAGTATATTGAGCAATAAACCAGAAGATATGTGGTTTATTTCAGTATATTGAGCAATAAACCAGAAGATATGTAGTTTATTTCAGTAAATTCACTTGGTTATACTTGGATGGCTGTTGTTTGTTTTTGTGCAATTAAACTATAAGTTAATTTAAAAGTATTCAAAAGTTTTCACTGACCTACCTACTCTATATTTTTGTATGTGTAGCACAACTTAACTTTTTTTCTTGTCTAGGCTTTAGCAAAGTTGTAAAGCATGAAAATTATTATTATTTGTTTAATAATATAATAATGTTTTGAAGTGCCTTTACATTATATATGACTTATTATACAGTGATGGAGTGGTCTGTCCTGGTTGCATTGGGCCCTTGGTTATCATTTTCAATAATCTAGTTGAAAAGAGTGCAGTTAATAATAATCAAGCTACAGTTTATATTATTAAGATTGCCAAGATTTCTCTCAATTTTAACATTCATTTTAAATGATAGGTCATAGAGGGAAAACAGTGCCCAATTTAAAATCAGTTTAAGTTTCTTTATTAGCAATTTAGAGCTACTTTGTTTAAAAGCACATCTATGAACATTGAGTGTTGAAGAAATTATAGTAAGTAATGTATGTGTATACTGTAATTAAAATGCACTTTATTTTCAAATTGAATTTGACCATGTTTCATGATTACAAATTCATTTAGTCCCTAGGCAGAAATATGCTGTAAAATAATATAACTAATGAGACTTTTCTTTTGACAGACTGACGAAGGCACAGTGGAAGATTCACTGTCTGTTGAAAACACACTGTGGGCAAACACTGTGGTTGCCTCTGGAACAGCACTTGGCGTTGTAATCTACACTGGCAGGGAGACACGCAGTGTCATGAACACATCTCAGCCCAATAGCAAGGTAGGTGCAGAATTGTCTAGAGCCATTCAGCCTCTGGTCTAAAAGCCTGACAGATAGGGTATTCCAGATTAAGAGTAGCCAGGATAATTAAGAGTAGCCAGGATAAAAACAGCACTTAATATCATTTAGGTGCATTTTTAATCTATATATTAAGTATAACCTTACATCTGTCCTTTTGATCAAAGTGTCATTTATTTTTTAATTTTTTATTTAATTTAGAATTTCCATATAAAGTGCAAAATCATCTTGTTTTAATGGATAAAATTGTGGAAGTCACAATAATAGTTTCACAACTTAAGATGTATAATAAAAGTCTGTATATAGTAACAGACTTAAGCAAATACTTGTTAAAGGCACAGTGCAAAATTATCTTGTTTTTAATGGATAAAATCAGAGGAGGTCACAATACTAGTTTCCTAAGTTAAACAGTATAATGAAGACTCTATGTAGTAACAGACTTAAGCAAATGTTTGTTAACGGCCAGTGCAAAATTGTCTTGCTTATAATGGATAAAACTGATAGAGGCTACAATACTGGTTTCATAACTTAAGTTGTATAATAAAGATAGCATATTGCAATTATAAAGGCACTGTGCTCACTAGCGTATGTCACTCCCTTGAGTACATAGTCACTTTAAACATTTACCAAATACATGTATAGGTCACTCTTGAGTATATATAATCACTTTACACATTTACCAAATACATGGTTAGGTCGCTCTTGAGTATATAGTCACTTTAAACAGTTACCAAATACATGTATAGGTCGCTCTCTTGAGTATATAGTCACTTTAAACATTTACCAAATACATGTATAGGTCACTCTCTTGAGTATATAGTCACTTTAAACATTTACCAAATACATGTATAGGTCACTCTCTTGAGTATATAGTCACTTTAAACAGTTACCAAATACATGTATAGGTCGCTGTCTTGAGTATATTATCACTTTAAACAGTTACCAAATATAGATCACTCTCCTGAGTATATAATCACTTAAACAGTTACCTAATATAGGTTACTCCCTTGAATATATAGTCATATAGTTACCAAATATAGGTTACTCTTTTGGGTTTATAGTCACTTTAAACAGTTACCAAATGATCCAAATTCAAACAAAAATGAACAGACTGAACTTGAATATTAAAACCCCTCAGTCTCAATAGTACACTAATGTTCGAGGTAGATATTGGTGTCACTGTGTTTCAAATGGTTCACAGGGTGAAGGGCAAACAGTTTTTAAACTTTCAACAATACCTGCTTGGTGTATGGATAATAAAACAAGAAATTAAGTATGTACATTATCATAAATGTTTATTCTTTTCATAATTGCTATATTCATTTTGTGGTGACAATGTCAGTACAAAGATTTGCATAAAGACATATCAAGAGAGATCACTTCAGGATGTGGTTTAGCACAGATTCCTATAATTAATTTGAAATGTTGATACTGTGCAAAACTGGAGCAGAAAGTTAATATCTCGTCATAGATTTTCAACAAATGCATCAAACAGAAATGTACTTACAAAATTCGAGCATCACTTGCAGTTAATTTTTAATGAAATGAGGTTGGCCTAATTATAAAGATTAATATATATTGAATAGTTGTTGATGCTGTGAAATAAGATATTTTGCAATACAAATTACTGTGGACATGCATGCCTTTCATGAACATTAGTAAATCTTGAAACTAGTCACTTGAAGACTTTTAAGGTCACACGCTAGATTTAGGCTATAGGTGATTTGAAATATAATGACATTTATGATCATGGTGGTTTTTTTGAAACATTGTCTTGTTTATGATTGGGTGGTTTGAAATATAATCACATTTGCAATCAGTGTGGTTTAAAATATAATTACAATTATGGTCAAGGTGGTTTGAATTATAATCACATTTATGATACAGGGTGGTTTGAAGCATTGTCACATTTATGATCAGAGGTGGTTTGAAATATAATCACATTTATGATACAGGGTGGTTTGAAGTATTGTCACATTTATGATCAGAGGTGGTTTGAAACATTGTTGCATTTATGATCAGAGGGGTTTGAAATGTTGTCATAGTTATGATTGGAGGAGGTTTGAAATGTTGTCATAGTTATGATTGGAGGAGGTTTGAAATGTTGTCATAGTTATGATCAGAGGGGTCTGAAATGTTGTCATAGTTATGATTGGAGGAGATTTGAAATGTTGTCATAGTTATGATTGGAGGAGGTTTGAAATGTTCTCATAGTATGATTGGAGGAGGTTTAAAATGTTCTCATAGTTATTTTATATTGTATAGTTAATATATAAATTGAAGTATGAAAGCAAGAAACCAGTGCAACTTGAAAGTTCAAAATGCTGAAAATAGGTACATAATACAAAATTATGCTAAGGCTTGTTTTGTTAAACACTAAATAGCCTTCACCAGGAGCACATTGTTATAAGAATGGCGTATGAACAGTGAAATGAGTAAACCTATTGATGTTTCATAAACTTTTTGAATAGATCACAGCTTTTGCATTATATATCTATAAAGAGTTTTGAAGTCTGTTTTGACTTATAATACACTTATGTTTTTCTGTTGTGTACCAAAATGCTTCGAATTTTCATGTTAACACTGGTAAGTTTCCATTATTTTTATTTTTATTCACTCAATTTTGTTTTCAGTGGATGAAGCATTTAATTTCTTAGCTATATTCTACAGTCTGAGCTTTGTTACTCAGTGCCAGTAAGAGAGTTTGATTGTAATTCATACTTCATGTGGAAAAGATTAATGTATTCTGCTCTAAAATGACTTGTTTTTGATAATATTTAATTTTTTCTTTTATTGTAGTTAGGATTGGTGGATCTGGAGATAAACACATTGACTAAACTACTGTTCCTTGGAGTAATGATTCTTTCCTTTCTCATGATGATTCTTAAGGTCAGTGCAGTTCAGTGTGTATAACTTATTTTAACTGTCATTTCCAAATTTGCTTTGGATGGTGTATGCATTATTTAAAGTTATTGTTTGAATACTTATTTAAATGTCATTGACTGAACTTAGTGTTTTTATTTTCTATTATTATATCATAATGTTATTAATTGAACAGGTTGGCACAAAAGTCATATATCATAGAGAGTTTTCCATCATACCTAATTCCACAGCATTTTGAAATTTATAAAATTAGTCACAATGAACATTTGATATGTTGACCCCTTCATATGATGATAGTAGTTTTTCTACATTTAAAAAGTTTTTACTGAATACTTATAGATCAGCATACTGTAGGAGTGTTGTATACATACAAAGTTCAGATACCTCTAAATTTGGAGAGATAACTGTAATTAATATATTACTGGGATAATTTTGAAATGCAAATATGGAGCAATCTTGTTTAGAGTGATGAAGTCTATCACTAGTCTCCATTCTTATGAAAGCTGTGGTACCAGAAAAGCTTGGAATAAGTGCAGGATCTCTGGCTTTATAGCATTTTTTGTAAAAGAGAGATTTCTTGAACAGATACATTACCAGACCTGAATATACTCTGAGGAGGAAGTGTTGCAATAAGATAAATATTGTCCAGAATTAATAATCTAACATAAAAATATCTATTCAAACGATACATGATGCAAAAGGCAATCACCAGTAAGTAATTGTGGCCCATCCAGTCAGGAACATTTGGAGTAGGGCTGGATCCTATTCACCCCAGAGGTAGTCTCTTTGTCCTATTCTAAATATTCTTGACCGACCAGGCCACAGTGGCCCAATGGTGCTTGCATTTTGCTTCCATGTAACAGATTGGGAGGCAACAGCATCAGATGAAGTTAACATTGTTCTGTCTTCTGGGATATTTCTCTCCATTTTAGTATAAAATGAGGCAGATTGCCTCAGTTTTCATTTTGCCTGTCTCCTTTGTTGTCTCTGCTAACACCAAACAAATAACTGCACTATTGAGGGTGACTAATTAATCCATGACTCTGGATAAACGGATTAAGTGGAGCAGTCTCTCTTTGTACCAACACCCAGTTGGTATTGGCTACAATGGCTGTGGTCATGGAGTACTGAATGGCTGTATTATCACATCCTAGTAAGGCAGTAACCATTGTGATGGAATACTGAACAGCTTTATTAATACACATCAACAACAAGGCAGTAAACGCTGTAATGAAATACTGAACAACTTTATTAATACACATCAACAATAAGGCATAACTGTTGTAATGGAATACTGAACCACTGTATTAATACACACCAACAATAAGGCATAACTGTTGTAATGGAACCACTGTATTAATACACACCAACAACAATATAAATAGACATACTTGTTCAGTTACCTATAGTTGAATGTTCTAACTAAGCATATATAGCTTTTTCTTCAAAATGTTTTTTAAGGCAGCAAAATTGTTTGCAGAGATTTAAGTTTTATGCATATAAAACATTAATAACATGTGCATCTTTTCAATCATATTATTAGTTTATTAATGTGCAAAAATTTAAAGCTAAGTGATTTGTTAATTCAGTATTGTCTGTATATAATTATGAAGAAGAGGTTAATGATGAATTAATTAATTTAAAGTAGACCAATTGTTAATTCAATATGGTATATAATAAAGAAAATATTTATTTAGACCAGTGAATTAATTTAAAGGGAAGTAATTTTTAATTCAGTATTGTATAAAAATAAGGAAAACATTTATTTAGATCAATGAATTAATTTAAAACTAAGTGACTTGTTAATCCAGTATTATTGTAGGTAAAACAGGTTTATTTTGACTAATAAATTCATTTACAACCTCATAACTTGTTAATTTAGTATTGTTATGCTTATACTATTATGCACAACAGATTTTTTGTATTGATGAACTAAACTAAAATAAAAATAATTATGTGTAGTCTGCTTTTCATATGTCTTATCTTTATCTAGGGTTTTGGTGGCCCATGGTATCGATACCTGTTTAGATTTATCCTTCTTTTCTCCTACATCATTCCTATCAGGTGGGTAGAGTGTCAGACTGAATTCTTTTTAGTTTAACTCCAGGTTCCTTTATTTTTTCTTACTGTAATTAACTTCAGAATTCATTCAAATCATTTTCCCTGTCTCCTGTTCCCTGTATGTGGAATATGATCTTTATGTCTGTATTTTTTTAATATGATCTTAAAGCTTGGGGTTCAGTAGTATGTAATTACAGTAATTTTTTAATTTGATCCTTGAGCTTGGGCTCATTAATGAGATATTTATAATTGCTTTGTTTTGATCCTAAAGCTTGGAGTTTAGTAGTAAGGTATAAACAATTTTAATGGGTGCTCTATAAATAGGATCCTATTTATGTAGTTAATTGTAAGTTTGTGATGTTTATATCTTAGTCATTTTATTGGGGCATATTGTCCTATGTATTCTTATATATATGGTCAATTGTAATTTGAGTTTTGGGCACTGTATATATAATCAACTTTGGATTGATTAATACAAACCATACTTTAAATAACTCACCAAAAGCTTAGTATGGTTTTTATTAATTGCACTCAGGTATGTTGAATCATAGATATCTTTAGCACACATGATTTCATGAGAGAAAATATGTTTAATAGTATTAAAATAATTTAAGGTGCTTAAGGTGGTAAAATAATTGTAGAATTTTCTTTTGGTGATTACAAAAGTTGGCTATTAATTGAAGATTGTAACGTTTATTAATATTTTAAAATTAAAAGTGTGCTACATGTCTTTAGTAACAAGTATATTTAACTTTAATTGTTTAACTATTTTTGAAACTTGTCAATTTTTTTAATCACAAAATTCCAAATACTGTAGTTGAAAAATGTGTCCTCTTTATTAGGTGAAATGATAGTGAAATGAATTGGTGTGTGTCTATGTGTGTGTTTGCATGCATTTGCATACACGCATGTAAGCTTACAAACAAATTTAATCCAAGACTCAAAAAATTATTTTATTACCTGATTCTGTTAAAATGATAGTTTTGTAAATATTAGTTATTAAATTTATAAAATGTAAAAGTAAGGGTAAGAGTGATATTTAGTTCTTCTTGGTCTGCTAAACAAGAAAAATTGAGGCAGACCTGTTAGCTTAAACTCAGAAAAGTTGTAAACTGCATACATAACTAACTTATTTCTTTTTTAGCTTGCGAGTTAATTTGGACATGGGAAAAGCATGGTATTCATGGATCATACAGCGGGACAAAGCCATCCCAGGTACCACTGTACGCAGCACCACCATTCCTGAGGAATTGGGTCGCATTACATACCTCCTGTCTGACAAAACTGGTACACTGACACAGAATGAAATGGTATGTTTTGTATTAGATCAACTTTGGATTATTATACGTTGATACCTTTATTGCTTAATAATCTGAGGAATTAAATCATATTACATACCTTGCACAATGCTAGAACTTGCACATAATGAAATGGTAAGTCTTATATTAGATCATTTTTAGATTATCAAGAATTTATTTAAGCTGAGGAATTGCATTGCATTACATGCTTTGTGCCTTACAGTATTGGTGCATATATGTTGTATCATCTTCAGATTATCATTAAGTTCCACTTTAGGATCTGTAAAGCACAGTCTATTTTCAGTTTTACAAAATGTAGAACTTTATTCACATTGTAATGATGTAGAGCTTTATTCAGGCTTTAGTGACATAGAACCTTATTCACATTTTAATGCAGTAGAGCTTTATTTAAGTTTTGATTGATATATAGAACTTTGTTTAAGTTTTTAATGAATAAATTTTAATATATATAGAGAGCTTTATTTCAGTTTTAAATGATGTAGAGCTTTATTTATGTTTTTAATGACATGTAAAACTTTATTTAAATTTTAATTGCTATGTAGAATTTTATTTAAGTTTTGAATGATGTAGAACCTTATTTAAGCTTTAAATGATGTTGAGCTTTATTAAGTTTAGAATGATTTAGAACTTTTCTTTAAGTTTAGAATTATGTAAAGCTTTATGTGGCCTATCCCTATCTCAGAACTTAATTGCTATATAAATTGTTAAATTGTCGAAGTGACCCGACCTTGGCACTCCTTATGATGGTACTTTTGTATGTGTCAGAGTTGGGGTAAACAGCTTGAATTGAGAATATGCTATAAATTGCTGATGCAATCCAAACCAGTTCCAAATGGATGAGTAGTTTTTGTTATCCAATGGTTAAGATTTATGGGAATGAGACCAGCCAATGGCTGAGATCAAAAGTTTACCTGCTGGAGAGAATTCTATTGTCTAATCACTTGAATTTGGTGTGGCAAGAAGTCTGGTCATGAAAGGTGTCCATTAGCTTAATGGTGAGTTAACTGACTGATTGAGAGAGAATGTACTTAGAAATATTTCATGCATTTTTGCTATTATGTTATAGTTGCATTTTATGTAGAGATGTATTATGTGAGCAGTCTATTATTTTTACAAATTGTGAACTATGATGCTTATGTGTAGTATGCTAAACACTTGAGCTGTTAATAAATTTAAATGTATTTAGTAAGCATGTATTGTGCATGTATCGGGTTAATAAATACTGTTGCAAGAAACTGTAAATTGAGCCTTGAATGTTAGAGAGAATGGAGTTAAAGATGAATAAACTGGAAACTTAGCGTTGGTTCCCTGATTATATTTTACAAGGAAAAAGCAGTCTTTCCTTGTTTTATCTGAATCTCCTGGTTTACTGATTATAAACTGCTATGCGAGAAGTATCTATCTCAGTGTGTAAGTGTAAGGAATACACTACACTATATTGATATATGGTGGCTAAGTATGCTGACTACATCGAACAATTTCTGGTGCTGAAAGTTACTGTAAATTTTTACAATTGTTCTGCCTGAGAGAGCTGATATGGCATAGGAAATATCGGCTAGTCAGTGTTCTACAGTGTGAAGAGGGAATCACGTGGAATTGACAGTAATAATGTAAACAATAAACTTGTGACTTTGTTACAAAAAAGTGCGCAAAAGACTATTGAGACAGCACCTAAACCAGTTTATGTATGAACTGTTATCACTTACTCTAATAAACTCCATTTCTGTTCTGCGATAACAACTATCCTGTGATTGGTATTGACACTAATCTATTGAATTGTGTGTTAGGATAAAAGACTGTGTATGTATTAAAATTATTCAAGCATGGTTTCGTAAAAATGTTGATGTCAAGTAACCTTTTCATTTTATTTGTTATGTGCATATTTGATTGTTGATTTAATAAATTTATTGATCTTCTTACACATATTGATAACCTTATGTCGGAGAAGAAAGTGGGTGGATGGGGGCTTGCTAAATATAGATTAAAGATGGATTTGTCTTCTCCTTTAATAAGAAGTTTTCCACCTACGGACGTATTGTGTGATGGTAAATGTTTGTCTTGATTGTTGTGGAGAAAAAAATGTTTACAGTGCCCGCATATCTGCCAAGTGAGAGAGATGAATGGTGTCTGTTGGAGAATTATGAATAACATAAATTAAGATTCTCATCAGTTGTAATTAGTTATGGTTGATTTAATTAATTAATAATAATAATAACCATTAACTAGGCGGTGTTGGTGTCTCACTTTATTTAGTTTAGAATGATGTAGAACTTTATGTTTTGAATGATGTAGAACTTTATTTAAGTTTTGAAAAATTTAGAGATTTATATATATTTTGAATGTTGTAGTACTTTATTTTAATTTTGAATGATGTAGAACTTTATTTAAGTTTTGAATGATGTCTAGAACTTTATTTAATTTTTTATGATGTATAACTTTATGTTTTGAATGATGTACAACTTTATGTTTTGAATGATGTACAACTTTATGTTTTGAATGATGTATAAAATTATTTAAGTTTTGATGATGTACAACTTTATGTTTTGAATGATGTACAACTTTATTTAATTTTTGATGAGGTACAACTTTATGTTTTGAATGATGTACAACTTTATGTTTTCAATGAGGTACAACTTTATGTTTTGAATGAGGTAGAACTTTATTTCAGTTTTGATGATGTATAACTTTATGTTTTGAATGATGTATAACTTTATTTAAGTTTTGATGATGTATAACTTTATTAAAGTTTTGAATGATGTATAACTTTATTTAAGTTTTGAATAATGTAGAGCTTTGTTTAAGTTTTGGATGATACAGAGTTTTATTAAGTCTAAATGATATAGAACTTGATTTAAATTTTGAACGATGTAAAACTGTATTTAGGTGTTTAAATTATAGATCTTTATTTAAGTTTTGCATGAGATAGAGCTTCATTAAGTTTTGAATGATTTAGAACTTTATTTAAGTTTTGATGATGTATAACTTTATTAAAGTTTTGAATGATGTATATATAACTTTATTTAAGTTTTGCATGAGATAGAGCTTCATTAAGTTTTGAATGATTTAGAAAGTATCCACTAATTGTGAATTATAATCTCTTGTACATTTATTTTGATTATTTTCTTCTTCTTCTTCTTTTTATTTTCCCAGATATTCAAAAAACTTCACCTTGGGACAGTGTCTTTTTCATCTGAAACAGCTGATGAGGTAATCTTATGAATGTTGACTAAATAAAGTTGTAGTATTTTTAGTTTTATAATTCTTAAAGTGATCAACATTTTTCATTGTAATTTTTGTGGAGGTTTTAAGATATTGTATAAGATAAATAATGTAAATGATTAAGGAGATAATATAAATAGATAATATGGAAAGGTTTTCTCTTTATTTATTGTTGATTTGGTTTGGTTTGGTTTTTTTGATGTGTAATATCTAAAAGTTTCCTTGCTGTTTTTATTAAGTACCTTGGTACCATCAGGAAGTTTTGATCTATTTTTTTAAAAACTTGTTTGATGTTTGTCAGGAATCAGTTGAAAATTAACTTGACATAACTTGTTTTTTGTTATAGTTGTTCGAGGTAACATAATGTCTGGAAGTTTTCTTTGTTTTAGTGTCACAGTTTATTTTATGTATCTTTGAATGCATAATATCTAAAAGTTTTATTTTTGTATCTGTTCTTTAAAAAAAAAAATATCTGAAAGTATTATTAAACTTATTTATTTTTTATTTATTTATTATTTCATTTATGTCTGTGGTCTTGTATATCTTGAAGTTTTATTTGTACTAAATGGGTATTTTGTTAGAGTTTGTTTATCAAGAGGGTTTCTGTCTATTTATCTGGTGTTGTTAATTTAGGTCTCTGAAAGGGTAAATAATATATACATTTTTTATGTATTTATTTGTTATTTAGGTCTGTGAATGGGTAATATATGTAAATTTTTCTCTCTTTTTTCTCTTGTTAGGTTTTTATATATCTGTGAATCAGTAATGTCTGAATGTAATTCTATGTAATTTTTGCCGATTTTATTTGTACATGTAATGATTTTGAGTCATATTTACAAATATTTTCTACTTTCAAGCAGAGCTTTATTGTGTAGATCTTACCTAATATAATTTATTTTATTGTTGCTAACGTTATTTGATATTTTTAAAATGTTTGTTGTTTTGCTTTTACTCTCTTTGTCAGGGGTAAGCAATTCAGTTTTTGGATATATCCATTAATGAGAACAAGTTTCATTAAATATTCTCTTGAATATTTAAAATAAAAATTCTGAGGACATTTCTAATGGCATTATTCTGATACTTTGTTTATTATACTATATATAGAGATTGTTTTGACACCAACTTCTTTCAGAGATAGTAGTGTCAGTAAAGAATGTACTATTTTAGTTTCAATCTTGACATTAGATTTGAAATGTTTTGCTTATTAAAACACTTATCAAAAGTAATGCTATTCTCAGTTTCTATAGACAGAAAAATTTCACTTAATTTTTTTCTGTGCCAGAATACAGAGATAAGATGTGCTTTAACCCGTTCGCTGTCAGTGGTATAAAATCCTTACCGTCTAAAAAACGATGTATGACTGTCAGTGGTAAAACAGTCTTACCATGCGCGCGCATCTTCAGTTCGACAGATGATATATAATTAAAGTAACCAATCAGAAAAAAGATAGTATGTGAGTTCGCTTCAGCATCCAGTTTTGTTCTAAATTTTATCATTGGATACTTTAATGAGAATGCTCATATGACTGAATTCCCGCCTTTGGTAGCGTCACCCTACTTTCCTTTGTTCAAAGGTGGACGCCATTTGTGCTTTCATTTTGAGATATTGTGTACGCTATGTTTATCATTCGCCAAGGCAACTTTTGATGTTGATGTTGGAGAATTTGAAGCCACGGATGGATTAGAGTATGACCCATTAGATGAGAGTGATTTTTTTATCACAAGATGAAATTCCAGCCCCTATTGACATTTTTGATGAAGGTCACCATGAGGCGAAAACGAAACCCGGTCTGTCATGGCGTAGCGTGTGTGCGTGGTGCGTGCATCTGTGACCAACGCATGGAGTATCCCCCTTTTACAGTCAGTAGTGGAGTACAAATACCATTTACAGAAAATGCTACAGTTCTCAATATTTTCCAAACATTTTCCCCAGAAAGTTTTGTGCAAAGAATTGTCAAGTACGCTAATATTTATGCCGGTATGCGAGTAATGCAACCGGTCTTTTCTTCGTAGATCTTCCTTCGTAGGTTCGATTCAAACAATGGCGAGATACAGAGGTAAGTGAACTTTATCAGTGTTTGGTTTTTTTTATTTTGATGGGAATAGATAGAAAATCTTTTATTGATCATTAATTAAATTTACAACAAATGAAACATTTTATAATAACTAAATAAGTCTAATTCGCAAAAGTCACGACAGGCGTAGATCTCGTTTGTGCTAAGCTGTTTACATTTTTCAGATAACCAAGTCCTTGAACATAGCAACAGTATCCAAACAGTCAAATTCTTTGTTGATCATTTCAGACAAGTATTTTCATCAATTTATGTGCTTGGTGAAAATATTTGTGTTTATGAATCTTTGATGCTTTGGAAAAATCGTTTGGGTTTTAGACAGTACATAAAATCAAAACGTGCTAGATTTGGAATCAAATCATACGAAATCTGCGAGAGTACTACAGGGTATGTTTTCTATTTTATTATTTACATGGGGAAAGACACTTGTACACAGGGGAATCAGAGTGAGAAAGTGGTACAAACACTTTTGGAACCCATGCTAGGGAAATATTACAAGCTGTACACAGATCGCTTTTTCACTAGCTCACCCTAGCATGCACTCTTTTGGAAAAGAACATATACATTTGTGGAACTGTTATGGGGAACATGCCAAAAAAATTTCCAAGCACTAAACTCACACCAAAGACAAATTTCAATTCTTCATAGTGATGGCATTTCTTGTGTTTTGCATGGCAAGACAAACTAATTCTCATACTTAGCACAATGCATCATGACAGTACAATAAAAAATACATGCAAAACAAAAGAACCAATTCTGAAACCAGCATGCATTTGTGATTACAACAAATACATGGGAGGGGGGGAATTGTGTGACAGTAACACAAATGCATATCCAAGCTTGAGAAAAACAATAAACTGGTACAAGAAAGTTTTCTTTCACTCTCTATGTATTCTTCAAGTGGACGTGAAAAAATATTTCTGGACATCAGTTGGATTTGTGCTTCATAACTTTGATTACATTTCCAATTGGATTATTTATAAATTATCTTCTTCATTTGGGATTTGTGAAAACAAAGTGTATTCTTCAAGTGGACATGTGAAAAAATATTCATGGACATCAGTTGGATTTGCGCTTCATAACTTTGACTACATTTCCAATTGGATTATTTATAAATTATCTTCTTCATTTGGGAGTTGTGAAAACAAAATGTATTCTTCAAGTAGACGTGAAAAAATATTTCTGGACATCAGTTGGATTTGTGCTTCATAACTTTGACTACAACTACTATTTTATTGCCTATTCTACATTTGTATAAGATATAAATCTTCACATCTCTTCTCTTGTTTGGTAGGGGCTGGCATATATAATTTCAGAGATTTTACTTCATCATTCCTTTGGAACTTTTCAACTTATTTTCTGCATCTGAATTTGCGCTTCACTATTTTTGACTACATCTATCATTACTTCAGCTGAATATATAATTTCATTAATTTTTCTTCATCATTCCTTTGAAATTTTGAACTGTGACTTATACTTCAAAAAGCTTTCTTCAGATAGATCTCAAACACTGTAGCCATTGAGTACAAGTACGTGGTGTTTGTGTGCTTGATGTTCCATATAATAAACAGTTTTGGGTCAGGCTTCTGATGAGGCGAGACCCTGGATATTTCTCCTAAATATCCTAAACATCGCCGAAACATCCCCACAACACTTGGTGTATAAAACATTCTTCTTGTGTGGATGTAAAGCCTTCATGGAATACGACATCGATGCAGAAATTCTCAAGTTCAAGAAAAAGGTAAGAAAACTTTTTATTATTTATTTATTTTCAATTTTTAAATCAATTAAAAATATTACTTTATTATTTAATTAGTTTGTCTAGATTAATTTTCAATTAACGTTTTGAATATCCGTGTAAAATGACCATCGCTTTTCGCGTTTTTTTAGGGTAACCTTTAAAAAAATCGTTGGGCGGCAAAAGTGCCTGACACCGTGACGTCGCGCGAGATTTTCATAGCCGACAGCGAACAGGTTAACATAATACTCACATAGTATTTAAAATTAAAATAATAATGATGAGGGTAATCACTGCTTAGGATGCTTTCAAGAACTAAATACATACATAGTAAGTAAGACACAATACAAAATTAGTATGTTGTACTAGTAACACACATATGGTATTGATGACTATAATAAGAACACAATACAAAATTAGTATGTTGTACTAGTAACACACATATGGTATTGATGACTATAATAAGAACACAATACAAAATTAGTATGTTGTACTAGTAACACACATATGGTATTGATGACTATAATAAGACACAATACAAAATTAGTATGTTGTACTAGTAACACACATATGGTATTGATGACTATAATAAGACACAATACAAAATTAGTATGTTGTACTAGTAACACACATATGGTATTGATGACTAATAAGAACACAATACAAAATTAGTATGTTGTACTAGTAACACACATATGGTATTGATGACTAATAAGAACACAATACAAAATTAGTATGTTGTACTAGTAACACACATATGGTATTGATGACTAATAAGAACACAATACAAAAATAGTATGTTGTACTAGTAACACACATATGGTATTGATGACTAATAAGAACACAATACAAAATTAGTATGTTGTACTAGTAACACACATATGGTATTGATGACTATAATAAGAACACAGAGCACAAAATTAGTATGTTGTACTAGTAACACACATATGGTATTGATGACTAATAAGAACACAATACAAAATTAGTATGTTGTACTAGTAACACACATATGGTATTGATGACTATAATAAGAACACAATACAAAATTAGTATGTTGTACTAGTAACACACACATGGTATTGATGACTATAATAAGAACACAATACAAAATTAGTATGTTGTACTAGTAACACACACATGGTATTGATGACTATAATAAGAACACAATACAAAATTAGTATGTTGTACTAGTAACACACACATGGCATTGATGACTATAATAAGAACACATAGCACAAAATTAATATATTGTACTAGTAACGTACAATTTATTGACAGCTGTAATACAGATATACTAATGTGGACCATATATAGAGATCATGACAGTACAAATTGGTATTTTAGGTGAAAAAGATTTGTTTTATTTTAATATCAAAGCTTGTTCATCATAACAAATCCTTTTGCTGAACTCTAACAAATGATTCAAAGTTTATTTCTTCGTTCAGCAAGAATAGTACTGTCATTTGTGTGTCATTTTTTTGTTCAGATTTAGAGTTGTAAATCTTGTAATTTATGTTTCTCCTTTGTAAATACAGTTATTTGTTCTATATTGTCATTTTGCATGTGGATTCATTTTGTTTGGATATAATTATCTTTAGATTTTTTTAGGTTTTAAGTGTTTTGTAAAACCTTGTGTATTTTGTGTGCTTGTTCTAAAGCTCTTTTTAAAGATCTTTTTTAAGATGAACTGCTTTATTAAGTTTTAGTAGTAGTAGTAGTACAATTACTGTTATGACACATGTTGTATAGGAAAAAATCTAAGTCTGTTTTTAAAATTATAATATTAGTCCTAATTTGATGTAATTTTTCTTTTTTATTAAATATGAATTGTGTTAGATAGCTGAAGTCTTACAAAATGATCAACTTATTATTTTTTAAATTTTGAAATAGTATATGTAATTTGTTTTAAATTTCTTATTTAGTTTTAATGTTTTTATTTATTGTTTTGTATTATCCAGTTAACAATTTCTCCTAAGCCTATAAAGAATATGAAACACTTCTTGATTTGAACTTGATATAGGTAGATATGGCTTTGTACTCTCATTTTCAAAATGTTTCATTGCAAAACTTATGATTTGACAATATAACAGTTTAAAGTTTTTGAAAAGAAAATTTATGCAAACAGCTTTATTTCTCTAATTTATTTGTACTTTATTTGGCTTATAAAAGTATCTTTTATATTTTTTTATTTGAATACATTTATCATTTTATGCCTTTAAAAATTTCTGCTCTAAATATCACTTGTTAACAACTATTTCCTACAAAAATACTTCACCCCAGAAATAAATTAACTTTTGCAGCATGATAAGTTCCTTTTATATATTATATATTGTTTAGTTTATTTTTTTAAATTGTTTTTATCATATACTGCTGTCATAATAATAATCATAGTGACTTAAATAATCTGATATAAAATTTCTTCTAAATATTCTGATTTAGACTGACACAACCATTTATTTCATGTTAATTATCACCTATAACAGTTTAAAATCCTTCATTATTGTAATTTAAAAAGAAGTTTAAATTTGGTTTTATTATTAAGAAAAAATATTTTAAAGATAAATAAATATCTATTTAAAAAATAAATCAATACATCAATATGACATTTTAAAGTAATTAATTTTTAATTTGTCTTTCAATCATATCTGTTATTTTCTTGTGACATTACATCTGAAAACGCTTTACAGTCTTAAAGATATTTTAAGTGACATAATGTTACTTTTATATCATTCCATTTTTATTTCATTTTATTTATTATTTTTATTTGTCCTATTTCTGTTATATGTGTTCTCAGATAACATCACACATGAAGACACTTTATATTTATTTTATTTATTATTTTTATTTGTCCTATTTCTGTTATATGTGTTCTCAGATAACATCACACATGAAGACACTTTATTTATTTTATTTATTATTTTTATTTGTCCTATTTCTCTTTTAATCCCATGTGTTTTCAGGTAACATCACACCTGAAGACTGTTTACAGCCAGATGCAGCAACAACAGCAATCTTCTTCCGCAGGAACAGCCACACCTTTGCGAACAACTGGTCCAGTGCGACGCTCAGTAGTGACACGCGTATTTGAGGCCGTCCGAGCCATTGCTTTGTGCCATAATGTTACACCTGTTTATGAAGAAAGTGAAGGACAGAATGCAGAAGTTGCACTAGCCCCTGAGGCTGACCAGCACATTCAGCAGACCGTTTCATATCAAGCTTCCAGTCCAGACGAGGTGTGGACTTCATTTATTTAGTGTTAATGATGCTATTGATGTTTAAGTCCATCCGATGTCTATCTACTACATTCATTTGCAGGCTAAAGTATAAAATGCATGTTGTTTAAAAGATGTTGATGCTGTTAAAGTTTCAGGTCAACACCTGTGTATTAGATTGATTTGCAGTCTAAACATTAAATATGTATTGTTTAGATGATGTTAATGATACTGCTAATGTCTAGTCCATCTAATGTCTACTACATAAAATTCATTGTTTAAAGATGTTGATGCTGTTTATATTTCAGTGGAATCCACTGGACATGCCAACTACATTGATTTGCATAAAGTTCATATTGTTTAAAAGATGTCACTGATACTGTTTGGATTGGTATCCTATACAAGGATTATATTATCAACTTTCATCTCCAGTTCTTATGACATTTCATTAATTTATTGTTTGAATTGGAGTCCTATACAAGGATTATATTATCAACTTTCATCTCCAGTTCTTATGACATTCATTGTCTTAAGGCATCTCTACACTCCTTGTCCTTATTTCTGTCCATCAATTTCATTATTAAGTTTTACCTATTATAGGAGACTTTGTAGTGTTAAACAGAAGCATATTAATATTTATTATTTAAATTTTAAATTTTGCTGGAATTTTTTTAATATTACATGTGCCCATTTATGTATTTCTATAAATTAAATAATTTGACTTGAAAAGGGGAAACTATTTGTTCAAGGTTGCATTAGTGAGTTGGACAGAAAGTGTTGGCTTGACTCTGATTCGGCGAGATCTCAGTAGCATGCAGCTACGTACACCAATTGGAACAACAGTCAGCTACGCTATTCTACAGCTTTTCCCATTTACTTCTGAAGCCAAGCGAATGGGCATCATTCTCAAGGTAAAAGATGTTTTTTATGAGTAATCCTTTCATATTGTAATATTTTATGGACATATTTTAAAATTATGAAAATTAGGAATTGTGAACATGAAGTTGATATAAAAACTTTAAATTCATTTTATTGGATTTTTCTTTTTTTATTAGTGTTTAGTCGCTATAAGAGAAATTTGTGTTGTTTGTATTAGCTCTACTGGCCATATTTTTTTTGTCTTTTCATATTATGTTATTGACCTTTATAGCTAGTGTCTTTTCATATTATGTTAATGACTTTTATAGTTAGTGTCTTTTCATATTATGATAATGACATTTATAGCTAGTGTATTTACATATTATGCTACTGACCTTTATAGCTAGTGTCTTTTTCAGAATATGCTACTGACCTTTATAGCTAGTGTATTTTCATATTATGCTATTGACCTTTATAGCTAGTGTCTTTTTCATAATATGCTACTGACCTTTATAGCTAGTGTCTTTTTCATAATATGCTATTATTTTTTCTATTTAGATTGTCCATAATTGATGCTGTGCTTTTCTATTTAGATTGTCTTTTTAATAATGTGTTACCATTTTAGTCATATTGTAATTTTCCCAGTTTGCTACCATCCATTTCCATATAGATTTTTCAAATATGCTACCAACCTTTTCTAGTTAAATATCTTTCTCGCAATATGTTAGTATTCCTATCCAGTTAGATTGTCTTTTACATAATATGCTGCCATCTGTTTCTAGTTAGATTATTTTTTCATTATATAACACTGTTCTTTTCTCTTCATACATTGTCTTTTTCATAATATATTACTGTATTTTTCTAATTAGATTGTCTTTTTCATAATATATTACTGTATTTTTCTAATTAGATTGTCTTTTTCATAATATATTACTGTATTTTTCTAATTAGATTGTCATTTTAATAATATATTACCACACTCTTCTATTTAGATTGTCTTTTTTCATATGTTACCAGTTGTTTTTTTCAAGTTAGATTGATTTTTTACATAATATATTACTCATTTCTTTTTAAAAGTTAGATTGTCTTTATATATTACCAGTTTTTTTTTTGTTAAAGTTAGATTGTCTTTTTTCATAACAGGCTACCATTCTGTTCTAAATAGATTGTCTTTTTCATCAAATATATTGCTGTCCTTTTCAAATTAGATTGTCTTTTTTATAATATGCTACCATTCTGTTCTAGCTAAATTGTCTTTTACGTAATATGCTATCACCCTTCTCTCTTTAGATTGTGTTTATCATAACATGCTACTGTTATTTCCATTTGCATTGTGTCGTCATAATATAGTGCTGTCCTTTTCTGTTGCATTGTGTCTTGATAATAAAATGCTGTCCTTTTCCAGTTAGTTTGTGTCTTCATAATATAGCGCAGTCTTTTTCCATTTAGTTTATATCTTCATAATATAGCATTTATTATGTTTTTATAACGTGAAATATTATACTACCCTTTTCCATTTGGTTTATGTTTTTCATAATATGAAATATCATTTTTCCCTTTTCCATTTAGAATATTTTAAAAATAATATACCACCCTTTTGTATTTAAAATATATTTTTCATCTTAATTTCATTTCTATGTCCATTAAGATTGTGATGTTATATTAATTTCTTATCATTTTCATGTAGGCTGTCTTTTTATGTTAATTTCTTGACCTTCCTTTCTCAGTTTACATTGGTTGTTGCATGTGTTTTTTTCAGGTTTTTTTTCTATTTAAATTGTTTACATGCTGTGTTAAAAAAAAAATATAATAATATTTCTGTTATTTTACAGTCATTTGTACTATCTGAAGAAATGCCAAAAAGTTAAAGGAAGCAGTATTGTTAAATGATCTTTGTAAGAAATTACAACGACTGAAATTATGTATATTAAAATATATCCAAGCATATTTTGAGCATTGATTTTATTTTCATTCGATACTGGTATTTATTTAAATTTCATTGGATACTTGCTTATATTTCTATATTTTTATAATCTTGATTGTAATTGGCATGCTCTCACCCTTATATTTAACCATTCTGTTATGTCGATGATTATTAATTTAAAACAGTTAAAAAAAATATCATATGTGATGTTTAATTGATTTATTGTCATTTAGGTTGGGTAGCTTGGATAGGTATTATTTTGTGATAGATTTTCAGTTTTTATTTCACATATTTATCTTTTATTTAGATCTCATATTTTATGTTATGACCTTAGTTGTTTTGTTTATTGTTGTTTAACTTTTATTTGCAGGAAGTAGAAAGTGGTGAAATAATATTTTTCTTGAAAGGAGCTGACACTGTCATGCAGTCCATTGTTCAGTACAATGATTGGCTAGAAGAGGAAGTATGTTGTTTTGCCTCTTTACAAAATGCCACACATTTACATAATTAAAAGTGTTATAACTGTGAGAGCTCTAATTAGATAAAGGTTTATACACTTAAAATACAAAGAGTGATTGGAAGGGAAAAAATCTTTCAATTCTTTAAACTACAAGAGTTTTTTTACATATCTCTTTAATCCTAACCAGATAGAGGATAATAAAATAATTCTTTCACAATAATTGAACATTTTCATTAGCTTTTCATTAAAATCTCTTATTGCTTTTTACAAGTGGGTCACAGCTCAATAATCCTAAACCCGGGAGAGCATTTATGGTTGCAAAACTGCTGCAGTAGGTGGGGTGAGACGTGAGCCATGATCACCCTGTACTGATTAATTGAACACTATTTTAAATGGGTTATTATTGTTAATATTGTATGTATTGATTAATTGAACACTATTTTAAATAGTTGTTATTGTTAATAATATTTTAAAAACTGATTAATTGAACACTATTTTAAATAGTTGTTATTGTTAATAATAAAATTCTAAAAACTGATTAATTGAGCACTATTTGAAATGGGTTGTTACTTTTGTATTCCATAAAATGCATTTAATTTTGTTTTATTTAATGTTTACTGGCATATATTAATCCTGAAACTACCTATTAAATATGTTTTCTATGTTAGGTCTATTTTCTCTTTAATATATCTGAGTGCCTAAGAAAAGAATTTCATTGAAAACTGAATGACGTTGATTTCAGTGTGGTAACATGGCACGGGAAGGACTCAGAACACTGGTAGTGGCTAAAAAAGTGCTGACAGATGAACAGTATCAAGACTTTGAGGTACAAGATATTAGTGTTTACTTGTGATAACTTGTGATATATATTTGTATCTGCCCTTCATCTCATTTGCTTGCTTTTAAATGGAATAGTATGTTACAGTAGATTTAATCTTTTATTCTTAGGCAGTAAAATAGTTTTTTGCAGTAGCTATATATAATCTATTACTCTTTGGCAATGAGATAGTTTGTTTTGCAGTAGCTATAAACTATTTCTTTTTAGTTTGTTGCATTAGCTATAATTTATTATAAGTTAAATTTATAAGTTATTATACACATTTAAAATAAAACTGTCAAAACTTTTATCTGACAGAACACTAAATGGAGGCTCAACACATGCATCCAACATTCATGCATGGAAATATAAAAAGAATAAATGAAATAAGGCACAAAGATGATGAAAATGTTGGTGAAATGTCAATTTCAAATTAAGACCTATACTGTTCATACATTTCAAAATTCTCTTATCTGCAAAGTGTCACACTTCAATGCTAGCCACACATGCTAGGCTATCCACAATCAAGGATAAAATATAATACTTCTGCAACTAAGTTATACATGGATAACAGATATCACATGATGGCTATGTTTTACATAGATATTATAATTAACAAGGGCTCACCCTGAGTGATCAACTGCCACTCTCTTAACTTTACAGGTATGGACAGTCCTAGGTTAAACAGAATTCCAGGCAGCTCTTGTTGTTTGTACACAGTAGTCCAACTTTTTTTTACACATACAAATTTCACTTGCAGTGAAATCAGCTGCACACATAACCTTCGCACATGAAGTTCACTCCCAGTGATATCAGATGTACCCAGTAATCCGGCTAGAACATTTGCACAGAAAATTCATTCCTAGTGAGTTCGGCTAAACACAGAAATCCAGCTATAATTCTATACATGAAATTAACTCCCAGTGAAATCAGTTTCACATAGAAATAGCTATAACTTTTATATACAAAATTCACTCCCAGTGAAATTCTGGACATAATTCTTGGAGATCTGTACTGTTAATGAGCCTGGCTTTTTTGGACTTGGGTTAACTGAAGAGACTGACAAACTCAGGTAAAATCTTATGTTTGAATACACAGCATGGGGACATCATGCTGACATGATGAGTACACAGGAACATATGGTGAACATGGATTCAGTGCACAAGTACTGGTCACTCCTAGCCAACTGTGACCCAAAATACTTGAGCAGTGTTCACCCCAACCCCCCCCCCACACACACACACACATAGACAGGCATTCCAGATACAAATACCCCACAGTTAAAAGTACGTGAATATTAATAAAATATTAATTAGATAATAAATATATTAATTGCATAATTAAATAACAGATGACATTTTGCATCTTTTCAATAGATTAACCTTTTATTTAAAATATTTTTTCTGGTTATGTAATTTCCTATTGTCTTCATATCTTATTTGAAATTAATTGCATTGCCAGTTTATGTTTATACTTGGTGTTTGTATTTCTGATCATTTATTTGCAATCAACTGTAAAATGTGAATTGGCCATTATAAAATGTTGTCTGTGAGTCATTTGCAACACTGCAATTCACCAAATTGCCAGATAAATAGAATCTCTTGCTGCAGCATATGAACATTAACCAACAGATACTTGTATAAGATTGTCCAGCTGCTTCTGTAAGACAAACATCACATGGTGCATTAAATAAAACTAGATGATTTTTATTGTGTGACTATTTTAAAATAAGATACATTGCCTGAGTAAGAAAACATGACAAAGATTCCCGGACATAGTAATTGTAGACAATGAAGTAAAGATGTTAGAGTCATTGTTTTGGTCTTGAGTTTGATCCCTATCTTAGTTATTGGGATGTTTCTCATTCCTCACCTCCTCCCTAACTCATGACTGTTCAGTCTAGCAGTCATGTTTATATGCATTTAGAGCTTGTGGGAGAATTAATCCAAATGAAAATCCAATAATAGTATTATACGAATAGATTAAAATAATTATCATTTCAAAAATAATAATGCTGGTGTGTAATAAGTGTCTATTTTAAAACTGTCTTTCCATAGTCACGTTATTATCAGGCCAAACTCAGTGTGCAAGATCGCAGTGCTCGCATGCAGAGTGTGGTGGAATCATTGGAGCGTGACATGGAGCTGTTGTGCTTGACTGGTGTGGAGGACAAACTGCAAGACAATGTCAGACCAACATTAGAAATGCTTCGCAATGCAGGCATCAAGGTTAGGACATGTTGAAAAGATTGGAATTTTAAAAAGACTGGAGGAATTTTAAAAGAATGAAAATAATGAATGCGTTTGGTTTTTAAGTCTTTGCACCTTACATATCAGTATCCAGATTTCTTTGGGATGACACGAAAACATTTGTCAATAAATTTGCAGATTTCATAATATAAACTGTGAACACACTTCCAGTGGCAGAAGGCAAGAACACAGTCCATCTTGAGTAATGTATACATATATATGTGATGGGGTGGTCTCTGGTGTAATGTGTTATATTATGGGTCACCCTAGATGCGAGATGAAAACGATGATGATAGAGGACAATACATCACACCTTCCACGACAGCCACAGCAAGAGATGACAACATGCAACACCATGATTACAGCTTACATGAGGCCTTTATTCACTGGTTCACTGCCATACTCTCTGGTTACATAGCTCTCTGTATGTATACCACCAAACAAGCATCTATCTCACTTGACACACACACACACACACACACACACACGCACACGCACACGCACACGCACACGCGCACGCACACACACACACACACACACACACACACACACACACACACACACACACACAAATTATATTCTATGAGCCCTGGCCGCAAAGAGGACCACGATAATTCAGACACAGACGAGTGAAACTGTGTTAATTGACTCTTCTGTGCTAACTTACTTTGGTTTACATATAATTTACTCCTAAACTACTAAGAATTGTATAATGCTTTTACTATCGAAAGAAACTACATTAATTATACTTTAAATCTAACTCTTTCTTACCATATAATTTACAAGATAAATTACCAAATAAAATAAATAACTATATTAATGTGATGGGGGAATCCATGCTCACACACACAAATCATAAAATGCACTAAGAAAATAATACAAATTAGCATATAATTTTATAATTTAAGCTGCTATATTTTAGTTGTGAATGGAATTGGCGGTAAGAGATTAGTATATAGAGCAGTTAATTCTTTACAATCATTGATGTCATAAATATAATGAAATAATTATCTTTAAATATTACAAGGGAGCTTAATTACCTGATGTGAAAAATAGTATTCAAATCAATATTAGATTCATATAAACCAGTTAAGTCATTCATTGTATCAAATAAAGAATTAATAAACAATTAACACAATCCATTCATATAAATATAATGAATAATTTAATAATTTAAGCTGCTATATTTTAGTTGTGAATGGAATTGGCGGTAAGAGATTAGTATATAGAGCAGTTAATTCTTTACAATCATTGATGTCATAAATATAATGAAATAATTAATGAGCCTCACGCTGCCTTTGATATACTTTAGGATGCAGATGCAGATGCTGACTGGAAACAAACTAGAATAATATATAGAATCTTTAACTCTTAGCAATTTCTTTATCATAAATATAATGAAATAATGAATACTTTAGGTGTGGATGCTGACTGGAGATAAGTTAGAGGCTAATATTTAGAACGTTTTACTCTTAACAATTTTCTTTGTCATAAATATAATGAAATAAGGAATACTTTAGGTGTGGATGCTGACTGGAGACAAGCTAGAAACAGCCATCTGCATTGCCAAGAGTTCCAAGCTTGTGGCACGTACCCAGGATATCCATGTACTGAGTCGAATTACTGACAGGGGTCAAGCACACTTAGAGCTGAATTCCTTAAGACGCAAAAATGATGCAGCTCTAGTCATATCAGGAGATTCTTTGCAGGTTGGTATTGTTAATGATGTTAAGTATAATGATGCCTTTAAGCTGTTTAACCATTTTCTTCAAAACACTTAGCTACGAATAACAAGTATAAACTAAATTAGGTGACAGGAAAGCTTGTATTATAGTGCCAGGCATTTGTATATGAATACTGGATTATACAGCTTTCATAATAAAATTATATAATCTTACTTTAAACATGCTCAAAACTATATATCTATTAAAATACAGCTTTATAATCTTATTTTCATCATCTGAGAAAGAATATATCTATTAAAATAAAGTCTTATAATCTTACTTTAAACATGCTGAAAACTATATATCTATTAAAATACAGCTTTATAATCTTATTTTCATCATCTGAGAAAGAATATATCTATTAAAATAAAGTCTTATAATCTTACTTTTTCATCTAGTTAATGGTTATGTTTATTATTAGTAATTAATCATTCATAACTAATTACAAGTGATAAGAATCTTAATTTATTTTATTAATAATACTCTAGAAGACACTACTTGTCTCTCTCATTTGGTAGATATGCAGGCGCTGTAAACGTTTTCTCTCTTCCAACAATATTAAAGACAAATATTTACCATCACAGTATTTCCATAGGTGGAAAACTTCTTACTAAAGGAGAAGACAAATCTGTCTTTTAATCTATATTTAGTGAGCCCTCATCCATCCACTCTTTCCAACATATGGTTATCAATATTTGTAAGAAGATCAATAAATTTATTAAATCAATAATCAAATATACAGCATATAAATATAATCATAAGAGCATTGGCATTTACATCACCACAACAATGTTCAAATAATGCTGGACAATTGTTAGTTTATCCTAGCATAGACATTAGCAGTCAAATGACATAAATATATAATCAAGTTCATGGATATCATCACAGAAATAAAAGTAGTTTCAGAGAAATAATTAAAGCCAATACACATAATCTTTTCAAAGATGGTGGCTGTCGCTAGCAATTGTTCACAATCACGTGGTTGAAACAGTTATCTTTCTTATTTAGGTGAGGCCCCATGTGTCCCTTCTAGAGGCACGTTACACAAATGTTCCAGAATCTTTGACGCACTCTCCATAGAGAATTGTCCTGAATTTCACATGCACTATCAAGCAATCAAGAGGAATGAAAAACAAAAAGGCTTGCTCTGCTCATAAGCTAACGATCATCTTTATGACCATATACTCGAGTTATGTTCCAATTCAAAGTGATTAGAATAGAGACTTCTTCAACAAAGAAATTTCTGGTCCATCCCCATTGGTTAAGGTTGTTATGAATAGTCTGAGACTATTAGTCAGAAAAACTACTCATTCAGTTGGAACTGGTTGGATTGCATCAGCAGTTTCTCGCCTATCCACCTGAGTTGTTACTTCCAACTTTGATACTCAGAAATTATCAGCATAAGCAGTGCCCAAGGGTCGAGTCACTTTGACTTTTAACAATTTATATAACAATTAAGTTTAGAAATTGGGATGGGCAAATTTACTCTGCCACACTTTCATTATCCAGGCAAAATTAAATTAAGTCGTATAATCTTACTTTCATCATTCAGGCAAGATTCTAACTATCAAAGTAAGATCTTATAATCTTGCCTATACAGGCAAGTATATAACTATCAAAATAAGGTTTTATAATCTTTAAACATCCATGCAATATCTTAATGCCAACAAATTGTTATATTTTGTAATTTGAGGAATTATTTAATAATTGTCAAACTGAATGAAATAGATTGCAAAATCAGTCACTTTGAAAAAGCACTTTAAATTCCTAATTAATCAGCAATTAATTAATTAAATTCCTAATTAATTAATTTAATTATTTTAAATTTTAATTTAATTTAAATTCCCAATTAATTAATTTAAATTCCTAATTAATTTATTAACTAATAAAGAAGGGAAATCCAAATCAGCAGCTTTTTAAAATGTGTATAGGATGCCATGCAAATGTGATGGTTGTCACTGTTGGCAATTGCATGATTGACTAGAGCAATCAATCTCAGTGCTTAACACCAGTGGCCTCATGAAAAATTGCAAGTGAATGAATGTACACGAAAATTATTTACCAGTCCTGTACAGTCATGCCTGAACCTGGCTTACCCAAAGTGAACTTGTCTCATTTGTTGTTGGACCAACTGGGCCATTGTTCTTGAAAGGGTCGACTGAATAAACAAACTTAAAATGCATCTATATTTTGTCTACAGCATTTGTGTGATTTATAGATGGGCATATGTGATTGTTGATGTTGATGTCATGTGCCACACACTCCTCTTGCATCCCACTGCTTAGGTATGAACAGGGCCACAAATGGGTGTGATTGGTTACACACCAGACTAATTGATAGACAGGAATATTTCTGCCCTCACTCACATAAATCAAGCTTAGACAGATGTAGACAGTTGATCAAATGAACAGAGTCTGATAAAGGAACTGGTAAATTTAAGATATCTCTGCATCAGAAAATTCAATGTTCAAGATGAAACAGTGTTTACAGTTGACACAGTAGATACACACTTAGTCTTTATACATAATACTTTAACTGCAGTCAGGTACAGTATTCTCATCTCGTAAATGAACACAAGTTTCTTTGAGTTAATATCTACTTAGAGATCATACTCTCCCAAAAATTTGAATGTTGACTTGCAATCTTCCCCTATAGTTGAGGCTTCTAATACAACTGCAGTTCTGCAGAGGATGTTTTCCAGGCAGAACTGCAAACCAAGGATGGGCAACTAATACAATTGTCTAAGATTGGTGACTAATACCTTGTCTAAGATGGGTGACTAATACCATAGTCTAAAATGGGTGACTAATACCATAGTCTAAGATGGGTGACAAATACCGTAGTCTAAGATAGGTGACTAAGGATGAGTGACTGACACCATGGCTTAGGATGACAGACATCCTGAATGAGATGACTAGAATGGTAGCCAATCTGACAGCACAGTCTGATGATGATAGCTTGCAGCCTTGAGCCAGAACTGGGCCAAACAGGAGTGAAAGTTTCTTTATACTGTTATGTAGAAAGTACTTCTTCAGTTATAGGAACTGCTTCAGCATAAGAACCTCTGCAAAACGTGAACAGTCCCACTTTGTTTTGCTCTTGTATGTTTTAGACATCGGACACACTATTACAATCTGCACAGTGCCATATTGATGTCACCCACTGTAGAAGGTTTGAGAGTCCTATTCACACATAAAATTGTATTGACATAAACTTACATAGCACAAGCTTTTAATGTTGGGCAAATCACAAGTAAGCTATACTGAGACAGAATGTCAGTGACATGTACTAACAGCAAAGTAGTCCTATGAAATTAATTAAATTATGAAATTAATTTAAATTATAAAATTAAATGAAGAAATACATTCATATACGTATCTAACTTTATTGCAACAACAGATGTGTAGACATGTATTATATTTGTTTTAAAAGCTAGAAATTCACAAAATAATATAAAGCACTAGAAATTATATACTCAAAATAATACAAAGCACTACAAATTATATTTTCAAAATAAAATAAAATGCTAGAAATTATATTTACAAAATACCTTTAAACAGATTGAAGAAGTGATTAGATATTTGAAATTATAAAAATATCTGTTAAGATTATTAAATCTAAAGAAAATTTGAAAAAGTAGAAACGATTTTAAAGACATTTAAATAAATTTACAACAATGAAAGAATAAAACATTTACAGTTGAGGAAGGTAAGGGGAACAGTTGGGTCAGTGCTTTTATGAATGATATTTTTTTAAATTCTTATATACAGGCCACATTACTTCTTGTCTTCTACCTCCCTTAACATTTATCTTCTGTTGGTTACATGAAAAACAGCTGACTCACAGAATTCTCATAAAATTACCATTGGGGTAGAAATATATACTGGTTTGGTGAAAAGAAAAAAATTCCCAGACTTAACCAGATTTATTTGAAATGTAATATGGAATTATTCTACTAGAAGTTCTTTATTAACATCTTTGCAGTGCTTGTGGATACAGTGGCTTTGAGCATGTGAATTGCATAATGGAAAAAATAGTTTTATTGAAGCGACCCAGAACTTATTTTGTCTTTTTCTTGATATTGTTGACTAAACTCTTTGCAGCTGTCTTTTGTCATTCTGATTTCTAACAGGATCCATTGTGAATAATTTCAATTAAGTTTAATATATGTCTGACACAGCCGTCCTTCTTATTGTTTCAGAAAGTATAATGTTTGAAAATTTTGATCTTGAATAATTTGTTGTTTTTTTAAATTCTGTTAGGTTTGTTTGAAGTATTATGAACTGGAGTTTGTGGAGTTGGCTTGCATGTGCCCAGCAGTAGTGGTGTGCCGCTGTTCTCCCACACAGAAGGCTGATATTGTCAAGCTCCTCAAAACACACACTGGCAAGAGAACAAGTGCTATAGGTAATTAAATAATTTCAGTGTTATCTTTGTGTACTACTAATATACAAAAGGCAAACATTGTCCACCTTCTCAAAACATGCACAGGCAATGGAACAAGTCATACAGGTACTTGCCGTTTCAAAATGATCTTTGTATACTACTAATACAAAAGGCAAACATTGTCAAGCTCATGCTGTGTTATCACTACTAAATTCATGCCTTATAAATGTGTTCAGAACTACAAGTACATACTGCATTATCACTATTAAATTTATTCCTTATGGATTTGTTTAGAACTACAAGTACATGCTGTGTTATCACTGCTAAATTCATAGTTTTGATAACTTCCAATACTTCTGCATTAAAGTTATTTTGATAGATCAAATAATCATTTTAAGTCATGTTTGCCCTGCAAGAAAAGCATTGTTATGAATATTTTTCCAAAGTTATCAGTCTTTTATTATACTTCTGAAACATATTTTACTGCATTGCTGCAAGAATGTTTGGACTTTGTATTAAAAGTATTTTTTATTTAAATTTTTTATGTGAAATCTATGCATATTTTGTCTTGGAAAAATGTACATTCAAAGTTTTATCAAATAAGAAAAAAGTGATGTTATGACCAGTAGATAGTGTTTTGGCCTGTAGTTAGTGTTTTGACTTGTAGTTGAGTGTTTTGACCTGTAGACAGTGTTTTGGCCAGTAAATTGTGTTTTGACCACTAGGTAGTGTTTTGGTCAGTAGTTAGTTTTGTTGCCAGTAAATAGCTTTTGACAAGTAGATAATGTTTAGGCCAGTAGATTGTATTGTGGTCATTAGTTGTTTTGTTGGCAGTAAATAGGGCTAGGGTGAAAGGGATAAGAAAACATGTTTTTCCTGCCCTGAAAAAGACTTGGGAGTGGTGTTGATGGCAGTTCTAGTGTTTCTTCTTTCCATTTTCAAACTCTGTAATCCATTGGATTGAAAGCTGGCAGTGACCTCTCTCTCTGGAGGCACAGGGCAAAGTTGAATGAGGAAAACAGGAAAAGAATAAAGTTTGTGGGCACTTGGCTCTGGTATGTTATGTACAACTCCTGAATGACTCCATTAGTAAGTTTAAATGATAGATATTTAGGAAAAACTTATTTTACAAAGGGAAACATCTTTTCATTTGAAAAGTTATTCTTTACCTTTTTCACTAGTAAAGGTGTACATACTAAACTCTTTTTGTCCCAAATTCCAGTGTTTAATAAGGACTTGTGAAGACTTATTACAGGGGTATATACTAAACTCTTGTGCACTTCCTTAACATTTTATCTATTTGTCAACCAGTTTACCATTGAGTGTGTTTGAATGATTTTCCAGGTGATGGTGGAAATGATGTCAGCATGATACAAGCCGCTGATGCGGGTATTGGCATTGTGGGCAAGGTTGTTGATTTACAATTATATTTTTCTTATGTTGAGTATACAAGAATATGTGTGTATATGCATGCATCCATGTGTGTGTCTGTGCATGCGTGCACATGCGCATATGTGTGTGTGTGTGTGTGTGTGTGTGTGTGTGTGTAAATGATACCATCATGATATAAGCAGTTAATGTGGGTGTGGGCAAGGTTGTTAACATATGGTTATATTTATATGTTGTGGGCATATTTTATATATATATATATGATATGTGTGTATGGTTTTTATGTGTCTCTCAGAATTATTTTGTTAGTTGAAATATGTAATTTTGCTCATTATTTTCATTGCATAGCATGAAATTACTTGTAATGCTGGCCAGTATTCAAGGTAATTTATAATCTGGCTAGTAAACAAATGGTCTAGTTGTTTAGTTGTTCCCCTCATTAGTAGTAGTAGGGATGCCACTCATAATCTTGACAGTCAAGTATCCTGATAAGCTATAATCCCAATAAGCCATAATCCTGACAGACAATATCCTGACTGGCCTTAATCCCTATAGCCTATTCCCCAACAGGCAATAATCCTGGTAACCATAATCCCAAAGCCATAATCCTGACAAGTTCTTATCCCAGTGGCTCAAATTCCAACAATAGCCTCTTAATATAGCAAAATTAAACAATGAAATGGAAATTAAAGACTTAATTTTATTTGATAGTTTTATATTTGCAATGGTTTTATGCTCATATAAAACAAGCAAATGACAAATATTGCATGATATATATGTTGAATATATACATTAAATGTCATTCTTTCAATTTCATTAATTACTTTTGAATAGTCATATTTTTTTAAAGACAAAAGTGTAATATACTAAATTTACTAACAACATTTATATTTTTATTTAGAATGAAACACTATGAGCAATTCCACAAAGACAATCTATTGTAGATCTATTTCAACAATCACACATATCAGTCAAAATTCTTGTTTCTCAATTGATTGCCATTTTCTTGTATTTTGGTTCACCACATCAAATTGACTGCTTACTTCACATTGATTAATTAATTATCTCCCTCCTACAGTTCTTTCTGAAATTCTTTAATGATACTTTAGAATCCAATGTGCATTAAATCTGGTAGAAAGAGTGGTGGGGCATGAACAGTAATACCATTATGTAAATACTGTCTTATTCCTCTACACAGAATTGTTTTTAAACTACTCAATCACATCTTTAGCTTTTGTAGCAAATGTGGCTTGAGAACATTGAATTATGCAAATACTGTCTTATTCCTCTACACATAGAATTATTTTTAAACTACTCAATCACATCTTTAGCTTTTGTAGCAAATATGGCTTGAGAACATTGAATGCTTCTGGAATTTCACTAGACAGAATAAATGCCAATGCAAACAAATGGTGCAGCTTCAAACTAAAAAACAAATTGGGATTTGGGCTGATAGACTGTCAGGATTATTACTCTCAGGATTTGGGCTCTCAGGATTATGACCCAAACATGGTAGTAGTAGTACTCTGTGTTAAAGAAACAATGCAAATTTATTAGTAAATTACAAAAAATGTTGAATATGTTAGCCATCTTGTTATCCATGGAACACATTTCTCAACATTTCATTTGATATTTCAGTAATAAAATAATTATTATTATAATTACAATAATACATGCCTACAATATATATGAGTTGCATTTCTTTGTGAACACCCAGTTGTAGTAGTAGTAGGAGCAATAAAATACTCTGTGATTTCAAACAGCTTTCTGTCATTAGTTATATTAAGTTTGGAACAGATTAAGTAATGTTTATTTGTTCTATGTTTAGTAAGCCTTCCTAGATTTTATGTGTTACAAGTTCCAGACTCCTTTTAGTTAAAACACAAGAGTTCATTAAGTGAAAACATCATAGCTTTATAATAAAAATCTGACTGTAAAATTAAATTATTATGTTATCTTAATGTTATTTGACTAATCATGTGTAAATTTTTTGCACATAAATTAGAAGAAAAACATTCATTTATCTACCTACTTATGTGAAATTTTAGAATATAAGGTGTGAATTATTATTTTTGTAAAATATATACTTGAAAAAAATAGGTCATATGCTTAGTGTATTAAAACCTGCTTTTGGGAATATTTTGTTTTATGTTTTTCTATTTTGTTTCTTAGAAGTATAAATATCATGTCAAATGTCTAAACTAATTTCAGTATTAGAATAATCAAATGCAGTGTAGTGACTAATCTTAGAGGAAAAATTAATGTATAAGTGTTTTACTGTGATGTAATTATAGACTTAACTTGATAATCTTTTATAGGTTTGAACCTTTGGTCATTATACACTCCATTCCAGAACTGATCATTGTTGATAGCTGAGTTGATAATTCTTTGAGAAAGATTTAATAAATGGGGGTAATATCTGAACACTTTGTTTGAGAAAACTTGGGTAGTGCAGCCTTTCTTTAATCACTTTATAGGCATTAACTTGTTACCTCCTTACACACTAATGGACCCTTTTATCTTGGTGATTGGCAGACATACTGCATGTTAATCTGTCAGTCCATATGACCATTTTCTTGGTGGTTGGCAGATATACTTCAAGTTAATCTCTCAGACCACATGACCCTTTTCTTGGTGGTTGGCAGGCATGTCTCAGGTTAATCTCTCAGATCACTTGATTTTTTTGCAAGTTAATTTCTTAGACCAAATGACCTTTTGTGTTGGTGGTTAGCAAATGTGCTGAAAGTTAACCTCTGTAACTAATGCACCTTTTTTGCTGATTTTCTGGCTGAGATGAAAATATATGAGTAAGTAGTGTCTATAACTTATGTTTACTTTTATTTATATAGGAAGGCAAGCAGGCATCATTAGCAGCTGATTTTGCCATCTCACAGTTCAGTCACATAGGACGTTTACTGCTAGTCCATGGCAGAAACAGGTACACATTTATTTTGTAATTTCTTAGTTTACTTATGTAGTAGGTCATTCACTGCTAGTCCATGATAAAAAAAGGTACATATTTATTTTGTAATCTCTTAGTTTCCTTATGTAGGTCATTCACTGCTAGTCCATGATAAAAAACAGGTACATATTTATTTTGTAATTTCTTAGTTTACTTATGTAGTAGGTCATTCACTGCTAGTCCATGATAAAAAAAGGTACATATTTATTTTGTAATCTCTTAGTTTCCTTATGTAGGTCATTCACTGCTAGTCCATGATAAAAAACAGATACATATTTATTTTGTAATCTCTTAGTTTCCTTATGTAGGTCATTCACTGCTAGTCCATGATAAAAAACAGGTACATATTTATTTTGTAATTTCTTAGTTTACTTATGTAGGTCATTCACTGCTAGTCCATGATAAAAAACAGGTACATATTTATTTTGTAATTTCTTAGTTTACTTATGTAGGTCATTCACTGCTAGTCCATGATAAAAGACAGGTACATATTTATTTTGTAATCTCTTAGTTTCCTTATGTAGGTCATTCACTGCTAGTCCATGACAGGACAATGTGTCTTCTCACATTTACTAATATAGGTTATTTGCTACCGGTCCTTGATAGAAACATGTATATATTTAGTTTGCCATCTCACATTTTTAACTCACTTAGTCAGGCTTACCTAGAGCTGTAGATTAAATGTATTTTGTATAAATAATATACTTTTTATTCAAGGAAGAACACATTCTGCATTCATATCTCTGCCTCTTTAGTCCTGAGTTTTTGTGTGGCCAGTTTACATCATTTGAGGAATTCTGTTTCTTTTTAGTTTTTTTTTTAACAAGTGAATTATTAGGTTTATCATTTAGACCTAAATTCAGTTGTTGTAGTGCTTGACACAAGTTGATTTTTTTAAAGAAATAGGAACATCACATTTATTTGACCAAATTACAAAATAAATGTTGCAGAGCACTCTGGCTCCTGCTTTTCTGGCTTTTATTTTAAAAGGTTTTTACTAGAATGCAAACACATATATGTCGGGTTTCTTGATTATTACTTATTTTACACAAAGTAATGAAGTACATTTTATTTTATATGCAAAATTCTGTTGTTAATGTACATTTTGAGCTGATGGAGAATTCTGTTGTTAATGTACATTTTGAGCTGATGGAAAATTCTGTCGTTAATGTACATTTTGAGCTGATGGAAAATTCTGTTGTTAATGTACATTTTGAACAAGACTGAAAGAATGGGGCATTTGTGAGGTTCTTTGGCTTATTAAGATATTATAGACAAATGTTTTTGATATTAAAACGCAGTTTTATGGTCTGTAATGGCTGTTGTTTTTAATTAGTTTCTCAAATATTTCATCTCACCCAGCACCTTGCCATTATGCTCTCTGTGCAACATTATTTTCAAAATCACATCTCAACAAATAATAATAAAATCATTATTCAATCACATTAGATGACATTTATAAATCAATGCAGTTGATTTTCAGATAACATTAACTCTTATATAACTAATGATTGTTGGTTTTTTAAAATCTAGAATATATACATTTTACACTTGAAATTCAAGGACAGCATAGGTTTTTTTATAGGGCATGGCCAGCAAAGAATGATCACAGTCACAACATACTCCATTTTTTGCAAGTGAATTTCATGGAAATCAGCATTTAGGGCAAACTTTTTTTAATGATGTTTTCCATTTTGTTTTTGATAAATAATTATTTTTATCCTATTTCTTTGTCATGTAAAATGTGTGCTAGCAAAATAGTGGTGCTCAGTATATGTAACCAGTCAAAGTAAAGGATCATTTTAAGCATCTTGCTTTCATTGTAATATAAGGTAAATAATACTTTGATCTTCATAGTATTTTTGCATTTGTTTTTCTTTACTGATGTAATTTTTTTGAACAGCTATAAGCGATCTGCCTCCCTCAGCCAGTTTGTCATTCACCGGGGCCTTATTATCACTACCATGCAAGTGGTGTTTTGTTCTGTTTTCTACTTTGCTTCCATCAATCTGTTTCCTGGCTTTCTCATCGTGGGGTATGCAACAGTGTACACCATGTTTCCAGTGTTCTCCCTTGTTCTAGACCAAGATGTGTCACCAGAAATAGCCATGACTTATCCAGAGTTGTACAAGGACCTTACTAAGGTAAATATTGACAGAGTTGTACAAGGACCTTACTAAGGTACTAAATATTGACAGAGTTGTACAAGGACCTTACTAAGGTACTAAATATTGACAGAGTTGTACAAGGACCTTACTAAGGTACTAAATATTGACAGAGTTGTACAAGGACCTTACTAAGGTACTAAATATTGACAAAGACTGTAGTAGAGTTTAAATAAAGCACTTTATTCACTCTTTGTTTTTCTTGGGGTTTGGGGTATTTTTCTGAATGCTGGATGCTGTAGTTCCACGTCATGACGTCAAATGCTATGTTGCTATGGTGAGAAGTCAGTCTCACAAATGAACGAGAACTCTTATTTCTTTCAGAAATATTGACTTTCAATACTGAAATAAATGCATTTATACAAATCTCTGAAAGTTTATAAATTTTGCATTCTTGATTCTAAGAATGGGAATTACTCATTTCATATGGATTTATTCTTATCTGTGACTGAGCTAGATTCCATTTCATTTGTTCTTTAAGGTCTTTAAACATTGAATATTTTCTCACTTTGAAGACTTTTTTGTTCACTTTAGTATAACATTAAGAAATAATACATTACTTTGAATAAATGTGAATATAAATTGTTGACTAGTGAATCTGTTAAAATGATAAATGAATGCTGCACCACTGATAAATTACTAAATTATGCCCTGCATTCTAAGGCTGTACCGATGTCATTTTTTGCCGATTATGCTGATACCACATATAGCTGATTATTAAAATTGCCAATACCGATTATGAGACTGATTATTTCATTATTATTATTTGTTTTATAACAATAACTGGTTCAGAAACATAAACCTATTAGTGTAATGCAAGCAGGTATTTTGCCGTGTGAGTTATAACAAATTTGTTTATGCAGCAAGTGAATTTGAACTTCTTTACAAAAAACAAACAGAAACTGGATAAGAAGTACATTGCTATTTATAGAAAACAACGATCACACAAACATAAAACTTGAAAACTAACACTGATGAAACTTATGGTTTACTAATTCAAAGATATAAATGAATGAAAATGTATTAAGCTAGTCTTTTAATTTACATTCAGTGATGCAGATTGCTGTTACTAGATTTTGATAAATGACTAAAAAATTTAATAATGATAGCCCAATAATAATTAAAATTAATATGCATGCTTTAAGACTAAAGTCAGATGTCACTATATGCTGGCTGCAACTAATACTGAAAGCCTGGTTGAGGTAGGTTGTATTTAAGCAACAATAACACTTCTCCCTTCTTGATAAGTCCCGATCCACGACAATCTGGAAAAATCTGGCTTTACAACTAAACAGCCATGTCAAGATGAATATTATGATAGAATTTATATTTCGGAAATTTGTTTAAATCAGCACCGAGTATTTCTGCCAAAACCGATTTGTACCGATTGTTCTAATAATCTGCCTGATTTTGAGGTTGGTTGATTAATCAGTACAGCCTTACTGCAATCTCCAGCTCAGAAATTGCTTAAAACGAAATTTATCTAGAAAATATATAATTCTATATATCTCCAGCAATCTCTACTTTAGGAATTATAAAACAAAAGTGTGCCCAGATTCCTCCCTCCATGACAATTTAGAATGTTCAAATTTTGTGAATAACTTGTGTAAGGCCATGTGTGTATGTGCATGTGTGAGAGAGAGTTAATTTAAAATGAAAAATCTATATTTTTATATAAATTTCTGTCTTTTTTCCAGGGACGATCTTTATCCTTCAAAACTTTTTTTATCTGGCTCTTAATAAGCATTTATCAAGGTAAATAACTGCATAAAATGTATCTGTTTTCATTTGTTACCTTGTTAGACTTGTTGAAATGGTAATGTATACATTTTTTAGTAGTTATCATTCAGTACCTTGTAAGATTGAAATCATGTACAAAAAGAGATTATTAGTTATCAATCACTACATAATAGAATTAGTGTTTGTGTTAAATTTGTTTATAATGTCTGAGTCAGTTGGCAGTATTAAGTAGATTTAGTGCTTGAACTTTGTTTTTTTTTATATTTGAGCTTCAAAGGCAGTACACTATTAAGTAGAATTAATGTTTGTTTTTATCTTGTTTTTAATCTCAAAGTATGGATGACAGTACAGTATTGAGTAATTAGTGTTTGTTTTTATTTTGCTTTTAATCTCTAAGTTTGGATGGCAGTACAGTATTAAGTAATTAGTGGGTTTTTTTATTTTCTGCTTACTCTTTGAGTTTAATACAGACTTCTAGGTCCAGTGTCAACAACACCCTAGCCTAACTTTCTCTTATACATATTGGGGTCTGATGTGGTTTCATTGCAAAGTGAGAGCCACAGGGAACAAATATGTCAGAAGAGCAAACTATTGTCATGTCATTGCAAAGTGAGAGCCACAGGGAACAAATATGTCAGAAGAGCAAACTTTTGTCAAGTCATTGCAAAGTGAGAGCCACAGGGAACAAATGTCAGAAGAGCAAACTATTGTCATGTCATTGCAAAGTGAGAGCCACAGGGAACAAATATGTCAGAAGAGGAAACTATTGACATGTCATTTCAAATGTCCAGTTATAGAATTAGTGTCCCAGGTAATCATATACTCCAGTGGACTTACACAGTGAGCTATAAAAAAAATTTACAGCATCACTGGACTAGAGACAATTCACACAGTCAGTGGACTGTAGGGTCAACTTATAGCTTCAGTGGAATATAGAGACAATTCACACAGTCAATGGACTGTAGAGTCAACTTACAGCTTCAGTGGAATATAGAGACACCTTGTACTATCAGTGGACTATAGAGACAACTTAAAGCATCAGTGGAATACAGAGACAACTTACAGCACCAATGGACTATAGAGACAACTTACAGTATCATTTGACTATAGACAACTTGCATCATCAGTGACAAGATCATAATGTTGTCATGTTTCCTCCGACACTGATCATTGAATGAGCTCTCAGTGAGGATATACAGAGACCATTTATTAAATAAACCCTCTCAGTGAGGACATACAGAGACCCTTTATTCAATAAGCCCTCTCATAGTGACTCCTGAACTCAGTGTAGACATACATATTCTATAAACCTCTCTCAGTGGGGACATACAGAGACCCCCTATACTCAGTCAATGTAGACATATATATAATCCTTTATTCAGTCTGCTCTTTCAGTCTGTCTTTCAAGTGGCACGTCTTGTTGAGTTAAACCTCTCATAAACTTGTTTATCCTAAGATAGAAATGTTTGCTTACCAGTATTTGTCTTTCCTTTCTCAGTTGTGCTGTGCAATCTTTTGTTAGTTGCTTTTTGTACAGGAGTACTGAATTAAATGCAGTCTTTTACTCTCTGAATTTGGATGGAATATTATGTATTGAATTGTATTTTTAATCTTGGAATTTATATTGTATTTATTATTAATTTGAATCTTTTAATCCCCGGAGATCAATATTAACTGGAGGGGTTTAATCTCTGAATTTGATCTGTTCACAGTATTAATTACAGACTTGAATCTCACAATTTGATCTGTTCACAGTATTAATTACAGACTTGAATCTCACAATTTGATCTGTTCACAGTATTAATTACAGACTTGAATCTCACAATTTGTTCTGTTCACAGTATTAATTACAGACTTGAATCTCACAATTTGATCTGTTCACAGTATTAATTACAGACTTGAATCTCACAATTTGATCTGTTCACAGTATTAATTACAGACTTTAATCTCTGAATTTGATCTGTTCACAGTATTAATTACAGACTTGAATCTCACAATTTGGAAGTACTTAATTAATTAACTTGAGATTTTTTAATCTCTGAATATCTTTTGTTGACAGATTTAAATTGAGTCTTTCATTATGTGAATTTGGACTGTAGGCAGATTTAAATGGAATCTTTTTTAATTTTTAATTTGGACTGTAGACAGACTTAAATGGAGTTTAGAATTCAGAGATTAGAAAGACTCCATTTATTATTACACTGTATAATGACAATTGAATAAAAAAGAATTCACTGAGTCTTTAACAATCTTCAGATGGGGATTAGCAACATAATAGTTTACATTGCTAGTATATATGCAAGAAATCAAATGCTTGAAGTAATATTAAATAGTTAATTAATATTGCTGGGTTTATTTTTATAGCAGAGAAAGTTTTAGAACCGAATACTTGATGTTGCAGGTGGTATAATAATGTATGGAGCTCTACTTCTATTTGAAGATGAGTTCATTCATGTTGTGTCCATCACATTTACTGCCTTGATCCTCACCGAACTGCTTATGGTGGGTCTTACAGTCCGCAACTGGCACTGGCTCATGATTGTTGCACAAGTTGTCTCTCTTGGCATCTATATCGCCTCCCTTGCTCTCTTTAGAAATTACTTTGGTAAGTAATTTGTCACAAACACTTTCGAGGATCATGACTTCCTCTCATGTAATAAGTACATCATATGCTTTCTTTGTACTCTCAGCACTAACAAGCTGATTTCTGTCTTTCAGAAATTTTGTACAGGCATGGTGTGTTCCTACCTACCAGAGGCTGGTTATATGTTACTTCTGATTTTCTATTGATAATTCTTAGATGTTTCCTACCTACCAGAGGCTGGTTATATGTTACTTCTGATTTTCTATTGATAATTCTTAGATGTTTCCTATCTACCTGTGATTAAGGATTTGTTCTCACATGCAGACAATCAACCATGAAACATTTCCGTTCGCACTTATACAGCTGCTACAAGAAAAACTTCCAGCCTAGGTTTAAATTTTTGAAGTGTGTACTTCGTTAACTCTTCATGCGCAATATTTTTAACATTTATGACTTCAAACTTGTTGATAAAATAACATCTTTAATATTTAATGTGGCTAGGGATAAATTAATCAGTTAATCTCTTCAGAGATTGATAGACCCCATTCCTTCTTGAAGATAATCTAAGAATTACTTTAACCCCATTTCTTCTTGAAGATAATCTAAGGACTACTTTCGTTACTTTAACCCCCATTCCTTCTTGAAGATAATCTAAGGACTACTTTCGTTACTTTAACCCCCATTCCTTCTTGAAGATAATCTAAGGACTACTTTCGTTACTTTAACCCCCATTCCTTCTTGAAGATAATCTAAGAATTACTTTAATCCCATTTCTTCTTGAAGATAATCTAAAGACTACTTTCGTTACTTTAACCCCATTCCTTCTTGAAGATAATCTAAGAATTACTTTAACCCCATTTCTTCTTGAAGATAATCTAAGAATTACTTTAACCCCATTTCTTCTTGAAGATAATCTAAGAATTACTTTAACCCCCATTTCTTCTTGAAAATAATCTAAGAATTACTTTAACCCCATTCCTTCTTGAAGATAATCTAAGAATTACTTTAACCCCATTCCTTCTTGAAGATAATCTAAGAATTACTTTAACCCCATTTCTTCTTGAAGATAATCTAAGAATTACTTTAACCCCATTTCTTCTTGAAGATAATCTAAGAATTACTTTAACCCCCATTTCTTCTTGAAAATAATCTAAGAATTACTTTAACCCCATTCCTTCTTGAAAATAATCTAAGAATTACTTTAACCCCATTTCTTCTTGAAGATAATCTAAGAATTACTTTAACCCCATTCCTTCTTGAAAATAATCTAAGAATTACTTTAACCCCATTTCTTCTTGAAGATAATCTAAGAATTACTTTAATCCCATTTCTTCTTGAAGATAATCTAAGAATTACTTTAACCCCATTTCTTCTTGAAGATAATCTAAAGACTACTTTCATTACTTTAACCCCATTCCTTCTTGAAAATAATCTAAGAATTACTTTAACCCCATTTCTTCTTGAAGATAATCTAAGAATTACTTTAACCCCATTTCTTCTTGAAGATAATCTAAAGACTACTTTCATTACTTTAACCCCATTCCTTCTTGAAAATAATCTAAGGACTACTTTCGTTACTTTAAATGTAATTCACCTGCTTTTCAAGCCTCACTAGTTCAGGTTTAAAACATATTTGTTGAAATGAGATAATGACAGTAATTAATAAACTATTAATCCTTGCTGCCTCATTTGCCCTCCAGATGCTGATTTCCTGCAGACTTGGGATTTCGTTTGGAAGGTGTTAGTTATCACATCTGTAAGCTGCATACCTCTCTACATCTTGAAATATCTACGAAGAAAATTCTCACCTCCTGTGTATTCTAAACTAACACCTTGAACAGATAACCTTGCCGCAGATTCTTGATGCTTTATGTTGTTGCCAATTATATATGTACAACTGGTACGCCTGTGCTAGTGTACACTACACTTTGCACAAAAGGGTGTGCCTGTATTTTGTAATTATATAATTTAATATTTGATAAATCTGGTGATCTCCCAAATTACTAGCATATAATTAAATGCATGTCTTACTTCTCTGTTTGAAAGTATAGAATAATATTTTGTTGTCCTGAGAAAGGAAATGTTGTGCAGAAAGTATATGGTTTGGATGAGACAAATGAAATGAACCTGGAATCCAGGTTTTATTTATTTTAAAATGTTACTTATATAATTTTTTTCATTTGTATGTATGTCTATTTTTACTGTATTAATTTATCTCTCAATTATCAGTCCCCCTGTCAAAATTGATCATGAGTAAGTTATCCCTCTAGGCTTTATTGTATAAATATCAAACAAAATCATTTGTATAAATATAGTTTCCAAAGCTGATTATTATGTATAAAAACTGAGTGTTTTCCTGTGGGTTTTTCCTTTTATTGCTATATTTGATTGCATTTGGAATATTGCAAAGACATGAAAAATAGATTTTGAGCATAAATATAATTGAGATTTATTACACTTTTATGAGTGTTGTGATGTTCTTCCTTGCTCTGAAATGAAATGTTTTGAGTTTAGACACAGACATGCATTCAGATTGCCAGAATGAAATGTTTTGAATTTAGATAGCCACCTGCATTCAGATTGCCAGAATGAAATGTTTTGAGTTTAGACGCAGCCGTGCATTCAGATTGCTTGTAACAAGTGAGTCACAACTTACAATTTCTAAACTTAAATAAATATTTTCTTTCATTGATACACAAATAGGTAATGCTGGGTTACTGTTACAGTCGGGTTGCTGTTACAGTTGCAAGAATGCTTTTATTCACTTGATTCTGTTTCAAACAAACATTAATTTTTAAGTTGATGATGCATGTTTGTAAACCCGTCCATGTGTTTCCCATGATTACTGTTAAAAGTATATGGCTTGTTAAGGAGAGGATTTTTTTTTAAATTATCAATGTTCTAGTATTGTTTAATATTAATCATTGAGAAACAGATTTTCTAAACACCAGTCCAGCCAATTGTTCATCCTTAATCAATTCAATCCCTTGAAAGTAAATGTATTGTTTTTTTTAATGTGCTGTCGTTAACAAAAATGTGGCCAAAATTAACAGCTTTTTTCTCGTGTGCACAAATGATGATAGTATTTATATGAGCGCATTTTAATTACCATTTATCTTTCTCTGACATCACTATAAGCATCTTCTTTGCTGCTATTTGTTTTGTCTGGCATCAGTATTAGAGATTAACAACTCACATTTATGTATCTCAACATCAGGGTATTTTATTAGTAAATTAGATACCTTTGGAGCAAAGCCTAAGATAGCAAGAAATGTGTTATTATCTGGCATTTACTTATGACAGACATGGATTTCACTGAGATGTTAGTATAAATATTTATTTTCTATGTGCTTTAAAAAAGGAAAAAGAAATTGTTGTTTAATTTTAAGTAGACATTTTCTTAATGAAAGATTCCTCTGGAAATAGAAATTATTTAGACATGTTTTAGCCTCCCCCACAAAAGGATGATTTATTGACCTCTTTAAAAGAAATTATACTGATACATTTAAATTTTAAAAGTGTAATAACATTTTGTTTACTGTAATTTTTGTTTTTCTTTGAACATCTTATGTAGCAAACAATGCAAATGCTTCTTTTAATTGTACAGGAAAGGTACAATTTTGCTATGTTTCATGAATTAAGTTATAAACACGGAAAACCACAGCACATTTATCCTACTTTCTAATGCATAATAAAATTTTATTTGTCTTTATTTATCATGTTGAAATGCTTGTTATGATTGTATTATTTATTACTATTTGTTACACATTGTCTATTTTATAGTGGAGATTCCTAATTTATTGAATTTAAAGACCATCATGTATGTTTTATTATTAACACTGTTAATATGTTTGTGACGGAAAATATTTTACAAGAAAAATAATTTACAGGAGATTCATTCATTGTGCATGAGACGATAAAGTTGACTGTCTGTGATAGGCAGAAATATTGCCTTACCTTATTGTGTGATAGCATCATTTTAGCACACCCGATGGCCTAGATGTCTTAATAGTAACATCCCATCATCTGTAGTTTGATACCCCTAATTATGCATCTCTAATCATCTCCAAAGCTCATAACCTCCATTTAGAACTATCAACAAGATCAAAAATTTCTTTGCTTGTGACATTTATGCTTCTCTGCCAAAACTAGCTAGCAAAAATAAAACAACTTTTCTATTTTTTCACATTGTTGAGCACAATAGGCCTCTTGGCCTTGCTAGTCACATTTTCTCCATTAAGTGACAGTCATTCACATAACAAATGATGAAAAAGTCTCTAGGAATGAGGTCAGGGCCAGAGTATATGTACTGTAACCATGCAGAGTTCACTTTTAGGAGCAAAAATAAATGATTACTGTAAATGTACTACAACCCTGCAGATTTCAATTTGTATAGTAAAATGAGTGTGCAAACATATATTATTCCTGACAGTTAATGTGTCTGCACTTATGTTCATAGTTCACCACACTGACCAAGTCATATGACATCATGACCTTATCAACATAGTAATCAATGTCATCTTATTTTTTTAAATTGTTTTTTAGTGACAGACCAAAGCATAGTTGTGACTCTGATTGAGCACAATAATTGGAAGGGTTTACCACAGTAATTAAGAGTAGAAAGAATCTTTGCTTTTGTATGTCCATAAGATTTTCTAAAGAGAAATTGATGAAGTTTGTCCTCTACAAGTTTAGATCTCCTACATACTAAAAGGCATCTAGTTTGGACATTATCTCAGACAGTTAAATATCTCTTCTGCTTATTATTATCTCTTCCAATTTTTTATACATGAATGTTTTGTATGTGTGCACTATATTTTATACCTGATTTACTGATCAAATGCTTATAACTAAAACTTTGTGGGTTGTGATGGTGCGTGAAATTAATTATAGTAAATATAATTAATAGCAACAACTTTTAGTTTTTATTACAAGATACCTAACCATTATAAGAGACATACTATTTGTTTTACTACTGTATATTTCTGCATAATTAAGGACCTAATTTTCATTATCAGTTTTATTTTATTATTGTTTCTCAGCCAGCATCAGTGAACTCACTGTAACCATCATTTGAACCACTTTGTGCAGATTAGATACTTTGCCAGCCATGATGCAGTTATTAATTAAAGTAGGTCAGCATACACTGCCGTCAGTGAATTTATTCATCATGGCATGTTCATTTGATATGTGTACATTTGAAATATTTCAGCTAATAATTTACATTTCAATAAGGGTCAGATAGCTAAGTCACAGAGAAAGTAATGCTGGCCTAGTATATTATCCTCATGATGATTCATTTCCATACAAATCTGCATGACCAAAGTTAATATCCACCCTAATATATTCTGCTATTTCTTATAAACTGAACTCCCTATTTTTCTGTCATTGTTCATCACATCATAAGTAAAACATATTTATGCTCTATATTGAAAATATATTTATCACTGACTCATTTATAATAATTTGTTTAGTTAACTTTCTCTTCTATTGAAGCCATTCAATGTACAGTAAGTTATCTGAACAAATAAACAGTTCATTTCTTCGTTTACATGGAATGTGTGTCAGGAATAACTTAGGTTTTGGCCATTTCTTAATTTGAGATAAATATAAATGAAAATGTATCATTTGTATCAAATGTATCACAAGTACTAAAGTAAGCAATTGAAAACCACGTTTTTTTAAAATTTCTTTCTTGTTGTTTTTACAGTGAACATTATTAATTTTACCATAATTTATTTAACAACAGAAAATACCTGATTTTTATTACTTCAATAATTTTTACTTTGCTTTATTATGACAATAAAGACTTGTATATAACAATTCTAACTATTCATCCACGATCTGGCACTTAGCTGTTCAGTATTGACTTGGTACTGCTCACTGTTACTGTTTAGTTTTGACTTGGTACTGTTCTCTGCGACTGTTCAGTATTGATTTGATATTGTAGTACACATCTGCAGGTATTCATCTGATACTGTTTAGTAAGGATGTAATACAACTGAAGGCATTCATTTGAAACTGTTTAGTAAAGTTGTAATACAACTGAAAGCATTCATTTGATATGCTTTAATAAGGATGTACTATAACTAAAGACATAATTTGATTTCATTTAATGAAGATGTAATACAACTGAAGGCATTGATTTGGTACTATCATCTGTGACCATTCAGTGTTGACTAATATAGCTAGACATTGATTTAGTACAGTTCAGTGTTAACATTGCATATACAACTGAAGGTATTGATATGGGTCTGGTCATTGTAAAACAACCTCAGACATTGAAATGCTACTGTTCAGTGTTGACACTTCACACAACTAAGCAGTATGTTAGGTTTATATGGTATTTTATTTCCGTTGTTTAGTTCTGATGTGGTACTACAAAGTGTTTATCCTTAAATAGCATTTGCTTGCTAGGTTAGGACTCTGTTGTTTTTGAATTCAGTTTCAGTTTCAGTTTCAAAAAATAAATCAATGTTCTAAGTAATTATTTCACAATTCAGTTTTATTTGAAAATGAGTTGGTTTGATTTATGTAGTTATACATTCTATAATTGCCTATTTTCAGATCCTTTCATTAAATAAGTTTTCTGTGTGAAGAACAAATATTTAATTTTGATGATTGTCAATTATTAAAGATATGGCTTCAGGCCTTGATATTATTGTAAGCCCTGAATATTTTTGTAATTGACTTTGTGCTGTGTTCTAATTTAACTTTGGTGGCAAATCAATACAGCCAGTGTTTCTGCTATTGACTTGGTATATAACTGCTGCTAACCATTTGGTCATCCTTTTTTGTTTTCGTTTTGGCAAGTCACTTAACCATTTGATCTTTATTTTGTTGTTTGTTCTAGCAAGCCACCTGAGAATATTTGATCATCATTTATTTTGTACTAGCAAATCACCTGATAACCATTTGATCATTTTGTTCTTGCAAGTTACCAGATAACTATTTTTGTTGTTCTAATAAGCCACCTGATCACCCATATGGTAATTATTATTTGCTCTAGCAATACACCTGATAAACATTAGATAACTTTTTGTTGTGTTCAAGTTGCTTGGTCTTTTTTTTTTTTTGTTCTAGTAAGTCGCCTGATAACCATTTTGTTGTTTTAGTAAGTCACCTGATAAACCATTTGGTTATTATTTTTTGTTGTTCTAGTAGGCCACCTGATAATTATTTGGTCATTATTTCATTGTTCTAGTAAGACACAATAACATTTTGTCATTTTTCTTGTTCTAGTAAATCACTTGAAAACCATTTGATCATCTTTTTTGTTGTTGTTGGGTGTGTGTGATATAGCAAGCTGCCAGATAATCATTTGGTCATCTTTCATTTTTCTAGCAAGCCATCTGCTGACCTCTTGTCAGGCCTATGAGCTAAAGCTTTGTGTGCTATTTAGTGCATACACACACTTAAACTTGCTTCAGCAGTCAAGGAGTTAAAAGTTCTGACTTCTGCCTTGAGGTTAAACTCCCAGCAAATAAAATAGCTTTAGCAAGTTCATTTAAGACTAACAAGGGTGGATATGAACCTTGGATTTTCTTTGTATACAACACTGATAAGTATTTTTTGTACATGTATTATTTATTTAAATAATGATGTATTTTTTTGTTAAAAATTATGTTTGAAATATTCCTCCCATACATACAATTTTGTTTCTATATGTAAATACATAGCTTGTTGACAATTCACTATCTTGTTTTGTACTTTGTTCAGTGACAATTTTTCTGGCACATTTGAGAAGCCATTAAAGTACATGGTTTTATTTAAAAAATAAAATAATAAATAAATAAATAAATGATACAATTAAACAAACAAAAAATTACAGTTGGCAAAAATTACAAATCCTAAAAAAAAATGTTTTCCCCAAAATATTTTAACATTAATAACAGCAACCTGTTCCACATATAGAAATCAGTGTGTGTGCATGATTCCTCTTGCAAAATGTAGTAGATAATATATCTTAAAGACAAATTTGGGTAATTTTGACACATTTTATAGAACCTACTGAAATGTTATTTTCATATATATATATTATGTTGCTACATTTTAATTTGCAAAGTAGATTTTTGACCTGCAATATTCTAATAACCATAGCAACAATTAAAATGATTGTGTACATATTTAAATCATTTCAAACCTAGCTTATTAAGTAGAAGCAGATTGACATAATCTAATTCAATCAACATCTAATTTATTCACAAGCAGGGATAGAAATGATGGAAAGAGTGCAAGCAAATCACACAAGTATTCTTTGTGAAAACATCACACATGTTCCGGACTAGTATTACAATAAAATTTCCAGGAAAAAAATTAAATCTCACCTTTTCTTGTCAGTTGAATGGGATATCTCAAACAGAAATCATTCCACCATTCAGGTGCTAAATTCTTTTACTGGTAAAAAATTAAATAAATTGGACTTTTTATGTTTTGATAGCTGGTTAAAGTCAGCTATATTCCACTTGGCAGACACATGAAACACTCACTTTATGGGGAGCACTTCCAGCCTAGGCTGATTTTGTTAACATAAAATACCCTAACTGTATTCCAATTGGCAAGCATGTCTAAATGCCCTATGTTCAACTTGGCAGGCATATCTGCAATTCCCTAACTGTATTCCTCTCGTCTGCAATGCTCTTATTGTATTCTACATGGCAGGCATATCCATGTTCCAACTGTATTTCGCTTGGCAGGCACTTCAGTGATGCCTTCAGGATTGCAAGAATCTCAATATTTCAGTGCGTGTTGTTTGTACAATTCTTTTACTTCTTAACGATACCACATTCAAAATCTTATCTGTATGCTGCCCACCTATCCTCTTTTATCTAGGTTTAAATATTTCATTGTGACCCCAACCTTAATAAATTTTCCCAAGAGATTGATATTTTGTGGAACACTGAAAATTATATATACTAGCCACTATACATGAATCAACAAAGATGTTAAGCCAGTTGACCAATTAAATCAGCTTTTTCCTCTTATTGGAGAAATGATCAAGGTTTTGGTGATTTTTCTATTTTTAAAATATATTTATTGCTCTTAATATAACTGAAATTATTTTTACATGGTGCTAATGACCTTTTTGCTGCGATGGAAAAATGGTCATTTTTAAAAGTGGTTTTTCGTAATCCCACACACATACTTCCTGAAACTATTTTTTGTTTTGCTTTCCCAGCATTACCGATGGTGGAAACATTTCATTTCATAAACTTTTGACACCAGTGATCTTCATTTACATTTTCACCTTGTAACTGATATCCAAAATACTCTTCTCTTTAATCATTTCTATCCAGAAAAAAAACAATGGCAGTAACTGGTAAACATTCCAGTGCTGACAATCTTTGTTACTCAGTCCCACAAGAGCCCTGTTCTCAGACAAGTTATTTTTAATTATGTATACACAGTATTATAAATCAACAGTTTTGTCCAACTAGTTAGTTGTATGCAGGTAATAAAGTGTAGAAATCCCCAAATGAAATCAATTCAATCACCCAGTTTAGAAAAATGTTTCAACACAAAGTTTTAGATGCTAAGTCATGTTGATTGCTCCAAAAAAGGTTTTCAAATCTTCATCTATGTTAATCAGAAATTTGCCCTCTTGAAAATGATCAGTCTTGGTATCTCAGCTAAGACAGCACATTCCAGGTAGATGGACACTAATAAGCAAATGAGCATTGATTATAAAAGACTTTTATTTTGCTTTCAGAATATTGACAATGTGCTTCTGAGGACAAGTATCTGACATGAGATCAGATGGGCATTGAGGATTTGGCCCAAGTGAAGTTTTAAGGGAAATTCGGAGATTGTATGCTGCTTTATATTTTTTTGATAAATTCTTCCTGCATATTTGTCAGTTGACTGACTCAACCAATGGCTGTTTATTTCTTTAATTATCTGAATTTTATAAATTCTTTGTTTATAGAGAGAAATTTCTGCATCAGATAAGTGGCAGCCATTCATTCTTTGCATGGAAGTAACATAAATTTTGAGTAGCAATATCTTTTGCCAGTTAAAATGATCCCTCATATATAGATTACCACTAGTGGTGCCAACGGGTACCCGTAGTCATGCTAATACCTGGGTAGTAAAATTGAGAACGGGTACCCGTGGTAATGCGGCCATTATGTCTATACATGATTTAGCAAACTCCCCCTCCAGTCACACTCGCACCTGTAGATGGCAACCTGCTAAATCGTGCTGGCTATGGGTTGGCTTACGCGCTTAACAGCCGCTGTACCTAGATCTAATAATTTACGACACAGATTACCATAGCCTGCGCCTTTTCTTTTCACTTGTGGTTGTTTTGCTCGTTAACAAGTGTAGCACATTATTGATGTTAATAAGACTTCAGTAAACAAACTTGTCAATAAATTAAATAATAACATAATATTTTTAATATGGGGAAGACATCGTCTGTGTGCTGTTATGCCAAGCAATAACCAATACGCAACACAATTTTTGGGTGGCTAGATATTGGAAATTTGTTGCTCCCGTTTTTGCAGCCATGAACAAAAAACTAATTTGGAGCAGTGCCACTCTAAAAGAAAGTATAAGAGTTGTAATGTAAAATTAAACATTTCTTGCAAGCAAAGCTGAGCATGCAATTAACAAAGGTGCTCTTTAGATTCCTATATTTTGAAGTTACAAAGGAAACCGAAACGAATGCTTCTGCATGGCTAAAATTTTTAAGTTAAAAATACACACAAAAAGATCAGTGATTACTAATATGTTGTGATTTGCAAAAACCAGGCTAAAGTGAAAAAATTCTGAAGTGGTTTTTTCTTTCTAATTTACTAAAATTTAGAATCTCATGTTTATTTTAAAAGAAAAATAATTTATGTCAGATAGTTTTTTTCACTGTACCTTTTATAAGTACATAACACCACCACCAGCACCCAACCCCCACCCAAATTAAAGGGGAGTAATCAGACTTACATAAATTATGATATTTATGTGCTTATTATATGAAAACAAGAATTTTCTGTGGAAATTGGAAAAAATGTGAATTACATCCTCAAAGAATGAAAAAATTAGAAGAAAATTTTCTTTTTCCTACAGATTTATTTATACAGGGTATACTATAAATCAAATTTTGCAAAACATTTTCAATATACAAACAATTTTTATTTCACTGATCTTGAAATCAGGCATAATGTTTTATTATTATCATCAAAGAGATTAAGATTTTAAAAAAAAAACCAAACAGAAAAAAGACATTTAGATAGTGTCAATTACTAAGATATTAAATTGCCCTAAACTTACAATGAAACTTAAGGGTATGTTGGATGATGAATATCACTGTAGGCCATTTGCTTAACATTTAAGCATTATTTAATAACTTTATCTTTGAAAAAACAGAGTCAAAATAGTTGACATCAGAAACACTTCTGTTCAGCAGTCTAGCTAATGCAACCGATGACACGAGTGGTACATGCCACTGAAGCTTACTTCCAGTTGGTATCAATACCTAGCTTCTAATTCTAAAATGAATTAATTTATACCCCAGATAGCACAATTATAACATTTTGTAGACAGATTCTGCACTACCATAAATAAATCAAAACAACATGCTAAAAAGTTTAAATCCTAAAATTAATTTTTAAAACATATGTGACTAAAGTTGGAACTAAGCAGGTGAAGCACCATAACAATGAATTTTAGGAGACCCCGTGTCCGATTTATGCGCAGCCATGTCCTATATATTATAAAGAGCCTTCTCACTCAAGTTGACGTGCACTTCCAATCACTAAAATACCATGCAAACAGCTGTATTAATAGGGACGAAGTAGTCCAATGCTGGATCAAAGAGTTGACACACACAAGTATTCATTTTACACTTTAAAAGCTATAATTCACTAGTTCAAAAAGCAAAAAACTTATGGATTATCGAAAAATAATGATCAATAAAGTGATTTTTAAAGCAATCCCAAAATTGATTTTTAAAAATTTTATGACTTTAAATGGCTGTAGCGCAAAATTAATTATAGCAACTTTAGCCTTGTTTTCACAGGCAACAACAGGTTAAAACAATTTTTATTAATATAATGCATTTTTGTTAATTAATGTTTCTTCATAAAAACCAAAATACCACTACTGAACACAGACACAAACTTGTGCAATCTGAACACATTCCTGTCTATGTTAATCCATATTTACATCGATATGGATAGAAATTCTATGCTTTATTTTGCTAAATTGGCTTTAAATGGAGTTTTTCCTGCCCAATTAAGTGTGAAGAGTTATATTAGCATGTACTGAATTCATTTCTAATTCACCAAAGTGTCAATAATACAGAATTTCTCCTTTTCAGTCATATTCTCAGTGCATATTTACACTAATTTTAATTAGTAGCATTGATTATGCAGAAGAAGACAAGTACAAAGCAACAATTCCCTAAACACTGTAAATCTAGTAAGGTCAACACACAAGGCGAACTATGATCAATTTGTTAGTAATCATATTTCTAAAATACATTGAAGGATTTATATTTTTTAAGGAGGCTTAAAATAACATCACAATAAAACTAAAGATACTGAAAATAACTATTTTATGAAAAATTAACTTGTATTAAACTTTTTAAAATGTGACATTTACTGTTTTAATTAAATTTAAAGATAGTTTTGCAGTCTTCCACAGCAAACTTTTTCTTAATGTTATGTATTACATCAGTCCAAGCCTAAATGATGAAGCAAAAGTTGATGTTTCTGTCTCTTTTATATTAGCAACAGATTACATTTTCTAGCAAATTCAACTAGTTTTTCATTCATTATCAATCTTGATGTATCAATTAAAATTTTACAAATATTCATAAGGTTCCACATCAATTACATTGTTCCGTGAAGAAGTCTGACATTGCAACTCAATTTTCAACAAGATTCCAAAACACCATTGATAACGCTAATGGCGAATTTTTCCCATTAGTCTCTGACAGATGCTGTCCCAGAATTACTAATCTTCACAAAATCAAAAATAAATGTACTAATGCACTGTTATCATGCATGCCTCATTTAAAAAAAAAAAAAGCAGCTGACAAGATTTGGTCATTACCAATGTAATAATAATATATCTGTCTACATAAAGATATAAATAGTAGCAAGCACTATTTTAAAACCAGGACTAAATAAGGAATAGAGTTAGCAAACAGTGCTGCAATTCTTGAAATGAAATAACATTTTGAATGATCCATAAGGAGGTAACAATGTTCAGAATATATATGTAGGTGTTATGTTTGAAAGCTGATGAGAATCATGAAAGCAAGTTCTTATAAATGACTGAAATTGGAATTGTATTTGAAATATTTGTCAACTCCACTTAGGAAATTGTATCAGTGAAAACTTAATTTACCTTCAATAGGGCAGCTTCCTAAGCTGATGATGATGTGCATATTCTTGTGTTATTTATACTTAGGATTAGGTTAAGCAAAACTTAAGACAGGAAGAAAAGATGCAATTTGACACACATGGAGATAAAAAAGGAATTTTATTCCATGTTAGTGAAGCGTCTGCACATCAGTCAAGTACTGGCAATTTTTCAGATCTACAGGAATGAACGCCAACCTATCATATCCACTCTAACACATTCAAGTATGGAAATTGCATTCCACTTTGTTCCAACAATGTACATAAATAATGAGGTAAAACAAAGACCATCAACAAAAATTGTGAGGAAAAAAAACAAGCTGGTAATAAAATAAAAAATAAAAATTATATCAATTCACAGGAAAAAAGACATCTAGCAGAAATGACATTTGTGCAAATAAATTTTTGCTACTAAATTCTGTAACACAAAGAGCAAAACCAGCTCTAACATCATTTAAATTTTTTGCTAATTAAAGCATAAAAGAGTGTTTAAACAGTTTAATAGCACAACTGTTAAAAGTGAGCAATTAATCTGAGCCAAACTATACTTTTTTCTAAATGTCATACTGTGTCAGAAAAAAAGAAACAGGCATCAGAAAGTTCTCTAGGAAATCAAATGCAATAGAACTGTTGACAAAAGTGCTAATACTTACTTAAAAACATAATCATAAACAGAATATCAAGTTAGTGCAAAAAAAACCCAAACAATAAAACTAAAGCAGCATATATTAAAGTCATTATGCATAGGGGTTAGAGTGGGATGAGAGAAATGTTTGCTATGGAGAAAAGTTTTAATAATTTTAAAGACCATTACTTAACTGGAAAACTGAAAGTGTAATCTACAGATAATCTAAAGTCCATTTTAAAAGCTTAACAAAGTCTGAACATATTTTACTATAATAAATCATTGCACAACTTTGTTGCAGAGAAACTGACATAAAATTTCCACCTGCAACATATGAAGTATAGAATTTGAAAGCAATCAACGTTTTTGGAAATAACCGGATTCCCCAATTTTAACATAAAAAGATTAGGATATTTCACAATACATGTAGCTGATTTTTTCCCCACCAAACACGATTTTGAAAGTTAAAGCATGGTTTACAATTTATCTACAATCTGTACAGAATGATACCCTAAAACCTTACATAAAATCACTTTCTTATAAAAATTTGAGAAAAGTAATGCAGAAAAAATGTTTGCCATCACTCACAGATCCAAGTTTTAATAAAATAATTAAAAACATGTACAAAAAAAATAAATAATAAACACCATGTAAGTATTCTCACTGCTGCATACAAGTAGATCTAACTTTTATTGGTGGTGTTACTATTATCAGTAACAAGAAATAAAGGGGAATATTATGTGTATTTAATACATCAATCAGCAATACAAGATCTTACAATGCAGCAAATGGTAAATACATCTAGTATCTTCTATGTAAACTTTGGTAATTAACTGTTAAGAGTTACAGATAACTATATAACATGCAAGTCAATTCTACTGTCTTCAAAGCAATCTATTCCTTTCATTTTTTATTTGTTACTGTTAGTGCTGACTGTGAAAGCTAGAATGAAGCTACTGAATATATGAAAAACATTCTGAAGTAATGAGCTAGGTAGTAATAGCAAAAAAAAAAAAAATAAATAAATAAATATAATTCTGACAATACCTTCATCAGAGTTAAATTTAGTATCCACAGACTACAAACCTTTGAGACTACAAAGACATTAAGAGAAATGAAAATGATAAAGATACCTTTATGATATTAAACCAGTTTAAAATGAACAAGAGAAAGGAGTGAAACAAAGTGACAACAAAACATTCACCTCTCTTCGTCCCTGTCAGTGTCACTTTATAAAATATTTGTATTCAACACAAGCACAACACTACCACAATTTTGCACTGCCATCAATATTCTACCCAACAGGCAGACAAAAGGCACAAATACGTTTACAAAATTTGCGAATTTTATTTTCTTACCGAAGACATCATTGCTAACAAGAGCTTGTGGACATTACAAATTAAAAAAGAAACAGAGTTTTTACTAGCAAAATACAGATCTCCCACTTTGTAAAAACTTTACACAATAAAAACTTGCTGGAAAAAAATAAAATAAAGTATTTCAAATAACAATCACATCTGATTTGTATTCAATGGAGATTGGGCAAAGAGTTGGAAAAAAAAAAGTGAACGTCTATTCTGCCCTCATGTAAAATATTAGCTCAGAGGATAGGGAGGGGGAATAATCAGATTATGCGTGCATGTATATGTTAAGCGTCATGATGTGTCAATACCCTTATGCAAACAGTCATATTCTGAACACTTTTAACCTTTAGAAAAACCTACATGGGTGGGACCTAGATAATTTACTGTAATGCTAAACTATTAAATAGGAGCAGCCAACACTTTTTGAAAAATAATTTTTATATTAACTAATCTGGAAACTATTTCATATATATAATATATAGACACACACACTTAGCGTGAAGCGCAGACCATAACTTTAAAAACCTATTGCTCAACCAAAAAAAAACCTCTTGAGTAAGACTATTATTAACGATGCTCAGAGCCAGCACCTGTACTTTTCTAAACCTATTCAGATGTTAACTATCCTCAATCACTGTAATTTCTGCCAAGACAATTTTTTCCTTAAAATATTTTAATGATAATTATAAAAAAGAATTCATAAACTGAACTGTCAATGAGCAACAATTTACCACAAAATGAATTTTCACGTTTAAATACCCTTAAATAACCAACTGCTAAAAATAAAAAGTATTAGGGAAAAATAATTCACAATTATTTCTAACTACAACATGACCCCCCTCCATCTCTTGGCTATTCAACAAAAGCCAGTCTTATAGTCATATGTACAGTTCTAAGTAAATGTATCTTGTAGCAGATAAAAAATAATTGGTGAATTAATCTTCCTGACAACTATCTGTCTACACCTTTAAGACTCAAATGACAGGACTTAAAAAAGAAAAAATCTCAATAGAAATGAATGAATGTATTGCATAAATTATCTATGGTCTAAATTTACGGACTAATTGTATGTGGAAGAAATAAAAATTTAGTCAAATTTTATGCAGGTTCCCAACATGAAAAATACAAACTAATCAGTCTATATAACTTCAAAATGCCTATATTTTGATAAAGTCCCACCCATGCACAAAAAAAAAAAAAAAAAATAACAAAAACTGTTGACTGCTTGCATATATTGTACAATATTTTCTCCACCAAAAGCAAATGCAAACTTCATGTTGTCATAGTTTGGTTTGGAGGATGTTTTGGGCAAGGGGGGAATGGGGGAAAATATTTCACACGCATACATTACAGTTGTAGCCAGGATTGACAAGTGTCACTCACTTAGCCAATCAGATTTCCTGACACACAATGTACTGCTTACATTACAACTATCAACACATGATTTCGTTCCGCACTAGAAAATGGAGTGACAACCTCTGAAGTTAACCCAACCCACATTTACATGTCATGTTGTGTTAGCACGCACACAAACACACAAGACGTTTCTAGTCATCCTCAAAACCAGGCAACAAGAGTTTGGGGGTTTTGTTACAAATCATGTGCTGGCATGTATGTGCTCAATATGGTGGACCAAAAGCAGTACCACCTGGATAGGCCGGGGAAGAAACCGTCGGAATATTAGGACTGGCATAACCCATGGGGGTTACTCCATATGTCCGGCTTGCTTGACCAGGCATGGTTGGCAGACTGGTGTATGTGCTGGCAGCATACAGGGGTGTCCCTCCATATCCTGCTGCAGCTGAGGGGCCAAGCTGACCTGTCTGGAACCCCACTGCTGTTGGATACTGCCCAGAGAGATAAGCTCCTTGTGGTGCCGAAGACGATATCGTTTGTAGTGAAGACAGTGGCACTGTCGGGTACGCACCTGTTGATGCGTAGTACGCAGCTGCTGCCTGCTGGGTGGAATAGGGCGATGGCTGTGACACCATGGCATAGTGTTGGGTGTTAGCATAACGTTGCATACCAGCAGGTAGACCAGGTTGTGCAGATGCATAGGGTGAGGGCATGGCAGCATAGGGGGAAGCAGCGTAAAGACCAGGTTTGTCAGACGTGGCCACATAGCCTGCAGGCGCCAGGCCTCCAGGATAGTAATTCATTCTGTACTGAGGTGTGTCTGCAAAACAAAGAAATGCCTCATATGCTGCAAGTACATATATAACATATTTTGCTTTTAAATAGCATATCAAAAGCAATAAAATAAGACTTTGTATGAGTTAAATAAAGCAAATATGTGTTTTGTTTCTTTGTTGTTTTATCCTGAAAAATCAATCAAAGATGCAAAATTCAAGTTTCCAGGACTAAAAACGGTTGTGATAAAGTACTAGTATTTACATTTTATTATAAATATTTAAAGTTACAGGCGGGCTTACTTTTAAATGTAAATTAAATTTTAATAAGCACATTTTTTAAAGCTTACTTTTAACCCGTTTGATGGCAGAGGGCCATATATGTCTATATCTAAATATACCTAGAAAGTCTGTGGACAGTATATAGGTAGCACATATGCTCGCTTACTGTTACTAATATTAGTCATTCTAAACTAGCCAATCAGTGTGAAGCAAATATATGTGTTTCCCTTAGCAGACAATCTGTACCAATTCTACCATTGGATAGCTGTAATTAGATTGCTTAAGAGAAAAAAAAGATTGTTTTCTTTTTAGTACATAAACTGCTCTGATCTGGGCCAGCAATCTTAGCATCTTGTGCTGTGAGAAATATTTGCAAGTCATAGCTTCAAGAGTAATGCTTTTGATTTTTGGACACTATTTGTGACCCCATAACTAGATTTTCTTCTGAGGAAGAATATTTGCCAGCCCCTAATGATATCATGGAAAACAGTCGTGACAAGGAGACTTGTCAATATGGCGTTCATTGTTCAATATGCCACAAGGAACACCACATCCTTTTGCTGGAAGCAGTGGATTGCAAATCCCATTTGCACAAAATGCTACAGTACTTAATGCTTTTCAAACATTTTTACCTGAGAATTTCATGCACAAAATTGTCAAGTATATTAAAATATAAAAGGCTACAGATTTGTTCATTAGTATAACTAATATTTATTAACAATATTACACACACACATATATGGCTTATTCCTTGGGCAAGTGTACCCATGTGAAATATTTTTTTTTAAAATAAAGCATTGAAATATCATGTGTTTATATTCTATATATTCAGTATTGAAGTGAGAGATACATAAGATAGTTACATGGATATGTTTTATTTATAATATAAATTCATTTTGAACTGAAAAATGGCACCTCTTTTGTGACATGCATATACATGGCTCATTCTCTGGGCAACTGTACCCCAAAGGGTGGGTTCATTTGAAATGTTTTCTGAAAAAATAAACTTAATACAGCTTCGAAATATCATGTTTATATTCAATATTTTCAGAATTGGCATGGTAGATATACTTTGGATAGTTGCGTGAATACAGGTTTGTTTATTTTGTAATTATTTGTAACACAAATTCATTCTGAACTGGAAAATGGCATCCTTTTTTTTTTTTTTACATGTATACTAATTACTATATTAGTATATACCTATTTTCTCTAATTTTCATTTTATAAACTTAGAAGTGATAATAAATTAAAGCAATATTTGCAAACGGTCTATTTTGTGACAGGCATATTTATTGTAATGCTTAGTTTCCACATAAATCAGATACAAAACTTTTATTCTTTTAGCAAACATCGACATGTCCAACATAAATGCCACGCACTTTTTAAATAATTCATGTACTCAAAGTATTCATGTGCTAATGTCTTTCAAATATATTCATTATATTCAGCTTTAAGAAAATTAATTTGACTTTGTTTCCCTTTTAAAACATTACAATGGAATGAATAAATGTGTAAATCTAAAATAATGATGACAATATCGTGAACTTCTTACATTTTTCAAAGGACCATATTCTGGAAAGATAACCCTCATATCATTTTGCCTTGGTGAGATGAGTTTAAGTACCAAATAAGAAAAATAATTTTCCTTCCTATTAAGATTATATTGTTGCAAACAATGGTAAGAAAATTTTGGTATAATTGACGTTTCAAAACAGCAAAGATTTCTGATAATCTGAATATATATATATAAATAGCTTACATATTTATGTATATATCCAAATGGTTTCTTTTGCATTTAAAGTTTCACATTGCTGTGTGTGTTTTAAACCTGAACTAGTTAGGGTAGAAAAACCTGTGAATTACATTTAAGAATACAAACATCACAATTAGGCTTAGTATATATTAAAAACAATATAATAGATACTTTGTTTATTATGTAATATTTCTTTGCAGCATAAGATAATTTTGTTAACATGCTTCCATATAACATATTTTTATACCCTAATTTAAATTAAAATGTATCCCTATTGAGTTAATAATTTAGGTTAATAAAGAAAATATTTTTTATTGTAATGAAATAATTATGTTTATTTAAACCCCACCCACCTACCCCGGTAAAGTTTCAGTTTTCAACAGAAACATATGCTTTTTACACATTTCAACTCCTATAACATCAATCCTTTCTTCTGTTTTTATGTGGGCATTAGATCCTGTTTTTGCAAAATGCAAAGTAATTAGATTTAATCCACTTTAATTTCTGCACTTCATTTAACAAAAGGGTACATTTGCCTAGAGAATGAGTTATATGGCCACATTTTCTTTAATTTTCATTGTTATAATAAATCTAACAAACTTACTATATCAAGGTTTCTTAAAAGTGATAATACATAAAAGCAACATTCAACATTCTTTTCACCAGCAAACAGTCAATTGTGTGAAGAAATATTTTTAAAAGGATCATGTCACGCCTAGTTTCCACATATATCGGATCCAAAACTTTTATTCTTTTACCAATCATCAATATGTCAGACATAATAAATGCCATAAGCTATTTAAACAATCCATGTACTTGAAATATTCATATGTTGAAGTTTTTTAATTTATTTATTTTATTCAGCTATAGGAAAACTAATTTGACTTCATTTCCATTTTAGCATGTGACATAGAACTTCATAAATTTTAAATATAAAATAATGACGATAATATCACGAAATATTTCTTACATTTTTCAAAGGCGCCATATTCCAGAAAGATAACTTTCATGTCATTTTGTCTTTGTGTTATAAAAATATAAGTTTAAGTATCAAATAAGAAAAATAACTTTCATTTCCATTAATTTAAGATCACATGGATGACAGCAGAAATGGCAGGAAATATTTCAGTATCATAGATGTTTCAAAACAGTTAAGGTTTCTGATATTCTCGATATATTTTAATTAAACTGATTAACATCATAAATAGCTTACAAATGTATGTTTTTAAACCTGAGCTAGCAAGGATAGAGAAACCTGGGAATTACATTTAAGAATATAAACATCATTTGATTAGGCTTATTATATATTTAAAAAACATATATATATAAATAGAAAGTTTTTTTATTACTTAATATTATCTTTGCAGCATAATAACTTAGCCCACTTTATGGTTAGTTGAGAAAATAGAACTTATTTTATGACGGCTGATAATTTTGTCATTGGAAGATTGTGAGTATGCATGATCAACAATTTGCTTCAATACTTAACAATTATAGCTAACAGTAAAGGACTTTTAGCCTAGAGACAAAGTGAAAGAAAATGCAAATTTTCATATCAAAGGAAATAACCAATAAGTGACAATATGTGCAATCAATGGTGATCAAAACACATCTAATTTAAATCAAGTACTTTCAACTTTTAATTTAAATTAATGCAGGAATTATAAAGGCATTAACTTTTCTTGAATCAATTTTGGTGCTTTGTTTACACGACAATTTCCTTCAGTAACAAAATTTTCTATATATAATCTCTTTTAGTATAAACCAGTAAACTTATCATTACATCCAATGAATTAACAGGTATAAATTAATTTTTCTTCATAACAATAATATTTTAGTTCCTGGAGAGAAACTGAACCTAATTATAATGACAATGGTTATATTTATTTTTTTTTTTTAAATGAAAGAAATATTAATATCAGTAACATTTAAAAATATTATACATGCAAGATTCTATTAAGTAATCTATACTTGTGTTTGTTATATGAATTTGTGAAGGTAAATTGTTGAATTGTGTACAAGATAATAAAAAATATTAACTCTAATAGAAGATCAGTTGATTTTGGCAATAAAATCAAAACCATTCAAGCCCTTAGAAAAATCATGATACAATCACAAAAGATAACAATAATGCAAAATGTCAGACAAAAAAATTAAATGTTTGTATGTATTGTTTTAGGCCTTTAATAAAACTAAAACATTACACATGAAGAATATATATGTTGCTTATTCCAACAAGAAAAGCAATTGGATATAGCTGAACAAAGAACTGTTAATGATCAATTACATATAATAAAGTGTTTTTACATGAGTAATAAATTAGGAATACAAGAAACAATAATACATCTTTTTACAAGTCTCCTAACATTACTGATTAGTGTCAATGAATATAATTTTAACATGAAAGTAGACATTAATATGTCCTTTACATTAGTAAATATAAATGAATGTCTACATCATGGAGAGGAGAAACAGGATTTCATTGGATATTTATAAAAGCTTAAATATAGAATCCAATTTAAAACATAAAATCTTAGTAACAGAGCAATAGTCTATTTTTGTTTTTAACTGAAATGTTTATAATTATACTTTTAAAATTATTATATACTAATAACTAATGTATAACAAGTACAAAACACTAATGCAACACAACTGAAAATGTATATAGCAACAAATTATAGAAATAAAACAAATGCAAGATTTATTTTTAAAAAACAAGTAAAATTTTTCTTCAATTCTTTAAAAAATTAAAAAAAACTAAGTGAAGAGGAATCCATTACATTCTTATAAAAAGTCAAATAAGTAAATGATCACAATTTGTTTAAATTATTTTTTTTAAATGTTTATAGGTGTGGGTGGGCAAAATGTCAACTTATAGAAATTTTATTTTAAAGTGTTAATAAAAGTAAAATAAATCAAAGTTTCAGTGACATGTAATTACACCAATAACATATGTATAAAATGGCCTCAGTATATGGAGCACTAATAGTAATAATTTCTTTCCAAAATCAACACATTAGTCCTGATTATCAATATTTAACTATACTACAATATACTATGAATATGTACAACAACAAATAGCTAAATAACATGTTTTATTATAATAATCTCATTTAATTAAGGTTTGCAATATATGTTTGGGCAAAATTTGTTCTATCATATTGTCATTGTGAAAGAGACTTTATGTGATCCTGTAAATCAGCACCTTTCCATTTGTATATGTACAAAATCAAAAATACCACAGACACATATTCTTTAAATCACTTTTTGAATTAAAATCTGTATTGAAACTATGACAATTGTGCATATTCTAAACACCAAGATATCTATTTTCATGCCTGACAGAGATTCTTATGAACTTGTTCTTTAAACCATTTCAACATTATAGTTTCAATCTATCCGGATCTTATTTTTACAGTTTAGAAAATTGCATTTGCTCTCAGAGTTTCCCCACATACACTTATAAAAAAACAATCAAATTTTAAAAAATTTAAAATTGAAGAGAAACAGTAACAAGCGAAAATATTAATTGATTATGTTTTATGAACTCTTTGGAGGCACAATTATACAATTAAAATAGATTGTAAAAAATAAATAAATAAATAAATAAAAAGCACTTCACTAAGCCTACCAGTGATGGAACCAGAGTCAAATTCCCATTGAAAAATGTATACATGTTTAGAAAAAGCAAAACCTGCACAGTGCTTAGTCATTGTGAATATATGAATACAGTTGTCTGCACCACTTCAATAATCAGAGAAATTTCAGTAAAAGATAATGGCAGACAAAGAATGTTTGAAAAATTTAAGCAGAAGTAAAGCAACAAGATATTTTAAAAATTATTTACAGAATCAACTATGCACAAATAGAACAAAACCTTTTAAGTGCTGAACATTTATTGCCATTAATTAATATAGGTGGGAATCGATCCACCTTCTGTATCTTGCAAATAATTGTCTCCTAAACCATCAGTCAGAAATAAAAAAAAAAATCGGATGGCAACTTACTGCACAGTTTCATTCCTATTATCTATGAATAAATAACAATTTCAATTTTTAAAAACCTGCAATATTTCTCAAAATTCTACAGTTAAATAAATGTGGTTTTTCAACTATGCAAAACAAAATCAAAGAATGAAAGATTTTACAGAAACATTACAATTAAATGGAGAGAGTTAAATATTACCTAAATTAAAATGATTGCATTAAAATCTTACCTTTTTTGTACATTGAATCAGCAAAAATACATTAAGAAATAGTCCACAACATGCACACACATACAATGAAAACGTGATAACTATTGAAAAATAAAGTGGAAGTGACACATATCTTTTAAGTGATAGTCTACGGGGAGATTACCACTTGAAAATTGATGAGGTTACCTCTTGAAATGAAAATCTAAAAGGCAAAGTGACAATCTGAAAAATAGGATTGGGAGGGGCTCTGGCTTTGTTTTACTTTTATTTTATTTATTTTGGGGGGGGTAGGGGCACAATTTATATGCTATAAAACCCTGCAAAAATGTGTCCCATGATAGCCTAAATTTGGATACACGATCATTTTTTAAGCAGATCATTCAAGAAATAAAAACCTTTGAACACAATTACAGCTATTAATCCCACTACACGTCCATTTCTTAAGTTATCTGTGTCATTGTACTGTTGAGGTATGGTCATGGAAGACTGCTTACAAGGCTAGTGCTTTTTGTTATCTCTCTCTTTACATATATAAATTTATCTATATATAATTTATCTCTCGTTTATATATTAGCAATTTTTGTTTGGGGACATATATATCCCCAAACAAAAATTGCTAACAGCACACATCTGGTTCACCATTAATCCCCAATCATTTAAATCTACACAGGAACAAGATATCTGAAAATAAATATCACCCCCACCCACCCCAAATTAACAGCTATAATTACTGCTCCTGTAGCTTGCCATTCAAGATTTTTTTTTTTAAATATGAAATTTCTTGATCATAAAAATATATTATGAACTAGTTTATAAAAGTCAGCTTGCTTTCCATGTTCTCACAATACAAAAATATTTATAAACTTGACCCTGACGAAAGCAGTGCTTAGTAGAAAATGATCTTTTTCCTTTGATGATAACCTGTGATGCAAACTATCTGTAATATTTTTATGTTTTCCCTTTCTATTTTGTGATTTCAATAAATAAATTGGATAAAACTATCAGTTTTGTGTTTATAACACACTAGGATAAAGAAACAATAACATACCAACCACTCAGCAGGGTTTTACTGTATAGATTGAATATATAATTAATATTTAGCCACCCATGACAAAAAAATAAATAAATACTCTTAGTATTCTACATACCAAAAATCATTAAATCAATGTGATTTTAATCATCAGGCTATTAAAAATATTTCTTCTAATTACTGCTTTAGTATCTATTGGAATATTAAGACTAATAACTAATTAAGAATGTTACAGTTAGAGAGGCAACTTCAATTTTATCAATTGGGGGAGGGGAATTATATACATGTAATTCAACTATTAAGGGAGGAGGTTTAAAAAATGGGGAATTGCCTAATTTATTATGGCAGATTTTATTTGATAGAAATATACAATCAAAAATGAAATTTTCCAAGCAACATCAAACTAAGCATTCATAAACTAAATTTATTTAAAAACAAAACACAAACAAAGCAATTATTTTAAAAGACTAAAAAAAAAAATTAAAAAAAAACAAAACTAAAGAAATAGATTACTGGGGAAGAGAGTAATTAAAAAAGAGCAGACTAGAATGGCAAACTTGCCATCTGATGCAAAATAAATAAAACAAATTATAAGTTGCAGTTCGACGAGAAGCCGCAAATTAAAGACAACTTTAGCTGGAAAAACTGAGTGCAGAATATGCATTTTCTCTATGTTACCTGAGCCTTGCTTTCTGTTCATACCTGATGATAAGCCAAAATGTCTGAAACAAGCAAAAAAATAATTAGATAAAAAATAAGCCCTAAACTACAAACACCTCTCTTTTTCCCCCAAATAAATGTTATGCGTGTAATACACACATAAAATAATATATGTATTAAATTTAATGAAAAAATGTTTCTTTTAACTGGTTTACTAAAAAATTCTAGAAGTTCTGAAGTGCAATGTGTGCCCACTAATTGATACTTTGCCCAGGCCATCACTTACAAATGAACGCCAATGTCCTCTTCACTCAGGGAAAATTATTCCCAATAGCACATTTACCTTCCCCATCTGATTATAGGGCATAAACTCATTGAGTGAAATCATTTAAATTGTCATTTCTCTCCTTTTGGTCAAAAGATATATTTGAATTTGCATGTAAGATGCAACTCCACTGTATGTGAATCTGTAATCTAGAGAAATACTCTATACCGAATTAGTGAAATAGCAAATTATTAACCATACTCATTAATAATTTGCTATTTCACTAATTCAGTATAGAGTATTTCTCTAGATTCAGTTAACTAACAACTACATTTCACAAAAATATGGGGATATGATGCATAATAATAAAATTGGTAATTATGTTCAGGTAAAATTGTTATACTTTTTATTTTAGTGGGACAATCATTCACTAAAACAGACATATTGCAACAATGTCAGTTACTATTATATTGACATCAATAACTAAACAATATAATTATTAATATTGTAAAGTCAAAATAAGATTTAAAAGTAATAAAATAGAATCAACTAGTATCTCAAATTAGCATTAACTAAGAACTATATTAGACTTAGAAATAGAAAAGTTCACTGAAATAGTCCATGTAAATTGTAATGGCACTATGTAGGGAAAGTCAAAACACCATTTTACTGAATTTGTAGATGTTCAATGAATAAACAGTGCACAGTAGTACTAATTTAAATAGAGAGTTAATAAAGTTTCTACAAAAACCCTCAGCTGATAATTTATCATGATAAAAAGAAAAACACAAGCTTTCATACTTTGGCCATGCATAAGAAAGAAGATATGAATAATTTTACCTCATGACGAGCATGCATTTAAGTAGGATAGTTATTAAAATAAAAACATCACTCTACATATAATACAAATGATTTGAACAAGAAAATGTCCATACACTTCAGAGATTCCTGCCATGCATAACTGTAAACAATACTATTTACTGATTTCACTTGTTTTAACTGGACTATATAGTATACTACCAATTTTACCATACATTTACATTTTTGTTTTTGTTATCTTTATTTATGATAGAGTTTAGCAACAGTTATTACTGAGTGCCATCGTAACTGTTCCCTAACTTCTTAAAAATGCATTATTAATTCCTAATATTGTTTTTTTAATTTTCACTTATAATCGAGTTATGAACTCTAAAAGCTTCACAAGTTTTAAAATCTATATTCAGACATATTTGGTCTGACTTATGCTAGAATATAATTATATAGTTCTCTCTGATCCTGAGAATCTAATGAAAAAGATTACTGGTTTTCATCTGGGAAAACCTCATAAAATGATACAACCCACCTACAAGTGTGTTAATTGAGAAAATGAGATATTCACCAATCAAATCAAGTGACAGAATGATTAAATAATTCTTTGATTTAAAAATAAATTAGGAATGATTGATCAAGAGAAATATGCTTGCATATTGGTAATTTCGATGAAATCAAATTAGCAAAACCCCACAAAATATCAAAACAGTGATATGTAACATACATTTAGATTGTGCTCATGGATTTATAAATATAGGGAATTTATGCATGTTATCACTAGTGGCACAATACTATGCCAGCAACAATCAATAAAAGTTCACTGATTTCTCAACACCCAATGTATTGTTTAATTCAAACAAACATTCAAAATCAAGTTTAATGTTTCTGTTTCTTATGATTGTAAATTTGTGTCTTACTTGTATGTGGAAAGTACACGGATTAAAAAAGATTAAAAGTAGAATAATTTTTCACCAGCTTTGTCCAGCCACAGGTTTTGGTATACTCTATTTCTTACCTCACACATACTTGGTATCAAAATAAAGATAATTAAATGCTGCATCTACTGCTATCAAGTGTGGCTTGGTTTATTCTGTACACATTTTAAAAGTAATCCACAATTTTCTTCGTTAAAACATGGTCAAAAGTACACCATTACTAGGCTGAATATAAATCTTTACACTTTATTTTGCACAATTTAATGTGTAATAAGAGAAGACACTTTACAACTTCAAGGGTAGGGATGGACAAAAGTTAGAAAAAAAATAGGAAAAATAAAGATCTGCTGTATGAATTGATTAGGCCTGTCATACATTGAGTACATACACTAATGTAACTTTTTAAGTCAGTGCTTGTACAATTAAAATAATTTCGGCTTTCTCACTTTTTAAAAATAAACTATATTTGCACTATATTTAAACTGCTGAAATGTTAAGTAGGCCTAATTATTTAAATGGACAAGTCAAACTGTGGAACATCAAGGTTAGAAGCGCAATATGTAAATACTGATAATCTTCCTTGATTTTTGTAGTGACCCAATTCAATATCGATTTATGAACAAGTCACATCAGACATCTATAAAATTAAAGTGAAATAATAGCTTGGTCAAGTTTGTAATTTATCTGTCTTCTCTTCATAAAACTTAGCATATTTGATACATTTTAATGTCAATTACTACTGATTGTTCGTTCCAAGTTCAAGAGCACAAGAACAGACCCCACTACTTTTGAAAGAAAGATGTAAACAAACTGCTAATCATGCTAAACTATAACAAACTATAATAAAACTATAACAAACTATAATAAAACTATAACCCCTTTAATGAATAACAACTAAAGTACTTACCCAGAACAATAATGCAGTATTAAATTTAGTATAAACTTAAACTGATTTCACACTGGAAGTTGCCTAAGGAAGCACTCTCAATACACATGCTGGTAGCTATTGTTGTAAGAATGATCTTAATCTGATTCAGTGATTGGATTGTTTGTGTCCCACAGGTCATGAATTCATTAACCCCATACCTCAGTTGAAAGGGTATGGAAAAATCTTTCATTCAAAATGTACTTTTAACCATTTTTTAACAACGAAAATTGCAGATTTCTAGCCAAATTTTGCTTTAAAATTATTTTTGAAAATGTGTACAGAATAAACCAAGCCAAACTTCAAAGCAGTAGATACAGCATTTAATTATCTTTATTTTGATACCAAATATTTGTGTGTGTGTGTGACACACTCGGCTGAAAAATTAGTCAACTTTATTCAATCCACATACAAGCAAGACATAAAAATTTATAATAATGAGAAATAGAAACATTAAGCTTGATTTTGAATGTTTGTTTGAATTAAACAATGCTATGGTTGTTGAGAAATCAGTGAATGAAAAGTTTTGACACACTGTTGCTGGTGTACTACTGTGCCTCTACCTAGTATTAGTACTATATTTTAGTTCTAATATATTTTCCAAACTGAAATGTATAAATCCTGACAATAGTAAATAACTTCTGAGTTACAAAAGACTTATTCACGATCTTAACTTACACAAAGGGAGAGAAAGAGAAAAAAATGTAAAATACTGAGTAAAGATTATAAACACATGACTGACCCATCCTGCAATGCAATGCCAAAATATTTATTATACCTATAGATAGATCTTATACGAACATATCTGTTTTAAAAAAACAACTTAAATTCAGAATTTGGTATTATAATGTATATATAATTGGAATTGTAAGAAAGATGTAAATATCAAGCAGATAAGTATCTAATCATTTATACAACTGCCATTAGAGTTTATAGATGAAGAATAATATTTATTAGCATAATACTAAGAGTACTGTCTTTAATGGTTAATTAATTCTTCAGTGCATTTTCTATCTGAAACTGATGTTTTCTGTCTGAAAGATTATAGAACAAATCGTATCTTTACTTTCACCAAGCATTTTAATTCTAGTTGCCTATTCAAACCCAGATGCTAACAAATTGATTACAAATTTATAAATATCAGCCCTTTGTACCTCTAAGTCATCAACAGCATATGGTAATGGCAAGGGAAATTTAAAGAATATTAATGTATTAATATACAATAGATGACAACATAAAAATGAGGTCACAACTGCAAACTTTTCCAAGTCTCATGATTCTTTAACATATATCTTTCTTCCAACAGAAGTCTAAAATATATTTTTCTGTACTACAAAGAACAAAACATTTTTTTTTAATTTATTGTTCAGTTTCACAACGTTCTGACACTTTCTTTTCTCTGTCATTTTAAAAAAAGAAATCAGTAGCCTAAAGTACATTAACATGATGAAAAAAAGGGAGAAGATACAAATACTCATGTGACATTAATAAATTGCATTCTTTTAATAATAGTCATTATCAATCAAAATTTGTAATTAATAAATTTTTTATCTATTAATATTAGTCATTATCAGTCCACAATGCTACAATAAAAAAAAAGGTTAATTAAAAAAAAAAAACAGAGAGAGCAAATATAATAAAAAGTTCATATTCAAACTCTTCTATATAATGTTTACTAAAGATCTGTTTTATTTATTTTTTAAATCAAAGAAAGGGTGTGATATATGAAATTAATATACATAAAACATGGAAATATTTATGGTGTACTATACTTTTTAATAAAGTATATAAATTATAAATATAAATGATATTTACTTAAGTATTGATTTCTAAAATAATTTAAGCACAAAAATAAACGTTTTTATATATTATATAATAATTAATCTCTGCTTCATTTAATTAACAAATGCAGTTCACAAAAAAAATAAATACTGCTAGCAAAGCCAGTTAAATGTTTAAATGCTAAAATAAAAATATCAAAAAAAATGATATAGGCCTACTGAAATACTGATAATATTTCTATCAATATTTTAATACAAAAAGAGTTTAATGAACAGATTTCCATCTATAGGCCTATATTTATTGCAAAGTAAAATTAAAAAGTACAAATAACTATAAAGTAACAAAAATGACAAATTTCAATCTATGTTACTGATTTAAAATGTCAAATTCAATAATAAAATCAAAAATGTATGCCTGCCATTTTTGTTTTAATTTATGGTATGAAAAAAGAAATTGAATCTTTTGTACTTGCTCTAATCTCAACGGCAGTCAATAAACTCACCTCGGAATCACAATCACATTAGTCGTAACCACGATTCTGAAAAAAAAAAAGCAACAGATATAAATTAACTTAAAATATATAAATCAACTGCAAAGTTTAAACTATATCTATATATTTCGAGGTATATCACCCAAAAATGAGGCCAAATGCTATTTTCCTGTTAAATGTGAGGGTTTATGTTGTCATGTGAGCAGTCTCGTCGAAGAAAACGCCCGAAATAATGACGAACAAGTAAAATTACTAAAACAGAATTCAGTTTATGACAATACTGAAATAATTTATAATTCTAAATTCTTTTTAAATAAAAAATCTTTTTCCGTTACAATTATTAAAGATGACACCGGAATTAGGCCGCAAATGTTTTTGGAATTGACTCGGGCTGTCAAGTCGGGAGATTTGCACCAATAAAACATACGTAATTACAATTATACTTGACTCCTACATATAATGTTATCAAAATAGAAGATCAGTCACATAATACAACACAAATATTATTCATAAATCAACTTAAAATGTTAAAATAATTTGATGCTTACGTTTTAAATGCAAGCACAAGTCTTCTGGTCCGTGGCTTCAACAATGGCGACCTCCAAGAACTAGTTCGCAGATACTATGAGTTAGGCTTATGATTGGATGACTGTAAACATCCGCTCATTGGTTCCTGATTTCCTCATAACAGATGATGATAGACAAAAAGTTCGCGGTACTGCTGCCTATCATTTTACTCAATAACGTTTCAGTTAGATATTTTTTTTAAAATGAAATATAACAGCACTTCGTAAAGTAAGCAGGCGGAAAGATAGCAATAAAAAAAATAATAAACACTTTATCGTGAGTTTGAGTATACAATAATGTATACTGCTGTTTTCAAGCAGTAAATGCTGCTGTTTTTTGTCTGTGGTGTAAATAAGAAGTCTTGTAGGAGTACATCCACTTATGAAATTTTGATCGAAGTCTTCATCCAAACTAAAACTGTAAATTGAAACTAAAAGAATGCTCTTTAATATAATCATGAAACTCCTTTTTTGAATAAAATCTAACAGCGTGCTTGTCAGGTAGGTATTATCTGCTATAGGCCTACACAGAATGACTTCCTGACCCCAAGAATGTGCATAATACTTAACAGGACATGTCTGACAGATTAATTTTTGTTGTGAAATATTGTAGTTTACATGAAAATAAATTCTTTTAAAATAGATCGCTGAATATACAAGTTTAATGTCTTTGAAATAAGTCACCAAAACATGGAACAATTGAACAAGAGTTATCACATTGAATCAAGTTATAACTCATAAAGGTATTTAGTGTGATTTTGATGTATGGGTAAGTGAATGTGACTGTTGGTGTTGAGTTGAATACCAAACATCAAAGGACAGATGTTTGCCCCCATTTATACTCATTCACACACAGTTTATGGAATGAACACAAGTCTGATATATGACTTTTAATCTATGCATATAATAAGTGTTATGATTGTGGGCTTAAGTGAAAAAGTACTGGACAGATTGTGATCAGACTTTTTCTGTTGTATACCTTAGTGCCCTAGAATCAAGATAGACTTTATAACACAACACTATCTCATAAGGGAGTTCAACACTAGCACAAAAAATATGAAAATTTTCCATTAAAAGTAAAGTGCTTGTGTGCAGGCCTCACCACTAACCCTAAAACTACAAAACTTTTCCTTTAAAATTAAAGCGCATATGTATAGGCCTTGGTTAATACATCACTGTGCCTTCTGTGCATAGCAGACAATTTGTGTTTCACTCGTATTTCTCATTTTGGGTATTAGATATTAGGCTGTCTTAATTTTTGCGATGCCTCCCCAAAAAGATATCCAACCATATTTTTTCTATAATTCTCTCTCACTCTTGTTTTATATATTTTTCTTTCTGACTTTCTCTTGATCATATTCTCTTTCTCCTACTATCACATTCTCTCTTTTCCCTTATCTCTCTTTCTCTTCTTTCGTTCTTTTCTTTCAATTATTTCTTCCCTTCTCCCTACCCCCATCTCTTTCAACATTTTGGGGGCATGCTTTCTGGTATATCATGGTTCTTACCTGGCAATTAAAAAAAATTATAAAATAATTTTACTTTAAGCATCTGAAAACTAACACTTACTCGAGCAAAGCCACAGCCAAAAGCTAGTGTGTTATAAAAGGGTAGATTAAGACCACTGGCTGCATTAAGTTAGAGCAAAGGACTATTTACAGTTGTAACAGTGGACTTATAATGATGTAGCAAAATACATTGGGTTTATTTTTGCAATGTCTTCTGGCCGATTCCATTTCATTACCTAAAGAAGAAAAATATTTATATCAATTATTCAAAAATTAGCTTATGTAACCTTTTCATAATTATGTAAAACAAATTATATTTTGTTTATTTAAAGAAATAAGAAAGAATTTTACATCATATAAATAGAAAATACCCTTATATGTAAAAACAACAACAACAAAAAATAATGTCGCAATAGATCAAAACGATCAAAAATAGATAAAAAAGTTGACCTGATTGAACAAAACTGATGTCGTTTTTGGATCCAGCACAATAAAACTGTGATAAATCCATCAAAAAATCTTAGACAGCAAATTTGTTGTTGCCCAGTGTAATGTCTAGGTAAATATTACTGTAACAAAAGTTATAGTCACAGTTTATATTCTTATAGCACAGGTTGATGAGTCAGTTTCAAAAGTTTGTACTCTCCAACTATAATTAATTTGCATTGAGTTATATCTCTGCTGAGGAGGCTGATTCAAGTGCAACTCTAGACTTGCAGAGGACGTCTTTTCACGCAGGATTGCTGAGGATGAGTGACTGACAGCTTGGTCTAGAATGTGGAAAATGGTAGCCAAAAGAATAAAACAGGTTTAGAGTTGTAGTCTTAACCCAGTACTGGATGAACAGGAATCAAAGTTTCTGTATACACTTATGCACAAAAAGCTTATGTACAAGAAAATTCCAATCCAAAACTGCTGTTAACAAGGACAATCCTGTTTTAAAGTGCTGTGAATTGTTACCATCTGTATATTTAGTTGTTTGCTGTACTGTTACATTATGTAAAGCACTATACTGATATAGCACTTAGTAGGTTTGCATACACTTATATTCCTGCATACAAGTGTGATGGTTTAATAAAATTATCTAGCACAAGATAAATGCAAGATGTCATCATTTGGTTAAGATGGCAATATAGAGTATTTGTTCATATACATTCCCAAAAGCAAATAAACTTTTACTAATTAGTAATTAATGAGTAAAACAAATAAAAAACTATAATTTCCTACAAATTATAATCACATAATTGTATAGTCTTACTGCACACAGATAATATAGAATTCATCTAGAAATACAGAAAACTGCTAGAAATGACTACTTGGTTTCACCAGGATGTTGATGAACTACTTTATGTTCTCAGGTGACAACAGTTTCTATAATCCAAATTTCCACTGACATTCTGGGCCAGTTGTAAAGTTGGCTTGTATCCTAGTCATTATGTGGTATCATGGGCAGTTGAGTGAGAAATCTTCAATACCTGATGATGGAAATGGGCTAGATAACTACCAGCTTATTTTATCATCCTGGATTAGGAATCTTGCTTTTTGTGTGTGTGCATTTAAATTTTGTTTCTGTGTATTTTTCTTTATTCTTGAATAAGGGTGGATGTGTTTAGAGTGATTGCATGCTTACATAATTTAAGCATTTGACAATGTAATAGCTTTGATAATGTAATAAATTAAAGATGCCATCTTTTGTTTTCCTATTTTGTGTCTTGAGTCATAATAAATGTTTCTTGTTAGTGGAAACTAAATGATTCTATTGGACAGTGTAATTATGACTGTTTTGTGGTTTTGAAGAAGGCTTTTTGTATATGATCATTGTGTTGGTCATCTGATGGCCTCTATAGGAGAATGTCATATTTTAGGAGAATGTTCTGCTTCCTGAGAGTAGATGAACTGGTCTGTGACTTCCATCTCATCAAAGACTGGTATGCAGTCTGGCCAAAGTAAATGCAGAGTTTGGGAGAACAAGACTCTCCTTAATCAACAATCTGGACCCTCACCAACACTTTTCAGTGAATAACATTCTTCCCGGTTGACATTAAGTCTCTCCTTAATCATCAGTCTAGACCCTCAGCGGTCTCGCCAACACTTTTCAGTGTATAACATTCTTCCCTGTTGACATTGTCTCTCCTTAATCATCAATTTAGACCCTCACTGGTCTCACCACCACTTCCCGGTTGATATTAAGTCTCTCCTTAATCATCAATCTAGACCCTCAAAAGGTCTCACCAACATTGCTCAATGTATACCACTCTTCCAGGGTGACTGTGAACATTATCTTGCAGTCATGGCATGCCACACAGAAATGTCTTTGACAGATTGTAGGCATGAACTGAAAAATACAAAGTGTCAGATAGTTTTGCAGTTTATTTTTTGATAGAGCACTATAAGTTTTTGCCACTTGGCCTATTAGGAAGGAATCAACCCCCATGGCCCAATTGTTCCTAGACAGTTAATGTTCACTGCAGCTGCTCATATCTGATTAAACAGACATCAATGTCTATTTGTTTGTCATTAAATGGATTCGTAGTGAAAGATCACTGATAGACAGAGAGGCTAGACTAGGCAATATTGGCTTGATCTAGTAGTAATTTAGAGAGCTTTTCATATTCTACCTCATTTGCTAATTGTCAAAAAACTTATCTCTTTTTTTTAATGCTCTCTCTTTCTACAACTCATCTAACTTTTTTCTCTCTTTTATTTCTCTTTTATGTTTTCTAAAGTTCTAAACCCTTTGTTTTGTTTTTTTCAGCTGTTAACTTCTTTCGTTCTAACTGTATTTGTTCTTCAAGTCTAATCTCTCATTCTCTGACTGTTTTCTAATCTATTTCTTTTCTTTCATTTTATATTCTCCATCTATTTCTCAAAATACTCTTTTAATTATGTGCCTCCTACATAAGTCTTGCATGGGTTTGAGTTCTAGATGCCAAACTTATTTAAATCTTTCTCAATAGCCTGCAAATAGAGGTAAAAAAATGAGAAAATATTTGTTTACTTTAGCATTATGAAATAGCTACACTCATACACAGTCAAAATAAATTTGCCAGCACAAAATTGCATAATTTACAATAATTAAAATATGTGCGCTAAAATTTAACAAATTTCAAATGACAACAGAAGATTAACAAAATAACCATTTATTAGAATAAAAGATTTCAATCTATGGTTTTGAAAGGTGTCTAAATCTTTCTTTTTTTGTCTTAATAGGGTTCTGAAGGTTTTAATACAAATATATCTCCTTTGTCTTAATAGGGTTCTGAAGGTTTTAATACAAATATATCTCCTTTGTCTTAATAGGGTTCTGAAGGTTTTAATACAAATATATCTCCTTTGTCTTAATAGGGTTCTTGCAGTTTTATTCCAAATATATGTGACATTTTGCTGGGAGATGGACAAGATGTTAATTCTCCACTACCCTGGGCTGCCTGTAACCTTAGGCTAATCCCCCAAAACACACCTTCTGGCTGGTTCATATGTTAGAAAGATGAATGAGAGATAATGTAGAAAGACAATCCTCATTTCTTTTTAAGTCTGCTAGAACTGAAGGCAAAGACAATCCTCATTTCTTTTTAAGTCTGCTAGAACTGAAGGCAGAAGACAATCCTCATTTCTTTCTAAATGTGTTAGAACTGAAAGCAGCAGACAATGCTTCTGTGTAGGCTGGAGATTGCAAACCTCTAACACCATGAAAATGTCTTGAGTGATCAAACCTGACACCATGAAAATGTCCTGAGTGATCAAACCTGACACCTTGAAAATGTCCTGAGTGATATCAACTGGTGCTGTTCATAAGAGGATTAAGCTAAGAAAAAGTTATATATTGTTCATCTCATAGAGTTCGGATTTGGAATTTGTAATGGAAGTGATCCTGGAGATAATTAAATGGTCAACGTGCCAATCTACCAAGTATTTGACTGTAGTCCACGCACAGGACTGGGAAGTCAAAGTGTTTTGTGACCAGTAATTCATATTTTTGCAAGCGTCATAAATTGTTACTAGAATTGTTGTTATTTTTAACATACACTTGTCCTGTGATTTGTTGGAACAGAAATACAAAAAGATCTTGAGGATGGGCAGCAATCGAAATTACGTCACAAATTGTTTTATACTCTTAATATGTGTATACAGTATGATGGCCAACATTTGACTTTGTAAAACAAATTTAGTCAAATATTGATTTGGTAACACTGTTTCATTAAATTGTTAATTTAATGGACTGGTTTTAGATTTAGTTCCCTCTGGAAGGATATACAAGTTTATAATAATTAGTGATAATTTGCTTATTCTTCTCAATGAGTAAAGGAGATAAAGTAGTTGTGAGAGAAAATTATCATATATTTAGACAAACAGCAGGCAGCCAGTAGGACAGACGGACGGAAGGATGGATAGACAGACAGACGGATGGATGGTTAGATAGATAGACAGATAGAAAGATAGATCGGTAAGGTGGGTAGATAGTTGCGGATGGGAATGCTGCCACAAATTACAGGTTTCTACCCCTATGATAATTATGCATCACAAACTATGAAAACACCAGTATTTGATTTCATTTAACATACGTCGCAGCTATATGACATTAAACCGCACATTTCTTTATGCAAATTGAGCCCTTGAGAACCCCAATAAATAAAACTTGATTTATTTAAATCACGGGAAAGCCCGCGTGCATGCGCACGCACACACATACACAAATGAATATTCAACAATCAGTCGTAATTTTTCGGCATGCAATTACTCAAGAGACATTCTGTGCGAACCAATAGTCAGCTAAATTAGCTAAGGAACATTTAGAATATACCCCAAACAAACACTATTTTAAAGGACAAGACATATTTAAAACTATATTAGTTAATAATTACAGCTGAAATAAAACATTTTATAGAAATTAGAATAAAAGTTAATTATGCCATCGTCATCATCATAGTTATGACACCCAGTATAACCACACAAGCGTTTTGTGCTGAAATGGCTTCATGTTCAGTCTACTGTAAATATAAAATAAATATTTCTGAGAAATTCTAATCGGTTCAATTCTGTCTACTGTAAATATAAAATACTTCTGAGCAATTCTGACAAATTGAATCTAATGAAGGCAATTATAATTCTGACCAGTTCAACCTACCATAAATATATGATGAAAACAAGTATAATTCTGAATAATTCCGACCAGCTCAGCTAACTGTAAATATTTACAACGAAGACAACTACAATTCTGAGCAGTTTCGACTAGATACTCTTTCCAAATAACACTGGATATAACCTGCTTGTCACTTGTCAAAGATACCGATGAGCATTTTGGGCAGTTACTATTTTGTGGCGTTTACTTTATTTATTTTTTTTTACCTATTACCATATGAACAGAAACATTAAAATATTTTCCTTTTATATTTAAATATCATCATCATTTCTGTTTGAAGTGTCATTTTTATTCCTACTTGAGAGGGCACTAACATTTCTACATTAGTACCATCGCCGTTTCTGTTTGAACTAACATAATCATATTTGTTTGAAATGTTAACGTCAGTGTATATTTTTACTGTCAATTTTTGCTTTCATTTAAAGACATTTATAGCGACACAGCACACCCTTACATGGATGGAGTGTAGGGGGCGCTTCACCCTTACATACCACTGACATTCAGTAAATACTGTCGTCATTTCACAGGTCACTGACTTCATGGTATTCCATATACCATAGTCATTTCAGCGGTTTCATATAATACCAAGTCTATTTGCTTCAGATAGTTTTGTCTTCCCTATGTTTTTCCCACAAAGTTCATTGATATCACACACAATCATCATTTCTGTTTTGCACAGTTTATAATTTTTATAAAAAATTAATATTATCACTCGTCAGTGAGGCCAGTCGCACTTGTGAGGCGCCGGTTGAGGTCCTGTCAAACATCGGTTGAGTTTTTTGCAACCCTGTGGTGACCAGTTCATTACGCTGTCGTCACACCAGTTGAGCTGGGGCTCTCCCGGTACCAAATTGGCCTTGTGGTCTGCCACCCTCTTCAAGATGATAGGCATCACTGTCTTGTACTCATTACTTTCTGACCTGATGACAAGATATATCAAATGACGGACACATGACACAGCAGACGCAATGAGGTGAGACCGGGTATATAGCACTTTTAGTTTTCGCTTTACAAAGCATTTGAACTACATGATCTAGTGACATTTCTTTTAATAAATGTTTGTGCCACAGGATGATTTTTTCCTAAAAGTGGTACTTACTGTCTCTGCAACACGTACATTATTATCTATTACTATCACACAACTTCTCACCACCATCAAGATTATCATCACTATTATCAACATCGTGATAATAATCATCATTCCTCATTCATTATCAGTATTCTTGTGATAATTTAGTTTTTGTTTAGAAAAGATAAATAAACAACGTTACTTTATGACGTATTTCTCCCCCGAATCCCGTCCCAGGTGAAAGAGAAGTGGCTCAGTGGTGTGATTCATCTGGTCGTGGGTCGTGACTCCGTCTACGTTCACTCCTGGGCAAAAGTCCACTCCCTGTCGACACGTAGATGCGTGCGTGTATATGTTAAACAAACACATCAGTGAAAAATTGTTAAAAAGTGGTTTTATAAATTGTTTTTCTTTGAATTTTGTTTGCTAAATGTAATTAATACCAACCATTGTAAAAAAAAAAAAAAATCTGTATTATTTGTCTGTTGAATATCCTTTATAGTTTATACAATATATCTAATGCATTAGTAACTTCATATTTATGGGAGTAAACATTCATTTGTTGTTGATTATTTATTGTACATTGATTCTTATACTGTTCGAGTTTATATCTAATCACTTGTCTTTCTAGCTTTTCCTTTAACTGTGTAGCCATGTGTCTATCTAGCTTTATTTTCCTTTAACTGTCTATGTAGCCATATGTCTTTCCAGCTATATTGTCCTTTGTTTATATAATCTTATGTCTTTCAAAATATAGTGTCCCAACATCTTTCTAGATATATATTGTCCTTTAACCGTGTATCTAAGTGTTTCCCAAACTTACAATAATCGCGTATCTTTTGAGGAGTTTAGTGTTTCCCAAACTTACAATAATCACGTATCTTTTGAGGAGTTTAGTGTTTCCCAAACTTACAATAATCGCGTATCTTTTGAGGAGTTTAGTGTTTCCAAGTATGTTTGTCAGTAGAAGATAATTTGGTGGACGTTTGAATACTTTTAAAAATCTAGATTCTAACTAGACTAGCTCAAATATGATAATTCTATCGATTCATTAATATTTATAACAAAATTTATAAATATATTAAAAATAAATAACATAATAGAAGTTATAATAAAAATTAGCAAACATTCCAAAAAGACTGTCTGAAATTAAAGTATGCATGTGAACACCAATAATCTTCAACCTCGTCATGTGCTTTTCATGTGAACATCTATAGTCATTGATCTAGTATTTGCTTTTCATGTGAACATCTATAGTCATTGATCTAGTATTTGCTTTTCATGTGAACATCTATAGTCATTGATCTAGTATTTGCTTTTCATGTGAACACCCATAATCATCGACCTAGTCATGTGTTTTTCAGGTGAACACCTACAATCATTAATTGTGTATATTCAGATAAATATTTAAACAACCATTTTTATCCTATCATTGCTTATTTTCTAATTTATTAAACATTCTCTTATCTATCTATCTATTTATCTATCTATCCACTAAACAATCTCCTATCTATCTAAACATTCTCTTATCTATCTATCTATTTATCTATCTATCTGTCTGTCTGTCTATCTAATCTATCTATCTGTCTGTCTGTCTGTCTATCTAATCTAATCTATCTATCTGTCTGTCTGTCTGTCTGTCTATCTATCTAATCTATCTATCTATCTATCTGTCTGTCTGTCTGTCTATCTATCTATCTAATCTAATCTATCTATCTATCTCTTGTCTTAACATTTTTGTATCTGTCTCTTGTCGTTTCAGTAAACATCCTCTAATTATTATCTATGATTTCACTTATTTTTCCACTAATCATTCTCCTAGTATCCTTCTAGTTATTTATTTTAATCTCTCGTACAACCTTCTGTCTAATTAATCGTAGAGATAAACAATGTAATCGCTCACTTTCCATCCATCGAATCTTTTTTTTTTACTTTTTAGACAAACAGTTGTCTAAGCAAACATTGATTATTTTACCCGAGTATTGTTAGACAAACAGTTGTCTAAGTAAACATTGATTATTTTACCCGAGTATTGTTAGACAAACAGTTGTCTAAGTAAACATTGATGTTTTTACCCGAGTATTGTTAGACAAACAGTTGTCTAAGTAAACATTGAGTATTGTTAGACAAACAGTTGTCTAAGTAAACATTGAGTATTGTTAGACAAACAGTTGTCTAAGTAAACATTGAGTATTGTTAGACAAACAGTTGTCAAGTAAACATTGATTTGCGAGATAAACAATAATTTCATCATCTATCTAATCATCTATCTAATCATTTGTTTTGTGTTCGTACAACCATTTATCCAGTCAATTATCTTCCGTGCTAAACATTTGTTTAGACACGCACACACACACACATACACAGATAATTATTTTCCCTGTTAAACATACAAATTCTAGTTATCACCTTTCTCTTCGACACCAACTTCGCTAATTCTTTATCTAGTTTCGGCCATTATTGTTGTTGTTGTTTGTTTCTTGCTGTACGTGTTACCTCTACAGTTCTTTACCGAGAGGTAACGCATTCTAATCATCAACTGTCTAATCGATTACCTACTTTGTTAGCTTTTTACCAAGATTCTGTCATCTGAATTTTAATTTCCTGCTCTTTGTTTGTACGTCTGCAGTTCTTTACGGACCTATTACGTCAAATCAATATAAAGCTACTGATAATTCTAGGCCTACACTTTCAAACTCTTCCTGGCTGTTTGTCCATGTCCAAAGATGGGCTTTATATTGCTGCCACCGAACTGCCATCAGCTCGTTTCCACGGTAGTAATAAATAGGCCTACAAACAAGGAAAGAATGACACTTTTTAACTGATATTGCTGCACAACACTAAATTAACGAGTAGTTGTCCTCTGTGTGTGGCGTGAGCATGCATGTATGGGGGTAGGGGGTGCGTGCGTGCGTGAGAGAGAGAGAGAGAGAGAGAGACGGAGAGATCGTGCGTGCACAATCTAAAGCCCACATTGAATCGTTTCTCAAACGAATGCATGTGATGGTTTTAAATAATCCCGACAGCAATTTGATTCATACTCATTTCTATTTTCAGACTGGTTTGCAAGAGTAGCTCATCTGTAGCTCAAAGATTTGGAAATATCAAAACTAATGATGGCAAGAGCAAAGAAGTGACCTTGGTAATCACAGAGCAATCCTTCCAAAGAGTAAATGACATTAATTATTATTTATATATCAATGTATCATGACCAACAATGACCGATAAGTAATTCAGTGAAGACCGATCATACTCAGCAGTGAATTATATGTACACAATATAGATAAGGTATAGAACCCAAACAATGTGTGTGTGTGTGTGTGTGTGTGTGTGTGTGTGTGTGTGATGTTTATTTCAACACTTGTTAATATACTTTTTACTTCATTGCTAGTTATCAATAAATATAATTACAAGTAGTAAATATTTATTTTTGTTTCTGTGCATGGGGAATAAAGTGAAGTTGTTTTGTTTTGTTTCTGTGCATGGGGAATAAAGTGATACCAAGAACGTTAACTAGTTTTGCGACACTATGGCTCTTGATAGATTGACATCATGACGTTAACTAATTTTGCGACACTATGGCTCTTGATAGAATAACGTCATGACGTTAACTAGTTTTGCGACACTATGGCTATTGATAGATTGACATCATGACGTTAACTAGTTTTGCGACACTACGGCTCTTGATAGATTGATATCATGGACTACTCTAAATATTCTTTGAATAACATGGTGCAGAGAGAGAGAGAGAGAGAGAGAGAGAGAGAGAGCCAGCCAAGTCCATTGGAGTCTATGACAAATGCTGATAGGGAAAACCCAGTGGTTGTATATCAAACTGTTCGATCTTGTCTAATGATTACTTTTAATTCTCCTAAATACGTTTCTATTTAATGCTTTGATACTTTTCAGGTTTTCACATTATCATTTTATAAGTGGTGATAGTGGAATTTGTATATCATTCAAATACTTTCCTGTGAATGCCTTTCTTTAAATAAACAGCTGTAAGACAATTACTGTACAAGAAAACCATCTACTCAAGCCACGTCGGGTAGTGTACACGATAAGCGTTACGTTACCTCGACGATGGATTGTACCCAACTGGGCATTTTCAAGAAATACCTCATTAATTTTCATTAGTTGACTTTTTTCTGACACATAAAGGATACGTTAAACTGGTTGCGCCAGAGCAATTACTAACGAACCCTAATAATACATGCATGTAATAATAAAAGTGGTGATTTCGTAGGTATTAATGTAACCATGTTTCACCTGTAATTTCGTAAATAAGCATTGTTAAATTTTATATGGAACATGTTATATTATTTCAGTAAAGATGACAGATGAATGAGAAGGATCTAAATAGAGGTAGAGTTGTTGCTATTTATTTATGTCATTCTACTTACTGTTACCTGAGTGTACATACCATATTAACCTTTGGCTAAGATGTCATTTGTCTTTGTACTGTTACCTGAATGTGCATACCATATTAGCCTTTGGCTAAGACGTTATTTGCTTTTGTATTTTCTAAGTATTTTAACTTTTATCTATTTTGCTGGCATTCAATGCAGAATTGATAGTTAGCATCTAATTAAAATTTCGTATTAGAAAGGTAATTTATTCTACTTCTGGCGCATGTAATCTTATTGCTAATTAAAATAACCACATTCACTGCGGTTACAAAGCGTTACACAGTTTGAAATTCGAGTAACACGCTGGCAGTGAATGAATTCATTGCATTTTGTTATCCTAGTGAAAAGATCTCTTAAGACGAAGTTTCTGCATAATAAGAAAACGGTTAACGGGGCGTCACAAATCCATTTTCTAACCACTGCGCCGATAAGGACTTTGCTAACTTTGCTAACCGGGAGCATACAGTTACTTTCTCTTCTACCGAAGCCATTCAGTGTACAGTAAGTTATCTGAAAAAATAAACAAAATTAGACTAGATAAATAAACTTATATTTATTCTAAAATAATCTAGGATAAATTACCTTTTTAACGCATTTTACAGGTTAAATGTATCTCATATAAGACCTAGTTATTACAATTTTGAAATGCACTAGGACTGTATGGTGTGTGTGTGTGTGTGTGTGTGTGTGTGTGTGTGTGTGTGTGTGTGTGTGTGTGTGTGTGTGTGTGTGTGTGTGTGTGTGTGCGCGTGTGTGTGTGTGTGTGTGTGTGTGTGTGTGTGTGTGTGTGTGTGTGTGTGTGTGTGTGTGTGTGTGGAACGTGCGTTTTGATAAAGAGAGATCCTCAGAAGAAGTGATGAGGAGAGATATGCTGAATGTAGATTTATGCTACTCAATATTTAAGTTTCTTAGATGACGAACCAGCAGTGAAGTCGCTTACAACAATATATCAACGCCCACAACTTCTAACCGCAATCAAAGTCCAATTCTATATAACGGCGAAGCTTTTTTAATTAATAAATGAAAAAATACATGGGTTTGGATTTTCATCAGTTTTTTTTTTTTAATATTGTCTTCTTAGACGTTTAGTGGGGAAGTGAGTGCATATATGCGAACATATGGTTTGTGCGAATAGAGAGAGAATTAAAGCCCAGAAGATGATGAGTGAGCTCCCATTAACAAACAAATTAGAAGGTCAAAAGACTGGTACTTCTGCCGGGATGGTGATGCAGGAACGCATGTAATTTGAGGAACTGCTCGTAACCTTACGTTGCTAACTGAATTTAAGAAATAAATCACTCGTCTTGTGGGCACTGTACCTTAAAACGTGCATTCGTAAACCATGAAAGATAGTTATGTGTTTCAATATAAATCAACCAAACAAGTACAGTTCGTATTCATTACTAGTTTTAAAAACATTTCTAGCTACATTTACGCAGTTCTAACCTGTCCTTGATTTCCATTTTAAAGAGAGAAGAGGAAAGGTCTATCCCATCCACAATTCGATCACTGGGGATTTGTCCACCAGCCAACGTCACGAATGTCGTATATAGGTCCATCAGACTGCCCACCTGGTGAGATACCTGGGGTGCAAAAGATTAAGAAGCCATAAAAAACCTGGGGTACAAAACATTGAGGAGTCATAAAACACTTGGTGTGCAAAACATGAAGCCATATACATCTGGAATACAAGACATGAAGTCACAGACATCTGGAATACAAGACATGAAGTCACAGACATCTGGAATGCAACACATTGCGAAATCATAGTCACATGTCACTTCCAAAGACACTAGGAACGCAAAATAGTCACGTGACACTTCTAGCGGAAAATACTAGAAAGTCGTAGTCACTAAGCCATTTGTGACGCAAAACATTAGAAAATCATAGTCACATAAGCCATTTGGAGCGCAAAACATTAGAAAATCATAGTCACATAAGCCATTTGGAGCGCAAAACAGAAAATCATAGTCACATAAGCCATTTGGAGCGCAAAACATTAGAAAATCATAGTCACATAAGCCATTTGGAGCGCAAAACATTAGAAAATCATAGTCACATAAGATATTCGAATCGCACAACACTGCAAATTCATTGTCACTTAAGAAATTGGAACGCAAAACACTACAAAGTCATTGTCACATAAGACACTAAGAACGCAAAACATAATAAAGTCATTGTCGCATACACTAGGAACGCTAAACAGTACAAAATCATTGTCACTTAAGAAACTTGGAGCTCTCCTACAAAAACATTGCACTTAAGAAACTTTCAGAGCAAAACACCATGGAGTCATTGTCACCTAATAAACTTTCAGAGCAAAACACTACCAAATCGACCAGGTTTGATCCCAAGATCTGCATATAAGGTTAGAACCTATTCCTCGTAGTTACCGACCCTCTGGATTACAAACATCGGAGGACGTAGACGCCTGGAATGCAAACATCACGAGGACGTATATGACTGGAATGCAAACATCACGAGGACGTATATGACTGGGATGCAAACATCACGAGGACGTATATGACTGGAATGCAAACATCACGAGGACGTATATGACTGGAATGCAAACATCACGAGGACGTATATGACTGGAATACAAACATCACGAGGACGTATATGACTGGAATGCAAACATCACGAGGACGTATATGACTGGAATGCAAACATCACGAGGACGTATATGACTGGAATGCAAAAAACATGAAGTTTTGCTTTCGATTTAGAAGAAAAGAAATAATATAGACTTGTACCTTCCCAGCAGGAATTTTTCCAGGCCAGTAAGAAATTGTTGGTTCTCTCATACCTCCTTCAAAAGTCGTCTGCTTTCCACACAAGAATGGGCCGTTACTACCTCCTGAACAGAAAATAATAATAGTAGTGCATCATAACATTATAAATTAGTGACTGCTGTTTAATGACTAGAATTTGTTAAAATGCATCATAACATTATAAATTAGTAAATTCTGTTTAATGACTAGAATTTGATCAAAGAGTTTTATATTCTGTTATAATATTCAAATTAGTGTTTGCTGTTTAATGACTAGAATTTGATCAAAGACTTTTATATTCTGTGATAATATTCAAATTAGTGTTTGCTGTTTAATGACTAGAATTTGATCAAAGATATGTATATTCTGTGATGATCAAATTACATTCTAGTTTACTTTGAACGTTTTACTGACTATCGTTACACTAATAATCAAATCATGGCGACACACACATACCCATAATTTTAGCATAGGTAGCAGCACCATTGTCAGAAGAAAAAATAGAAAAGGTGTTGTTGACAATGCCAAGGTCTTTCACTTTCTGCAAGATCTGACCAATTCCATTGTCCAACTCTCGAATGGCATCGCCATATCTGAAACAAATAGTCATGAAAACTACAAAACCGGCAACCTTCAGCCAAGACCCATGACAAATTAAGTATAACAACTGCCAGCCAGGCAAGAGATTAGTATCTATCTATCTATCTATCTATCTATCTATCTATCTATCTATCTATCTATCTATCTATCTATCTATCTATCTATCTATCTATCTATCTATCTATCTGCTGTCTGTCTGCCTGTCTGTCTGTCTATCTATCTATCCGTCTGTCTGTCTGTGACGCCAACGCCACCTAGTTAATGGTTATAATAATTATTATTAATTAATCATCCATAACTAATTATAACTGATGAGAATCTTAATTTATGTTAATAATAATTCTCTAGCAGACACCACTCATCTCTCTCACATGGCGGATATGCAGGCGCTGTAAAAGTTTTCTCTCTTCCACAACATTAAAGATATACATTTACTGTTACACAATATTTTCGTAGGTGGAAAACTTCTTACTAAAGGAGAAGATAAATCGGTCTTTTAATCTATATTTAGTGAGCCCCCATCCACCCACTTTCTTCTCTAACATAACATAAGGTTATCAAATATGTGTAAGAATGCAATAAATTTAACAAAAAATGTATTAAATCAACAATCAAATATACATATTACAAATACAATGAAAAAGATAACTTGACACCAATATTTCCAAGAAACCACGTTTGAAAAACTTTAATACTTACACAGTCTTAGAAAATGTAAAACACAATTCAACAAATTAGTGTCAATACAAATCACAGGATAGTTTTATCAGAGATAAGCTATAATAATTTCTATGTAATCTTGTATAGGCGGAGCTACAGTAGTCTTTTCACTTGCTTTTTATAACAAAGTTACAAGTTTATTGTTTATGTTATTACTGTCAATTTCATATGTTCCCCTCTCATGTTGTAGAACACTATTCACTGCTTTTCTCTAGAGGCTAACCTGGGTGCTCCTTCGCCATATTAGCTCCCTCAGGCAGAATAACAATTGTAGCAATTTCCACTAACTTCCTTGTACCAGAAATTGTTTTATGTAGTCATCATACTTTTCTACATACATCAACAGAGTGTAGTGTATTCCCTACACTTACACACTATGGCAGATACTTCTAGTGTCTACCATGGTCACAGCGGTTTACAAACAGTAAACCAAGAGATTTGAGTAAAACAAGAAAAGGCCACTTATTCCCTATAAAATATAATCAGGGAACGAATGCTAAGTTTCCAGTTTATTCATCTTTAACTCCATTCTCTCTTACATTCAAGTCTCAACTTACAGTTTCCTGCAACAGTATTTATTAGTCTGATACACTCACACAGATAATAAATGCAGCATATCAATTTTATGAGTGCACTCACTAGAAACTATGTCAAGTGTTTAGCACAATATGAGCATCTTAGTTCAAAAATTTCTACTCACATAATACATCTCTACATAAAACGTAAGTATAGCATATCAATAGCAAAATACACGAAATATTTCTAAGTCCATTCTCTCTCTCAATCAGCAGTTAACTCATCATTAAACTAATTGCCGCCTTTCATGACCAGATTTCTTGCCACACCATATTAAAGTGATTAGACAATAGAATTCACTACAGCAGGTAAACTTTTGATCTCAGCCAAATGGCTGGTCTCATTCGCGTAAATCTTAACCACTGGATAATGAAAACTACTCATCCAGTTGAAAATGGTTTGGATTGCATCAGCAATTTCTAGCATATTCTCAGCTCGAATTGTTTACTCCAATTCTGACACTTACAAAAATACCATTATAAGGAGTACCCAAGGTTGGGTTGCTGCAACAATTTAACAATTTATATAACAATTAAGTCTAGAAATAAGGATAGGCAAATTTATATAACAATTAAGTCTAGAAATAGAAATAGGCAAATATTTATAACAATTAAGTCTAGAAATAAGGATACACAAATTTACTCCACCACACTTTCTATCTATCTAACTGTCTGTCTCGAAATATAAAAGCGAAGTTAAAAATAATCACCATCATCTCTACCCATATATTTATATATTTATCAATTTACCTATCTGCCTATCTATATGTCTAATTGCTATATATACATATATTGATTTTTCTAATCACCCAACCACATCTCTCTCTCTCTCTGTCTCGAAATGTAACAGCCAATATGACAATCATCCTCGTCCTCATCATCTTCATTAAATGACTAGATTTGGAAAACAATGCGTATGTATACAATAAAGAAGTGAAGTTTTCCTTACAGACCTTCCACGCCTGCTAGTTCCCAGGAAATTCTTGGAGGCGTACACAGGCTCGTGGGTAGCGTCCGCCGCCCAGTACAAGAAAAACGGTTGGTGCTTATCCGCCTGCTGTTGTAAGAAACTCAAGGCCTCCTTTAAAAAAAAAAAAAAATACGACTGCATGTTCTTCCTCGGCAACTGTATATGAACGACAACAAATAAAAATATTTTAAAACATGACGGCTTTAATCCAATTTCCTGAATTTGATTTGTGTATATTAATATTTATTTACCTGGATATAAAGCTGTGTAAGGTTTGATTCTCCTGTCTTTTGGTCAATCACGTAATCTTCATAAAATCTGCCGAAATATTAATTAAAGTCAACACATTTTTGTTACATTTAAATCAGTAACATTTAATGATGCATTTGTTTCGTTAGAGAAAAAAATCTAACTTTAAATCTATTACATTTAAATCAGTAACATTTTATGATGCATTCGTTTCGTTAGAGAAAAAATCTAACTTTAAATCTATTACATTAAAGAGTACTACTTCATTCACTAGGCTGAGATCGTTATTGGACCAATACAAACGTGTAAGTGACCAATACATACGTGTAAGTGACCAGATATTTTACTTTAGAGACTACATACATGTAAGTGACCACACATTTAGGAGATTACATACGTGTAAGTGACCACACATTCTACTGAAGACAACTTAGAGACTACATACATGTAAGTGACCACACATTCTATTGAAGACAACTTAGAAATCTAAGGTAACGAGATTTCTGTTGTACTACAATAATAGGAAGGGTTACCGACAGACGACTCACCGACCCACCATCAAGAGATTTCTATATACTGGAATATTGGGAATGGTTTTGTCATCATACGGACCCAAATGGCAGTTCGGGGAGCCAAACCACTCATCAAAGCCATGCAATAACGGGTGGTACTGAGGTCGGTGACCCAAGTGCCTGAAAGAAATTAGAAAATAACTCTCTATATAGGACATATCATCTGTATAGCGTATTATCTAATTATTTAAATATGACATCACATTATGTATATAGTTAGAGTTTACACGTGATTATTTGATTATGCAGATTGTGTCGTATTTTTTACATTATTTGTACCTTGCATGTATTTAGTATATGTTTCACACATACCTTTATTAGCTTTCACAAATATATAATTTGTTCTTTGATTTGATCATTTATTGTTCCTACATCTGCTTAGCATCAAGTTTATAAATGTAACAGTATTCATTTAATGTTGTACAATTGTATATATAGTTCTGTGTTGGGTCCTTGTTGAAACCCTTACTAAAAGAATACTTTAAAGCTTCAAACGAAATAAAATAGACTTGATGAATTTTGTTATTCAGAAATCGTTTTCTTTGTAACTGTCACTTTGATCATCAATGGAGTCAACTAGTGCTCCATTGTCTAAGATCAGTTTCTCAGTTCATTTTTTTGAAGGGTGGGTCAACTAGTGCTTAATTTGTGTGCAGAAAGAATGTCTATAATAAATGCAAACAGTGTACTGTATATTTGTCAGTTGATAATATTTTCCTGAGTCAACCACCGTTTAATTTGTCTGCAGAGACTGTATCCATTAACAAGATCAGCCACTGTTTAATTTGTCTGTAGAGACTGTATCCATTAACAAGATCAACCACTGTTTAATTTGTCTGTAGAGACTGTATCCATTAACAAGATCAGCCACTGTTTAATTTGTCTGTAGAGACTGTATCCATTAACAAGATCAACCACTGTTTAATTTGTCTGTAGAGACTGTATCCATTAACAAGATCAACCACTGTTTAATTTGTCTGCAGAGACTGTATCCATTAACAAGATCAGCCACTGTTTAATTTGTCTGCAGAGACTGTATCCATTAACAAAATCAACCACTGTTTAATTTGTCTGCAGAGACTGTATCCATTAACAAGATCAACCACTGTTTAATTTGTCTGTAGAGACTGTATCCATTAACAAGATCAGCTGCTGTTTGTCTGCAGAGACTGTATCCATTAACAAGATCAGCTGCTGTTTGTCTGCAGAGACTGTATCCATTAACAAGATCAGCTGCTGTTTGTCTGCAGAGACTGTATCCATTAACAAGATCAGCTGCTGTTTGTCTGCAGAGACTGTATCCATTAACAAGATCAACTATTGTTTAATTTTTCTGTATCCATTAATTGCTTTAACTGGAAAGTATGTCAAAGCAAGACAATATGTTTACTTTTGAGATAGCATTAGCAAGCTAAAATGAGTACACAATTCTCAACAATATTAATATTAAACAACTCTCAACAAAATTAAGTATACAATTCTAATGAAATCATTGTACCGTAGTGAAACATACAACACTGTCTGCCTGTGGAGCTGATACATACCATTTGCCAATAATTTTGCTGCGATACCCCAACTTCTGGAGAATCTCTGGCAGAAGAATCTCAGAGTCTGGAATTCCACCAATAATGTCTTGAGGGGTGTAAGCTTTACATGAAAAGATTGATAAAGCAAGTTACTTAGTTATCATCTTTTGTTTGTTTCTTTGTTTGTTAGTATCCAGTTTTATTTGACAGGCATAAACATTGAATAGTGATAGGGTAAACTCTATATAGTTATCTAACATGTGAGTATGTCGATGTCAGGATATTTTATAAATCTCACCCGGATCCCATCAATAAATATTAACAATTAAATATAGAAAGGAATAAAAAATTAGATTAAGAAATAAGTAGAAAACAAAATCTAAATGTAGATATAAAAGGCAATTAACAAGGGCTTGTACAGACATATGATGTATCCAATCATCAAGACAGGACGGATGTTTTCTGGGTCAGAGAAGTAAGCTAGTTAAGTTGTAAGTACTGGTCAGGCAGAATAGTAGTAGTAGTACCGTTACTTCTTTGCCCCACAGGAATTGCGTTAAAACTTTTCATCTTGGCGATGTTCTCGGTTTTTGGTGGATTCCCGTGAGGCCTTCCCCTCTTCTCGGTTTTTGGTGGATTCCTGTGAGGCCTTCCCCTCTTCTCGGTTTTTGGTGGATTCCTGTGAGGCCTTCTCTCTTCTCGGTTTTTGGTGGATTCCTGTGAGGTCTTCTCTCTTCTCGGTTTTTGGTTGATTCCTGTGAGGTTTTCTCTCTTCTCGGTTTTTGGTTGATTCCTGTGAGGTTTTCTCTCTTCTCGGTTTTTGGTGGATTCTTGTGAGGCCTTCTCTGGCGTTCTGAGAGGGCGGCGGTGTTGCGTTTGGATTTTCGTCTGTCATTGTCTGCTCCTTGTTTGAGTGTTTGCTTGTCCGTTTTTTTTCTTTGTTTTTTTTTCTTGTCGTTGCTGTGGTTGTTGTTGCTGCTGCTGTGATGGTGTTGTCTGGGTGGTTGCTAGATGTTTTGTCGTCTGTCCTCACTGGCTGGTGGGGCATGCCTTAGTCCGGTAATCCGTGGACTAGCTTTCTTCTGTGTGATGTTGATGTTGTTGTTGTCACGTCCGATGTTCGAGCTAGGGGTGGGAGGGGGTGTCTTACCAGGCTGGTAACGCACCAAGTCTTTACCTAGTGTGTACTAACTAAGGTAACTAAGCTAACTAGCATCCCCGAGAGGACCCCTAGATTCATTCGAATAGTTAATTGTGAACTGTATTTTCAAGTTGAATCAAAACAAATTACATCAATTTATCATTCATTGTACTGTTTTAAAAAAGTATCAATAGGTAAGTCCATACGTATTGAGTATTTATTGTGATCCAAACTGACCACTAAGGATCATAACATTTTATATTTATCATAATGTCATGAAGCATATGTTTTTGAACCGTATGTTGTCATGATACATAATATTATCAGAACGTTTATGTTAATGTAACTACACGTTTATTACAACGTTCATGTTATTGTAATGATACATACAGTTTTTTAAAGTGTATGTTAATGTCATGAATCGTAATGTTTATAGTACATTTGTTTATGCTAATGTTTTGATATTTTAGAACGTTCATAGTTATGTTAATTTCATGATTCATAATATTTTTAGAACGTTCACGTTTTATGTTAATATATATTAGATAATATTTTAGACCGGTTATGGTTATGTTAATATATATTAGATAATATTTTAGACCGGTTATGCTTATGTTAATGTCAGTATACAAAATAATTTTAGCTAGTTTATATTAATGCTGTAACACATGTTTTCAAGTTTGATTTCTATTATGTCTATTTAATAATATGAATAGATACAACTGGACTGAATGACCATACATGGACTGGAGATAGTGAGTGATTATAACGTACCAGAATACTGATCTGGCTTCCAGAAATACTGGACTAGCTTATCATGATGCCAAAACAATGGACTGGATTGGATTATCCAAATACTGAAATTATTGGCTCGCCCAAATTCTGTGTTGGCTTATCACAATATAAGATTGACTTATTAAAACAATGGACTGATTGGCTTGTCAAAATATTGAACTAATCCTTTTTACTTCAATTGGACCCATAAGACCTCTCGGCTTTGGTCATTTCCTAGAGTATGAGAAATGAAGCAAAAGGTCTGTCTAATGACCTCATTAACTACCTGTCTAATGGCCTCATTAACTAAAAGATGTCTAATTATGTCACTCACAATCACGGGCGTGGGCATTGGTTGTATAGAAGCCATTTCTGATGGGCAGTCGACCAGACATCAAGGAGGCTCGAGCTGTCGTAGAACAGATCAAATAATAATAACTTTCAATAATTTGATAAGCTCTTAATTATATTGTACAGATCGATATAATAATAACTTTCAATAATTTGATAAGCTCTTAATTATATTGTACATATCGATATAATAATAACTTTCAATAATTTGATAAGCTCTTAATTATATTGTACATATCGATATAATCGAGTCGGGTGTCAGAAGTGTCGATTATGTATGCGATGCAGTTTCAAAGAACTTAACATGACCATGCAGACTAATTATGGTTTAGGAGGTCAAGTATAATTTTGGCCTTGACCCCATTTATGTATTGATTCCTTTTATTATTGTTAAATGAGAACAAGAACAAAAATCCATTCACTGCTTTATGACGGATACGTTTGCCCAAATGGGGAATTTTAGTTTATTGCCTAAGACTAGCTGGACAGAGATGGGGAGTAGGGAAGAACAGATATAGAACGAGTGCGCTGATAAAATAGAAGACAAAAGAGGATTAGGAAGACAGGAGAATAATGAGATATATATAAATCAAAGATCTTGAAAATGGACGTTGAACAGAAATCAGTCAATTAAATATAAGAGATAGAAATAAGAGTAAGTACAAGATAGGTGAAAACTAGGACTAGTAAAAGGGAGAGAACCTGAACTGGTAGTGGAACAGAATAAGAGGGGAAAAAAGAGGTTCACGGTTTAAATATCAAAGACATCTCACATGGAGAGCAGAGCGGGTTCGCAGAGTAGAAGTCGGGCAAGAGGAGTCCTTGAGAGGCCATCCAGTCCAAGTTGGGAGTCTCTTTGTTCGGTTCGCCATACACACCAAGGTCACCCCATCCCATCTGCCATTCGAAATCACAAGTCAAAATCCTTAATGACGTAGCCCTAGCAGATGATCTTAGTTTCTGATCTACATAGAGATATATGATCTCAGCTTCTGATCGACACTGAGATGATAATGAATTTAGTGGGGAGCGCTTCCGACCTAGGTCGTTTTTGTGCGATCGACACAAAACAGCTCTGCTCTCATTTCCTTTCTAAAGAAACCGCACCAAGAGTTTGAAATGAATATGTATAATGTAATTTTGCTTTTAAATCTTAACAACACATGTCGCAGCTTGATACATCTGACTTCCAGAGAGCTTAGAAATCTTAAGATCTTACCAACCAACATCTGTCAAAGCTTGATGCCTCACGACTGCCAGATATCTAATAATCTTAAGATCTTACCAACCAACATCTGTCAAAGCTTGATGCCTCACGACTGCCAGATATCTAATAATCTTAAGATCTTACCAACCAACATCTGTCAAAGCTTGATGCCTCACGACTGCCAGATATCTAATAATCTTAAGATCTTACCAACCAACACCTGTCAAAGCTTGATGCCTCACGACTGCCAGATATCTAATAATCTTAAGATCTTACCAACCAACACCTGTCAAAGCTTGATGCCTCACGACTGCCAGATATCTAATAATCTTAAGATCTTACCAACCAACACCTGTCAAAGCTTGATGCCTCACGACTGCCAGATATCTAATAATCTTAAGATCTTACCAACCAACACCTGTCAAAGCTTGATGCCTCACGACTGTCAGATATCTAATATGTCTTAAGATCTACTGACGACTTTCTCAGTCTACAGAAATGGCTCTTGATCTGATCTAATAAAATATGCGATTTTAGAAATATAAACATACTTGAGCTCCAAGAAAAATATGCGATTTTAGAAATATAAACATATTTGAGCTCCAAGATAAATGTCTTACAAAATTCTATTGATGAGTCTAAAGCTTTTCGGGTCAAGAGGTTAGACTTGTCTAGGGAAGAGCTGAAAGCCTGAACTGAATGTGTCTTTGGAATAAAACAGACCGAACTTATAATTGGTTTATTGCATTCTTTGAAATTTGTTAAATATTTCTGAAAGATAAATAGCTACGCTATCAACTAAATAATATTCATTATTTCAAGGAATATTCAGTGATGTAAAAATGCAACGTAATAAAACTATCGGATAAAAACAAAACGAATTGTAATGTAACTATAAAGAACTGGCGAAGTGTATAACTGATGTTTTAAAATGATTATATATAATATTATTACAGAGAACTAATGTAAGGTATACTAATTATATACAAAAAATTTATTTCAAAACCATTACTAAAACAACGTGTATATGTCGTTTACTATAGATGTGTGTGTGTGTGTGTGTGTGTGTGTGTGTGTGTGTGTGTGTGTGTGTGTGTGTGTGTGTGTGTGTGCGTGTGTGTGTGTGTTGACATACTTTTGCTACCCAGCCTAAATAGGCATCAAACTGCTTCAGAAGCTTTGATAATATGTACCAATGCTTGTTTTTTTTGTATAGGTTCTAGGGCACAAATCCTACGTGAGGAAGTTATTTTTCAACAACATTTTTAGCAAAATGGTGTGATGCGTGAGAAGTGAAACTCACCACATCGTGCAAAAATTAGATTGCTCGATAATATATTCTCGATCCTTCAAACAGTCACTCTCTCCTCTCCACTGCATTCGAAACATCGACTCGTCAGAGTCACTGTCAGTCTTCTCCATTGCACTCTGAAACATCGACTCATCAAACAGTCACTCTGTCCTCTCCATTGCACTCTGAAACACTGACCCTCCAGACAAACACTCGACTCTCTTCATAGCAACTGTATATTTTCCTTCCAGAACAATAATTTTTTCTTCGGTGTTTGTACCCCATCTGCGAACGCAGGAAGTGGACGGGACAGCCATATTAAACCGCTGACATTAGTGCACATGTACTCGTTCAGACATTAATTGCTCTTATTAGGCCTCGACTGTTCCTGACACATAATGATGTGGTTTATTTTAATATAATTTTTTCATTTCTCTTTCAGTTCTTTATCTCTCCCAAATGTTTTTTTCAACTGACGTTAATTATTCCCCCCCCCCCCCGCCTCCTCAAGCGGCCCGCTGACCTTAGCAGTAAGTGTTCTTTCTTTCTCGACTCCCCCCTAGCTGCTTGTTTTAGGGTAGATTGCGGATAGAAAAATAACAAAATTTTTCAGTGGCGTCACAACTATTTTTATAAAATGGATTTTCGGCATACTTCAGTCTAAATTGTTTTCATATTCGGAAATAAGTATTATCTTATAATGATGTTCCCATTAAAAAGAAAAAAATAACAACCTTGAGACAATTAATTCAACTGATATACTTTCCGAACACTACATGACTGGGGAAAGAAATGTTGTCGTGATTATATAATTGTAAATAACAAACATAACCCAGAAACCATTCATTGAAACACAATCACTGAAATACACATATAGACCTCTTTCACACAACACTAAAATACAGTCTAAAACTTCTTTCACACAGCATTGAAATAGTGAAAAGCCTTTATTCACATAGCAATCAGTCATACATACAGCCATAGACCTTTTTCACTCAGCAATCGGTTATACATTTTTACACAGCCATAGACCTCTTTCACTCAGCAATCGGTCATACATTTTTACACAGCCATAGACCTCTTTCACTCAGCAATCGGTTATACATTTTTACACAGTCATAGACCTCTTTCACTCAGCAATCGGTCATACATACAGCCATTGACCTCTTTCACTCAGCAATCGGTCATACATACAGTCATAGACCTCTTTCACTCAGCAATCGGTCATAAATACAGTCATAGATCTCTTTCACTCAGCAATCGGTCATACATACAGCCATTGACCTCTTTCACTCAGCAATCGGTCATACATACAGCCATTGACCTCTTTCACTCAGCAATCGGTCATACATACAGTCATAGACCTCTTTCACTCAGCAATCGGTCATAAATACAGTCATAGATCTCTTTCATGCAATACTCAAATACACTTATAGACCGCTTTAACACGCACGGAAATTCTGACTAAGATCTCTATCACAACACTGAAATACAGACTACTATCACAACCTGAGGCCAAAGGCCACCACTTACTACACCCAGTAAAATTAGCATCCCGAGTAGCCTACAACATCGTCTCGTTTGAACACTTGCGACTATAACTGACAACAAAGCGAACACCTGACAACAAAATATATGCCATTCATCAATGCCAGTGACTACAAGTCAAATAATTAACTTATGGGAAAGTGGACAAACGACTGACATTACTGACTGCCTTGAGCCTAAGTTGAAGGTGTCGCTTGCAGTGGTGGCTGACTTACATCGTCCATTAGCATCACAATGAAGTTGGGCTGTATTGACCTCGCAACGATTGTCGATAAACACACCAGCAAGAATATTTGCAGAGGCGGAATCATTCTGGAAAGTGAAAAACAGATTTATGTCCCAGTAATGGTGAATGTGTCACATGTATCAGATCTGATAGTGCACCATGATCGTTTGTTGAGATCGATAATAATATGTAGTGATTGTGTGTACTGATAGTCGACAGTGACACACTAGACATTGGCGGCCGACTTGATCACGAGGTGTTTGATAATAAGAGATTCAGTGGTCTCCATTTCCAACAGTGTGCACACAGTCCAAAATATCCTCACTGGTCGGTCTTCTTATCGGACCAAAGTTGACTACTCTCTCTCTCTCTCTCTCTCTCTCTCTCTCTCACACACACACACACACATACATACACACAACAAACACACCAATTAATCAAAATTTTAATAACTAATTATTTAGTCAGATCCTGGTTTATAAATATTCTTTTAAATTAAATATTAGACTTTGAAAGTGGCTAAAAAAAAAAAAAAAGGAGGCTATTTCTTAACATTCTTCCTCAATTTATATTATTCCATTGAGTGATTTGGAAAAGTACACACATTACAATCACTTACTTAGTTGACTCATTTTGAACTGAGGAAGCTACATCATCTTATCTAACATAAAAAAGCTCAGATTAGGAGAAACTGAAAAGATTTTGGACGAAAGTAATTTACAATATTCTGTTATATAAAAATTCGAAACAGAAGATTTTTATTCATATTACGTTATGTTTCTCCTAGGTTAAAATGATCGAACGACAGCAACAGTCTACAGGGACATAACTCTATTCAATCAAACATTTTGTAGCATTTATTTCATTTTTTAAAAAGAACATAACAAACCGAGGTATTGAAAGAATAATTTTTTAAATAGGAACTTATATGATTAAAAGATTTTTAAAAATTATGTTTTGACATATTAATGAGTGGGATTTGATACGAATTACTTACACGTTAGCCAGTGTTGTGGGATTAGACACGAGCTACTGATATGTCAGCCAGTGAGTGAAGTTAGACAATTGTTGCAAACACATTAGTCAGTAGTGAAGTTAAACATGCGGTGCTGTCACATTAGCCAGTGAATAAAGTTAGTCACGAGTTGCTGATACGTTAGCTAGTAAATTAAGTTAGACATGAATTGCTGATACGTTAGCGAGTAAATGGATTGGATATGAGTTGCTGACATGTTAGCCAGTGAGTGTGATTAGACATGAGTTGTTGACACGTTAGCCAGTGAGTGTGATTAGACATGAGTTGCTGACATGCTAGCTAGTGAGTGAAGTTAGATATGAGTTGTTGACATGTTAGCCAGTGAGTGTGATTAGATATGAGTTGCTGACACGTTAGCCAGTGATTGGGATTTGACACGATCTATTGACATGTTAGCCTGTGAGTGGGATTTGACATAAGCTGCTGACACATTAGCCAGAGTTGTGGGATTTGACATAAGCTGCTGACATGTTAGCCAGCGAGTGGTGTTAAAAATGAGTGATGTTACAAGATGACCTTTTGATCTGAATAAATTGTAATTCAAAGTTTATAAGTGACACTCTGTAAACTTTCTCAAATGTCTAAGTCATACTCTTAACAACTCACACTATTTAAACTTTGTTGATTTTTTCTATCATCAGATCTTGAAGACTTTTTCATCCTTTCATCATCTACCAATTGTCAACTCTTAATTCTGTGTCTTAATGTTTCTTTAGACCTTAGCGCCCATCTGCAAAATCAAATTGAGTCTCTGAGGTTGATATTCTCTAGCCAGGGAGTGTAATCCATGAATCTGGCCCAAGAATTCAGGGCCTTGACCTCTTGACCATTCAGCCACTCGAGCAAGCTTCACGTGTGGCTTGTGCCTGCCAAACCTTGGTCACGAGTGAAGAAATGATGGCATGGAGTAACTCCATTGTTGACTGCTCAATTTATGAACAAATCTCAAACCATTTGGATGAGCAAACCTCAGTCACTTCAGTGTTGACTGTGCTCAATTTATGAAGAAATCTCAATCCATTTGGATGATACACATGAGGCTGAATGACTGCTGCATGCAAACTGGCAATGTAATTCTTAGTCACTGCATTTTCAAGTCCAGATTGTTGTATTCCTAGTCACTGCATTTTCAACTCCAGATTGTTGTATTCTGTCCTGCATCCATAGAAAAGAATGCATAGTATTTAATTTTAGAATCTAACTGAAAAAAGATGGGAAGAAAAATAGGAAAGGAAAGATGGCTCTTTAATAATAATAACCATTGGTCAGTTTGAGCGCCATCAGCCAACCATGGAAAAACCACCATCTAGCAATAAACACTTTTGCATTGATGGAATTTTCACTGGGCCGTGAGATGAATATCAGGCTACATGGCACCAGAAGATCAGATTGGGAAAACTCCCGTAAGGGTCAGAAAACCCCAGTGATATGTGTGTAGGCAGAATTAATTATGTCCAGATGACGTAAGGAATAAATAAGCAAGGCTAAACCAAATCGAGTACTGTCTAGCAGAGTCTTTCTGGCAGGGGAAGTTCATAGAACTATGTAACAGTTTAATTGAATAAATAGTCAAAAATACTTTGACTGGAAAGAAGATATGAAGAAAAGAATTCAATTTTCTTCAACTGTGTTTTCAGTGAAAACTCTAAAGAAGGTATGTGTAAAGTGTATCAATCAGCAGAGAGAATGGGTATTTAAAATTTGTATTCATGAATTTCTTTTGCAGGATAAGATAGTTTAAAAATTGTGAACATGGGAAAAGCCTAACTTCACAAATGAAATGTCACTTAAGAAATAAGATACTTAAAGCTGCATAAAATTATTGCAGGGTTTGGTGGTTTGCTTTTTGGGTGGAGCTGAGAGCTGTGGCACCATTATTGTGCTTTTCAGATAAAAGGGGCAAAGAGTTCAAGGGAATCAAGGGAGATAACCCTGTAATGAAAGATATCACCAAAATCAGAGTTAAGTCTTCAAGTTATAGTTCAACTCTGAGATTATTAGACTTGAAAAGAAAGATAAATAGTGTACATCATATATCTACTTTTAACTATGACTTGTTATTGAACTTTAAGACTTCACTATTATGGAAGTTGAACCTAGTTCATATTGAACTTATTTTGTTGTGGACACTGGCTTCACTTGGGTTCGTAAGATTGAAACTCTTTGTTAAGTCAAGACTGCTTTATGTGTTGGAGAAGTCAATTACAATACACAAAAAAACATTTTAGATTCTTTAGTGACAATATTTGATTAACTATTCCTAGGCAGCTTTATTGAGCTTGTGACCCCACATGCCAAATTCCCTTTTCTTTAATTTTGTTTTAATTTATAAAGTTTCTTATTTTTCATTTTTAATCATCTCAACATATTTGTATCATTTTATATTTATGTATTATCATTCTGTACTGTTTGTATTGTCCTTGTTAACTGTTTGGTGTAAGTCTGGGGGGGATTAGTTTTGTAAGTCATTATGCAACTGCTACCAGTGTAGTCTGTTTGTGTGTCTGTAACCCATTCATTCCATCATTGGCGGCTTTCTTAACTGGGCATAGGAAGTGATGGATGCAAGGCCTGGCATATTCCTAGTCACTGCATTTAAAGTCCAGATTTTCATATTCCTAGTCACTGCATTTTAAAGTCCAGATTTTTTAATTCCAAATCAATGCATTTTCAAGTCCAGAATTTTGCATCCCTAGTCACTGTGTTTTGAAGTCCAGATTTTCATATTCCTAGTCATTGGATTTTCAAGAACAGATTTTCCAATTTAACTATTAGGTGAGTTCCATGAAACTAAGCAGTTCACAATTAAAAGAGTATGTTACATCAGCTCAGGAATAAAAGAGTATATTACATCAGCTCAGGAATAAAAGAGTATGTTACATCAGCTCAGGAATAAAAGAGTATGTTTCATCAGCTCAGGAATAAAAGAGTATGCTACATCAGCTTAGGAATAAAAGAGTACACTACATCAGCTGAGGAATAAAAGAGTACATTGCATAAGCTCAGGAATAAAATAGTACGTTACATCAGTTTAGGAATAAAAGAGTATGTTCCTTCTCTTGTGAAATTAAGAAAACCTTTGTCCATTGCTTTATTAATATAGAAATCTTTAGTTCTGTGAAAGTGTGCATGTGTCATAATATTAAAAACTATAATAAATAAAAAAAAAATTCAATCAAGCATTTACTCTTATCAAAGTTTTAAGCACTTAGCAAAATTTATAAATCTAATGCATACAATATTTATACAAACACGTTAGAAAACCAAATAAAATAAAAGAAATTGAATACAACTGTAGACTAACATTATATAACAAATAATTGCTTTCATAAACAAGAATCATAAGTAAAACAAATTTACCAATGTAAAAAACAATGTCACAGAAGTGACGGTGCTATTCATGTTGATGAAAAAGATGTTTTGAAGTCTCTTCAAATGTCCCTTTGTGACTCAGCCCGAAAGGCGACAAATTCCAAGGAAATGGACCCTGTTTTTCTAAAGCTTTGAAGTAACCGAATGTATGGACTACTATATTAGAAATGATTTATTATGTTAAAGCAAAAAACATACATTATTATATTGAAATTAAACAGTATTATGATATGTTATGCATTGACGTGTAATTTCTGATTAACTGCTGTAAATCTTTCTTGCAGGAGCTCACTGGTTTGGAAGCAAACCACAACTTTGGGTTTTGAGAGAAATAGTAACTCAGGTTTTTTGAGAGAAAACCAGACTGGGATTTTGAAATAAATTACAATTTTCAGGTTTTGCATTTAACCTAACCATGTGAAGACAAAGAGGAATAATGTTGTGTTGGTGAAAGAGATAGTAAAAAATAGAAGTCAGTAACTTAATTCAACACAAATATAATGACAGAGAAGCATTAGGAATTAGGAGGAACATCCTGTTATGAACACTAAATATCAAGAATAGCATGTGTGGTGAGCAAGACAGAATGGTCAGTGGCTGTTATGTGACCACTGAGAAAGCAGCTGAATACCAAGACATATCACTAAGTAATGTTCACATAAAGGAGTTATCTTTACCTGTAGCTCTAATTGATAATTATCAAGCACTAGTTATAAATATTACATTTTGATAAGGGGTGTAACTCTGCTGCATTTGAAATAAGATTAAATTCATTGTTACACCTAACCATTCATTTGGTATTTAGCTCTGTTAGTGTGTCCTATAATGATTTATTTCTAGTATTGTTATATGTTAATAATTATTGGTATTTTCTGGAGCTCACTCAAATCATGCCATTTGAATAGACCATGGGAAATGTTAATTTTTTTAATCTGTAAGAGGATCTTTTTGAGGAGAAAAGGAAAGTGGTAGATATGAATATCCATATGTAATAAAAGAGTTGTCATTCCTTGTATTATCCTTCATGAGATCATCAAACCCTTGTATTATCCTTAATGTCATCAACCTCCTCATATTTCCTTAATAAGAAACTTCTTGTAGTTTAACATACATTAACTGCAATTCATTATTTAACTTTTGTTGATATCTGTACTTTTAACAGAAATAATAAAGTTAGCACACTTCAAGAAGAAAAACAAACATGACCCTTGCACATTTTGTAAAATTTATTTCCAGAAATGGTAATACAATTGCAAGGTTTCCCCATTCCCACCACCAAAATATATATTCTTCCCCAGCATCCAACTGCAAATTCCCAGAGTGACAGAAGACTGGCCAAGTAGAGGAAAACATAACAGGTAACGTGACAATTTTTTATGTATACAGAGTGACAGAAGACTGCTAAGTAGAGGAAAACACACAGGTAAAATGACAATTTCTTTTTACATGTGCAGAAGTTACAGGGCACTTCTATTTGGATGACTTATTTAGATTACATTATCTCATGGATTATAATAAGGTAAAAGTACTGACTACATCATTGTTAAGAGTAGTGCTTTATAGATATATCATTGTAAATGTAAGAGTAGTGTTTTATTGATTGTAGCATTATAGTAGTGTGTCATGGATTACATCATTTTAAGAGTAGTGTTTTATTGGTTACATCATCATATGAAAATAAAAGAGAAATTTGTCTCTTCTAAGTTGTGAAAACAAGCTCCATTCATTTAAAATAAAATAATAATGTAGTAATTTGACTTGTTAAGGCAGCTATATTATTTTTACAATAAATGAAAATTTGGCTTAGTTGAAATGTGAAGGTAACCTACACTTGCACACAATAAACATTGTGAGTAATTATTTTACACTCATGAATATGACTCAACTCAGCTGTTAAAGGTCAGCATATTCATTTTTGTTTAAAATAGAGAAATTTAGTTTAATTCAAATGTTATAGCATTTAATATTAATTTAAAATAAACTGTAGAGTCTGACTAGGTTCTGATGTTAAGGCACTTTATATTAAATCTGACAGTTCTTTCTAATTTTAAGGCAGCTTTCTGATGTTCAGGCACTTTACATTCATTTCAAATATAAATTAAAGGGAAGGGGCCTGTTGGATAAGTAATACTAACAAACTTTGAAGGGTTATGAATTCATTTACTTTGAATTACAGATTGGTAAATCAGTTTGGTTGATCATAATTCAAGAAAATTTCTGGCACTGACATTACCGAATACAATATCAACACTGACAGATACACCGCACTTACAAAGTAACTATAGTTATGTTGATTAATGATATTCTGTCGTTAAAAATACTTCCTTTCATTAAAGTTTTCTATTTATTGAATATACTCATTTTATTCAATAGGAATGCTTTCTTCCATAAAAATATATTCGATTTATTTCAGATATTTTTCTGAACTGACCTCAAATCAGCTCATTCTAATGAGAATGAAAAGTATTAGTTTCATTCCCTTTACAATTAATTCAAATTTTAAAAAAATAATGTTAACAAGCATATTTCCAAACATAGAGAAATATAAAATCTGATCATGTACAAATAATTAATATATTGGGGGGAAAGATTATGAACTAATACTTTGTCAAAATTATGGATTTGTAAGAGGTAAAAAGGGCATAAAATACAAATTAAAAACTCTTGTTTTTAAGTAAAACTTAACTGAGGGATAAAGTCAGCATTTAATAATTTCAGTTATTCTTTCACTCTTGCACAATATCCTTGTATACTACAAGAACCCAAAAGACTGCATTCATACATCTATGAGTGCCCAATAAAATGTTTTCATACAACCAAACTAGCATAATCTTCCTTACAAATACTCATTATAATGTATTAGAACATAATAAAGTGTTACAGATTAAGTCATATCAATACAATTTTACTTAATAACTGTTTCTCTAAGCGCAAGATATTCTAATCCTTCCCTTCCTCCCCAATCACCCACCTATGTAAATAATGTAAAGGACAAAATATAAAACTATTAATTCATTAATCAATTTACACATTAATTTACCAATCATTGCACATGTTAAAATTGGGAATAGATGAACCAAGACATATTTAACAATAAATTAAAAACTATTTACAAATATGTACTCAAATAGAATTTGAAATAAAATAAAACATATAGGGCATTAGCCTGATGAGTCCCATCAACATCTACATATATTTCATTGTGGAGTTAGCACTAGTATGTGAACATGAATTTAAAAAGAATGATAAACAATGGCTATAACATTCATTTAAATTATGACAACATTAAAAGCATCAGAAAAAAAATTTCATTTCATTTATTATCTAGATAACATTTAAAAATCCGGGATAAAAAAAATACACTCTACCACCAGCATGAAATTTACAAAATTAAAATATTACTTTTAATTCTTAACATTCCATATACTGGAAAGGGATGCTCTATTTACACAATTGTAGATACTGGTGGCAGACAATACTCCAAAAGTTTCTACACTACTCTTACCATACCCTGAGAATCACTAATAATTTGTATTTCTAAATATACTACAAAATTGATTTAGGGGCTTATCATCCGGGCTTATTGGGACAACAAAAAAAAAAAAAAAACCACCAAAAACCAAGGCTCTTAAAGTAAAACCCCTTTAATAAAGAAAGGAAAAGAAGGAATTTCCACCCATAAGAAACAATGTCAATAGGGATTAACAGACCGGTAGGCATCAGTCTGTACAAGAGACTGTAGATACACACAGAATTTATTTTTATAATAAACTGTATGATTATCTTGCCTTGAAAATAGTGATGTTCATTATGACTGAATGGACAGGTTTTATTTATGTTCTGTGATTTTTATGATAAACTGTATAATTATCTTGCCTCAAAAATAATGATGTTCATTATGACTGAATGAACACAGGTTTTATTTATGTATTCAACCCAGGTCGCCAAATGTCTTGCCATAATCCTCATCAAATCACTCATTTGTTATGGAATTTTCACCTTTGAGTGTTTTAGAAAAGTGAGAGCCTTTATTTCAGTTTCCAATGCCTCCTTCAAAACAGTTCAAATAGTCATTTCTGAAGAGTACATGCAATGTCTATCACACACTTCTTTTCCTATACCGAATTTTGCATCATGATTATAATTTGTATGTGTCCTCTGACATATGGCAATAATTCAACTTTATTTTGCTCACATCTCCAAGAAGAGCAAAACATTTTAACAAAAAAAAAATCTCTGACTCACCAAACTCAGAAAACTAAACCTACAACAAGAACAACCAACTCATGAGACAACTGGCTGTTGCAAACAATAAAATGGATGTGTTGCATGGCATGATATGGTACAATAGCATGGTTGTGTTTGTATGGCATGATATATAGTACAATAAAATGGATGTGTTTGTATGGCATATGGTTCAATAGAATGGGTGTGTTTGCATAGCATGAGATGTGGTATTGGGGTGTAATGGGAGAAAATAGTTGGTGCACACAAAATGTAAACTGTTTTCCATGGTTCAAGGATGTTATAATAGGAGAATATGAATGGGGATATGGATAAAAAGACTTGTGGATAATAAAGTCTCCCTGTACATCAAATTTCAAATGGGTTAACTGCTTCAAAATGCTTTAAAACAATTTAAATATAATGTCAGGTTAACAAAATTACAGCCGAATAGATTTATGATTTGGAACAAGAAGCATCAATTCAGTCACATACATTTTCACGTATAAAAGATATGGCCATTTTAACACTAGTCTTAATGAGGTCATGGTACTTTAATGCGGCCATGAACATTTATAACGGGCAGGTTTTGGTCCCTGTAAACATTTATTCAGCTTTTCGCAGCCTGGTGGCGCCCAGTTCATGACACTGTTGTCACACCAATTCAGTTGTGGATCTCCTGGAATGAGCAAGGCTCTGTGGTCTTCAACCAGCTTCTGGAGCTTTGGCATCACAGAAGTGTACTCAAGAGTTGTTGGCCTTTATAGAATGCAATCAAAGAACAATACAATGTGAAAGATTTGACTAAACATATCCAGCAATAGTACTGCTGGCCTTCAATGAAAGCAAAAATCAATGATAGACAGAGCTAAGCACAACAGGCTATAGTACTGCATGATAATGGAAATAAAATAGTCAATCAGTTAATATGTTTTGATTGCTGTAATGACAGAAGAAACTGGTTTGGCTTGCAGAACAGAAAAAATGTTTTATGGAAACAAGCTAAGAATTTCCAAAATTTTTGTAGTTGAATGCATTCTTATTTAGGTGATCTTTAAAAACATTCTTCCAGTTGAAAACTACTGGATAAAGTGATATTTAAACTGCTGGATAAGGTGAAAATTAGAAACATTCTTGCAATTGTTAACATACTTAATTATGTATTTTTCTCCAGGGTCACGCCCAAGGTGAAAGAGAAGTGGCTGAGCTGTGTAGTTTATCTGATTATGAGTAGTAAGTCCATCCACTAACTCCCCAGGGCAAAAATCTACACCCTGCACAAAAAAAAAGGTCTAGGTCAAAATAATTTAAATGTATTATTTGAAAAGATCCAATTATATCAAATAGGACAGTCTTAACAGAATACCAATATTAAAGAATCCTATAGTCTCAGTAAAATACCAATATTACAAGTCATGCAGAAACTAGAGAATATTATTACAATAGGAGCACAATATAGCCACAACAGAATTCTATTGACGCAATAGAAACACAACATAGTCTCAAGAGAATTCCATAACAAGAATACCATTAATGCTAAAAACACAATACAGTCAAAGCAGAATTCCATTTCAACAAACCATTAATTCACAGTGAAATACTATTACAAGAAATCATACACTTTCAATATATTTCCATTACATCAAATAATACAATCACAACAGAAAACCATTACACTCAAGATATTCTTACAACAGAATACTATTACATAAAATCATACAGACTATTAACAACAAAATATAGTTATAACAGAAAAAGATTACAACCAACCAGTCACAACAGACATTGGAGTATAAAATACTATTACAAGAAAATATTCACAACAGAATAAACATTACAACAAATCCAAAAACCACAAGAGAAGAAATACCATTGCAACAAACTAGTCAGTCACAAAAGAATACCAGTGCAACAAATTACAGAGTCTATTCTGTTGCAACAAATCACAGTCACAACAGAATACCACTGCAACAAACCTCAGTCACTGCAACAAACCAGTCACAACATAATATCATGCAACAAATCACAGTCACAACAGAAAACCACTGCAACAAACAGTCACAATAGAATACCACTGCAACAAACTATGGTCACAACAGAATACCATTGTAACAAATCACAGTCACAAAAGAATACCATTATAACAAACCAAAGTCACTACAGAATACCACTGTAACAAACCAGTCACAATTGAATACCTCTGCAACAAACCATAGTCACAACAGAAAGCCATTAGGAGAAATTTGTTACACTATTCAAGCATAACAACTAAACAGTTTACCAATATTTTAAAATGGAAAAAAATGCTACTGTTAAAACAAGACAGAAATGAACAGTTTTCCATAATTTTAAAATTGAAAATGTTACACTGTTAAACTCCTCCTGGCTGTTGGTCCATGTCCAAAAGTGAGCTTTATATTCCTGCCATCGTACTGCCATCAACTCATCACCACGATAATAGAAAATTGGTCTGCAAAGGAACAACTTTAAATTCAGGTAATGAAACAGGTTCAGGTAACCTGCTTTTGATGGCTATTTAACTGAAGAAATTAACAATTAGCTCTACTCTGAAAGGCTGTTAGGTAACAAACAAGCAAACTAAATGAGTAGTTTTTATAATGGTTCTCCCCTCAAAAACAATTTAGTAGCAAAAAAGTTTTTTATTTGGAAAAAACACAGGATTTTTCAGACAGAAAGCAGGGTCAGTTATGGAAAATGCTATGTCAAACATTAAAATGTCTATAAGTATTAGTACAGGTATAGACTTTCAACAAACAGTTAATTGAATAAAATAATATCATATGACTTTCATTGGGCTCTTAGGATGCAGATACAATGTGAACAACATTTTATACACATTTAGCTTCAACAAATTCAACTGTGTTCACGTGTGTCAGTTTATACATCTCCACAAGTGTGTGTATAATTCTAGTCTGTTGAAATGGGTCCCAAGCACAAGCAAACTACCTCATTTGGTGATCACCTCAAGAAACCACTTCATTCTTAAAAATGTGCACATTACAGATATTTCTGAATAATGCATAATTTGGGGCTTAATTATACCTTAGGTACACACATACAACCTGTAAAATGTGATTCCACTGTATGTTGAAATAAATACATTTTATAAAATACATATAATATGAATTCAGATATATAACACATATATACATATTACAATACATATTATAATGAAAAAATTACATTTTATGCAATACTAATTCAACAATGAGTAAAACATTAAAACACAAATAACAAGAGCAAATGCATGAAGATGTCATTTGATCAGCACTACATCACTTTATAATTTCAGAAAAGTTTCTTCTTATTTAATATGCATTTCTAAGTAATTACACACTACATGTTGAACATGGATAAATCAACAGGACCATTTTCTTTCTTACCTTTCAAAAGTACATTTTGACAGTTTCAAAAAGTATTTGTCATTTAAAATGACCCCCAAAGAATTAGAGCATGAGTAACTACTTGGACTTAGTGAGAACAAAAACGTTTTATATTGCTGTTTATTTGAAAGTACCTTTATCTACAGAACAAGTTAACTGAGATTCATTTACACATGACTACCGAATGTTTTTACCTCCCAATATTCTGATGACAATTTTAAAGGAAAACACAGAAATTTGTCTGAACAATATCAGACCTGAAGTAGTTCCCATGCACTAGGTATAAGAGGGTAGGATCAGATTTTCTCAGTGGGTTTCAGAACAAATAGATATATCTTTAGAAAAATGTACAAATTTCTAACTATGGTTTCTTTCACTCTTCATTTATAAAACAATTTAAATATAATGTCTGGTTAACAAAACTAAAGCCGAATAGATTTATGATTTGGAACAAGAAGCATCAATTCAGTCACATACATTTTCATGTATAAAATTATGTAATAAGCATACTTAAAATCATTAATGTTTTATAATGAAATAATTTTACTTAAAAATCAATAATGTTGTAGTGCAAAATGTAAAATTCTGTAATAAGTATATTTAAAAATCAATAATGTTTTAGTGTATAATGTAAAATTCTGTAATAAATATACTTAAAAATTAGGGCTGGTAATGATTAAATTTTTTTTATTAGTTTTTTTTTTTTAAATAATGATTAATATTAAGTAAGAAATTTCCAATTTTTTCTCCGAACATTGTAAAAAAGTTAATAAATGATAAGTTTAGACTTATTATTTAGACTTTAGGCATTGACTGAAAATGTTAGTCATCATCTCCTTTCAACCTAGAGATGTGTTCAATCCATGATATGCAAAGACTTATGACAATGCACACAGCAAATGTTTTCTGCAGCTGAAACAGTACCATCAGAACTTAATTTAAAACCAAATGTTCACTTAAATGGCCTGAAATAACCTTATATTTTACAGTGCAATCGCTTGCAGTTCCCTCCGTCACCATCTTGGGTTTATTTTTTTTATTGCAACAAAACTTTTTATGATGTTAAGTATGTAAGTAAACGTTTTATGTTTTATGATTAATCATTAAAAATAATTTTAATCATTAAAATTTTTTAATAATTAATCAATTAATTTAATTGTCAAAATCTGCAGCCCTATTAAAAATTCAATAATGTTTTGTATAATATATCAGTTTGTTTGATGAATCGCACAAGTAAAATGAATAAGATCAAAGTATATTACAAGTTCTGTATCTGCTCTCACCATATGTAAACCTTGGTCAGAATGTTATTTACATTACAATAATAATAAAGATTTGTTTTTACACACAAATCTAGGTGAATACTGTTAGAATCCTACCTGTCTGTGATGTTAAATTTAAACAGAGCAGGTGAGAGATCAATTCCATCCACAATACGATCATTAGGAACATGACCTCCAGCTAATGTAATAAATGTTGTATAAAGATCCATGAGACTGCCCACCTGGTGGGACACCTGTAACAATCAAAATCAGAAATATAAAATCATCTTCTGGTGGAGTGAAATCAGAAACATAAAACCATCTGAAGAGAAACATATGATTAAATGATTAAAAACAGAAACATAAAATCATCCCTGGGTGGAAGATCTTTAACAATCAGCATAGAAACATAAAATCGTCTCAGTGTGTGGGACATATTTAACAATCGACATAGAAACCTAAAATTATCCCAGTGTGTGGGACATATTTAACAATTGACATTAGAAACATAAAATCATCACCTCGTAGGAGACCTTCAGCAATCAAAATCAGAAAAAAATAATTTATGATCAAAACAGGTGTTACATAAATTAGAATAATTTCAGATGTCTGAACAAAAATTTGAGGAACAAATGTCACATTAATACATTTTCATATTAGTAACTTATTACCTTTAATTTAAATTAAATTAAAGTCAAGAGAGAACAATCAATATTAGAAAGTAATTTAAAAATATTAGACACTGCAGTTACCAGCCCTGCAGAAATTCTTCCTGGCCAGTGTGCAATTGCAGGTTCTCGCATACCTCCTTCAAAAGTTGTTTCTTTTCCACACAGGAAAGGCCCATTACTGCCACCTGTAAATTTACAGATACAAAATGTCTACATTTGATGAAATGCTTGATTCATTAAAAAAAAAAAAGTTGTATTACTGCATTTATAAATAATCATTAAATATTAATATTCAATTATTTTCTATGGCTATTTATGTGCAAAAGAATTGATTATCTTAAGTTATTAATGAAATCAGGAGATTAATTTGTGCATTTAAATCTTTTGAAAAATATATAAAGCTTTTAATATAACTTGTTTTGGAAGCATTTAACATGTGCCATTTAAAAGTAATTTTATATTGTATTTAACAAACATTTTGAGAAAAAAGTGAAACAAACCCATTTCTTTAGCATAAGTGGCAGCACCATTATCTGAAGAAAAAATTGTAAGAGTATTGTTTGCAATTCCAAGATCCACCAGTTTCTGCAAAATCTGACCCACCCCATCATCCAGCTCTCTCACAGCATCACCATACCTAAAAAACACATCAATTGCTATATCTACACCAAGGGGAGTAAACACATCAAATACCTACACCAAGGGGAGCAAACATATTTAACTCAGACATAACTACACTTATCATTTCCTCGGTTAGGAGGGACCACAATTATTTATATAGATATATTCAAATAAATTAATAGTCTAATCTTTGTGCTGGTAAGCTAATCTGGCCATACTTTTAATAGTATGCCTTATGTCACTCCCAATGAAGGATGATGCTAAATTGTACTCCTGTGCTTAGAGAATGTCAAGGTACATTCAGACTGCCACAAACTCTACTGCAATATACTGGATCTCTCATTAAAAGATTATGCACCTGTCTCAAATTAAATGTTATCTAGTGATTTAACAAAGCAACAATGACAGATTTATTCAAATAGTATTTCAATTGATTCACAATTTTACACTAATATGTACAAACACACCAAGCTGAAATGAATAACAGTTTCATCTCACACACATTCAATATTTATCATTTACTCACTCAAGTCTTTTTCACCTACACAACAAGTGAGCTATATTTCTGTTAAATAACAAATACAACATCAATTTAAATACCTTTGAAATAAACAGTCTAGCAGCAATTTTTGTCAGAAATTTTTACTAGTATAATTAAATTCATTTAGGTCATTTAAGAGTTCAGCTAATCGCAATCTATATTAGTAGTTAAAATCTTTGGTGTTCTTTGCATGAATTTACATAATGTAACTATATCAGAAGGCAGATCATAATGAAGAAATTTGATCTTGCTTTTAGAAATCTGTCATATAATTATTCTACAGTTTATTCAAATCTTTCCAATTTTTTATTATTGTAATCATCCAAAAACAAAAGTGAAGTAATAAACTTTCTCAAAAAGATGGAATAGGACACTCAGATAATCATAAATTAAATCTTTTTTCAACTGAAACTTACAGAATGGTCGCTCAGAAAGTGGAGAAAATAAGCACAATATGCTATATATTTCTGTGGGTTTGGATTAAGATATTTTCACCACTGGTCATTTAAGTTCTAACCATGTCTTAAACATAGCTCATGCAATTTATCTTGACAACAAGTATTCCTGATTACTCTCTGGAAGTAGTGTAACTGATAGACAGCTGTACTCTCATATCAATGTCTTCAATTCTGACTATTCTGACTACTGATTCAACAGATCCTATATTATACATTTAGTTTCAAACACAATCTCTTTTATACAAATAGACTTCAAATATGTTAAATAAAGGAAAGTGAAAACTAAAAAAACATAACAGTAATACAGGGATATGGAAGGAGAAGAGAGAAAACAGAAAGAATGAAAAGGTAAGAGAGTTTGTGTATGAGAGAAAGGGAGAGAGAGGATGAGAATGTGAGGGAATATGAGAGGGAGAGTGTGAGATAGGGAGCATGTGTGAGAGAGTTAAGGGAGAGAGTGAGAGAAAGAGAGGGTAAAGTGTAGGCGAGAGAGTGTGTGTAAGAGAATAAGTGAGAGAATAAGAGAGAATAAGTGAGAGAATAAGAGAGAGTAAAGGTAAGAGAGAGTATGATTGGAGAGGGGGAGAACATGAGTGTGAAAAAGTGAGAGTAGCCTTTATGTGCATGACTAAATACCCAAAAGTTTAAACTTTTTCCCCTCAAAAATATCTTTCAAATGCAAATATTATTTCTCCAAAACATTTTATAAAGGTATGAGAAAGTGCACACAAACATGATGATTTCTGAGAAAATAAAACTGTAAAAAAAAATCATCTAACATAGAAAATGTTAAGACCATACTGATCAAGCACATCTGAAAAATCTCCAATAGTATAAATTATATACCAATATGCATAGTTTAAGAACAAATCCAGGGTAAAGTTTTAATCTTTAACACAGCATCAAAATTCACCTTCCACGATGACTAGTTCCCAGAAAATTCTTGGAGGCATAAAGAGGTTCATGGGTAGCATCAGGTGTCCAGTAGAGAAAAAATGGTCGATTTTTCTTAGCCTGCTCTTCTATAAACACCAAAGCTTCCTACAAATACACAGTCAGAGCTTCCTTCAATTACAATAATCATCTTTCTATAAACAATACAACCTTTAATAAATACAACTTTCTACAATATAATAATCATCTTTCTATAAACAATACAACCTTTAATAAATACAATACAATTTTCTAAAATATAATAATCATCTTTCTATAAACAATACAACCTTTTTATAAACACAATACAACTTTCTATTAACCCAGTACTATTTTCAACCAACACAATATAATCTGCTACAAATAAAATATAGCTTTCAACAAGTACAATACAGCTTTGTAGAAACACAATACACCTTTCAACAAAACTGTACAAAACAATATTACAACTTTCTAAACCACACAATCAGAACTTTTTTACACATATCAACAGAGATCTTTACACTGAGTAATTCAAACCTCTTACACATACAGTCAATAAGAGCTTTTTACACATAGTCAGAACTCTCAACATATAGTCAGTCAGAACTTTTAACACATAGAACTCTTTACACTAAATCAAAGGTCTTACACATCCACTCAATCAGAGCTTTTTACAGCCAGAGCTCTTTACATAGACTGTCAAAGTTCTTTACACATATATTCAATCAGATCTCTTTACATATACTGATATAGTCAGTCAGAGTTCTTTACACATACATTCAATCAGAGCTCTTTATATACAGTCAGTCAGAATTCTTTACACATTGTCAAGAGTTTTTATTGACACATACAGTCAGAGCTCTTACATAAACATTCAATCAGAGCTCTTTAAACAAACAGTCAGATCTATTGTATATAGAGTTTTTACACATATGTGTGTGTGTGTCCAAACCTATATGATTGACTTATTCATGATACTGACAACTACAAACTTCTGAAGTAGAGCAAATAAAATAACATAAAATGCTGTGCTACAGATTAATATAAAGTAGTAAATAGATAAAAACAAAACAAATTTAGATTCTGTAATATTTCAAATATTTTTTTTTTAAAAACAAGATAAAAATTTATCTTTTAGGACAAGTAAATAAAAAGAAGGTGAGAACAAGCAAAAGAGAATGTGAAAGAGAAAGAATAAATTAAATGTCACATTCATTACCTTTATATAGTAATATGTTAAGTTGGATTCTCCTGTTACAGTATTTATGGGAAATTCCTCAAAATATCTGAAAAACAATTTCTTTTATTGATAACATAGTAAAAGCACATATATTTATTGTCTTGTATCTTCTCTACTGATGAGAAAAGGTGCAGGTGTGGTGAGCAAGTGCACAAATACAAATCAAACACATACACACACACCACAACACATACATCACATAACAATATCTCTCTTTGCACCAAAATTACTTTAGTTTCAAGGAGAGATATTCCAGTTAATTTTGGCAATGTAGTTTTGAAATACAGCAGTAATGTTTTTTTCCCTTATCAAAGGTTATGCATTTTGATAACCTATAAAGTTTCATAGCATTTCTATTTGTTTTAATGATAATGCATGGACTAACAAAGTGATTCTTGTAACATTATTTGTTTAATGATAATGCATGGACTAACAAAGTGATTCTTGTAACATTATTTGTTTTAATGATAATGCATGGACTAATAAAGTGATTCTTGTAACATTATTTGTTTTAATGATAATGCATGGACTAACAAAGTCATTCTTGTAACATTATTTGTTAGAAGAATCAACTCATACACTTGTTTGTGCTAATCACAACAGCTGTATCTTCATGTTGGCAGATATATTTATTTTAAAAGGAGTTTGAATTTACACAGTCTAGTCTTTGAAGAATTATTTTTAAATGAATTCAATGACAACTGATTAAGCAAATCACTAAAACTACCCATCCAGACTGTCAGCCTTGGGCAGAACAAATCTACTATCAGAAAACTCTTTCAGAATGATTTCCAGCATGCTGGACAACACCTTTTTGAAATGGAAAGAATCATTCTGCTGCCAGAATGATTTTTTAGAATTAATTTCAAGTATGTTGTAGGACACCTTTAATGACCTGAACAGCAGAACCCTCCTGTCAGAAAAGCTTTTAGATTTATTTTCAATATATTAATACCCAAAGGAATGACAATAAGCACTGATGAATAACATTAAATAGGCTTTGGATCATCATGTAAATGTGTTTGTAGACAGTAAACAAGGTAGGCCTTGCTGTATTTAGCAGACACAAAATAGTTGTAGTGTATAGCAAATATTCACTCTGTACTTAACTTCTGACCCTGGTAAAAACACTTCTAGTGCTCTGGACATCTGACTAATGGGGAATATGATAATTAAATATCAATAGCTTATCATATGAAAAATGATCACTGACAACTAACAAATTTTTAAAATCTGCAAATCATCTTAAAAGTAAGCAAACAACTGATACAAAAAAACCTTTGAAAATATTGTCTCCTGATTAAAACATTCATTAAATGTTCTGCAAATGATAATAGTTTTCCTTTGAAATAGGAAAAGTGACTAGCCATGAAAATTCTCTTTCAAGTTTTAGAATATTGCAGAAATACTCAATCAGCAAATGGGCTATTAGCATATTCAAGTTTTAGAATATTGCAGTAGCAATATTTCAACCAGCAAATGGGCTATATATAAGGGTCTTGGCCAAGTATATTCAATTATGTGCTTGATACAAGAACAAGATGCTTTCATGAAACAATATGGTCTAAATTTGAGGAAGTAAAAGAGAAAATCCCACATGCAAGATGCTTTCATGAAACAATATGGTCTAAATTTGAGGAAGTAAAAGAGAAAATCACACCAGCAAAGGCATTGGAAAAATACTACATAAAAAAGAATTTATTATTAAACAGTACATTTTTAATACAATTTTTAAAAGTTTTGGAATTATACCAGTGGTAATATGCATAATATATATATATATATATATATTGTTTCTAGTTAAATGAACAACTTATCAAATGTCAAAATGAAACATACATACTGTTCTAGTAAAGTAGATAGCCTATTGAAAGCTTGCATAAAGAATATACATATTGTTTCTAGTTACATGCATAAATTGTCCAATATTGACACAAAGAACACATTTATTACTTCTAGTTATGTGGATAACTTATCCAAGACTGACACAAAACACATACCTGCCGATCATGCTGGTGTCTCTGTAGACAGGAATGTTAGGAGTGCTTTTGTCATCATAGGGGCCAAAATGACAGTTAGGAGATCCAAACCACTCATCAAAGCCATGCAGTAAAGGATGGTATTGATTCTGGTGTCCAAGGTGCCTAAACAGAAACATAAGCACATTTCACATTTATTTTTACAATATTTTTTCAATTTTCAGGTTGCACTCATGTTTCTGTAAGCTGTCAAAAAAATTAATTCATATGTGAGATGTGTGCATGTGCAATCCTGTGAGTATACTTGCAAGTTAGTTTATTTCAAGTGAGACTTGGTATAAATTACAGTCACATTACTTATGTATGGTAAAAGTCACAATTTTAAAAAAAGATATTTTCATAACAGCTTTATATCTTTAAAAATTTTAGACACAGCACGCACACACACACTAGACTCTTGATATGTAAATATGTAGTTTCAGTTTACTTATCTGCTGCCTACCTATTTTATTTACCTATTCAATAAATCACAAGGAGTCATGTTAATTTTGTATATTTGGGCTACCATTTATTTTATATTTTTGGTTGAGCACTTATAACATAGCTTGAAGTTGATTTTATTGTACAAAATGTTCAACTTTTTAATACACAAATAGAAATAGTACTGTTATCAATGACTATAAAAGTGGGTGGCAAATAAGACACTTAAGATTTAAACAAACACCAAATGAAAAGGCAGGCATTCCATACAGAACCTGAAGTCCCAACACCTCCATACACGACTGTCATGTTTCAAATAACAAGGGGTCTGTATACATAATCTTGAAGAACCAAATTTACATGTACATACAAAGTGTTAATTGATGCTATTTATAGTTATTGAAATGATCTGCAGAAACATACAATTCCACAGAGTTTGATATAGACTTTGCAAACTTGAGAAGATTTCTAAAAAGCCTTGGCTTTTTTAATGAAAGTAGAGAAGTCACATTTGACTCCATCAGATATTTGTACTCTTCAACACTAAAAGAACAAGGTCTCAGTTACAAAAACTTGCATTCAGAAAAGCATTCAGGTCATGACAGATATGATAACAAGGAATACAATGATAGCCTTAGATAGGTGACAATGACAGACGTGATAACAAGGAATACAATGACATCCTTAGATAAGTGACAGACATAACATGAAATACAATGACAGCCATAGATAGCTGGACCATGACAGACATGAAAACAAGGAATACAATGACAGTCTGTGAGTAACATGGCAACAAGGGACAAAGTGACAGTATTAGATAGCTGACCATGACAGATATTGACAACAGAAAACAATGACAACCTTAGTTATTTCATCATGACAGACATGATAAGGGAAGTAGTGACAGTATTAGGCAACCAAATGACAGTCTTGGACAGATTTCATCTCAGACCTATATATATATTTTTTTATTTTCCAGTGGAAACAGTCTAATATAATGAGAGATGGGGAGTCTGACAGTGACCCATCTTCTCATACAAGTCCTCTCTGTGTGGGGTACAGTGACCCCTCTACTCAAACAAACCCTCTCAATGTGGGCATATAGTAACTTACAGTGTGGATATAGTGAACTCTCTACTCACTCATCTTCAATATGGGCAGACATGACCCCTCTACTCAGACTAACCCTTTCAGTGTGGACATAAAATAACCCACTACTCAGACAAGCCCTTTCAGTATAGACATACAGTGAACCTCTACTCAGACAAACCCTCTCAGTGTGAACAAAACATGACCACCTGAACAGAAGCCCTCTCATTGTGGACATAGATTGATTCTTCTACTCAGACAAGCCCTCTCAGTGTGGACATACAGAGATTCCTATACTCAAAGTCCTTGCAGTATGGGCATATAGTGACCTCTCTACTTTGATAAGCCCTCTCATTATGAACAGGCATGACCCCTCTACTCAGAGAAGGCTTCTCAGTAGGGGCAGACATTCTTTCCTCAGTTAAGCCCTCTCAGTGTGGGTAGACATGACCTATACTCAGAAAAACCTCATGACCCTCTACTAAGACAAGCCCTCTTAGTGTGGGCAGGCATGACCACTCTACTAAGACAAGTCTTCTCATTTGGGATAGATAGAATAGCTGGAAGCAGGAGTTGGCAATTCTTGTAAAGCATACTGGGAAAAAAACTTATTTTATATAGCATCTTGTTTAAACAAATATAACAGATTAATTCATCCAAAGAAAATAAAAAAATAGATTTTGTGAAAGCACACCATTTTCCAATGATCTTGCTGTAATAACCTAACTTCTGAAGCATCTCAGGAAGGAGTATTTCACTCTCAGGAATGCCCCCCAAAATTTCTTGAGGGGTGTAGGCTGAAACAAAAATGATCAATTAAGAGATAACCATTTAAATATAACAAATTAATTTAAAGGCATAATCAATATTTAATGAATGAATTTAAAGAAACCTTTCCTAGCTACTGTGTGCAACCATGGTTCAGTTAACTCTCTCACCGCTTATTCCTCATTTAGTTATTTATCAACTGAACTTTCAGTCTTCTAATGTGTGTGCTAATACAATTACACACTTATGAGGAGGGGAGGGGAGGGGAATTATAAGCTGAACTTTCTTATGAATTAATATGCATTGCATGCAACATAGTTGCAAAAGTGTGGATAAATATCACTAATGTTGCTTGCATTTTGTTTGATACCAACATGAATATACAATTCTCACAAACAGGTTATTTTTACTATAGTTAAAAGATACTGCTAAAATGAGTTGTCAAAAGTTATGTTATGAAGTATAATAGGAAGAAATTAGGACAGACTAAGCCAAAACTCACTTAGATCATACAGGTCAAAAGGTTAGCTAGGGCTATAAAGTCAGTCTTTGAACTCTGACATTTTTAGAGATATGAGTTGTTGGATATGGTTCAGAATTCTTATCAAAGCTCATCCAGTTATTAAGAAAAAGTGCAACAGCATTAACTTATAAAATCAATATATTTCTCATAACCAACAAGTACATATTTTGATATCTTTAACATTAATTTGAACCATTTTATTTAATAAAAGAACTGTTTGTAACAAAAAAATGTTATGCTGGATGTTTTCCCAAGGCACAGATAAATCTAATTTAGTCTCACCATTACGTGCATGATCATTGTTGGTATAAAATCCATTCCTGATTGGCAGTCGACCAGACAGGAGAGCTGCTCGGGCTAGATTTAAAAAAAAACAAAAAACATCAGCTCATAACATTTCACTTTCAGGATATGAATGACAGTATGTTATAAAGGTGGTATTCTTAGAGATGAGATTCAAATATGATTTTTTTCTTCTTAAAATACTAAACCTGGAGAAAATACTTTCCTTTAGGCACATAGTTTTTCCGAAGTCACAGACCATTTGATTCTTTTGTTTGTGGATTGGACTAGAGACACATAGGTGTTCTAAAGTCACAGACATGACTATTTTAAATGTGAATGATGATACTAACTGAAAGGTATATAGCTGTCCCAAAGCTGCAGATGATGAGATCATATGACCTTTCTTTTTGTGGTTGAACTATACCATAGATCACATGGCCATTTTATCTGTGATTAGACTATGCCAATGATCTTATGAACCTTTTGCCTATTTAGATTAAGTCATAGACTTTATAACCCTTTAGACCTCATGTACCTGTTGTCTGTGGTTAGACCATATCATGAACACTGTGAACTTTTTATTTGCAGTTGGAAACCACATGACCCTTATCTGTGGCTAGAAAATAGGGACACAACTTTCGCAAAGTTACAGACTTCATGACCCTTTTGTTTATGGCTGGAGGTGCATTGCAAGTTAACATCATGGATCATGGACATCATGGTGGCTGATTGAAACACGGGTGAAAGCAATAATGTGCTTGCCTATTTGATACAAGTGTGTGATTTGGTGCAGGAATGAGAACAGTTGATAACGGATAAATGTCAGTATTGCAGTGCATTCAGATTACTTGATAATGAGGCAAAATCACAGTTGTGTGACTGGATAACACCTGACTGATAACATATTCAACAAGAAACAGTACCACATATACAAATAATCAATAATGATGGCTCATCCCCAGTCACAATCAA